>CM031233.1:31316060-32516060 GCA_018340775.1 Taxus wallichiana var. yunnanensis
GCACGTATTGCTCGCGCATTTTGTTTTCAAACTCACCGAAAAGTATTATTGAATATTTACAAGTAGATAATGAGGTAAACAAAATTTGATCGCATCTAATTTTATTGATGTACTATATAAGAATCAAATAATTTGAGATAACTAGCAAGTCCTCAATTCGGAGTGGGAAATGTAAAGACAGCATAATTGAGAGTAGCGAACTTAATTTCATGGCTTGAATTAAAATTTAATTTTTGTAATATGTAAATAGTAAATATACTTTTTCCTCTTTCAATGTAGATTTTCGAGAAGAAATGTCTTGCTATTTTCAAAATTGGCTAAGATAAAAATCCCTTTATGAAAAAATGCATTTCTATTTTTACCTAAGAACATAGTATATGGAAAATTTTGACAACCATTGAGTTATTTAAATCAGCTTAGGTTGGCTTGTTCTCCTTTTTTATGATAACCAACCTAAATTTAAAGAAAATTAGTTTGGCAAGGTTCACACTTAATTCCTTTTGTGTCTGCAAGAGGAATGACCGATAAGTGAGATATCAATTCTCCTGCAAGATAAAGTGCAAGAGGTGGAAAGTATGGGCTAATCATTTATTAAAGTAGGTGTGGCCATATCAAAGACTTTTTTCTTCTTACTTCCAAAGAGTAAAAGACTTACAGTATGAATGAGAGTAAAAATTCTAAAATCTATGAAAAAGTAAATATCCAAGTAATATTGTGATTGGGCGTAAAGCCATCGAAACAATATTGCTTAAAAATTTGGTTTCGCATGAATCTCATTACCACCACTTCAGGTATGTTCTTCAGAGAAGATAATAGAAGGAAAAATTAAAAGCTTATACCTAGGAAGTGAAAAATCGTAAAAAATAAAAATTGATGTGTCATATCAAAGGTTCTCCCATCTCTAACTAAAACAACCATAGAAAACCAAGTGATTTAAATGGAAGAATAAATATAAAGCAAGTGAGTGGGAGACACTTATTAGTTTACATGTCAATGTGCATATCAATGCATTCTAAATCAACAATTTTGTTTATTTAGTCAACTAATCCATTCAATGTCAAAGACGTGCAGACGTTGGGATCATAGATTTCTGTAATTTGTCTAGCAGTACTAATTCTTGATGCAATAATGGACCTTTTTGCGCTTGTCACAAGCAAATTGTGTTATTAGTGTACTATTACTCTATTATTTTTACTTAAAACATATTAAGAGATATAGTAAAAATTCTATTAAAAAAGTTAAAGACAAGGGAACTCAGTTACGGAAGGTCATATAGATTTTATGATAAGTAATGGAAACCTTTTAAGAGCTTTTGTTTAATGTATACAATTGTGATGTTTGGATGATGGGAATTATAGCAGACATCACCATGGGATTAGATGGACTTCAACTTCCCCAAAGAAAATCATGACTCTAGTAAGAAAAATTGGCCTCCATGAGGAAAAAACACATCCTTTTCTTTACGAGATATCTTTTTGAGTTTTAAATTTCATATATGTCTCACTCTAATTTGGTTCCAAAAATTCTCCATTATGTTGTTTTATGATGGCAAGAAAGTCGCATAAAGCAGGATCTGGGCTGACGCAAGTCTATGTGTGGTATTTATCATTGAATCACATGATCAAGACATGTTTTTAAAACATTATTATTTTCATTTGAAAAAAGGTACGTTGATTAAGATCACTTTAATAATTCTATTATTTTATCAAGCATTTGGAATTGATACATACAATATTGATCTAAACAACCAAACAATAGAGGAAGACACAGTATCTTCCTCTCCACATACAAACATGGAAGACGATGTCATTCTTAACATGTCACATCTAATTTAACTTGTTTCCCCAAATGTCACTGACCATCCATCCAATGAATTTATAAATGGTGAGTGGGAAATAATCATTTAATAAATTTATCACTACAAGAAGTTTTTTATTGTCATTGTTTACATATTTTTAATAAAACTTCAAAAAAATTCATATTTTATGCCAAGAGGGGAGGCTATTCGGCTGCACATCACGCACAAACTTGCAGGTACAGAAAATGGTATAATAGTCATGTAACACTATAAATAAAACCATTTATAATCCACTCATAATTATAGGAACCTATAGCTTAAGTATTTCGTGTGTTATATGTATTACCTAGTGTTCGCTAACATATACATTTTAATTATATTTATTTTGAATGATTACATTTTTGTTTTATTAGTTAATATTAAATTACTGAACAATTGAATTTTTTATCGCATCCGCATAATTCGATATTTCACTGATCAATTAAGCTAATCAAAGAATGTCATGCGCAATATAGTCCAGAAATAATGGGCTATCTTTATCGAGCCGCTAATATATATATCTATGTAATATTGTCCATCAAAGGTTTTTCATTGTAATAAAAATCAAGTTATATCATGAATTTAATTAATTGACATGGAATTTATTTTCAATTAATTAATGTTTGTAAAATTGGTTAAAAATAAACTGCCTAGAATTAAAAAAAATATAGCTTTGTAGTTGGCCAAATGTAATCACTGAATCCTATCAAATATTGTCAATCTGAAATATAGTCCAACTACATCTATGCAATATACATATACATATATGACTACATATACGCAATATTATATAAAACAAAGTTATATCATGTATATGTTTACTTTGACTTGAATTTTTTTGAATTGATTGTTGTTTTTAAAAATAGAGCGTACATCACAAAGAACTTGTAGAGGGGGAGTGTGAGGGAATCCTAGCCAAAGTCTCTCTATTAGTAAGTGTTAACATATTGAAATTTTAATTATTTTAATTGGTTAATATCAAATTTGTGGGCAATTGAGAAAAAATTACTTATATGCGATTGGCTAAAAGGATTATTTAATTATTTTAGATTTAGAGGGTTTTTATGTGAGAAAAACTAGTCACCTTAAGGATTTAGAAATCAAGTTCGGTGCAAGGATACTATCAACTTGTGAATTTGTACTCAAGGAATTTTAAAGATACTAGAAACAAAACGTGAAGTGGGATTTTGGTCGGCTATCTCTCTTCTCTACCGAAGTTGAAAATGTGATTAATTCTATGAAAAGTAATTAGTGGTTCGGGAATTCAAACCATTCTTTTTTCGTAAAGAACATTGTTGTTTAAGAGATGAAATTACGGTAAAGATCTCCAAAGATTTGGAATAGAGAGGATATTGTTTTTGACCCTACACATATTGTGTATGTACAATAGGCTCAAAGGGAAATCCTCGAGAAAACTATATGGTGGGGAGGAAATCCAATGGAGAAAATTATTTTAAAGATAGGCGGTTTATGAACAATTTGTACAAAAATGTATCACAAATACTGTGTCAGGGTTTGAGTGTTGCCGAGGGCATCAGGAAAATTGCAAGCAATAAGAAATTATATAACTATTAATTCATTGAAAATGTTTTTACTTCGCTATTCATTCGTAGAGTCATATGGTCACTCTTTATTTTATATGTTGAGATTGCAAATTTAAAATTTGGTAGTATTTATATCTTCACTATAATTGAGTTGATATTATAGTTTTATAAGTTGTTTGTGTGAATTACCCAAATAAAATATTATCACAATACTATGTTGACTTGTGTTTAATCACTTTTAGAAAGCTGAAATTAAATTTAAGTCAGTATTTATAGATCCAATTGAGGAAGCCTAAAAAATTACTAGTTTTGAGAGTTCAAGGTTTATTGTTTGGAATTTCTTAAGTGATAATGAAAAATACATTGTAATATGGTTTCAAAATTTAGATCCGGAATCTTGAATACTTTGAATGAGAATTTAGTGCTCACTTGATAAGTACAACATCAAAATATTTTGACACTTCCTTATGGTCTTCATTTATGGATTCAAAAATGGTAAAGTACATGTTCATCAAAAAAATTAATCGGGCTGGTTGCGAGAAACCCACTTTAGGTTCATTTTTGGGATGCCAATAGTGTCAGTTCAAAAAAATACCATTCACAGATAATAGACATTTATGGTAATTTCTTTGGTCAACAAAAACAATATAATTTTAATCAATGACAATATCTATAAATACAAGCCTAAGTGCATCCCTTCAAACCATGAGTTTTCCTCCCTTAGCATAAACTATGCCATTTTAGGATATTGAGCTCTCTTCCATTGTTTTTGAGCTATTTTCTCCACCATTGCACTATTCAATCAAGCTTTGAGTAAATGAGAGGAACCATATGGTCTTGTAGCCATTAATGGTGAGCTCTCACTCTCAAATACCTTGAGAAACAACAAAAAATTTGATTGCTTAGAATCTAAACTAGGTTCACATTCATTAAGCTTTCATGGAGTAGAGAGATATTTAGATATGCTAGGGTTTGAATGTTTGTTTCAAGTTTATATATGCATGCAAATAGATAGTTTCTTGTTTAGCTCTAATCTTATGGTCCATAGATGAGTTAGCAAAGCTTTGAGGTTCTTTAGCCTCATTCCATAGCTTTTGCCACTCTTCCTTGTTCACATTTGGCATGCCGGTGGGACTCTTAGTCCATACTCCATTAATGGAGGTCTTTTTAAGCTTTTCATGTCCATTTCTAACCATTTTTATGCTTTCTAGGTTTTAAAATCTTGTCTTTTAACAGATTTCACATTTTAAAAGAGCTTTTTCTTCCTTTTGCTAAAGCATTTAATGGGTTTAAGCTAGAAATAGGATTTCATTATTAAAAACTAACTGTTTTCTCTTTTAAATTTTTCATTTCCGTGATTTTTGAGTTTTTAGGGGTACACATATAGGTGTCCTAAATCAGTATTCCAAAAACCACACACCAATCTGAACTAGTCACACACATCTGGTTGTCATTTTTCACTTACATGTCATTTACAAAGGGCACATATCCTATCAAACTACACTGTATACATTGATCTATGTGTACCATCATATTTGGATGTGCAGGTGTATTTTGTCATATTTTGTTGATTCATTTTTAGCTTACAATGTACATATCCATGAGAAGGAGCATATCTTCATTGAAACCCTAGTGTGCTCTATCTGTGCATCTCTCACTGCAAGTGTTAAAACACATTACTATCATAAATTTCGCCACGTACATACTCATCATTTGGGCACATATATCCATCGTTGGGGTGTGCATATCATTCATTCTAGATGTGCAAGTGTCTCTTTTTGATCCAGATTTATTCCTATTATTTTTAGTGCTCCTAGTTTGGGTCATATCTCCTCACCGTTGACCCATTTTTTAAGAACTTGAATAAGGTCAAAAAGAGCACAAGAAAATTTGTGAGGAAGTTCCAAAAATTAATATACCTTTGGTATCATTAATTCTATCATCAAACTCCCAAAATTCCCTAGAGACCTATGAAAATGAAAAATACTAAAAACTGCTAAAAATAGATTTTAGAAATTTTTTGATTTTTGTGGTTTTCTAACTTTTTTGTAGGGTTCTAATAGTGATTTGTAGGTTTCTTTTCCATCATATTTTTGTGCTAACTTAGTTTGAGTGTTTCATTTTTTCATTTGTAGGGGTCCTTTGAAATGTGTATGCTCTTCCCTCACACCTTCTAGGTGATCTTGGGAATCAAAAACATTTCAAAACCTTCTTTTTTGCTTTCAAAACACTTCAATTTAAGCTTTAAAATGGATTATCTTTCAAAATTGGTTAAAATGAACTTTTTTTTGCAAAAACACTTAAAGTATTTTCCATTCTTGTTTTAGTTGAGTTTCACATGTGTGTATATGCTCTTTTCCTCACACCTTTTAGGTGATCTTGGGAATCAAAAACAACACTTAAAATCTCTTTTTGATATCATGATCTTTTTGGAAAATTACTAACTCTTTGCATGTAGGACCTAATTTTTTCAAAGAAGGAGTTCAAAAACATGAAACCACTAATATGTGTTTTCATATAGGTTTCCAAATGGTGTGCTACTTAAAACCACATTAAGCTAAAAAGATAAAAAACACACCACTTTCATCACATTATATTGCAGGTTTTGGAAAAGGGTACGTCCCTATCCACTCAACTAGAACATAACCCCTTTGGCATAACACCTTAAGCTACAACAATGGGGGTGGTTCTAGGAACCCTAAAGTAATCCACCACTGAGTAACCTTGTGGATGAAATAGGAAGCTCCTTAACTTACCCACTTGACTAGTTTTTACATTGTGAGTTAGAGTCAAAGTTGTCCATATCACGACCCTAGTGATGATACAACTGAATGCACTAGTTTCTCATTATATTAGAAGGGGGTAAAGTAAAGCCGAGATACTCCCAAATTAGTCAATGTGACTCTTTGGGTAAATCGAGCTCACATTTAGACAAATTGTTGACACCTAGTTGAGTGATCTTATTAGGAAATCCATTTTGTCTTGGAGCCCACTTTACTAGTCCATTATCATCATTTTTGAGCCATCATGAAGTGATAACTTACTTGGATTCAAAACCTTGTTTTTGAACATGGTAATGAATCCACTTAAGTTTGATCTAAGTGTCACTCATCATGAAATTTAAATGATGTATCACTTAGCTTGGTTTCTTTCTCACCTTAGGATGAGGTGAAACTCTGCCCAAGTGACACTTAGTTTATTTTCACCTCATTTTGATCTATACCTTTGCATTCTTGTTTCCCATTTGGGACAAGAGAAGGCATCTTTTGGGAGTGTTGTCATAGATAGTGTTCACCACTTTTTGTCATTTACACTCATCCATGTTTTCGGATGAGTTGTTAAACATCTAAAGTGTGTGGATGTCATCCTTATATCTTTGATGGCCACTTGATCTTGATTTCAAGATCATCATCATAGTTAGGATTGATTCATCATTTGATCTCCCTTTGACATGTTACCTTGTTCACATTGTCTCGACACAATTAAAATACTTACGTCATGTTTCTCATAAATGTGATCTAAGTGTCCTCATTATGTCATTACGTTGCCCACATTTTAGCACATCCTTAGTATACTTTGACTTAGTTTTACTTCAAACATTTGTCCAAAATATTGAAGAGTGTCACTTACTTTGTTTGTGTCATTTTGATACCACTTTGGCACTAATATCTCACTTCTTCGTGAAGCTTGATTAACGTGTCCAATTGGTGTGGTTATGTGGCTTACATTTGTAATCCTCTCCCTTTGACATTTAGGCCTTGTTGGTTGCTAAACTCATTGTGGTATCCTTTGATTGGGAGTCACATCTACCCTTTGTTAATATTTATGCCTTGTTCATTGAGCTTGACGTAAGTATTGACATTGTGTTGATCATCTTTGCATCAAACTATCATTTTGCACACACATTTTACATAGGGAGTATTTCCTTATTGATTGGCTTTGTGTTTCACACTTGCATGATTGTTCCTTGTGATCATTCATCTGGAAAACTTGTTTTCTAGGACAATCCTTTTTGATCTCATCAAGATTGCATCATCACGATGTCTATTTTCCTTAGACCTTCTTGAAAAATCATGCACACATCTCCATACTTATGAAATGTCTAGTTGGTTGTCATTATGCTACCCAAATCGACATGGAACTTCTTCACTTTGAAGAATTTGATCACACTATCTAGGTCTAGGAATTTTACCTAAACGATGCCAACAATGACTAATATCGTGTGGTTCCTCACACTTACAAAAATATGGAACCTAGGTTTAGGAATTCAAATCAAAATATTCCCATTATGACTAAACCTCATTTGGTTCTTCATGCTAGAGGGCCCATTTGGGTACCTTGTTCCCCACCTTCAATCTCATAGTCGGTGGTATGGTTTGGATGCTTCTTGATCCAAATTATTATTCAAGTTCCCCCACTCTTCTTTTGATTCAGATCCAAACTACTATTTGATTCCCACTCTTCTTCTGAAGATTTGGATCCCAACTATTGTTTGGATACCCCTAGATCAAATCCTGAATCATGGTCCTCCCTTTTTTCAAGGACCTTTATTCCAAATCACCTCAATGATGTCTTCCTCCTTTGAAGACTCGTGTGACTCAAGTTCCATCGATCAAACATATAATTTGGTTCTTGAGTCATGGTCCTCCCTTCCTTCACAGAGACCACCTTTATCAGTCACCTTAACATGACCCCTTCCTCCATCGAAGATTTCCATGACTCATATTCCCTCTATTCAATCATCCAATTTGACTCCTACATCACAACTTAATGAATGGCTATGTGATCCTATTTTTCTTCCTACATTACGTCATCTTCTAGAAAAATGACCTAGGTCCAAATCAAATCATCCATTCATGAGATGCCTACCTCAAGCCTACTTCCTCTCTTGAGTCATCTTCTGCTATCAGTCCAACTTCAATCCCTCTTTAGCCCTTGAGCCCTTTCAATCATATCATACCATTTCCTCATCCATCTTCTAAAGATCAATGTTTGTGACCATGTCGAACCATTAGAAAGAAGCCATGTGCTAAGATATATTTTCAAAGCACTATCAAAACTCTTCATGGGAGTGATAAGGTCAAACCTTCCCTCATCTACATCATCAAACATCTTCATCTTCTTCTATCAATCAATCTTTCCCCTCTTATGGACCCATTTCTTCTAGTCAACCTCCTATGGTGAAGAACAACAACCTCTATTGATTGATTTCTCTCAAGAATGAAGGAACAATTAGACTACATGAAGATATCCCCTAGAGGATTCAAACAAGGATTCTTTTCTAGAACTTGATACGCTGTGTATATGGGGAGGAAGAAATTGATCCTTTTATCCAGAACATAGAGGAAGAGCCTAAGGTCATGGAACTTGATTCTTCTTTTGTTATTCCATCTTCACCTTCCTCTGAGCATGATGAGATGTCAAGGGTCTAGCATTGATCCATGGCCTATCTTCTCATTACCCAATCATTCCTTATCTATCATCATTCCTCAATCAAAATCTCACCTTGGGTCACCTTGAGTAGCCCATCATCTTCTTCTATCCTAGAGCCACCCCCGGGTAGCCCTCCATTTTCTACTTATGGGTCACCTCCTGGTAGCCCATTACCTTCTATTCTTGGGCCACATCCTAGTATCCCTTCATCCTCTTCTATCTATGGGACACCTCTGAGTAGTCCCTCCTCATCTATACTTGGGCCACCCCCTAGTAGTCCCTCACCATCTTCTTCCATTCTGGGGCCACGTCCTAGTAGCCCTCCATTATTTTCATTTATGAGTCACCTTGGGGTAGCTCATTACCTTCTATTCTTGGTCATGTCCTAGTATCCTTCATCCTCTTCTATCTATGGGACACCTGGGTACACCATCATCTTCTATTCTTGGTCCATGTCCTCGTAGCCCAATTTCTTCCATCTTAGGGCCATATTCTAGCATCCCTTCATCATCTTCTATTAGTGGCTCACCTCCTGGTAGCCCATCCTCTTCAATTCTTGGACCGTATCCTTTTCATCCATCATTATTCTTCTATCAATTGTGGAAAGCCCACCATCATTTCTCTCATTCATATCATTCTAAATGTCCATTGTTCTTTCTTCTCCCACTTCTCGGGATCAGATAAGTCACACATCAGCTTATAAGAAACCCAAATAGTTTCTTAATCAAGCTAAGATCAAAACTTCCAAGAGCTCCAAAGCTCCCAACAATTCAAAATCTTAAGGTTAAAAATCAAAACATGATTCAAGACACACACCAACGTAACCATCAAGTATGGTGCAAAAGTGCATAAACCTATGGATAGGGAACTCAAGCTCCCACATATAAAATCCATGTTTCAAGATAAATCATAGTCATTTGTTGAGTATGAGCTCACCATGATCATCGAGATGGAGATAATATTACTCTTGATAAAAAAACATGCCTAATCTCCCTTATCAAGGAAGTCACAAACATTGTTGTTGGATCTTATCACATAGAGTGACTTTGTTGGTCCCACCTTTCCAAAAACTATCAAAAATAAAAATAAAAAACAATTCAAAAATACAAAAAAAAAATGAGAAAACATAAAAAATCAAAGGTACAAAGATCAAACATTGCAATCAGGTATTGTGTACACATGGATGTTTCTTTCTTCCCTTTCTTTTATTATTCTTTGCAAGTCTTCCACCATTTTCATCCCTTTGGTGATATTTTGGTTAGCCTTATTCACACACATTTTGTGACATTTATCTCTATGGTATCTCCATTTTTGACCTTGGTATTTTATCACCTTGGTAAATTAAAGAATGATGACCTCTTAGAGATCCTATCACACATTCAACATCTAATAAACTTGTTGTGAAGAACTTTTGGCTATATTTTTGACACTAGCCAATGTTATCATCACAATCACTTCCACATCCTTCCATCAAGCCATCAGTGGTTCTTAACCCCTTGTCAAAACAAAGAGAGCTGAAATAAGTTTTCAAAAAATAAAAAATAATCAAAATCAATCAAAATCAAAAGCTAAAAGCTAAAAGCAAAAGAAAATTGATATATAACTCTCTCTTGGGGTATTTCCAATAATCTCTATCGGGGCTATGGATGCCTACTGACTAGTAGTAGAGAAATGTTGTGATTAGAATCAAATACATCTCCATCGGGGCTATGGACACTGGTTGGAAGTGGAGAAATGTACGACTCTCCTTCCACCCTCCATTCACAAATCACCTATCTATCAAAATAAATCATTCCTACACATTGGCTAGTTGTCTTCTCATTTTTTTCTATTAAATCTTCCCTTCAAGAGGTAATTAATTTCCATGTGCACACACTGGATCTCTATGAGAAACAAGATTAGTATGTTACCAAGTGTTTTTTTTGGACCTTGTTCAGACTCTTGCTTTAGTCCTTATCTTGTCTCATGATTTGTGCCTTTGGCTAATCACTTTTTCATCATGAGGCTTCTAAGCTACATTCATAACATTCATTGTTCTTCTACTTCATTCAGAACATCCATGTGTATAAGATTACCTTTTTCCATGTTTTGGACACCTTTGTCCCTTTCACAAAAAAAATCTCTCCACTTCCTTTCTATCATGTGTTTCTTGGCCAACTTATGTTGGGGGCATCCTTGCTCCTTCCTAGCACTTCATTGGTTTGTGTTCATCATCATGTTGAACTTATTCATATTGGCCTTGATCCCCCACTCATCATCACGTGAAGAGTTTTCCTTTGAATACTCCCACCTAATGTTGGGGCATTTTTGCATCTTCACTTTCTTTTGCATGCACGTGGCATTCTGCCCTTGTACATCCCATCTATCGTTGGGGGCATCCACATTTCTTTTTCTTCCTATACATAGTTTTAAAAATTTTCAAAATCAAAAATCAAAAACATTCAAATATGTTAGAAAAATAAAAACATTCAAATATGTTAGAAAAATCAAAACATTCAAATATGTTTCAAGAAAAAAAAAACAATATAAATCATCCTACAAAATGTCACTCTTTGGTTCTCACCTGTTCATGTGCATGACTCATGGATCATCTTGATCTACCTCCATCAACAAAAAATCTAGCTACTTACTTCATCTGTACTCTGGGGCACAAATGAGTTTCCTGGTATTTTTTGTAGTGCACATTGCTTTTTCATAGGACCCAAGTGTCCTCCATTATTCCCCTTGCATGTATCCTTGCTTGGGGCACCATCATTAACCCTTGTCATTAATTGAATAGGTTGGAACTGAAGCTTGATAACAAAAACATTACATTATGTTTCTTTGTTAGGTTAGCTTGTTTACTTTCTCGTATTGCATTGCATTATGTATGTTGCATGGAGTTAGGCATATTTTACTTTCTCGTATTGCATTGCATTTTGTATGTTGCATGGAGTTGGTGTTTTTAGCAATGGACATTTGTTCGTATATGGATTTTCATGTCATACTACACTTTTGTTCATTCTTTTTAATAAGGACCGATGATGAAGATCATTAGCAATATGATGAAAAATAAAGTTGTTTAAAAGGAAGTGGATGGATGTTAGCTCATTCCCCTTCCTCATACTCTCCTTTTCTTCTATATCCCTTTCTTTTCTTCTTCTTCACACTATTCTTTCTTTTGTTCTCTTTCTGTCATCTTTTCGATCATCGATCAAGTTCTTCCATCACCCCATGACAATCGAGGGGCATCCTTCATTCTACTCATTTTTCTTCTATCCCTTCAAAAATTTTACTTGTTTATGCTTGTCTACTTTCTTTGAAGTGACGTCACTTATGCCACCCCAAAGAGGGGAAAATGTAGACACCTAAAATATGCTTACACTTAGCATTTCCTCCAATTCAACCGATTAATGACACTTGTTAATTCCCCATTCTTTGCTCCATTCTCAGATGCCCATTTACACGACACCTTCTTTGGTCGTATTCTCTATAATAAGCTAATTTGGGACTAATCATTTCTTATTAGCTAAACATTCCTCCTTTTATTATTAACCATCTTCCTATTCTCTCTAAACCACTTCTGCAAGCTTCCTAGGCTATCTATCAGTCACAAATGATTAATCAAACCCCTCCCAACTCTCAATGAGTCTCTAATCACTTGTTAATCGAGTTTAACTAGCCTAATCCTAGCTTAACTAGTCTAAAGCATGTTTACTTAGCTCCTAATCCTAAAGTGATTTTTAGACTTTAGTCCCACATGCACAAGAATTCCAAACTCTTCCAAACCAATATCTATAAATACAAGCCTAAGTGCATCCCTTCAAACCATGATTTTTCTTCCTTAGCATAAACTATGCCATTTTAGGATATTGAGCTCTCTTCCATTGTTTTTGAGCTATTTTCTCCACCATTGCACTATTCAATCAAGATTTGAGTAAATGAGAGGAACCATATGGTCTTGTAGCCATTAATGGTGAGCTCTCACTCTCAAATACCTTGAGAAACAACAAACAAATTTGATTTCTTAGAATCTAAACTAGGTTCACATTCATTAAGCTTTCATGGAGTAGAGAGATATTTAGATATGTTAGGGTTTGAATGTTTGTTTCAAGTTTATATATGCATGCAAATAGATAGTTTCTTGTTTATCTCTAATCTTATGGTCCAGCATAAATAAATCCTAGTGACTACTAGCATGTATAAAACATAAACAAATTATGTTTAATGTTTTGTAGATCGTTATTTTAAATATTTTATGTTTATTATTGTGTGGACATCACCAAGAATGTAAAATTTTAATGACATGATGCCCTCATTCCTATGATACATAATTTGGCTTGGATGTTGACGAACTTCTAAGATTATATTCACACAGGAAGATTGCATCGTGACCAAACATACCATTTGTCAAGGAACCAAGAATCAAAACATATTTCTCAAAAAATATTAGCACCATTTAGAGAAATTGTAATGCATATTACAATTGCAAAAATATACCTATTAAAGGATGAATTGTGGCCTATAATTCGTATTAAAATTATACTTGATAGATGAGTTGTGGCATATTTTGCAAATATTGAAGGATGTGGAAGACAATGTGGAGACATACATGATGTCATTAAATCAATAACCCAATTACAATTATCTAATTTTTCCCTAGATTTAATTAATAAAACGTTTCAATATAATGTGACTATCTTAGTAATGTTATTTTCTATAATGTGTGTTTATCAATCATCGTAACCCTTTTTTCATAATCTAGCCAATGCATGAGACAATCCCGATGCCATTTATTTTCTATATTGTGTCAACCTACCTCACACATGAGTCAAGGGACTACTTAATTGGTTTTTATTTCACCTAACCTCGCTCATTTTCTCACGCTCTCTCTGTTTTCCCCTTCCATCTTATGAAATTTACTCTATGTTCTTTTCATCCTCTTCACGTGACAAGAAGTCGGAAATGACTTTCATCTCTCCTATGTCTTCCATGTGTTATCACAATGTCTTCTCGCATATAGGCTCCACACTTATTCTGAAAGTGATTGAGAAATTCTGGGCGTGTATTATCTCGAGAGCATTGGGAGATCTTGTGTCAAATATTAGATTATAGCTATCTTCGTGTTTAATTTCCTAAAGTGTTGTGTGTAGATAGAGAAGTGTTCATGGCAATCGTATCCCATTTTATTTACCCACATTGATCGTGTGGATTTGGAAGAAGAGCTGGCAAAAGTATCCCTTCATATTATCTTTGCAAATTTTTATCCTTGCTCATCTCCTTTTCGTAAGGTCGACAAGAGGATTTTTGATGCCATGGAATTGAAAATTCAGGCCCTCTATCAATTTTCCAAGACTGTTCAAAGAATATATCAACTCGATGGGGAATCTATCTCTAGCATGTCATCCCTAGACCTCTTCACACTCGCAAAACCTTCCCGCCCCTTCCTGATCACGTTGTGCAATCAAGACTATTGTTGGCTCCTCTTTTCCTTTCTCAGGAAGATTACAATGCTTAGCTCGGGTGCACCAATTTATAGGTGGAACCCTAGGGTTTCTCTATCATTCCCCCTCTATTTTTTGTGTTCACCGCTTTATGTTTTTACAAATTTCAAGTTATTCATGTTACATTTTGGCCTCATGATTTACAATATTTCCTACTGGTTTTTGGTTTTTCTATGTAGCCCTTCATTGATAAAATCTCTCGATACTTGTAGGGTAGGGACCCATCAACCCTCCGGTTCATAACTCGATCAAAAGCATTTAACTATCTAAAAAATAAAATTATGTAATTTTGTCCCTAAATTTAATTGAGAACAAGTTTATGTATAATGTGTGTGACTATCTTAATAATGTTAATATGTATAAGGAATATTAATTAAAAATTGTTCACATTAATTCAAGGAATATAAGGAATTGAAAAATTCTCAGCCACTTCAACAATCAATGCATTAATAGATATTATGAAAACAATTTTATTTTGCTATGATTTATTTTCTAAATTTAGGATTCTAGTGTGATGAATAGTTTTACAATGAAATTTAAATGATTTTACCGTAAATGTACCTTTAGAAATGGATTTTTAATTTATTTCATACGAAAAGATATCCTCCTGACAAGGGGAGTAAGGATAATTTTAATTGTGATTTAAAGTGTCAAGTGTGGGAGGAAAATTTCTGCAGTGATTTTATGTCCCTTCTTTCGAGGCACGAAAGGATGACGGAAGGTTATGCAGGGGGTTGATGATGAATTTCACCATGTATTTATAACTATTCAAGGGATGTTGATGTTTTTGTAATTTGGGTTTATTCCTCTCTTTGAATCAGGTTTATAACTATTAAGGGGATGTTAATGCGCATTTATTCCTCTCTTGGAATCCAAGTTTTAGCTCCTTCCCTTACAAGTATGTTTCGAGTGCCACGACCGGCACAATTTCATCATCTCTCGCCAACTAGGAACCCTACTAGAGAGACCCTACTTGTCGGGATCTAAGGCCAACGATTCCAAGTCCGATAGAGATGTGTTGTCCACCCTCTCTCACTCCAATGGCGCAGTGTAATGCTCATAGTTTATAGTATCTATAGTTAGTTGGATGATCATTGCACATAAAAATTCCCTTACAAGGATCTCACCTCCATTGGTGCAACAAACATGTTAAAATTGATAAGGCCACCTTGGGCCTCACCTTCAGAGAAGCATCACCGACAAGGTTGTCGCTTCCTCCATTACTAGGCATCTCCAAGTCTCGGGGCAATGTGGAACACTTGGTGACTGTATGCACTAAAAAAATGATGAATATTCTATTCGAGTTACCAATATGTCTAAGGACCATGAGGGATGTCAATTTACATGAGATTTTCAAGTTGTTTGTACACATCATGCATGTCTATGTGCCCATGGATCAGAAGATGAATTAACAGTGGATTTGGTTTTGTTAATTTTGTTAACATGGAAGGACGCTTAGAGAGCTATCAATAAGCTCAATTCCTATGGTTATGATAATCTTACTCTCATAGTCGAATGGTCCACTCCAGGGAATTTTTTTAATGAAGCAAGGAAAACTTAAAAGCATGATCTTTCCTTCTTTCTATGGAGTCATTTACTTATTTCCACTTTAGGTTTTCTATGGTTTTTTAGTGTTGATAGGATCAATTGTGTTTCACTTGAATGCAATGATTCTCCTTTTATGTTGAATTTCCTTATTTATTTAAATTATTTATTTGTTTTCACTAAATAAATTCTATAAAATCTTAGTTTTTCAAATCATCATACATTTTAGAAAATTGAAAGTTAAAATTTTAATTTTACCTTTTACTATTGAGAAATCATTTGTGTACTTACAAAAAATCTATTTTTGTTTACTCTCATGTATTATTTTACATCTTGAGAAAATTTTCTTAACATAGTACTTGAAAATAAAGAGTTTATCTCACATTTAGTTCAATATTAATTTAATGTAGACCAAACTTGCTTTGGCTCTAACATGCTTCTTATCAAATCATGTGAAAGTAATAAGTGTTATAAACTTAATTATTATTTGATTTTCTCTCTATGGTGAGCAGTGCAGGTTTTAGGTATATGATTTTTGAAGGACTGTGACGTTGAAGGATATTTACCTATTTTATGAGTTATAATATGGTTCCCCTAAAAATAATGATTCCATAATAAATGTTAAGCCGGAAAAATGACTAAGTCTTATAACATGGAGGATCAACATAGGGGAAAATAGTGCAAAAATAAGATGTATGAGAAAGCACATGCATAGATAACTAAGTTATGAATAGACAAATTGAACAATTAACTAGTTTTAGAATGAAGGGCTATAGTTTGACATGGATCGCGTGGAGATTTCCCACGCAGAGCAGAAAAGGGTTTCAGACTTGACCATATTTTGGGTTATGGTATCGCATGGAAAAACGTGAGGATGTGAGAAGGTGTGTTAGTGGATAAGGTTGGAACATGGAGACTTACAAACCAATGAAATAATATTCCTAAATATGGTTATCATGATGAGATTAAGAGCTATAAAGTAGAAGTTAGTTATGGCTTACATGGAACTTGCATGTTTGGGGTACTCAAGTATGGTGGGGTATGATGACATTTGGCATGCGGTTTTCCCCGAGTGATATTTAGGTGGTGAAGGAGATCTCCACTTTATTTAAGAATGCATTTAGATCGAAAACCGAGGATGTGAAGAATATGTGTGATGCGAGGCAAGAGACGTAAGAGGGACTTTAGATGCATAGAAAAGAGCATGGCTAAGATCTCTTTGAGTAGAGTCATTTTGTAGGTTTAGGATGTTATTTCTTGATGTATTCGGTCTTTTATGACTCTATTGATGTAATTTGGTTACTATAAAAAAATGTTAATCAATATATCTGATGGATTATTCTGAATATTTATGTTTATAGGTCCAAACTCTTGTGTTCTTGTATTTCTCATGGTTTATACCTGATTCTTCGTGTTTTTGTGATGTTTACATTCATATTATGATGCATTTGTTCTAGGATCTAATTTTTTTACCTACGCTCTAGAATAAATGTATGTATTTTTGTTTGTACATTGTTTTGTTATTCATGGTAACATTCTTGACAAATCTCACATAGAAGAGGGGTGTGGCACCTTTTTGTGCTCCAGTGCGAGCTCCCACTTGGGTGGGCGATATACCAATGCGCCTAGGATTTAAAGGGTTAGGAAAAGTAATTACATCTTGGTTCCATTTTCCGGACCAATTTTGAAGTTGTTGTAAGAATGGTGTATGATGGCAGAATGCTTGACCTTGGACAACGTGGAAACTTAGCTTAAGAACATGGAGGATAAGTTTCGCACAGAGATTCAACATGGACCTGATTTTAATCCACGTATATAAGTAGAGGAACATCTTTATCATGAGCTCTATGAAATTTTATTTTGATGTTTTCTAGTAGAACTTTATTAATGGTTGTCAATGTATATGTCGAGGAAGAGATGGTATTATGAACCTTGTATTTGGATCCAAGAAGACTATCAATAGCTTCATGATGTTGATTTGATTTGGACTCATGTTTTTTATCATTGGTGGAGTGGTGTATTGACTAGATACATGTTGGAGTACATGGTTTCTAATTATTCTTACCCAGAGGTTGTTGAGTTTGAGTTCTTGTGAGAACCATGAGGATATTTCTTGCATGTTATACCATTATCCATCGAGATCCTATTCATCACTCTAATTTTAGAAGTGTTTCCCATGGATATCTAACCTCCCACTAGTGCACAAGGTGCGCAAAGCAACTTGTGGTACAAAATGGCGTATCCTATGGTAGAAGTGGGAGAGGGAGGATAGGTCGATCAAGTATAATGAAGCTCGGGAGAGGGAATTGGTGAGACAATGTGAGTTTGTAGGAAGGATGGATGTTTAGAGGCAGACGTTGCAGGAAATATTTTAGGTACACGTGGAGGATGTGGAACTTGAGAAGTCTTTGCTACCACATCTTGGAAAATGTGAAAGGATAATCCCCTCATCTTCTGATGAGATCTCATCATATGGAGAAAGGAGATGGACTGTAGGCACACATTTGAACCCACCTAGTGACCAAACCCTTGCACTTAGTTTTCCAATTTATGAGACAAGTATTTCTATTTCGGTTGGCATTAGTAAGCAAACAACATCAGGTAGATATCATTTTACATTACATCCATTTATGGCCACATAGAAATTTCTTATTATTGGTGATATCCGGACAAGCACATCATTTGGACAAGGTGTGGGCTCGTAGAATGTGGGTATCATGTCTAGAAATAGTTCAAATTCACAAACTGTTGGAGCTTAGTTTAGCACAATGGTGGGAATGTAGAGTAAAGACTACTTTAGGCCATGTACCTACTATAAGAGGAGGATATGGTGGATCTAGAGGGTTAGGAGTTAGTGGAACTAGTGGATCTGGTGGTGGAGGAAACACAGGAGGGAATCAAGGTTTTGGATCTGGTGGAAAAGGACCACAACCACACATGCAAGGGTTTTATGATATGTCTCTTCATTTTCCAAATTATAAAGGTTTCGAGGATGCTATAGAGCATGTACACAAGTGTGAATTGTTATGGCGTATTAAGGATCACTTCCCGAAGTGGAAGTCAAGCCGCTTTTCAACTACGTTGCAGGATGCGCCCATAATGGTACCAAATATATGACCCCATCATACGACTCGTAGATTATACTAGGTTTCATGATGCATTCTTGGTGGAATTTCATATTCTTGAATTTGAGAAAAATAGCATCAATGTGCTCAATGATATTAAAAGGTATGGCAGAGAGTGTGCAAGAGTATGATGTGCATTTTAAGACTCTCTTGTCAAAGTTATCTTATGATATCCACCCCTCTCAAAGATGCTCAAGTGTTTTTGGAGGCCTAATAACACCTTTCAAATGAGCACTTTCACATAAAACTTTCACAGATCTACATGAGGCCTTAGAGGTTAATTTCCATGCTAAGGCCATGGGGACCATTGATATTGGGGTAAGTCCTTTTACAGCACAAATTGTTTCCATGGCAAAGAAACTCGTAAGTCTGAAAATTCGTTGCATGAGACTCATGAAGACTTTGGTGTATAGATTGTGAAGTAGAAGGACACACCAAGGATATCTTCCTCAAAAGTTGATGTGCGCCATGTCATTAGACTATGTAATATGTCATAGGGTTCATGATCCAAGTATATTCCCTTTGTTACAACACGTACTCCATAAGAATGTGTCCTACTATTGTAATATTTGTACATATACTACTCATGACATGAAGGATTGTTGGTTCATAGACCAAATTCATGATGCAATTGATATTGGTGTGTGTCATGCCAACGTTACTTAATAGTTCTAAGAATGAGGGGTGTCAACATGAAGGCCATGAAGATGGTGAAGGAAGGGGAATAATATTTTGTGGATGACTCGAGGTCGTGGTGGTCGCGGCAGAGGAAGGAGGAATTTCTGTGGAACTTGTTTTAATTGTGGATCTACAGATCACTACAAGCATGAATTCTGAATTTTTGTAATGCTCATAGCATGGAAAGAAACATAAGTATGAGGAGTTCCCTGACTTGTATGATCACATGAGACAAAATCACAAGAATTACAAGGGTGTGGTAATGGTTAGTGTGAAGTGAATCAACCTCTATTCATGCCTATACTAGCATCTAACCCCGAGTCGTAGCATGTATTAAGAACTACATGCACTCGAAGCTACGCACATCAAGATGCATGTGCCAAAGAACTAAAAATCAAATGCCTCTCATTACAAGAGAATAGGTATTGCATGGAAAGTAACCCGATCCGAATTATCGTAAGAAGGTTTACCAGAGACTATGGAGGTTATTACGAAGTTTTCAAGGGGAGATTCAAAGGTGGCTTGAAAGAGAAGTGGAAAAAGTTGGAATAGGTGAAGAATGCTAAGATCCCTGAGAAGGATGTTGATGATGTCAAAGAGGTACGTAAGATGTTATGCTAGGAAAATTTCATTCCCATGTTAGGAGAATGGTTGAGAGGAAAGGTACCACACGCTGGATGTGAGTGCGAGAGGTAGATCTTACAT
Source organism: Taxus wallichiana var. yunnanensis (assembly GCA_018340775.1). NCBI lineage: Eukaryota > Viridiplantae > Streptophyta > Pinopsida > Cupressales > Taxaceae > Taxus > Taxus wallichiana. The sequence continues at coordinate 31,336,411 of CM031233.1, forward strand.
GCTAATTTTCCCCTTCATAGTGTTGATTATGATAAGGAGATCATCATTAATGTGGTAGTTAATGGATGGCTTCTGAGAAACATACTAATTGACATTGGTGCATAGGTTAATGTTCTTACTATGGATGTGTGGAATCAGATGAGGAGACCACCATTGCAGCCATCTTTAATGTGTTGTACATGGAGAATAGAACTAAAGCTATGCCCATTAGAGTCTTAAAGGATGCTTCCATAACCATTCAAGGGGCCAAGTTCACTAGGGAATTTGAAGTCTTAGCTCTTGTTAAGGCAAATAGTTTTCCTACCTTACTTTGTACCCATGGTGTTATGTAAATAATGTTGATTTGTGCTTCAACAAGGGATACACCAACTTTGAAAACAAGAAGAAGTAATTTATTATTCCACTAACAGATGGTAGGTTTGTGCCTTATGTTGAGCCTTTGGGGGAAGAAGACATCAATATAATTTATGTGCACACTATCGAAACCCGTAGGTTATTGAGTTGTCGAGAGAGTCATTCAGTGGGATGATGCTCATTCCATGAGTGATATGACTAGCATTGTATGTGATAATTGGCGCATGGGACTTATGAGTTAGTTAGAAGGTAATTAAAGGGAACTATGACGCATGTTATCAAGTCGTATTCGGTTAGGCATCTAGGAGGAAGACAATTACTAAGTTACATAGGAGGTCACCCTTATGTATTTTTATGTGCTATGGAAGTCTACTATACCTATGAAGTAGAATAGAGGAATATGTTTATTTATACCTTACATGGGACAACCGTGCATTGGGGATGACTCATGGGATAATCTTATAGAGTGGTGCGAGGTAAGAATCGTGTTCTCTATTATATTTCTCCGGACCAATGCACCTTCAAAGATATGTGACTATCATGGGAAGGAATCATCCTGTACTCACATTCTGGGAATGTGAGAAATCCTATATAGAAGGTCTAGAAGATTTACCCCTTCACTCTGGGTACATAATTTTTATTCCACTTTACAAGGTTGTGCACGTGCTTGGTATGTCCATTTGGAGTTACACTATTAGATAGGAAATTGGTAGGATTTGACGACATGTATTATTCATAATTTTGAGTATCTATCTTCTAAACCATTAGTGAATGAAGCTTTGTAGGTATTCAAGTGCCTTACTCTAGGAGATAGTGCCAAAGCTAAGGACCTCATCCTATATTTTCTAGGGGAGCATAATTTAGAGGCGTGCTTCTAGGAATGATAAGAAACAGATGAAATACAGTTTAAGCATGCCTACCTAGAAAAAGAGAAAGGAAAAATGGTGTACTTGATCAATGATGAAGAAATAGAGAACTTAGATGTTGATCATAAAGAGAGTACCGCAACATATTTAATAGTGTGGATGAGAAGGCACACACCTACCATGAACTCAATGAAGACAAATAAGTTCAACATTGGCACAAAATTAGAACCTAAAGAAGCAACAATTGGTGAATATTAGACAGACCAAGAGGTTTTAAAGATAATTGAGCTACTACGTGACTTCTAGGATTTGTTCTCATGTAGATACCATGAATTGAAAGGATTTCATCACTCATTGGGAGAGATGTGAATTAAGTTGAAGGAAGGTGCACACCCGATTAGGAAAATTCCTTATAGAATGAATCCTAATCTATGCGTAAAGGTGAAAGAATAAATTGACAAAATGTTGGAATCCGTGATCAAGCCTATGAAGAATCTAAATGGGTTATCCCAATGGTGATCAGTATCAAGAAGTATGGGATGATAAGGATCTGTTTAGACTACATATATTTGAATACTACATGTGTTATAGATCTTAGAGGGTATAATGGGTGTGAGATCTACTCTTTTACTGACATGATTTTTAGGGTATCACAAGTAAGGATAGAAAAATAGATTAGGAGAAGATTACTTTAACCACCTGAATGGGGAAGTTTTTCTTATACAGTTATGCCATATTCGGGATTAAGAATATGCATTCTCAGTATTTTGTGCATCAGTGGTATAAGAATTAGAAGACATTATTCATAAGTTTATACAATTCTACCTAGATGATTAGGCAAAGTGTATGGATTAGTAAAAGATCATTACTTAAAACTTGAGATTAATGTTTGAGAGGTGCAGATAGTTAAGTATCACTCTAAATATTAAGAAATGTGTCTTTGATACTCCTTTTGGCACATTTTTAAGTCTTATTATTTATAAGGAAGATTTCTTGGTGGATCCCGCACAAAGTTTTTATTTTAGGTATAGAGGATCCTACCAATCAAAGCGCAGATGCGTGGATTTTTGGGGCATATGGGTTACTATAGAAAATTCATCAAAGGTTATGTCAGGATTGCCACACCTTGGAAGAACTGTTAAGACATTATGGAATATTTCACTTGAATGAGGCGTAACATGTGGCTTTTGATACGTTCAAGGAGGTGCGATAGGTAGATGCATTAGGTATGGAAATTGGGTAGTTCTAGCACATCCTAGAGAAGGGATTGTTGATTACCCTTTATGTTTTGCAAGTAGAAAGTTAACTCACACTAAGAAAAATTACACAATAATGGAGTGCAAAGTGTTGTCTATGATTTATGCGATGCATAAATTTAGTAAGTACTTGTTGATTACTTTGTTTATATTTTACACAGAACACATGACACTTAAGTATTTGGTAAACAAGTCTACTTTGTAAGGGCACATATGTTGGTGGATCTTGTTATTTCAGAATTTGGCTGATGTTATTCAAACAAAGAAAGTGTAATTCATGACCTGGCCATCTTTTTAGAATTAATTCAGGTGAGAACACATAGATCATCAAGACACAATGGTGGATACACAATTTTTAAAATTACAATGCGAACCTAATGATTTGGAGGATATTGTTTTATTTTTGTGAACAAGTGTGGCACCTAATGGACTAAATAGTATAGAAAAGAAACAACTTTCCATTCATGCCACGCCTTATATGTTGATTGGTGGATATCTATACAAACTTGGTCGGGATGATATTTTTGCGCCGTATGTACTAGAGCATGAGAGTTTGGGTATTATGGAGGAAGATCATGGAGTGATTACTAGTGCACATTATATAGGGAGAGCCACTATGCGTAAGATTTTGATGGCTAGTTTGTGGTGGGAGACATTGTACAAGGATTGCCAAGAATATGCTAGGGGCTATGATCATTTCCAGTGCCTTGGGAAGCTTGGGCATAGAGATGAAATGTCGTTGAGGCCTATAACAAGTGTGGAACCTTTTGAAAAATGGGCAATTGACTTCGTGGGCCCTATTTCCCTCGTGCGCAGGATAGGGCCGTACTACATCATTACTTGTATAGACTATCTTACATGGTGGGTAGGAAGCAACACCTATGAAGGATTGCACTATAGCTACTGCAACAAGGTTTCTTTAGGAGAATATCATAAGTAGGTATGGATGTCCATTGAGTTTAACAAGTGATAGGGGTACTCATTTCTTGAATGAGACTATTAGGATATTATTGGTGGAATTTATGGTAGCCCATCATAAGACTACACCCTATCACCCACAAGCTAATGGAACTACCTGAAGCTTTCAACAAGATTTTGAGCCACACATTGACAAATATATATGATGTTGAAGTAAGGATTGGGATGATAAAGTCTCTATTGCTACTCTTTGGTCTTATAGAATAACCTATAAGAGACTAAACAAAACAACACCATTTTAGTTAGTGTTTGGCATCGAGGTTATTTTACCAGTTGAATTTATGTTACCATCCCTACATATTATGCACATGAGAGGATTGGTTGATGAGAAAGCACTTGAAGAGTGCATAGACAAACTGATGTAGTTGGATGAGAGGCGCGTCATAGCCTAATGGAGGAAGAAGATAGAGACAACAAGACAAAAGGTCCGACATGATCAACACAAGTAAATATAAGAAGATGGAGGCTGAACATATGGTTCTTCCGTATGATTCTAACTTTTTTGCCCCACCTTGGGAAGTTCCAAGTGCATTGGTTGGGACTATATGTCATGACCTATATACTTAACTCAAGCGATTTCCAATTATAATTTTTGATGGAACATGGTTTCATTACTTCAACAAGAGTAGGATGAAGCCCTACTATAAATAAGTCTTCTATGTGTTTGTAATAAGGCATTATTTCCATGTATATTAGGTTCCTTTAATGAATTTTCCTTTATATGTGTTCCCTTTCATCGTTCTTATGATTTTTTAGTTTTGTGTTTTTTGTGTAATAAGAGTGTTTGTGCACAAGTATCCAATTACAATCTAAGATGTTTCATGTGCATAGGACTGCACATAATTTTAGTGTGGGGTGGAGAGCACAAAGAAGAGGAATGCATTTGAGTGATGTTGTTGGTGGCCCAAGAGAGAAAAAAAACATGAGGTATCAGAGGAACGCGTGTAGTAGAGGTGATAATGGTCGGAGATAAAATGGTGTCAAGAAATAGTTTTATGAAATCCACGTATAATGATGAATACACAGAGCAACATGAGGTAGGCATTGGAAGGAAAAAATACTTGTTATAAGATGCAAAAGTATATGTACTTCAAGCATCTTGAGAGTGCACATAAGGGATTCTACTTGGCCTATGTGGTTTTACGCGCTAGAAGGTTGAGGAGGTTATGCATGAGTTTTGAGTGAAGGAAACACGCTAGTCAAAATGTGTGGGAGGAAAGTACTACAAAAAGATGAATTTAATTTTTACTACAAGTGGTAGGTGGCATGGAAATTTATGTGGTAAAAATATGAAATTTATATAAATAGGAGTCAGTAAGTTATTTTCACCTTGTGTTTACTTGTAAAAGAGCTCTTGCAAACTAGGGCATCCTTGCAATAAATTTGCAAAAATCACATGTGAAGTGAAATATTTGAGAACTAGATTAGAATGGAGTACATGGGTGTGCATGTAGAAGTGGTTGTTTAGAAGGATTTCTATGGGTTTTAATGTTTTCTTATTGAAGAAAGGGTTTCGAGCTTAGGGTTTGAGAAACTAGGGCACATGAGTTTCAAGAATTTGTGCGTAAGAATTAGAGCTAAGGGATTGAGAAGTAAGAAAGAAAGATACAAAGAAGGATTATTAAGGACCTAACAAGGAAAATTGTGCCAAGGAAAGGATCAAACGTTTCACCCAAGAAGAAGGGAAATGGCAAGGGAAAACTAGTCATGTCAACAAGTTTCAATAAAGAATGGTATCCAGAGATGCAATACCTAGATGGGGTATTATTAGGGATGGATTTGGTATCAAATGTGTGCAAAATGGTTATAATTGATTATAACTATAGGATAGATACAACCGAGAAAGAGATGGCATTGGAGCTTGTTCACCCTATAGGAGGAATAATGTAAGATGATGTAATGGTGTATGATTGACTCTGTGAAGAGGACATCAAGAAGGTTGGGATTTTACAACTCTATGATTTTCCATTTTTTAGAAAGCCTAATAGATTATATCAATGGCTAATGTTGAGTGTGCACAAAGATTACTTTTAATTTGTAAGGAGGATGCACATAACTCCACAATTGATATCTAAGTACACTAGACATATTTGCACAGGAGAGTCATTGGATGATGACTTGAGTAATAAAGATTATTTCAAGGAAAAAACTAAGGCATATGAATATAAGAATGGTGAGCGCACTTTGATATTGCCAAAATCACTCGACCCAATCATGAAGCAAGCCACACGCCCTGCTCACCAAGTTGAATGGACAAGAATGATGGACACAAGTGAACAAGAGATGGTTGAACATTTGTAGGAAGATTTCATGGGGTCAATATACAACATCTCCCCTTCATCAGTAGAGGATATCATTGATGCCATGCAAGATGGAGATAAAATTATGTATGGTAATATTATTATTACCATTGTGTTTTTAGAGATTAGAGTGCCCAATGGGCCAAATAACAACATTTGGGAGTACCCTAATGAGAACCCCTCCCCAGCTAAGAGGTTTGAAGCATATACTTGTGAAAGTATGATGCCTGCATATAAGGCATGCTTGGATAAGTGGTATAATCATATGTGCAATGAATTTAGAGTAGAGTGAAGCATTCCAAAGAAAATATCAACCTTGGTGAAAGATGTGGATGAATTTGCAAGATACCAAGAGTAGTTCCGCATTGGCAAGTTCACATTGAATGATGGCACCAAGATCCCATGGTGTAAATTACCTTTTCCTTCATAGTGTATTATTTTAAGAGCACGGTTAATAGGTTTAAGGAGGCCAAGAAACTGAGGTTTTATCTAAGTGAAGTATATTAGGATCACCATGCACTACATAGGACACTTGTATATCCTTAGAAATGAGCGTATGCGGAGAATTATGTCTCTCATGACATACATATGCTAAGGATTGTGACATTACAACTTCGGCAGAATGATGGCGACAAGCGTGTACATACACCTAAGGCCTAAGTTAGATAAAGTCACGTATGTTGAGGATGATGTCTCCATCCTTGAAGACCATGTCAGAAAGAAGAAGATAGTGAAAAAGAAGAGATATAGGGAGGAAACTCCAGTAAGCATGGCACCGAGCACGCATGTGGTTTAGACCATAGGGGAACAAGAATTAGGTATGGGCACAAGAACTTATGCTCGTAGGAATAAGACCGTAGTGAAGGAGAAGTCCCCAATGAAGGAGTAGTATCCGGTGAAGAAGAAGCATAGGGTAGTAAAAGTTCAGCTCCGAGAGAACAAGAGAGCATGAAGGGTGATGAGAGTAGAGAGGAGGATGAGGAACATGAATCATAGAAGAATGCCCATGTGTACAATGTACATGAATCTTATGGAGAGTGGAATTAATCTTCAGAGGGCACTTGAGAGGGAGAAAGAAGTGAAGAATAAGTGGGGACAAGGTGCATAAGACCCCGCACCTATCTCGGTGAACAAGCTAAAGGACACGGTGGAGAATAAGGAGTTTGGTATCATCAAGGACTTGGTAGAGCATGAGGTGCAGATAGAGTGGAAGAAATGGAGAAAGATAAGTATTGAAACATGTGAAAGGAGACAGTTTAGCAGGTTGGTTTTTGACGAGAGCACAAACAGTGGCAAAGGCGCGTAGACATCACAATGACCCATAGTGACTTATGATAATGATCCAAACAAGGTCCTAAGTGTGTGTTTCAAGAACATATTACTTATAGACCACCTCTTCAATTGGTCATCATTTGATAAATATGGTGTGTACCTATGCATAAGGAAGATGATGTCATGGGATTTTGAGTCCCATGTTGATGAGCTGAAATTTGAAGTCAATGTAGGTGCATTGCTAGACACACTGAGCTCTAAGGAGGTAAATCCTATTGTGGATTCTCTATAGCTGACTGATGTACATGAGTGTAATGTGTTGAAAAAGGTGTCGAATGAGGTCAAAGCAAGCTTATTTAGGAGGAATAACAGATTAAATAATTGGGAAAGGAATTAGAGGAAAAGAACAAGGAGATAAAGGAAAAGAGTTTATAATTACGCAGTTGAAGTCCGAGTTGAGAGAAGAGAAGGGGAAGGTACGTGAAGCTTACAAGAAAAGAAAAGGTTATCTCGTAATCAATTATTTTAGCATGCCCGGATTTATCCCCTACATAGATGTATGATTCATCCTTCCACTGCCTATAGGATTTGACATGAATCATCATGATGGAAAATCAACCACTTTCACCGGAGTGGTGAAAGAAGTTATGGCACGGAAAAAGGAGTAGGAGAGATTAAAAATTGAGGAGACCATAACTTGGTACACTAAGCTTCTTGCTTCAGTGAAAAACATGGCTCACATGGATGAAGTTATATATGACAATGTGAAGACACAGACAGGTGGCAAGTATGTTGGTTTCAACATATGAGTCATATTTCAAGTATTTATAGGACAAAAATAGAGGCAATCGTGTGGAACGTGACAATATCTTGGTGGAGGTTTAGTAAAAATTTGAGGAAATTGAAATTTTAAGGGCCTCTATTAAGAATAAAGTAAAGGAATTATATCCCCAAGTGACACATAGGATGGACACGCTAACCAACCTTAGCAAGAAAATGGAGAATATTGTTGACACATTGAAGGATAAGGGTGAAGATCTGACGTTTAATGAGGTCAATGCACTTATAGGGTATTTATTTAAATAGGTGCAAAATGAGGTGGATGCTTGGGGTGAGATTGAAGCATTCTCGAATCAAAAATTTCCTAATCCTTGACAACAAGAGAACAATTCTTTTGTTCTTTTGGCGCACGCTAGATACATGTGTCATTTTATTATTCCATTCTTTATTCTATTTTGGAGATCATATTGTTTCGAGGATGGACAACACGTTTAGTGTGGGGTAATGTTGACCCTATAAAATGACTTGGTCCTAGAGCAGAGGATCAATGCTCAGTGGAAAACAATCAAGAAGAAGGCATGTGAGGAAGCGCACACAAGGATAACTAAGTTGTGTGTGGATAGCTTGAACAATTGATCAGTTTTGTAATGAAGGGCTAGAGTTGTACATGGAGCGTGTGGAGGTTTACGTGTGGGAGAAAAAAAGGGTTTGATACTTAACCACATTTTGGGTTATGGTGTTGCATGGAAAACATGTGAGGATGCGGGTAGACGTGTTAATGGATAAGGTTAGAACATGGAGACTTACAGCCCAAGGAAAGAATATTCTAGGATATGGTTATCATGATGGGATTAAGAGTTGTAAAGTAGAGTTAGTTATGGTTTAGCTGGCACTTACATGTTTAGGGTACTCGAGTATGGTGGGGTATGATGACATTTGGCATGTGGTTTGCTCTTGAGTGATGTTGAGGTGGTGAAGGAGAGCTCCCACTCTATTTAAGAATGCATTTGGATCTAAAACAAAGGATGCAAAGAAGATGTGTGATGCGAGGCAAGAGACACAAGAGGGAATTTAGATGCATAGGAGAGAGCAAGCTAAGAACTCTTTGAGTAGAGTCATTTTGTAGGTTTAGGATGTTATTTATTGATGTATTCAAATTTACTATGACCCTTTTGATGTAATTTTTGCTATGTAAACAATTGTGAATCAATATATCTGATGGATTATTCTAAATATCTATGTTTATGGGTCCAAACCCTTGTGTTCTTCATATTTCTCATGGTTCATACCTGATTCTTCTGTGTTGTTGTGATGTTTACATTCATATTATGGTGCATTTGTGCCTGGATCTAATTTCTTTACCTTTGTGCTAGAATGAATGTATGTATTTATGTTTGTACATTGTTCTGCTATTCATGGTAACATTCTTGACAAATATCACATAGAATAGAGCCCTAATGCCTTCGCACTCCTTAGGTGAGCTCCCCTTTAGTCTAGGTGATACATCGGTGTGCCTCGGGAATCAATGGTTTAGGAAAAGTGACTACAATAAATGACTAGATTTTAAAATTAAGTCATACCCGAAATATGTAGCAAATACATAGATGCACTATAAAGGACTTGAGTTGGTTTCTTTATTTTTTTCTAAGAAATATGTTCTCATAAGAGTGTCTTGCTAACATGCCCACAAATATCGATCACCTCTGTAATGTCAAACATTGTCACTCATAAACAATATTATCCATTGTTGATTACGTTCAAACTGTATCCACTCTAATGCAGACACGATTGTTTAATTTTATTTGTAATAAATTTGAGTGTCTTAAAACCCTTAAATTTTACTCCAAACACGTGAGGATTTCCGAATTTGCATGTTTCCGAGTTAGGATGACATTGATGGCATCTAACAGAGTGAGATGTGGGGATCTTGAATAGGAGGATAATGAAGATCTAGAATTTATTTTTCCACCACCGAATATAATCAAGATGAACAAAGAAGATCATCAAATAAAAGTTCAACGAGAAGTGCCAAATGGTGGTTCGCACCACTACCATGTGCATTAGAAGATAGATTACATTTAATTATATTCTCATAGTCTGGATTGTCACCCTCTGCTAGTTTCTTTAGAATATCTTCAATAATTCTCTAGTTACACTGAGGTTCAATCACATCATAGTAAATGAACCTGGAAGTGTATCACATCTCTTGAAATTCATTAGCCTAGCAAAGAGATGTTAGCCCATATAAAGAGGAAACATGGTTGGTTTATTGTTTTACAGACAAATTTCAGCTTTCGTGAAATCATTAAAATATTTTCCCAAGATTTGCATGGTTTAATTTTAATGACATTTTAAAACTGATAAAGACCTTATTCCAAAGCAAAAATTAAAGCCTGGTGCAAGCTAGCTAATATAAAATAGAAACATGTTATATTCATGGTTTTTCATATCAATGTTGGATTCCATAAATCATTTAACAATTTTCCAACAACCACGTAGTTTATCTTTAGTAAAATTTAAAACTGATAAGAACACTTATTCCTAAGGAAAATTTGATTCTCAGAGCCGCTAGCCTATACAAGTGCACTCTTGATTGCCACAAGTGATGTAAGTTTTTCATCACTACCAACTAGGAACACTATTGGAGTAACCCCGCCCACTAGGATCCCAAGCTGACGACTCTAAGTTTGGCATAAATTCTCTTTTCGACCTCTCTCGCTCTAAGGGAAATACGGTGCTCATAGTTTTTCATATCTGCAGTAAGAATGGAAATCACTACACATCAAAATTCCCTTACAAGGATCTTACCCCCGCCTATGCCACATACACCTTTACAAGGGGCAAGACCATCGAGGGCCCCACCTGCGGTATAAGCATCATTGGCGGGCTATGCTACCTCCATTTTTGGGCACCTCCAAGTCTCAGAGGTGGCGTGGACTACTCCAGTGATAGCATGCACTACAAAAATGATGAAATTTTTGTTCAAGTTACCAGTCTTATCGAAGACCACGTGGGTTATCAATCTGCATGATATTTTCAAGTTGATTGGATACATCATGCGCGTCTATGTGGCCATGTATCAGAAGACGGATTAAAAGGAGATATGGTTTTTTAATTTCATCAACATGGAGGATGCTCAAAGAGCTATTAATAAGATCAATGCTTATGGTTATGATAATCTTATTCTCATAATGGAATGGGCCACTCCAAGGCAGATTTTTTTTCTAAATTAAAGCACAAAAGACTTAAAATCGTGCGAATTTCCCTTCTTTCTATGTAGTCTTTTACTTATTTCCACTTTGGGTTTTGTAGGGTTATAAGTGTTGATAGGATAAGTTGTGTTTCACTTAAACACAACGATTATCCTTTTATTTTGACTTGCCTCATTTAGTATAATGATTTATTTGTTTTCACTATAGAAAACCTATCAAATATTAATTTTTTAATTTCATTTTGAAATTTTTTCTCATGGTGACGTTTTTTTTATTTTTATTTGTTGAATGAATTGAATTTCTACAACCCCTTAAGCTTTACTCCTAGGATGCATGAGTATTTCCCAACTTTTCTCATTTCTCAAATTAGGATGACAATGATGGTGTCCTGACAGAGTGAGATGTGGGAAGCTTGAATAGGAGGAAAATGAACATCCGGAACTTCTTCCGCCCACCGTTGAATATCATGGAGCTGGACAAAGAAGATCATCAAATACAAGTTCAATGAGCAGGACCAGAAGGTGGTTCAAACCACTACCATGTGCATCCAAAAAGTGGCCAAAGCGTGCCTTAACAAGTGTGATGTTGAGCACCATGAGTGGCGTAAGTTCAACATCGCTGCCAACTACGAAGCCTACTAGAATGACCCCACCCACTCGGGATCCAAGGATGATAATTCCAAGTCCGATGGAGATGCATTTTCCTTCCTCTCTCACTCCAAGGGCAGTGCGGTGCTCATATTTTTCCGTATTTGCAAGAATAAGGAAATCACCGCACATCAAAATTCCCTTAAAAGGTTCTCCACCCGTCGATGCCACAAACACCTTAACAATGGATAAGACTATTAAGGGCCTCACCTCCGGTGGAAGCATCGCCTTCTCGCTGCTGCAGGGCCTCCCAAAGATTAGGGGAGGCGTGGACTTCTCCAAAGAAAAAAGCATGTGCCACATAAAAGATGAAATTTTTGTTCAAGGACCATGAGAGATGTCAATCAGAATGAGCTTTTCAATTTGTTTGTATACATCATGCGTGTCTACATGTGCCCATGGATTAGAAGATGATTAACAGGATTTTATTTCTTAATTTCGTCAATAGGAGGATACTTAGAGAGATATAAATAAGCTCAATGCCTATGGTTATGATAATCTTATTCTCAGAGTTGAATGGGCCACTCCAAGGTAGATTTAATTTTTAAATTAAAGCAAGGTAGACTTAAAAGTAGGAATATTTCCTTCTTTCTATGGAGTCTTTTACTTATTTCTGCCTTAGGTTTTGTAGGGTTTTTAGTGTTGATAGGATCAGTTGTGTTTCACTTGAACACAATGATTCTCCTTTTATTTTGACTTTCCTCATTTAGTATAATGATTTATTTGTTTTCACTAAAGAAAACCTATCAAATCTTAATTTTTAAATTCATTTTGACATTTTTTCTCATGGTGACGTTTATTTATTTTTATTTATAGGAGATTTGAGTGTTTGCAAACCCTTAAGATTTACTCCGAATGCGTGAGGATTTCCTGAATTTTCCTTTCTTGAGTTAGGGACAATAGTGATGGTGTTCACAATAGAGTGAGATGCAGGGATCTTGAATAAGAGGATAATGAAGATATAGAAATTTTGTTTCCACCCTTGAATTTCATCGAGTTGAACTAAGAAGAACGTCAAATAAAAGTTGAAGGAGAAGGGCTAGAAGGTGGTTTGCACCACTACCACCAGCCACATCTGTAATTTGGAAAAATCGTGCCTTAATAAGTGCACCCTCAAGCACCGCGAGTGGCATAAGTTCAGCGTCGATGCCAACTAGGAACCCTACTGGAGTGACCTTTCCCACCTGAATCAAAGGCCGATGATTCCAAGTCCTGGTTGAGATGCGCTGTTCATCCTCTCTTGCTCCAAGGGTAGTGCGGTGCTCATAGTTTTTCATATATGTAGTAAGAAGGGTGATCAATGCACATCAAAATGCCCTTTATGAGGATCTCACCACGGCCATGCCACGTGACACCTTAACAAGGGATAAGATCATCGAGGGCCTCACCTCCAAAGTGGGAAACATTGCTAGAGGGGTTTTATTACTCCTCTCGTTGTTGGGCACCTCCCAGTGTCAAGGGTGGCGTGGACCACTCTAGTAATAAAATGCACCACATAAATAATGAAAATTCTATTCGAGTTATGAGTCATTCCGAGGAACATGAGGGATGTCAATTTGCATGATATTTTCAAGTCATTTGGACACATCACACATGTCTACGTGGCCATGGATCAGAAGACGAATTAGAAGGGGATTTGGTTTTGTTTATTTCGTCAATAGGGAGGATGCTCAGAGAGCTCTCAAATAAGCTCAATGGCTATTAATGTCGATAATTTTATTCTCATAGTCGAATGGGTCACCCAAGGCGTACTATTTTTAAGAAAATTAATCAAGGTAGACTTAAAATTAGACATCTTTCCTTCTTTCTATGGATTCTTTTACTTATTTCCGCTTTAGGTTTTATAGGGTTTTTAGTGTTGATAGGATCAGTTGTGTTTCACTTGATCACAACGATTCTCATTTTATTTTGACTTTCCTCATTTAGTATAATGATTTATTTGTTTTCACTAAAGAAAACCTATCAAGATTATTTGTCATTGATTAAGCTCAACATGTTTCCACTTTAACAAACACGTTTGTTAAATTTTTTTCAGAGGGCGATTCATGTGTCCGAAAACCCTTAAAATGTACTCCGAATAGGTGAGGATTTCCCAATTTTTCCCATTTCTTGAGTTAGGATGATAGTGATTGTGTCTCAAAAGAGTGAGATGCGGGAGTTTGAATAGGAGGATAATGAAGTTATGGAATTTTTTCTGCCACTACTAAATATCATTGAGGTGGATGAAGAAGATCATCAAATACAAGTTCAATGAGAAGGTCCAAATGGTGGTTCACACCACTACCATGCACATCAGAATATGGATTATATTTAGTTATATTCTCATAGTCTAGAAAGACACCCTCTACTAGTTTCTTCATAATATATTCAATAATTCTCTAGTTACACTAAGGTTCAATCACATCATAGTAAATGAACCTAAAAGTGTCTCACATATCTTGAAATTAATTAGCCTAAAGAACCTCTAGCCTTTCGTATAAAAAGGAAACATGGTCGGTTTATTATTATGCACAAATGTCGACTTCCATGAAATCATTAAAATATTTTCCCAAGATCTGCATGGTTTAATGTTAATGACATTTTAAAACTGATAAGAACCTTATTCCAAAGAAAAATTAAAGCCTAGTGGCCGCCAACCCATATAAAACAAAAACATGTTATATTTATGGTTTTGTAGATCAATATTGGATTCCCTGAAATCATTAAACGATTTTCCAACAAATGCATAGTTTAATCTTAAATAAATTTTAAAACTAATAAGAACCTTTATTCCAAAGGAATAATTAAATTTGTGTGATTTCTGTAGCCCCATAAAACAAAGACATGTTTTTTTAAATTATTTTGTAGATCAATGTCAAATTCCAATATTTTGATTTTTGATTCTAGTATATGGGACTTTGGAGTGTAGTAAATTCCAATATATGTGATTTTGGATTCCAATATATGTGATTTTGGATTCCAATATATGTGATTTTGGATTCCAATATATGTGATTTTGGATTCCAATATATGCGATATTGGAATCCAATATGTGTGATTTTGGAGTCCGAGATAATTCCAATATTTAACATTTTGGAATCCAAAACTAGTAATTGTTTATTTCAATATTAGCGTTATTTTTAGCTACTCGGACTAGAATAAGTCAAGATTTAGAGAAATGAGCATTGAATATATGTTTCTTTACATCATGTTTCTCAATGTGTTTCATTGTTCATTATCATGTCCTACATATTCATTTTCATCATTCGACAATAAATTTTATTCTCATATCTTACTTGAGATGTTTCTAAATTTAATTGTATTGAAGTGAACAAGTTATTCCCAATAGAAAATTTATTTTTTGTAGACGAAGTACCTTGACCTTCACTATAATCGTTTTTATTTTCTCTCCTAAGTGCTTGTCTTTTTCTTTA
The DNA here is from genome assembly GCA_018340775.1 of Taxus wallichiana var. yunnanensis. NCBI lineage: Eukaryota > Viridiplantae > Streptophyta > Pinopsida > Cupressales > Taxaceae > Taxus > Taxus wallichiana. The sequence continues at coordinate 31,351,489 of CM031233.1, forward strand.
TTTTTTTCTTTAAACTTCAAGTTCTTCATTTATTTTCTCTTTAATTTTTCTTGAATGGTGACTACTAGACATCATGGCTGATTTTTCTTCTTTTAATAAAATGAGGATCAAAATTTTAGCAAAAATGATCAATTTTCATGTTTGAGACAAGACAAAATTGAGAATTCATATGACTATCATGTGCAGAGATAGTATGGAACCCGTAAGAGTAAAATATTATATGAAAATGGTAAATGAAAGATGATTTTTTTTTATAATTCTACAAATGGTGTACATCCTTTACAAAAGCACACATTCCCTTTGCATATGTAGTTTAAATGTAGTAGGTGAACAAAAAATCAATTCCATTTACATTTGGACTTGCATTTATCAACAAATAAGGCTTTTGGTGGATTTTGGACATTTATTCATCTTCATCTTTATGTACTTGTCAGGTTCTAAAAATATAAATTTTTTAGTTTAAATAATTATTTTCAATTACTACTTAATTTCTCCATAATATAACTCACTAAGATTGATTCATTAACATTACCAATAGCTAATAATGTTATAAAAATAAACCAATAAATTACAAAACTTATATATAAAGAATTCAAATATATGAAGTTAAACTCAAAAAGTTGTGTTCATACACTTCGCTTTCATTTTCCCTACTTTTTTACTTATAAAATTATTTTAATAATTTAAAAATATTTAAAAACATTATCAACAATCTTTAACTTTTTCTAAATCCTTTTATGAAATTTCATTAAAAAATTATTCATTTTCTCGAAAAGAGTGTTCATGCACGGTGAAATTTTGCTATGTTTTCATAAAAAAATATTATGTTACTATTAGAAATGATTAAATTTCACATACTTACCCTATTCAGTATTGTATAAAAAAACATATTTAGAAACTATATTTAAATTGTCACAATTTATCTTTTTACATCATCACCAAATGTTTTGACTGGGTACCTCTTAAAGTCTCTCCATGCTCATGTATTTTTTTCATAAAAAGAAGCCACTTATACCCCATTTTGACCTTCATTATCCTTCATCTATCCATATGTTAAATATAGTAAAACACAAGAAGATGAGTTCCTTTAGATTTTCTACTACTATGTAGGTTGATCTACATCCCGAATTGGGTCAAATAGACTCATGAATATGGATGAAAGTTCTTAGTCTCTAAAATAGATTGTTGAAACCCTCTTGGACATGAGCCATGAGTTCACACACTCAAGTAAAATGCTAGTTTCTAATTGCTCAAGTAGTGTCCTAGACTACTCGATTCTTATATGTCAATCAATGTTACTTCATCCTTAAATTTAAAGGATTTATGCACTTTCAATTCTTCCAAAATACTTGTTCCTTTTCAAATGCAATGATCAAACCTTAGTTTCGCATACGAACAATCAAATATACATTAGATAACAAAAAATGGTGTGTTGTTGAGTTCAGCTACCCTTAGAAGTTAATCTCTTTATTGATTTGAACTAAGCACTATAGTACATTTCCCAAATGAGGGGCTCAAATTATATGTAGTTCTCCTAGTTCTCATGCAAGATTGAATGAAATTATAGAATTCACCTCCCTATGTATTCTTTTATACCTCAAAACAATATAAGGTTAACAAGGTATACTTCATATCTACCCTTTGTGAGTATTGAATAGAGAACGAAAATAGAAATTTTGTTGATTGATATTTGCTAGTGTAGAACTCCCTTAAAGTTCCATTTTAAGTATATATACTTGATAGTTCTTGATTTGGCGTTGATACGATTTTGACATGGTTTGGTCTCGCTTATGACCTAGTTTAGATTTCTTCAAACCTATATAGGTGTCGGCCTAAACTCTTCTCTTGATTTAGGGAAGATTATGACAACTTTTCTTAATACTTGATAGGTATTTGAGCTAGATGAGCTAGAGTGCTAGATGAGAAAATGAGTATGTATAACTTTCTTTTATATTATTCCATAGGATGAGATTTCACACTAAGGGAAACTAGGAAGTGGAAATAAGATAAACATAAGAAAATTTTTCCATTGGCCCACTATAGACATCATCATCAAACACAAACATAATCTTATGACAATTAGGCTTTAATATAAACAACATGTGTAAGGAGGTAAAATGTTGTAAGTAGAAAAATGGACAACTTTGACACAAGATATATGATTCCCTGTGAGGACTAAGATAGGTAATATTAGTTTCGAGTGGAAGATTAGGATAATATAAAGTATTTACAATTCTTAGGAGAAAGTAGAATTATATGTTTAAGTTATGTTTGTGGATGCAAGTCATGATTAATGTATATAAGTTAAATCAATGCTCTCAACTACCTAATTACCAAATTTAGGTGTCTACATTATGTCAAAAGTGAAATTCAAGCATTTATAAAAATCTAACATGTACTATTTAATGCATACATTGAAAAGATAAGGGTTTGGACATTTCAGATAAACTAGATATCCCTCTAAATAGCATTGAGTGCATATTTCGGGATTTTTTTCCTTAGAGGGATTCAAATTAGACATGTCTCTAAATGAAAACCCTTGTTTTTACTATTTTGTAAGGTGTTTATGTCAAATTTGGGTTTCAAGAAAGAAGAACAATGTATGTATTCTTGTAACAAATTCTACAAAATCGAGCAAACGCTTTTGGAGGCTGACACATAGGATCGTGGTTGTTCATGTGTTGTCTAGTGGTAAAATGTTTCAAGAACCGTACTAATATGGCTTTGTAACATTTTAAAGGTAAGATTCACCTTGTTATATCTATAATTGTATTCATTTTCTTGTGGTTGCCGACTATATCTATATTCACAAAATTAAGATTTGTAAATTAGTTTATATAAGTATAGCGAAGATCATTCATTTCTACAATTAAATTTGATTTATTGTATAATATAGTTAAGGGTAGTGTAAGATAATTTCATGGAAAATTTATTAAGTAAATTTTTGGCATATCATAGTCATTTGTAGTATACTAAATAGTATCCATATTTCTAGTTATACCTATTGATGCATTATCAATACGCTTTCCCAAGACACAATTCCTATTAAAAACAACACCCTTTATTTTACCGATATCACATCTTTTTGTGTGATATTTTTAATACCTTTTATTATGTGTATCAAACATTCATGTTGAATTCAATATTTGACATTCACCACAACATTTAATTAGGCTTGGAGTTAAATCCGTGTTGAAATTTTTCTTAGACTCAAAAGATCTTGACATACTTAGTTTGAAGTGTTTCTTCTTTTCATTTCTATGTGCATAACACATTGGTTTAGTATTTTTATTTTATATCCTTCTTACCTTATCATTTTGTATGGTGATATACCTTTTAATGGTACATAATGTATAACAAGTGCGATAAAAAAATAAATAGAGAATGGGATAATAGGATTGATATAAGTAATGTTAGTTTCTGAGAAGAAGAGTAGAGTATATGAAGTATTTACAAGTCTTAGAAGAAAGTAGAACTATACATTTAAGTTATGAACTTGTGCATGCAAGTCATGATTAATGTATATAAGTTAGGTGTCTACATTATGTCAAAATTGAAATTCAAGCAGATAGAAAACATCTAACATGTAATATTTGTTGCATACATTGAAATGATAAGGGTTTGGGCATTTGATATGCTAGATTTCCCAGTAAATAACATTGAGTGAATATTTCAGGATTTTTTCTTAGAGGCGATTTGAATTAGACGTGTCTCCAAATGCAAACCCTGCTTTTTACTATTTTGTAAGGTGTTTATGTCAAATTTGGGTTTTAACGAAGAAGAACAATTTATGTATTCTTGAAAAAAATTCTAGAAATTTGAGCAACATTTTTAGATCCTAGAAGCATGGATCAGGGGTTGTTCATTATGTTGTGTAGTAGTAAAATGTTTTGAGGATCATACTATTATGGTTTTGTACCATTTTCGTGTATGTTTCACCTTGTTGGATCTATAATTGTCTTCAATTGTTTGTTGTGGATGACTATATCTATATTCACAACACATTCATTTACAAATTAGTTTATATAAGTCTAGTATTATCATTCATTTCTACCATTTAATTTGATTTATTGTATAACATAGTAAAGGGCAGTGTAAGATAATTTCATGGAAAATTCATTAAGTAAAGTTTGGCATATCACAGCTTATTCGTAGTATACTAAATAGTTTCCATATTTCTAGTTCTACTTGTTGATACATTATCAATACGCTTTCCCAATACACAATTCCTATTAAAAAGAACACCTTTTATTTTACCAAATATCACATCTTTTTTTGTGTAATATTTTTAATGTCTCTTATTATGGGTACCGAGCATTTGTGTTGAATTCAATATTTGACATTCACCACAACATTTAATTAGGCTAGAGTTAAATACTTGTTGAAATTGTTCTTAGACTCAAATTGATCTTGACATACTTAGTTTCAAGTGTTTCTTCTTTTCATTTCTATTTGCATAACACATTTGTTTAGTATTTTTATTTTATATCCTTCTTAACTTATCATTTTGTATGGGATGGACCTTTTTAATGGTACACAATGTATAACAAGTGTGACAAATAAATAAATAGAGAATAGGAGAATAGGATTGATATCAGTAATGTTAGTTTTGAGAAGAAGAGTAGGAGTATATGAAGTATTTACAAGTCTTAGAAGAATTATATGTTTAAGTTATGAACTTGTGCATGCAAGTCATGATTAATGTATATAAGTTAGGTGTTTACATTATGTCAAAATTAAAATTCAAACATTTAGAAAACATTTTCCCACTAAATAACATTGAGTGAATATTTCAGGATTTTTTCTCAGAGGGGATTTGAATTAGACATATCTCCAAATGCAACCCCTATTTTTTAATATTTTGTAAGGTGTTTATGTCATATTTGGGTTTCAACTAAGAAGATCAATTTATGTAGTCTTACAAAAAATTATAGAAAATTGAGCAACATTTTTACAGCCTAGAAGCATTGGATCACGGTTGTTCATTATGTTGTGCAGTAGTAAAATGTTTCGAGAAATGTACTACTGTGATATTGTACCATTTTCAGGTATGTTTCACCTTGTTGGATTTATAGTTGTCTCCAATTGCTTGTTGTGGACGACTATATCTATATTCACAACACATTCATTTACAAATTAGTTTTTATAATTCTAGCGGTATCATTCATTTCTACAATTTAATTTGATTTATTGTATAATATAGTTAAGGGTAGTGTAAGATAATTTCATGGCAAATTCATTAAGTAAAATTTTGGCATATTACAGTCATTAGTGGTATACTAAATAGTATCCCTACTTTCATTTCTACTTGTTAATTTATTATCAATACGCTTTTCCAATACACAATTCCTATTAAAAATATTAAGACAGATAAGTGCTTAAAAACTTTCACTACCTATTGATCTCTGTCAGGCATTTGAATTTTGTGGCCGAAAGAGAGTATTCACGCAGCTCTCACTATAAATCCGTACATTGAAGCAATAATGTTTTCGCAGCACACGTTTCAGCCGTGGCCACTGCTGCAATTATATTCAAACTCGACAGCGATAACTACTGTTGACAATGGCTCGAGTGCAAAATCCATCTCCACGTTTCTCGCTCTATACCCAATAATTTATTCAACTCATCTCGAATCTTTCTTACACAGGAAAACGACTTGTATTGAATTAATTTTGAAAAGGTGATATTCAATTCCAGCGAAAGTGACGTGATCACGCCCGTGAATCGCGTTTCGCCCTTTGCTCTCTCTGAAATTTATCTGGTTTAATCTTTTTCAGTTAGATTCACCGAGGATTATAAAATATTGCCCTAATTAATATAGTCATGTTTGTAAAATTACAGATTTTAGGTTTTCACTCAAGAAATGGTCCACGTTTCCTGTCGCCTTGGCAATCAAATTTTCACAATTTTTTTCAAAAACAAATTGTATTTAAGTTGAGTTCTCGCCCAGTATTTTTGTTGGTGAGAGATAATTAGGGATATAATTATCTGGGTCAGTTGAGACATCAGTGATCCCAATAGGCCTACGAGCTTTGATGAAATAGTTTATTTCCTTTGGATTCCATGTTCCCAAAAATACTTATTTGAAATGTATTTTACTCCGTCATCTGACCTAAGTGAGGCGAGTTTCAACACATGGTCGTTTAATTTCCAATGCAATCGAAACAAATTTCTATCTTCATATTTGATATAGATAGATTTATACCATTTTTGACCCAGTTAATGTAAATCACCTCATTTTCCAACAATATCTTGGGTCAATTAACGTGCAAATGCAAGTCCATATTGAAACACTAAACCGGGGTGCTTGGTAAACAAATTTTCATGACATATGATAGCCTCTTTCTAGCAGAGGTTTTAGACATGGGTGGCATAGACATGCCAATTACATGATTTGATATGATAATCCTTCTTTCCAATTTACTTATATGCCATTGGTTTTCGCAATTTTTCGCATGTTATGCATTTTCTAATTAGTGTATAACTCAATGTGTTGTGATTTAGACAACCATCCATACAATAGACTAAACAAGTAGAAATTTAAAATAAATAAAAACATTCAAAGACTATTGACATTATATATTTTGGAAATACCTTGTTTATTGTATTAACTTGAAAATAACGTATATGTGCATATGATCTATTCTTCAAGGCTCTAATCTTTGGTAATATTTCTCCCTCTCACAATGAGAGCATGCACTTTTATAACTATAACACATCCTTTAATTAAATTTTCTTTCACAACAAGTCAAAGCCTAAAAATAAGACTTTGAAGCAAAATCATGTTTTTCTCTTACAAGCTAAATACAACTTCACTAAAACAAACATTACTTCCTTCCAACACAGAAATAGCCCATTGCCCAATCATAGGGCAAGGCATGGAAGTAGGTACACATAAAAAAATCTCCCCCTTTTTGACTACTTCCATAAGGGAGAACACAAATTCATTCCTCGACGCTTATGGGCCATCAAGCTCATTTCTTCGCCGAACTAAGAAAAATTTTCAACACTTACTAGCTTAGTCAAAAATTCTCTACATTCGCCTTTTTGGATACTTTCTCAAGCATCACTCTATTTTATTCTATCATTTCTCTAACAAAATTATATCGCACATCAATTTGCTTTGTTCAAGAGTAACACTCCAAGTTAATTTTCGAGAAAAATTGTTCTTTGTAAGTCACAACCTATTTGGATTTTATTTTGAATGAACTTGATTGAGGCACACAATATTTTAATCCAAAATTATTCATTAAACACATGTGTAACTATCATGTGTTTAATTTTTGTGGTGGATATAGAAATGTAAACACTGAGAATCTACACAAAATCATGATTAGATCATGATTTTATCACACTTGCATATACATGAGTTTTGAACTTTGAATATAGATATTAGTTGCATAACCCCTTCTTCTACCATTCTTTGTTGCTTTATTTGATTGACCTTGTGTTGATGTTCCACTATTCTATCATGATTTTATGTCAGTTACAAGGATCATCGGGCAAGTCATCCTTGATTGTGTCCCATCTTCTCGTTGGTCCAAGACTGCATAATTGGGTTATTGATTATACTGCGGTCCTACCTAGGTGTAGGGTTTAACCTCTTTGTTTTGATCTTAATTTTTATCTTTTGATTCAGCTAATTACTCTTCATATAGTTCTTATGTTTCAGGTCATCCTTTCCCACACTAAGGTTCAAAATTTAAGTTATGAACTCCTATATATACAAGGTTGATGTAAGCATTTATAATATGGAAAACACCTATCTATCTACTACATATTGAGCATAAAAAGTAAGGATTGCCTCTATGTATCGTATACACAACATAAGAGGGCATAACTCTAAATTTTTCATATGCAAACTTGGGTTTCTATTGGGATGAAGTAACAAAGTTCACTATCGGTGTTGATGCATGAGGGCTAATATAGGTCAAGGGATAGTTGCATGCACCTTTTGTACAAAGAAATAGGATAACTAAATTGAGTTTGAAATGTAGCGCATCTCTTCGTAACTCACATATAATGTCATCGTCTAGGTCAATCCAAATCAAGTATGTACATTTTTATTATTAGAGTTAATGATTGCTTAAGTGTATTGGAGGATAGCTTTTGTTTGTTTTATAGGTTTTAGGTGTGCCATTTAGGGTTTCATGCAAATTTGAAGATATCAAAGAGTGAAAAATAGTGACACATAATGACGCGACAAGTTATAGATCCCAACCATACACAGTGCAAAAATGTATGGTTAAGTTAGAACCGTACCATACTATCTTGAGCATTTTGAATGGTCTTGAATAAGCTCCATAATTCCGGATAGTGACTATTCTAATTCACATACTTTTCTCTTGTTTTAGATCATTAATGACACATCCCGATTACTTTATGAGCTATCTAAGTGTCTTTTTCTATCTCATTTGTGATTTTATTTGTAATTACTTGAATAATATGGTTGATTGTTATGTTGTATATTCTTATGATCGGATCAAAAACATAAATATTTACATATTCATTATTTTAGTATCAATTCAATCAAACCTAATTAAATTAATCTAAAAATTAATTAGGGTAAACATTTTGGTGAACCTATTTTTGATGAACCATTCACCTAATCTAGGATCTTCTTGTATCCTTGTGAATTAGGCCTACTGATCTCAAAACAATAGGATTTATTAGCGCATGTGTGTATTTTTATAAGATAATTCCTTGTTTTGGCCATGGCTTGCTATAGCCCGATTTGTAAATCCATAAGGGTTACCATCCCTCTAACTAGGTCCATACTACTACGGTTTTGCAAAATCTCTTAAAATTCCTAGAAACATTCCTATTCATTATATTTTGGTTGATGACTCTAATATTTGGTTTGAAATTAGTAGTTATTTCTATGAGTCTAGACCACTATCATAGAGGCATCTAGTAATGATGTAACTCGTAATCTTCTTTACCTTTATCGTAATGAGTATGATATTGTATTCAACTATGATTAAGAGGTTAATCCTCTTGTGTTTCCAAAATAACTACCTCATCTTACTAATACACCTAAGGCCCTTCTTCCCAACTGACCTATTCCACATCTAAAACTCTAGTGGATATCTTTGAACAAGATCAGAATGCTATCATATTCCTCAAGGTAATATAGATGGCTAGGAAAGTAATGATGTCCAACCAAATTACCCTCCACCTATTGCTACTCCATTTCATGTCATATATCCTATAAAATCTAATGATGATGAAAATGTATATCTCACAAATGAGGATGATATTCCTTCCATTTTTACATTGATTGATGGTATTCCATGTGTTTATGATAGTGATTTAGAATCAAAACATAGTGAATTCAGAATAAAATCATATTGAATTCCATAGTGATGATATATGTGATGAACATGATTCTACTTATTTTTCTACTCTTCCTCTTGAATAAAACATAATTATAGTAATTATTAAAATTTCTATGCATCTTACACATGCTTCCACTAATGATTCTCCTTCTTCCATTTAATGAAAAAATGATATTGTTTGCACTATTGATGTTCCTACTACAAGTTTTGAATGCAATAATTGTATAATTAATTCTAATCCACTCTCACATGATAAAATTTATTCAACTTGTGTTTCTACTTCCTCTCTTGAAATTAAATGCAATATTAATACTTCTCTTTCACTTGTAAATAATAAAGTGCATCATCATGATAGGGTTCCTACTTCTCCTAGCACAAATGAACATACTGATACAAAATGTTTAGCATACTCTCATAGAATGAGTAATTTTCCTATGGATAATGCTTTATCCCTTTAGACCCCCAACATGAGACCAAGCCCATAGAACCCAACGTGTTATCAAAGGTAGTGGCACATGAGACACCACCTCACATTGATTTTAAAAGAAATAGTGTCCTATAGATACCAACTTGGTAAAGTGAAACCTTTAAATGAACCTTTAGAGACATATGCCATACCTCCTCGGGAGGTCATCGCTCTTATGTGTCCGGTAGAATATTTACAACGCAAGGTTTATCATTTTACCCTTGAGAGAAAATCTTACTATGCTAGCATTGATGGCAATACTATATGTGGAAATCCTATTCAAAAAATATTCAATCTCCATTTCCTAATATTTTTTCACACCTTCATTCAACTTTTTTTTATGGTACTTTAGATCCTTATATACACCTTAAGCATTATATGGCCCTTATGACCTCATATAGTAATGATTGGTTTGTTTTTAAATGTTTCTATAGGAGTCTCACAACCGATTCTCTATATTGGTTTAATCATCTTCCTAATGGGTCTTTAAGTACTTTTAATGAAATTGAAGGTCATTTTATAGAAAAATTTAGCCACAATAATGACCCTCTAGTTACATATGAGCCTTTACCCTACTTGTATAAAGGTGAAACCAAACCTCTCTCTAATTATATTTTTCTATTCAAATATAACATTAATATTTTAATAGATAATCCCATTGAATTATAAATGCAATATATATTTTTCAAGGCCTCTTCAACCTCTAAAAAAACTATTATATGATACTTGTAACTCCTTCACTAGCTCTATTTTCATGTTATTGACTTAGAGAAATACTTGTTGCTTCCAAATCACCCAAAGCATGTGGATACATATATCATAGTTCAGCATCGATTTCAAATGACTATGATCCACTATTAGAACCACCATTTATTAAAACAAGTTACGGTCTTGCATTATCACGATGCTAGACCTTAACTTGGTTTTTAATAAATGGTGGTTCTAATAAGTGGATCATAGTCATTTGAAATTGGCCACACAATATCATCCTTTCCCTAATAGATAATATGAAATTGATTTGTTTACCATTTAATGACCATCCTCCTCCTCATCAACTTATACTGAAATAAGAAAATATTTTTTCAATTTTCATCGCATCAATAGACACCATGATAATGATTATTATGTATTAGAATAAACTATCAAGTTATTAGAGGATAAAGGAATTATCACTTTTGAGACATGAAATTATGATAGATCTACTTTACCTCCTCTATGATGTCACCGCAACAAGTGTACCTTTAGATCCACCTTACTATGATGTTGAGTCTCTCTTTATGTGAGTTTAGTGGGAAGCATCATCTATGATTAGTGTAAGAGTATTTAGGAAGAAGACAAACAAGAACCATAGGGCTTAACGGCCTCTAGATCTTGCAGTCACTGACCGAATGCTTTAACATAATCCATAACATATATTATAACAGAAAGAATTATACAAGCATTCATACATAGCATGAAAGGAAAGAGAACTCATATGGGAGAAGTATGCACTAAATCCATTGATATCCATGTCTATTTATAACAAGTAACCTCATTATATTCATTGATTCATTACAGAGTGTCACAGAGTGTAGACCGCAATCATGCATATCACTGGACTTGTATAACTAAGCCAAAAGAAAAAGAAATTACAACTCTATGCCTAGTACATTCTCTCCTTAATGCAAATATCCACTCACAGTAATTCTGTAGAGCTTCACCCATGCTATCTCTCAAGCTTGCGTTGCATAACAAGCTCCTTCTCTCTCGGGTTCTCCGATGAATATCCTCTATATATAACTCTTTGTGTGTGTGTGTCCTCTTTTCCATGGTAGCACTTGTATTTATAACTTTCCTGGGCTGCCAACTCACCTTCCAGTGCCCTCAGATCAGATGCCAAGTGTCGATTGTGGTCCTTCATGAGCATGCTCCTCCAGGCTTGAGCTTTCCACTTTATCTCATGATGATCTTCTAGAAGATTCCATCCGGGGCATGCTCTTTCCTGGGCCAGCCTATCACCAGGATGGCATCTTATCCATGCATGCAACCGATCACGCTTTTCATGTGTTTCCCTAGGTGCTCAAATTGGCTAAGTCCCGAACCTTCTTTTGCGCATCACATGAACTATGTGCTTCCTTCACTCTTTCTCTTACGTGCTTTTTTCCTTGCGCCATTCTATAACTGGGATCCACACACCTACATGTGCCTTCATACTTGGTCAATATTCCAGGGGCCCAACATCACCCCACACTACGCCTATTCTCCATCCTCGAAACACTCTACTTAACCAAGATGCACGTTGCCTTAAAGAATTTTAGCGTTAGCCTTACATTTTGTAAAAGAATAAGGGAATGAAAGAATGGGGAGAGAAGAAAGAATGGGGGCATTAGCTTAGTAGGCTAGGGAAATCCCTCTGCAAGTCAGCCTCCAATTTTCTCCATGCATCGACCTCATTCTGTGCCTTCTGACAGAGGTCACCGACTAGGATGTTTACCTCATCAAAAGTTAGGCCAATCCCCTGGGTGCCCAAAGTGTCAACAATATTTTCCATCTCCTTTCCCTAGGTCTTCAAGTGTGTCCATCCTTCTGGTGATCTGAGGGTATAGCTCCTTCAGTCATGTTTTGATTGAGCCCCTTAGTGCCTCAATCTCCTCGGATCTTCTTTCTACTTCTGCCAGGACTTTATCCCTCTCCGCCCTATTTCCTTTATTCTTCTCTTGGAATTATTTTAGCTCTACTTCATGGGTAGTGACCAAGGCACTTGCTACCTTATCCCTATCCATGCATTTTTCATATGCGGCCTCAACAGATTGGGAAGCAATCTTTACATCACGTGAGCACCTTGCTATACTCAGCAATGAGCGCTACCACCTTCAACTTGTCTTCTTCCTTCAAAGCATGCTGCTACTTCCTCCACAGACTCCAGGCCAATGGTCATCTCTCCATGGTGAGGATGCATGTTAAGTCTTCTAAGCATTCCAAAGTTGATGTGTACCTCTGAGGGATTGGCGCTAGGTCTGGGTGCTTCAATATGATGGCGCTCTTGATCGACTCCACCTTCTTGTAGACTTCTTGCACCCTTGTCTTCTCATCTTTGAGCTCTCGCACCTCAGCTGCGTGCTAATCAACTCCTCTTGCTTCAAGTTCCTAGCCATCTCAGCCAACTCCTCTTCTTTCTTGGCCAACTTCCCCTCTAGAACCCTTATGTTGTCATTTCACGCAAATAGCCTTGCCTCTGTCTCAACCATGACCTTATTAAGAGCATTGCATACTTTCTCGTCTGAAAGCTCCTGAGCATTCACTAAGGGGTTGTCTCCCTTAGATTCTGGCAAAATGATGATGAGCACTTTCTGGTAGACTTCAAAGTCTGGCTCATCAACGTGGGACTCAAATGCCCAAGAAAGCATCTTCTTGGTCCTGGGGTACGTGCCCTCCTTTTCAAATGACCCCATGGCTATAAGCCTTTCAGTGGGTATAGTGCTCTGGAACCATGTGCGCAACACCTTCCTTGAGTCATCAATGTAGCTCATTACTAGCCTTTTCTCTGCATCAAGATCCCTTCTCCCCGAGTGTGCTCCTTTTGGAAAACTTATAGTTAGGTTGGGACCTCCTCCCATACTGGCCTGCTTCCTCTCACTGTCTTCCTCTTTTCCTTCTTCCAGCACTATATCAGCGTTGTGCTCCAATTCTTGATCAACCAAGGCCTCGAGCATTTTCTTTTCCTCTCTCTCTACCACCTCGGTGATCTGCTCCTTTGTGAAGCTTATGGGTTCCTACTTTTTCCATGCTATCCTCAGTCTTTCCCATGTCTTGGGTGCCTTCCTCACCCTATGTACTCTTTTTTTGCACATGTGAAAATGAATTCTGTTTCTCCTCTCCACTCTCTTCTCTAGAGTCGTATACTTCAGGACATGTGGCTCTGGTCCCTTTCAGGTTCATCCTCCCCACTATCACCTTCTCCACTCTCATCCTCTCTTTCACCCAGGTGTTTCTCCAAGCTTTCGGTCTCCTCCGAGTCAACTTCTTCTTCTATCCTCTACTTTTTCTTGAGAGGTGGCTTCTTGATAGGGGATTCAGATTCTTCTTCTTCCTCTGGGGACTTCTCCTTGGTGAGGGGTTGCTCTGGTGCCTCTTCCTCTGGTGTCTTCTCTTTTTCTGGGGACTTCTTTCTGCACGCATAAGTACTGGGCTTGGGCACTTGTCGATGGCATGCTCACATTTCGAGAAGTCCGCACACTTGGTGCTTCTCCTTCTCTTCTTCTTGGGCATGGGCCTCTTCCTACCCATGGGATCTTTAGGTATGGAGACCTCCTTCTCTAGGTACGTGCCCTTCTCAAACTTGAGCCTTATGCAAGTACACGCACGTCACGCTGATCCTCCAATGATGGGTAACGTTATCGGCCTTGTCATTTGAATCTCGTGTGATACATATCTCTCTATGTATGTGCGCTTGCCTCTAGGGTAGTTCAACTTCTTGTGCATTTCTCTGTGCTCCCGGTCTAGACTACCCAGCTCCAGCCTCATCTTTTGGACTCCATGAATCTATTTACTCCCACTTGGAAGTATTGAGCTGTGAACGCGAAGGGAAGCTTGCACCATGGGCTCCAAGACTCATCTACTAGTCTGAACCTACCCAGGCAGAAGTGTTGGTACACCACAAATTCAGCTTCTCCTTTAGTGACTACCGGAAGTTGCTCGGGAATCCTCCATTCCACCCCGAATGCGTTCCTCAGGCGTGTGTACCACTTCTCCAGGTGCGCCTTGTGGGGTGCTGACATTGTGTCACACACATACTTCTCAAACCTCTTCACGGGTGAAGGGTCCTCGATGGGTATTCCCATACAAACTTGTCTGATGCATCTGGTACTCCAATCTCAAAAACACTATAGTTAACAAGATGTTTCCAAAGAGGATTTTGTCCCCCTCCTTCGCGCAACTGACAATTTCCTCCATGATGTATGCAGGTAGGTTATAGATGGTTCCTTTTACAATTTTCCTGTAGACATGTAACCAAGGCTTATTGACCTGAGTCCATCTCTCCTGGCCATTTAGCTTTGTCACTAGATGTGTGGCCATCCTCATCACTGGGTCCTTGATGTCTGAGATGTCATAGTATCTCGACCCTTTCTTGCAGGCGTATTCAAGTAATGGTTTCTGGATTGCCTCCTTGTCACTCAGGTCATCATCTAGGCTGACTCCTTGGCATTTGAGGCCCGTGAACTGTGAGATGAGTTGAGGAGTAATGCACATCTTTGCCCCTAAAATGGAAGTAATCCTCATGTACTCGTGACATCAGCCATTGATATAGGTGCTTTGGCTTTCCAAAATAGGGCAACTCATAGAGAGTCAGAAGCAATCCCGCCTTCTCCATCTTGACCTTTACATCATCATTGTAAATGGGCAACCCTTCTGGTGTCCATTTATTTGTGGGGTGCACTAACTCTAGTGCCATCTCCTTCTCGATCATGCTCATTTGATGGTTGTAATCACTCACAGGCACGTTCCTCAGGTGAGACTCCCATTCCTTACCCATCATTACCCCATCGGGGTACTGCATCTCTGCATACCACTCTTCATTCGTACTTGTCTTGGCTCTTGCTGCTTGGCCTTGCCCTTGCCCTTTCCTTTCTTTGGTGCCATGGTCGGGGTATTTTTATCACTCCAATTCTCTCCTTGTTATTCTATTTTACTTCCTCCAATCCTCCGATCTCAAATCTGTGATATAACTCTTCTAAACTCGTGCCCTAGTTTTTCGAACCCTAACTTGGATAAACTCTTCACAAGACAGTGCCTCTTCAATTCCTTCCATGCCCATGTAATCCCTTCCTTCTGGTTCACAATCTCAAACTAGCTGCTTCAATCTCATAGATCTTCTTCCACTCGATCGAATCTGAAAACCCTAGCTTATAGAACTCGCTTATATCTCCAACTCTTCATTTTCACAAAGTAAGAAATGAGAGTGCCCCGACCCTTTATTTATAGTTTTTTCCTTTTTTGATCATTAAATGCTACTTCACCTACCACCATACCTTTCTCATTTAATGCATTTTTCAAGAAAATCCCATCTTTAGTGCCTTCACTTGCGCGTGCCCAACCTTGTGTGAAAACTCTTCCAACCTTCTGGCGTGCAACCAATCCAACCTGACAGGAGACTCTTGCGCACGCGTAACCCGTGCCGAAGGCACTTCTTCTATCCTGATCCTTGCTCTCACCTACCTCATGTTGTTTTCAAATGTGCTTTCTCCTTCGGTACATGGGATCTACAAGTAGCTTTACCCTGGCACCAACCATTTTATCTTTTCTCTTCATATACCTCTTTCAACCCGGCTACTCAACAAGGCTTTTCAACACAACTTCCTTGGTACTTAAATCACACGCTTCTTCACTTTTCTCCACCCCACACTTAAAGTGATGTGTGGTCCTCTGTGCACTCACAAGATTCTCCAAAAATAGCAATAAGGTTACCGGTGCCCAAGGTGCAAAACAAAACAAAACAACAACGTGAAAGGGAAACAAAAAAGGGAAAATGCATAAAGGAAACTTCTAAACTAACTGGAAAAACTACCTTATTTACAAACACCAAGAAGACTTATTTATAGTAGGGCTTCAACCTACTCCCATTGAAGTGTCTAGGAAGCTTCATCCCATCCAACGCTTGTAACTGGCATGCCTGAATCGAGGATGTACGAGATTGTGTAAGGACCCAACCAATGGACTTTCAACTTTCCAAGATGGCGCAAAACTTGGAATCATATAGTAACACCATCTACCCAACCTCAAACTTCTTGTTTCTAATGTGGTGATCATGCCAAGCCTTTTGCTTTTCCTTTTCCATTATCTGGCTCCATCGGGCAAGTGATCATCTCTCATCTAGTTTCATTAGCTCATCAATCCTTTCTTCCAATGCTTGTTCATCGGCTAATCCTCCTCCTGCACGTGCTATTCATAGAGAAGGTAACATAAATTCAACTGGAAAAATAGCTTCCATGCCAAACACCAATTGAAAAGGTGTGGCTTTGTTTAGTCTTTTATACGTAGTCTGTAAGCCCATAATACTGCCGATACTTTGTCATCCCAATCAAGTCTTCCGACATCACAAATCTTGGTCAAGGTATGACTCAGTATCTTGTTGAATGCTTCGCGGTGCCATTTTCTTGTGGGTGATAGGGCATAGTCTTGTGATGAGCCACCATGAACTCTGATAATAGGATCCTCATGGTCTCATTCAGAAAATGTGTACCCCTATCACTGGTCAAACTCAATGGGCATCCATACCTCGTGATAATGTTCTCCCATAAGAACCTTACCCATTGTTGTTGCCATGTAATCTTTAGTTGGGGCTGCCTCTACCCACCTTGTGAGATAATCCATGCAAGTGATGACATAACGTGACCTAGTCCTACACGTTACTGGTGTAATAGGTCCCACAAAATCTATCACCCATTTTTCAAAAGGCTCCACGCTAGGGATAGGGTGCAAAGGCATTTCATCTCTCCTTCCTGGTTTTCCAATGCGCTGACAAGTGGTCACACGCTTTACAATAATCTCTACAATCCCTGTACAAGGTTTCCCACCATAATCCTGCCATTAATATCTTGTGCGTGGTGGCATCACCTATGTAATGCCCACCCGCACTTCCTCCGTGTGCTTCCTCCATGATGGCCAGGTGCTCATGCTCTAATACACACCTATGTAAAACTTCATCACATCCCAACTTGTATAAGTCTCCACTAATCAACATGTAGGGTGCGACATGTATGGCCAACTGCTTCTTCTCCAATGCCTTCATTCCATCCGTGCCACACCTTCTTTTAAGAATACTGCAATCTCCTCCAAATCGAGGGTGTGCGCCGCAATCTAAAATAGTTGGGGCATCGGCATTGCTTCCTCAATACTTTGTGTGTCCTCTCCTGAATCAATCCTTGACAGATGATCAGGCCCATAGTTGCTTTTTTTAGGCTTCACTACAATGGTGAATTCAAACTCTTGAAACAACAACACCCATCGACATATGCCCTTGAAGAATGGGCTTGTTTACCAAATACTTTAATGCCATGTGGTCGGTGTAGAATACAAAGGGTGTTGCCAGCAGATACTGTCTAAACTTGAAGAGCACGTAGATCATCGATAATGCCCTCATGCTCGGTTGTGGTATAATTTTTCTCACTGGTGTCACTTCCGCTTGCAAAACTGAGAGGATGATCAACAATCCCTTCACTAGTTGTGTAAAGTACTGCTCCAATGGTGGTCCCTGAGGCATCTACATGGACATGGAAGGGCTTGTCCCAAGAGGGAAAATGTAAAATAGGCATGGTAATAAGCCTATCTTTTAATGTATCAAATGCCCTCTACTCACGCCTCTCCCCAATGGAAGGCACTTTTGTGTCTAAGCAGCTCCTCTAAAGGCGTGGTGATCTTGGCATATCCCTTAATGAATTTTCTATAATACCCCGTATGCCCAAGGAATCCACACACTACGCTCGGCTAGTAGGCTCCCTTAACCCCACAATAATTGCAACCTTAGCGGGATCTACCAACAAGCCCTCCTTACATATGATATGCCCCAATAAGGTCCCAAAGGGTGTAGTAAACACACACTTCTTAATGTTGAGGGATATCCTCAACTGCCTACACCTCTCAAACATTAATCTCAAGTTGTCACAATGGTCCTTAACTAGACCATATACTATCCAATCATCCAAATAGACCTGAAGAAATTTATGGATGAAGTCTGGAATGCTTGCACCACTATGCGTGAAAAAATAGTAGGCACATTCTTCAACCCAAAGGGCATGACCATATATGCAAAACTTCCCCACTCGGTGGTGAAAGTTGTCTTCTTCTGGTCTTCCTTTGCAATCCGGACTTGGTGGTACCCTGAAAATCCATCCGTAAAGGAGTAGATTGTGCCCAGTGACTCCTTCCAAAATTTCTTCAATGAAGGGGGTGGAAATGGATCAATGACACAAACTGCATTCAATTCCCTATAGTCCACACAAATCCTAATCCACCCATCCTTCTTGATGTTGATTACCATCGGACTTATCCACTCGATTCTTCCATTGCCTCAATGATCCCAAAAGCTATCATTTTGTCTATCTCCTCCTTAACTTTCACGCACAAATTGGGATTCATCCAAAGTAGGGCCTTTTTCTAACCAAGTGCGCACCATCCTTAGTTTTATCTTCATCTCCCCAAGGAATGGTGAATGCCTTTGAGCTCATGGTACCCACATGGGAATAAATCCTCAAATTTCATGCAACAGATCAATGATCTTTGATACTTCCTTCTCTATCTAGTAATCCCAATAATAGCTTCCTTAGGTTCTTCTTTCTGAACCGATGTTAACTTTCTTCATCTTTAAAGGCTCATGGTAGGCACGCACGTGAGCATCTACACTATCCACTACCTCACACGTCCCTATAGAATGGCTAACATCTAAGCTTTTTGATTCCTCTCCATCAATCACATATACCAACTTTCCCTTCTCCTTTTCCAAACACATGCGCTCAAGCTGTAACTCTTCTGTTTCCTCAACTTCTTCAAAGCACCCCTATACCTAGTTCACCTAATAATTCTAACAACCTATCTTCATTTTGGCACTATCCCCCATGGTAAGGCACTTGATACCCTGCAAGGCCTTATCAATCGATGGCTTGGTACTCCGATACTCAAAGGTTTGAATAAGGTCAGCCATGAGCTCCTGCCAATTCCTCATCTGGCGGGGCATGTCTCCGAATGAATGTACCATGTGTGCACAACCCTGCAGTGTAGAATACAACTTGTGCACCAGAGGGATGGTGGAAAAGCTTTTGCGTGCCTTCTCTCAGACCCATTCACACTCTTGGATATGGAAAGAGGTGGGCTCCTTCCCATGGTAGTCCTTGATGATGGTGGGTACATTACTCCTAGAAAATATGACAGAGAGAGAGCAATTCTTACCTCACGCCACTCTAAAAGGCTCTCCTGATGTGTGGCCCACCAATGAGCTGTTGTGCCAAGCAAGACATAACTTAACATCTCCCTCCATTCCTTCTCATTCTTCCACTGAGCTTCTACCTCCTGCAGAAAGATCTCAGGGAAGGCTCCTCCTGAATACTTGGGTAGTTCTTTTCCTCCAAGGTGCCTAACATAGTGCACACCTTTGTTACCTTGGTCACCGACCCTCTCAACTACCATCCCATTAATTTGTAAGTTCCATGTGCCCAATTGTCACAAGCCAGACTGGTGGTATCACTTACTGACTGAGCATCTTCAAACTGGATAACTCCATTAGTAGGGTGTACCATCTCAGGGTCTCTGATTGAGTGCACATAAATCTTGTCCAGAACTTCTTCTCCCAATGGTTCAATATAGGGCATCGACTTCCCATCAACCAGGGGTATAATGACCCATTCCTCTTTGTTCTCAAAGTTGATGTACCCTTTGTTGAACCAAAGGTCCGCATTATTCTTGTAACACCAAGGGCACCCAAGTAGTGCTGGGAAATTGTCCACCTCGGTGAGTGCCAAGACTTCAAAGTCCCCAAGTAAACTTGGCTCCCTGGATAGTAATAGCTGCATCCTTCAAGACACCGATGGGCATTGCCTTAGTTTTGTTTGCCATATACAACACATTCAAAGATGGCTGTAATGTAGGTCTCCCCATCTGATGCCATGCATCCAAAGTTAGAACATTAACCTCCATGCCAAGTGTCAATGAGTATATTGCTGAGGAGCCATCCATCTACAACTGCATTCAATGTAATCTCCTTGTCATAGTCGAGGTTGTGAGGGGGAAGGTTCATGTGCAAGACCTATCTCTCGCGTGCTCTTCTCCGGCGTGGTACCTTCTCTCTCAACTAGGATCCTAGCAAAGGAATGATGTTCTCCTACCTTAGCATTTTACACACCTCCTTGACCTCATCCAGGTCATCCTTTTGTGCCTCGACTCTCCTTCCTTGTTCCTCCCTTCTGGATTGCTCCTTTAGACATTGGATCTCCCCTTGTAAGCTTTGAATAACATCCATGGTGTCTGATATATCTCCTTCTGATGCGTGGGGTCTGGATATTTTCCATGAATGACCTCCTCCCTCATAACTAGGGTCTTCTGTCTTGGTACCTCTCTTACACGCGTGGCTTTTGCCCTTGTTGTTACCAAGATAGGCTCCAAACCTTCATCCCGTGTTACCCGAGGCATCCACTGTATGTCTTCCTTCTTGATGCTGACCATCACAGTGCCCCTTGTCTTTCGGTGCTGCTGATTCATATGCTCAAATAACTCTGGGCACTCCTCATACTTATGCTTCTTTCCACACCACGAGCACTGTAATAGGTCTGGGCACTCATGCTTATAATGTTCTGTAGATCCATAGTTGAAACATGTTCCACATGGGAACTCACTCCTTCCTCCTCCATGGTTACCTCAACCATGGAATCCTCCTCGAAAACCTCTCCCACGTGTGCCTCCATCTACGCGCTCCTCATAATGGTGATCATCATTTTTAGAACCACTGGAAATGTTGGTTTGGTGTACCCCATGATCAATGGCCTCATGGATCTGATCAATGAGCCTATAGTCCTTAGTATCATGGGTTGTGGAGGTGTAAATTTTACAATAACAAGATACATTCTTCCTGATCACGTGCTTGCAAGCAAGGGACATCTACTTGCATCATGGTCCCCATGATAGATCTCACAATCTACCATCACATGTACCATCCTCTGGGGAAATTATCCTTAACGTGCCCCTCTATCTCACAATCTATGCACCATAAACCACTGCGAGTCTCATGGACTGAGTTTAGACAATTTTTCCAATTGTTTGGCCATAGCAGCAATCTGAGCCTCCAAGAATGGGCTAACACCAAGTATCAATACTACCAATAGCCTCGCATGCAAGGTAGCTTCCAATGCTTCGCATGGATCTGTAAAAGTTTTATGAGACAAGGCCCTTCTAAAAGGGGTGATCAATCCTCCAACAAACCATTGTGCATGTTGTGAAGGGTGAATATCATATGATAATTTAGACAAGAGAGTTTTAAAATGCATCATACTCCCACACACTCTCTGCCATTCCTTGTTGAATCTCCTTCAAAGCGCTGATGCTCTTCTACTCAAACTCAGGAATGTGGAACTCTACCAGAATGCATTCTTTAAAGTAGTGTAGTCCACCACCATTTGATGAGGGTCATACTTTCTATACCAGCTATACTATGCGTGCCCTTGCAGTGTGGTCACAAATTGACTAGCCTTTCATTTTGGTGTTGTGATACCCTTCACATGCGCCATAGTAGTTCACACTTGTGAACATGTTCCAAACATCCTCAATGCCCCTGTAATCTGGAAAATGTAGAGACATTTCAAAGAATACTTGAGGTGGTGGCTGGGGTCCTTGTCCTGAACCAGAGCCTTGGTTCCCTCCGGTGTTTCCTCCACCACTGATCCACTAGGTCCACGGGTCCTATACCTCTAGAGCCACCAGATCCACTAGAACCACTGGGTCCAATAGGGCTGTAGGAGTTGTGCCAAGTGCCCCCATGGTCCCACTAAACTATGTGTGCACCGATGGTCTGTGATAGCACCCCACTACCACTACTTTGTCCCGTGCCACTCCCTGATGTGAGCCCGAAAGCTTGTACACTTGCCCCTTGTCCAAAACTCCTCTCGAATACTGGAATATGTGCAGCCATAGAAGAAGGAACTGAAAAATTATATCTCCTAGGTGTGGATCTATCTCTTCCACTTATATCAACTAGGTCAATAACACTTCTTCTGGATGGGAAAACCAAGTGCGGGCTCGCTCGGTTGGGTGGGTTTAGATATGCGCCAATGACTCTCCTCTCTCCATGTGAAAAACTCTCACAGAAGCCGAAGGGGTCTCCCTTACACGTGCTTGCCAAGATGGGGTAGCACAGACTGCTCAGGTTCCATGTCCTCCGTGAACCTCAACTCCTTCCCGCAATCTCGTCTCCATAGATCCATCACACTAGTAGCCTCACATCATCTAGCAATCTCCCTTTCACGTGCTTCACTATACTTGAGCCATCTTTCTTCCCTCTCCTTCTCTGTCATGATATCTGCCATCTTCCTCCACCCAAGTTCCCTTACCCAACACTCAGAATGGTTTAGCCGGCCATTGGGAGTGCCTCTAAACTCATGGTAACCATCAATATCTTCATAGCTAGAGGAATAACACGTAGAAATGTTCCTCTAGGTTCTCAGAAATTCAAACTCAAGCAACCTCTGGACAAGAATACGTAGAGATGGTGTACTCTAGAGTGTAGCTAGCTAGTACTCCTCTCCACCAATGATCGACAACACGGGTCCACATCAGATCTACATCCTGCAACCTTTGGTAGTCTTCTTGGCCCATACATGTGATCCATAATGCCAACTTGATCTAGATGTATAGGCTGAAAGCCATTCATATAACTCTACTGGGAAGTAGCAGAAGAATGTCTCATATAGATCATGGTAGAGGTTCTCTTCTACCCATCTACGTGCATTAAATTCAGGTCCAATGTTGTATCTCTAAGAAAATTCATCCTCCGTGCTCTTGAACCATGATTCAACATTTTCCAATGTTAACCGATCCATCATTACTCATTACATAGATCATGATGTATGTTATATCCCACTACAACTTTGAAAAGAGGTCCCGGAAATGGAACCAAGATGTAGTCATTTTTACTCCTATCACAAAAGGAAGAAAACCCCATGCGTGCATCGCCTATCACCCAAAAGAAGCTGAGCTCACCGAGGCACATGTGGGTACCGAGTCTCTTTTATGTGAGTTTAGTGGGAAGCATCATCTATGATTACTGTAAGAGTATTTAGGAAGTTAAGACAAACAAGAACCATAGGGCTCAGAATGGCCTCCAGATCCTTGTAGTCACTCAGACCGAATGCTTTAACATAATCCAGAACATATATTATAACAGAAAGAATTATACAAGCATTCATACATAGCATGAAAGGAAAGAGAACTCATATGGGAGAAGTATGCACTAAATCCATTGATATCCATGTCTATTTATAACAGGTAACCTCATTATATTCATTGATTCATTACAGAGTGTCACAGAGTAGACCGTAGTCATGCATATCACTGGACTTGTATAACTAAGCCAAAAGAAAAAGAAATTACAACTCTATGCCTAGTACATTCTCTCCTTAATGCAAATATCCACTCGTACAGTAATTCTACAGAGCTTCACCCATGCTATCTCTCAAGCTTGCGTTGCATAACAAGCTCCTTCTCTCTCGGGTTCTCCCGATGAATATCCTCTATATAACTCTATGTGTGTGTGTGTGTGTCCTCTTTTTCCTGTGGTAGGCACTTGTATTTATAACTTTCCGGGCTGCCAACTCACCTTCCAACACCCTCAGATCGGATGCCAAGTGTCGATTGTGGTCCTTCATGAGCATGCTCCTCCAGCTTGAGCTTTCCACTTTATCTCATGATGATCTTCTAGAAGATTCCATCCGGGGCATGCTCTTTCTGGGCCAGCCTATCACCAGGCTGGCATCTTATCCATGCGCAACCGATCATGCTTTTCACGTGTTCTACCCTGGGTGCTCAAATTGGCTAAGTTATGATCACTTCACTATAACCTCACTTGATAGTGTGACAAGATCTCATGCATTGTCACATTCTCTTCCGATACATGTGTATCCTATACATGATATTCTGCCAATCTCACTATTAAATCATATTCTAAGTCCATCCTTAGATGAGGCTTTGATTGTCGAGATATCTCTTCTTAGATTTCATATCACTCACTCTAAAAAATAGTACATGTGGTTTCCAATTCTATAATTAGATCAAAATAATATGTGTTCTTACTTATGATATCATCCACTCACTTCAACATATCGCCTGTCACCACATTTCCTATATCATTATAGAGTAATGTACGCCTAGATGCATCCACTATAGCAATCAATAGGCATCACATGTTATCATCAAAACATTCATATTGACACATACATCTTCAACATGATTATATTTAAGTAATCAAAACCCAAATATCATACAATACGTACACTAAATACTTACTCTATACAATAAATACCGCCTCTCGCATCTTCACCTGGGGCATCGACCCCTCTCTCTACTCCTCCACCTACTAGAGGAGGAATCTCTACAACACCTACACCTCTAGGTTCAACATGAAATATTGTGTCAACAACCACAACATGAAAAATAACACCCATTGTGTTGTTTCCCACCACTTTGTATATGTTGTCATATAGCCCACAACATCTTGGTCACTCATTACAACCGATGGACCCACCTCATTAGCTAGTGGGATTGATAAATCCACTAGCATTGGCCTAGGTTAATCCCCCTCTCTATACGCCACACATTTTGATATCCTCCATGGATATGGTACCGATAATACACCATCTGTATGACCTCAAACTTTTGTTTCATGAAATCATACTATAATAACTCCTTGATGGGGAAAACAATCCTCTAACCACATATTTTGGTACATACATTACATTTATACACCATTTGATGGCCATCCTCTAAAATATATATGACCTCCAAATGATATCATATAGCATCAACTTTTCTATCATTGATCTATACATCATAGTCATCATTCCTCGCCATCTTGGAATACTCCATCCCGTGAAAAATATCTATGGGTGTGCCCTATATATGCATGCCCACCAATTAGCCACACAATTTCAAAATGTTTGTAGGCTCATACATGCAATAATATCACTTTTTCTACAACAAAATTATGATTCTCATACTTGTAGAGAGATTTTACAAATGGGATGATACGTGTCACCCTATGAATTTCGTGTCCAATTATCCTTTATTTGATGGAAATTATACCACCTTTTGTATTATACTGATATTCATCCACCATGTATAGCAAAAATATGTTAATATTATGAAAATATACTTCTACAACCATTGAACACCGGAAGTCACAATGGAGCTCAATATGATAGTAGGCTCCCCACTCCCACCATGACCCACACATAATCTTTGTGCCTATCTCATATGGTATGGCATGTCTAGGGTAATACATAAACCCTTTCACCTAAAATTAGAAACCATAATATCTTATGTACATCTTCAAGGGTCACTTTTATCTCCTCTATTGATAGCCAAAATATACATGTGTTTGCATTCCACCATTCACATAAAATCGTGATCAAATGCATATTCAAGGGAAACTCCCATAACTTAGCCACATGTCATAATATGAACCTCTGAAGCACATCCCAACCTATATCATCCGAGCCCAAATTAAATATGATAGCATATGCTAGCCCCCATGGAACTCCCATGTATGGATGTCCCTATGTAAACATAATGCTCACCACACAAATATTGTATTAGTCCATCTAATCACACAATAATGTCACCATCTTTCAATAATATCTAAAAATATCATATGAAAATGAAATCAAATATTTGGATTTCCACCTTACATCTCAATTCAAAATCACACAGTCTAGTAGAGACCATATAGTTAGTGGTCGAAACAATATGCTTCCATATGGTCCCGACCCGATTCAAAACTAGACCCTTCAATTCTCATTAAAGTAGGAAAAATTCAAAAAATGTAAATTTTAATAAATCATGCAAAAATATCCTATTTTCAGGAAAAGTCACCAATGTTAATTACAACTACCATCTCATCTATTGTCTGATCCTAAATAACATCCACTACACACTTAAATCATGATTTCACATCTTCTATAGCTCTTAACATCTTCAAAATCTTAGAGATCATATGTAACTCAATCACCCTCACACAATGAATAATATTTTTCACTTTTTTGACTTTCTATTTATAGCACATCCTATTGATGATATTAAATAAACTTACTTTACTACCTATACATTTCAAACAATTAGGATTGTGCAGCTATCTAGACCATATCTCGTACCCTCTACACCCATTTTCATGCCATCTACGGTGTTGTGAGCATGCTTCCAACCACTTCTGCAAAAATACATCATTACAATATTTCTCCCTCCTTATTCAATTATGCATACACTTATTCTCACTAATGCAAGATTTTTCTCTATTTTCACACTTACAAACCTATTTCCTATCGTATAAATCTCTATTCAATATAACAACTCCCATCACAAATTTCTCGGTTCTTATCTCATTATATCAAAATCTAATTAAATTATTCATAACTATTTACTTTCAGTATCAACTATGTTTAACACTCTTCGTTTCATTGTATGAAGGGAAAGATATAAGGATTACTTATGTAAAGTCATCCTCTCTTCCTCTCATATTTGTAAATAACTTAGAAAATACAATTTATTAGCTTTTAAGGATATCCTCCCCTACACAATTCATATGAAAACTTAACAAGTTAGCTATACAACTTCAATATATCATACAAAAAATAGCACAACCTTAACTCTTGATTACACAAGTGCACTAGATACTACACATATAAATTTACCCACGTAAAATTCCCTCAGAGTTTTATAAATATAGGGAAAAGAAAAATATGCAAATACAACATAAGAATTATATATATATAGACATATATATATATATATATATATATATATATATATATAGACATACACACACACACACACACACAAATATATATATATATATATATATATATATATATTTGTGTGTGTGTGTGTGTGTGTATGTATGTATGTATGTATGTATGTATGTATGTACACACACACACATACACATATATATGTATATTACAATTTCTACCAATACACCCATATAATGTGTGGTGGGGGTAATGATATTTCATTTCACTTTTAATTTATAGGGTT
The DNA here is from genome assembly GCA_018340775.1 of Taxus wallichiana var. yunnanensis. Classification (NCBI taxonomy): domain Eukaryota; kingdom Viridiplantae; phylum Streptophyta; class Pinopsida; order Cupressales; family Taxaceae; genus Taxus; species Taxus wallichiana. Next base: position 31,379,053 of record CM031233.1, read on the forward strand.
TTTAGATACTTTTGAGACCTATATCCATCTACAATGGTGTGGTGTTTTTATTGGGAAGTGTTATAATGAACAGATAAAAAACCTTGTGACACTCTTCTCTTGGTGTTGGGACACCCAATTCCCACATTATTACAAAATCAAGCACTGGTTATGGATTTTATCACCCCAACTCTAGAAACATTCCAAGTACAAATCTCCATGTCTCCAAACATATCCTTCTATAACTATGATATCCCATTTTGACTCCTACACCACACTTATCCCTTATCTCTCGAGTGGGTTATTTAATGATTCACATTGTTCACCATGAATGAATTTCTCTTGGTTTACCTTTGATTGTTCTTTCTTCAACACACTCTCATGTATGACTTTCTTCTCTTTTAAACTATTAAAATTTCATTCACTAGCATCGGGGGTAAAATATAGACACCAAAATTTGTACAAAATCATTATTACATCATACTTTTACTACACTTACATATACACGAGTTCTAAATTTTTAATATAGTTCTTAGTGGTATAACCCATTCTTCTTCCATCCTTTATTTCTTCATTTGATTTATATTTTGTAAATGTGCCACTATTCTTTCATGATTTTATGTCAAGTTATAGGGATCTCTCGGTAAATTCATCCTTCCATTTTCTCCCATCTTCTTCTAGTAAAATACTCTTTATATATGTCATGGTCATAAATACATCTTGACTTCTAGGTGTATGGTCCCGGACCTCCTTTTCATCTAATTTTTGTCTTTTGAGATGGATTATTTCTCTTCTTATAGTACCTTTCCTATGTTCAAGGTCATCCTTTCCCACCACTAAGGTCAACATTAAGATAATAAATCCTATAAGTACAAGGTTAATATAGGAATTTATCATCTGGAAATCACCTATCTATCTACCAAATATTGAGCTAAAAAATAAAGTACTACCTTTGTGTATTACATACACAACATAAGAGGAATAATATAATTTTTTCATAAGCACACAAATGTTTCTTTTGGGATAAAATTGCATTATCCACTATTGGTAATGAGGCACGATGACCAATCTAGGTCAAGGGATAGCTACATGCACCTTTACCAAAAGGACTAGCGAATCTACAATGAGTCCGAAATGTAGTGCAAAGGTGCTTTGTGACTCACATAAGGGGTGACTATCAAGGTCATTTCAAATCAAGCATTTGCATTTTTTGTAGGCTTTAGATGCAACATCTAGGGTTTTATGTGAATTTGAAGAGATTAGAGAGGGACAAATAATGACACAAAACAACATTGAAAGTTACATATCCCAACCATTTGTAGGTATGAACTATACTATACGATCTTCACCATTTTATATAGTCATGATAAGAAGCTCCAGAAATCTAAAAGTTTTTGTTCCATTTCATAGGCTCTTCTCATATCCAAGATCACTCATTGACCCATCCCGATTACTTTTTGAGCTAGTTAAGTGCCTCTTTCCATCTCATTTTTATTTTTATTTTAAGTACTTGAATGATATGGTTGATATCTATGTTGTATATTTTTTTGATATGATCTAAAATATATATCTATACATATTAATAGTATCAATTCAATCAAACCTAATTAAATTAATCTAAAAATTAATTAAGTTTAAAAAGAAACACTTTTGACATTTTATCATCTAAATTACTACTCCATCAAACAATTTGATGATGTATCCATTAACACAACATCACATATCAATATCTTCACCCCATTCAAAATCCATAAAACCATATATAATCAAATATTTTTCTTACACTAATGGACTTAACTTGATACAAAAAGAGCATAATCATATGTTTCTACAAATCTATGAAAATATACTTTATTGTAGTACAATGATCCTACCCCATATTTTTCATATATATTCTAATAAGTCATACTTTATGGGTAATATCATATATTTTGTAAACCATTACACACATCAATATTTTAACTGCACTATTATATGAATATGTATCATGTCCCTTAACTCATCTTTTTCCTTTTGACATTTTTCAATACAAATTTTCTGACCAAAAAGGAAAGGTGTGCTCACCGGCTTGTTATCCTACATCTTGAACCTTCCAATACAATCTTCACATACTTTGATTTAGCTAAAGCTTTCAATTTGGACAATCTCTCTTGATCTTCATCACCAAAATTATTTTTTCAACACCAATATCATTCATGTCAAACTACTCATACATTTGATCTTTCAAATGCATCTCCTTGTTATTCCCGATCAAAAACATGGAATTCACATAAAACATAATAATGAAAAATTAATCCCCTTCTACTTTGAAGTACACACAAGGATATTCCTTGCTTCTATCAAGGCCAAGTTTTTAAACATATTATTAGGAATAGCCTAGGTTGATAATTCATCATGGGTTGATTAATAAATAAATGTCAAAATTTAAAATACTCTTTGTTAATTGTGTGTCAGGTGCCTAGTCCTATTTCTCATTGTCCCTAGTTTTGTGGGTTATTAGATTGTTATTTCCCAAATGCATTCTTGGAGGGGAAATTATTTTTTCTGCATATGAACTTCCATCCATGAAATATATCATCTAGATTAGGTGGAGTTGATAGGAAGTTCAATTCCTATAATAATTTCTTCCATCTCTAATGAATTGTAATTACATTTTCTAATCAATAATTTTTTTATGTTTATGTGTTAATATTTGATATCAAATTTGGGATAGATTCTTAACCTATTAGGGAGGTTATGGAAAAATTTGTAAGAGAGTATTAGATATTATAGAGAGGTTTGAGAAATAATAAATCCATAGTTCTTCCTCCCTCATCCCAACCCCAATCCTTGTCCACACCCAATCTTATTGGTGCAAAAAATTGGTAGCATTAGATCTTTGGAAAGTTAAGTTTTTGATCCAAGAGGTTTCATTAGTTAGAGACACATAGTGGGAAAGGAGGAATCACCCATACACTACCTCCTACACCACATTTGAAAAGTATTGTATTGTTGTTATAAATAAGATAAAACAATCTGCTAAATTGTAGGTTCTAAAAAATATCAAGTAACAAATTCTATGTTTTCTCCTCTATATTTAGAGGACCCTTAAGTTTTTATAAAATTTGAATTCACCCTTGAATTTTTATGGTATGTATTGGTATATTACGAGTTATGTTAATTTTTCATGAGTTTATTTCATGAGTTAATTTTTCATGAGTAAAGAAGGATTGATCTAAGATATACAAGATCCCAAATTACATTTGCATGTGCTGATCTCCATTGATCGTGAAAACTCCATCCATGGAAAGCAATCAAATATCCATCCAAGGAAAGCAATCAAAGCTTAGCTTGACATATCTCTTACAAGAAACAAAAATTCAATAAAAAAACCTTTCCTCTAAGAAAACCTACAATAGTGTTTTTATTTCCTAATAGCACAAGGATTTAATAAACACATAAATCCAAAGCTCCATCCCAAACATGGAATCCTTTTCTTTCATGGTGGTTTTAAGGTGGAAACCAAGAAATAAATAAACATGATAGATAGTTGTTGATGGCCTAAAAAGTGCTTATAGTTATCCACCTAGCCTCTCATGGCATGCAACCACTTTTCGACTCATTTCTAAACAATAAAAGGAAATATGTCTTTTCTTATCCTAAAATACTAAGCCATCCAAGTGACTAGTGCAACATTGCAAGAAAATTTTAGAGGTAGAGGTCAAGTGGTCAACCCCCACCCCTCTTTCTTGATTAGTTCTTTTTAAATTATTTATAAAAATATAGCAATCCTACCAAAACTTGGTGGCACTACTAAATCTAAGCCTCCCTTAAATAACTTTATAGATCTTTCAAAAATTTAGATAGAAAATTATTGATTGGAGTAAAAACTAATTTTTAGTTTTTTTGCAAAATTGATCATTAAAATAATTTACAAAATTAAAAGAGACCATAAGAGCCCATTTTTTTCTTTAGTGTCAATTTTTGTAAGTAAATTATAATTACGAAAAAATAAAAATAGTAATTCTTCTATCAAAAGTGGGGCTTATAATAAAGCTGTCTAGGGCCATAAAGCCTAGAAAAAAATCCAAAAATTTATGTTGTAATGGGATCTATTTTCCTAGTCAAACAATAAACAATTTACTAATATTATCACCTTTTACATAAGCACAAGTCCTAAGATGCTCCCAAATTTTTTCTCCAATTCAAAATTACTTAGAGGTAATAATTACACTAGTTGGAAAACATAAATAATATCTGATGTGTTTCATCAATCCTATTCATTAAAGAATGTAAATCCAAGGTTAGTGTATGAAGGATATATGCATAGGAGAAAGATATATCTAGAAACATACCCTTCTACCAAACATTCACACTTGCAAGAATTAAAAGCACACTTACAAGAATTGAAACACATTTGCAAAAATTAAAAATCACACTTTGTAGGAAAATATAAAAGCACTCTTACAGAAATTAAAAACACACTTTATAGGAAATTTAAAATCACACTTAGATGAAAGAAAAACACTTTGCAAGAAAAGGAAATTACTAAATTGAAAATAAATACATAAAACACCGCAAGTTTATAGCAGATTGTACATCAAAAGGATAATTACATTGTATATAGAAAAAAATAATTACAAAATAAAAATAAACATAAATATACATATTCATCTTCCTTAGAATGAGTGGTTAGCTCATTCTTTAGAATAGGATTTTTATCAGATCATGTTTAAAATGGATGAAAATGGAATCTTGAATAGATTACAAAATGGGGATTACATTCTTTGGTGTGGGAGGTTATATGTATAATTACATGCTTCCAATCACCTTCTTATTTTAAAGTATACATATTTATCAACTAAGATTTCAATCTATCCAAAAATATCAATCTCCATAAAATATGGAGAGAGAGATTATCTAAATCTAACAATCCAAATTTCTTATTTTATCATTGAGAATAAAAATGAATATTGATTATTATTTATTTAAATAATTAAAAACTTGTACATAAATATATATTTTCAAAATGACTTCCAATAATAGATAAAAATTTAACCCTTGTAACTCTCATATGTAACTCTAGTACTCATCCCTAGAGATCTAATATCCAACTCTAAATATATACTAATCAACTCTAAAGCGATATAAAAAGACTCAAGTGATCTCGGGAAGGCTCAAGCATTCTCGGGAAGAATCTAAAGTGTTTTAGGAAGAATCCAAAGCATTTAGAGAATACTCTAAAGCATTCTATGAAGACTTCAAACTGTTTAAGAAAGACTCCAAAGCCATACTAAAATGGATATAAATTTTACATACTAACTCGAATCAAGACGTTGTTTTTGAACTTGCATAATTGTTAGAGAGGAATTTGAATATACAATCATATTTGGGTTTGGATATATTCTTGATAATATTTTTCATTTTTTCCAAACATATGCTTAAGGAGTCACTCATAGAACTGTTGAACATTTTCAAGCTAGTAAATAAATCTCTTAAGCTAATGCAGTGATGAAATAATAATATTTGGAGATTATATTAGAGACTTTGAATATCCTCCAAGGTTATTTGTATATGGTACTTAGTTCTCAAAATTCCTTATTCAACAATTATAAAAAAGTATCACTTGCATATGCACAAATTGACATCTTTTTCCCAATAATCATTAGAAATAGCTAACAAAAAGATAAAAATGAATTCTAAAGAAATAACCATGATATATATTCTCTATTTTATCCTAAATAAACCATAAGTTCATAAATTACACTTAGATCCACTTTATGTATGCAAGGAAAAAGAATGTCAAATCTTGTATAAAATGGGCCATTTTGGGCTCATCAATATCCCGATTGAATTTGAAGACATTTGGTCAGTTGTAAATGGTTCATTGAAACAACCAAAATAATATGCTACTAAAAAAACATTGTTTTATAGTGCCAAAAAGCAAAATTCATTATTTTATTTGGCATGTCTAATGAGGTGCAACCCCATATATGTGATGCAAAAGTTGTAAAGGAAGTGTGGGATAAATTTATTATTGTGTTTGAAGAAAAGAACAAAAACATGATTCATCACCTCCAAACCCAACTTCACTGTCTAAAAATCAAACATAATTAGAAAACTGAAGAAATAATTTTCAAGGTGTACTACAACACTATGGGAATCATTTCTTTCCTTGGAAGAATAATTGAATGATGACTCTCTCAAACCTAGTTTTTCAGATCCCTTCCACCCTCTTATGTATTTTTGTCACTACTTCACTAAATAAATATCAAAAAATGTAAGTTTTGAAAACTTCTTAATGTGTTGCAACAAGAAGAGTCCATGCACTCACAAGAAGAGGAAGAGGATCAATCCCTTGTTTCTTATAAAAAAGTGAAAAAAGAATGTTATAATCAAAACAACTCCAGAAGAAAACCCACTTGTAGAATCAACATATAAATATAAAATAGAAAAAAATTCTAATATTTGGTTGAAAAGGACATGAAATAAAATATTGTTACAATAATTTTCAAGATGGATCATCTATTGTAAAGATGCCCAATAACAAGAAATCCACACGAGGATAATAAAAAAATCAATAATGATAGAAAAAGGAAAGTGGAATAAGAAACCACAACAATAAGGAAACATTGTTGAATAGGAAGATAACTTTGATGATGGGGACTTACTTTATGCTTTCCAATCCCATGAATAACCTACTTCACAAAATTCTAATTGGTATTTTGATTTGGGTGCAGCCCACCACATGAATAGATGAAAATATCGGCTCTTCACATTGAATGAAACACCCACAAAAAACCATGTTTCTTTGGGTGATGATACATCATACAATGTGTAAGGTATCGGTTCAAATTGGCTTCTTCTTGCAATTCTTAATTATATAATAATTAATGGTCTATATGTATGGTTTATATAAAAAGATTTTATCCATAAATCAACTATTAGAGAATAACCTTAATATTGATTTTGACTATAAAGGCAGTAGAAATATGTGTCTCATTCAAGATGAGTCATGAAGATACCAAATTGTTACATGAGCTTCAAGGTGGGTAAAATGTTTCAACAAGAATTTTTTTAGAAAGAAGATCATGCCCTTAAGGGTAAGGACACTACTTCAACATAATGTGGCAAAAATAATTGGTCACATTAATTTTTGCTTTCGTGACACAATTTGTCTCTATAACATTGTGAGGGGTCTTCCACCTATAAAAAATACGGATAAGTGTTAACATTTTCTGGTATTGAACACCTTTTCAAATATTTATATTGTGGGCTCTTAGAAAACTTAATCTTGTGTATAATGATATGTGAAGACCAATGAGACCTATTCATACCAAAATTCAATATTTTATGTTATTTATCTATGTTTTAAATAAAAATGTGGATATATTGTCTTCCCAAAAATATGAAGCCTTTGAGAGTTTCAAGAAATTTAAAGTTTTTATTGAAAGTAAAATTGGTCATTAAATTAAAACATTCCACTTAGATAAAGGGGCTTAATATACCCATAATAAGTTCAAATCCTTCTAATAAACTCGTGGAATTATTCATCAAATATATCCTCCACAATAGACTGGTGTTGTTGAACAAAGAAATCATATTATCATGAAAATAGTGTAATGTATGATTGATGAGTTTGGCTTAAAAAACTTATTGGGTCGAAGAAGCTAAAACATGAGTGTATTTACCAAACAAAGTTCCTAGTACATATGTATATAAGATAACACCACAGGGAGGCATGATCATTGTTAAATCCAATGATTTTACATCTTAGAATTTTTATGTAACTCAAGTATGAAAATTCCTAAGAATAATATATCTAAATTGGACATGAAAACAAATATATCTTATTAGGGTATAGTGATGAAGAACTCCATTATCATTTGATGCATCGAAAAACTAGAAAGGTGTACACTAGTAGGGATGTTGAGTTTTTTAGAAGAAAGATGTAGAAGATCCTTCCACAAGAGCACCAAATGAAAAAATTATTCCTACTCTAAAAATAATAGATGGTAATATTTTTATGAGGAACCCGATGATGGGGAAGATGAAGAAGAGCCACCACCCACTAGAATTATTGTGCATATGTCCAAGTTGTAAATAAGTATGTTAAGAGATGCACAATTGGATATTTTCGCAAACAAATCCACCATTGGATTAAGGACTTATATTATGGCTCATGGAGAGGTCGGTTTGACCTTAACAAGTACAAGTTTTTAATCTCTTGAGCCCGAATGGTTTAGGAAGTCCTACACTAAAATACTTGGAAAGATGTTATGGATGTAGAACATAAGTTTCTTATGAATAAACACAAGTGGTAGGTTATAAATATTCCACCAGGGAATAGGATGATTAGATGGAGATGGATCTTCAAGAAAAATTACAAAATATATAGTGGTATTGATAAGCATATGGATAGGTTACCAGAGAAGGGCATGGTCATAAATAATGCATTGGCTATGAGGATATTTTTGCTCCCATATCTAAGATTAAATTTTTCAAGACGATTTTTTCTCGGCTACATATTTTAGTTGGAAAATCCACCAAATGGATATTAAAATTACCTTTCCTAAGAAATATTTGTACGAAGAAATTACGGTTAGAAACGAGAAATTACGGTTAGAAAGTCATCGGCTATGCAGCTTAAAAGGCTAAGAATAAAGGATGTACCCTTTATGCAAGAAAGATATCGAATCTTCAAGAAGATAGTGATTTCATGAAGCAAATCCCCTGTTACAAAGTTTTAGGATGTTTTCTGAGGAATTACCAGGTTACCACCCAAGAGAGAATTTGATTTTACTATTGAAATCAAGCCTGGAACTGAACCTATTTCCAAGGCGCCTTATCGGATGACTACTATTGAGTTAGTCGAGCTAAAGGCTCAGTTACAAGAGCTTTTGTCAAAGGGATTGATTAGACCAAGTGTTTCGCCTTGGGGAGCACCTGTGATATTTGTGAAAAAGAAGGATGGAACTCTGAGACTGTGTATTGATTATCGGATGTTGAACAAAGCAACAATTAAGAACCGATACCCACTTCCTAGGATCGATGATCTGTTTGATCAAATGCGTGGAGCAGCGGTTTATTCTAAGATAGATCTTCGATCTGGTTATCATCAGCTAAGAATTAAAGAGGAAGATATTCATAAAACAGCTTTCCGAACAAGGTACGGACATTATGAATTCACAGTTCTAGCCTTTGGGTTAACTAATGCACCTGCAGCCTTTATGAATTTAATGAACAATATTTTTCAAGAATACCTGGACAAGTTTGTACTTGTATTCCTGGACGATATTCTCATTTATTCTAAAAGTGTTGAGGAGCACAATGAGCATCTGAAGATAGTTTTGGGAATTTTGAGAAAGAGAAAGCTGTATGGTAAGTTATCCAAATGTTCTTTCTTTGACTCGAAGTTCACTATTTGGGTCATGTCATAAGCAAGGAAGGAATCGCTGTAGATCCTTCGAAAATAGTGGCGATAATCGAGTGGCCTACACTAAAGAATGTGCATGAAGTAAGAAGCTTCATGGGTCTTCTTAGGTTACTATAGAAAATTTGTAAAGGATTTTTCTAAGGTAATTTGCACCAATAACTTCATTGCAGAAGAAGGATAAGAAATTCATGTGGAATGACAAGTGCGAAGCGGCTTTCAAAAGTCCGAAAGACCGGTGACTTCGCACCTATATTGGCTGTACTGCAGACCTAATGGAAATTTTACGGTGGTAATCGATGCTTACGGGAAGGTCTTGGGGTGTTTTGCTACAAAATGATCAAGTCATTGCTTATGAGAGTAGAAAACTTAAGATTCATGAGCTGAATTATGCCCCTCATGATCGGAGCTTGCTTGCCATTGTTCACGCACTTCAAGTCCGGAGACACTACTTACTAGGAAACCTTTTGAGTTGAAAATCGATCACTTGGGACTGAAATATATTTTTACTCACCCCAACTGAATGCCGACAAAGAAGGTGGTTAGAATTTCTATCACAATATGACTTTGATATCAGTTATATCAAAGGAAAGGAGAATAGAGTAGGCTGATGCTCTAAGTCGTAGGAGGCACATTTCTGCTCTTATAACATTAAGAACTCAGTTTAAAGACGAGGTAAAAGTGCCTCGAGAATCGAGATACATATTTTCAAAGAAGTAAAAAAGCACTTACTGCTGTAACCTAAAGATAAAAGGTATGAAGGTTTTCATTTAGATAATGAAGGAATCTTGCGTTATGAAAATAGGGTATATGTTCTGTCTTTGGATGATTTGAGAAAGAAGTTGTTAGTTGAATTTCATAATTCACCTTTCTCTGGACACCCGGGTATCACAAAAATGTTAGCTGATTTGAAACGAATAATACTCGGAAAGGTATGAAAAAGGATGTGATAAATTTTGTGACTCATTGTCTGGAATGTCAGCGGGTGAAAGCAGAGCATATGCATCCTGCTGGATTGTTGTATCCTCATAGCATACCGCAGTACAAATGGCAAGTAATAACCATGGATTTTGTACAAGGACTACCCATGTCCAGGAATAAACATGATGTTATCCTGGTAGTTGTAGATAAGCTAACTAAGGTAGCTCATTTCATCGCTGGAAATCTAAAGGATGATTCTCCAGTGCTAGCCAAGAGGTTCGTACACGAAATTTTCAGATTGCATGGTGTACCTGAACTGATTATTTCTGACAGGGATCCTAGAATGACGTCAAGGTTTTGGCAAACGCTTAACGCAGCCCTAGGAACGAAACTAAACTTCAGTTCTGCATATCATCCAGAAACGGATGGGCAAACTGAGAGGGTAAATCAAGTGTTGGAGGACATGTTGCGAATGTATTGCATGGATCAACAGTATAAGTGGGAAGAGTATCTCCCATTAGTTGAGTTCGCATACAACAACACTTATCACTCATCTCTTAAGATGGCACCTTTTGAAGCACTTTATGGAAGAAAGTGCAGAACCCCTGTAAGTTGGGACAGTGTAGAGGATAGAGTGGTAATTGGACCAGAGATTCTCACAGAGATGGAACAGCAAGTTAAGCTGATTCGTGAACGATTAAAGGAAGCAGCGGATAGACAGAAGAGCTATGCTGACCTTAAGCGGGTTGATAGAAAGTTTGAGCTTGGTGATAAGGTTTTTCTGCGTGTTAAACCCAGAAAGAGTTCTATAACTTTTGGCAAGGCTGCCAAGTTGTCACCACGATATGTGGGACCTTTTGAAATTGTCGAGATAATCAATCCTGTAGCTTATCGTTTAGCATTGCCTCCTGCTCTATCTCGTATGCATGATGTTTTCCATATTTCTTTGCTTAAGAAATACGTTTCAGATCTGTCACATGTTGTTACTTTCTCCTAAGCATTCAAGTGTTGATATGTGATTTCTAGTAAATGGATTGTGTACCTCGATTCGGAAATCATGCTTGATATGTATTAAATTTCTTGCAGATTGCAGATCTTGACTGAGTCAAAATATTAATAGACTCTTTTATTTATTTCATCTTGTGACTGAATATTAATCTGATCACGGAATGAAATTATACAGGTATTCATCAATAATATCTAGACTTGGACCAGAGGAATTGATCCAAGTAATGCTTTAATTTTGTGAAGTGATAAAATTAGATCCCGAACCTTGAACAGGTTGCAAGGTATGGAAGCATTTGGTAAGCTGGTCAGGAGTATGACTCAGGCTGATCTTGAGAGATGAAACGGTTCCCGATATCTGGTATATCTGGAAGGTCTCGATTAAAGACCAGGTAATAATTCATTGACATACAATTCTGTAATAAGAACAGGAGCGGCTCTGTTCTAGAAAGTATGATGCAGGTCTCTCCGAGTTTTCAGGAGAAGGACCAAACTGAATTACTAAGGGTTAGTAACCTAAAACAATAACCTAACCTAGGGGTTAGATTATTGTTAGTCTAACCTAGACCTAGGCTATGTGTTATGATCCTAAAATAATAACTAAGTGCAAAATGGTTAGCATGGTTCTTACCCTAAAACTCTAACCTAAGATACTAACCTGGCTAACTAAGAGTTTATGGGAAGGGGCCTTTGAAGGGTGGCGAACCATGGGCGCTATTCTCTATGGCAATAAATGGGAAGGATAAGGATGAGGGACAGGCAGATGGCGGAGGCTTAGGCGGCGGCTAACCTTGGCAGACTTGGCAATTACTAAGTTTTGAAATGAACTTGAGATTTTGATGGACCTGCCGCCAATTTTGGCGGTCGGTGGGAGTAGAGATTAGGCGGAAAATTGGTTTAATGGCATTTATTGTTTAGGAGTCGAGCCCTGAGCTCGCGAAACGGCATGCAAACGAGAAGTTGGAAGGTTTGTTTGGTGTATCGCGATTTTCGGTCTACTCTCTCTCTCTCTGCTAGTTTAATGGTTCTTCGCACAGCTTCTCTTTGAGTGCATGGCGAGAATGAATTTCTCTCGGCTCTTTTCTCCGCCATGGAGGATATATTGTAAACGGGACAAATAAATTTTGTTGGTCGTGTATTTGGGAAAAAGAAAAGGAAGTTTGAGCTCTTCCGTTGTCTTCTTCGGAAATTCGATCAAAATACAGGCATGTTAGGCCCTATCCTTTAAATATTTTGTATTGTCTTTCAAATGTCTTCATTAAAACAACTCGTTTCATTTGTTTGTGAAGATTAGATAAATTTTCTATGAAGATTTAGTTGATTTTGGCTCAGATATCTCTCTCGGTTCGATTTTTGGCAATTTCCGCTTGTTGGGTGTTTGTTGAAATCGAACTTCAACTCGTTTTGTTGTGTATTCCTTCCGGTTTAAATATGAGAGATTTATATTTATAAAGGTTTGAATGCTCGGCCTGTTTTTGGCAGAGCCCGTCGAATATACTTGTGAAGGGTATAGATCATCGCTTCTGTGCCGACTTTCGATCGTCAATGCTGCCAGAGACAAGAGGGAATGATACCGTGTACCATTTGATTGTTTTCGTGCTTTTGAAGATTTTCAAGCTCGTCATGGTTTTGTTAACAGCGACTAATGATACTTTGTGGGTTTCATTGTTTTCAATTTCTGGCTTGGAATAGGCAATCGTTGAGTTACCGTAGTCTTTAACGACTCAAGTGGATTTCATGATTGAATCGCTTATAAGAATCTCTGTTGTGAATGTAGATTCATCTTGAGTTTTGTTATTATATTGTCGTGGAAGCCTTGTGGAAAAGACAGGTTTTGTGGCTACCGTTATTGTAGTAAATACTGAGTATTGACTTTTTGTGGATGTATTGCCTTTCCTCATAAAATTGTTCAAGGTTTCAAGCAAATTTACTTTATTTCATTGTTTTGGAATGAGTATATTGATTTGCTTATACTTGTTTCATTCGGAATGTTTGTCTTGAATGGCATGGAAGGATTTATCAATTAATTCTATTTTTATACCGTTGTTGGGTTTGTGATTATGGGCGCAAACTGCTATCGCATGTAGTGTGAATTAGTGGATTTATTAGGATTGAATTCGAACGATCGTGAGGAGACGTTTCAATGTTCTATTTCTATTTTGGTCACCGTTCAAGTTAAAATGTGTATATACATTGTTAAGTGTTGATCCAAAGTTGACTTGAAGAGAAAATCAGATCAAGACCTCTCGTATTTTCTTGGAGTACTTTGTGTTGCATGCTTTGGTGGTACAGATTCCTTAGGTGATCAACTACATATTCAACCCGTTCTATTTGTGCTAAATTATCGCGAAGAGTACAACGGGTTTCTTGGTTGAAATAAGAGCTTGATTGTTTGTTCGATTTTTATATGCGCTCATCGATGACTGCTGTTCTCGCCCTCGTTTGGGTGAGTTGCACTAGGGATTTGCATGCACCAAGGTAGGGATCGATTGATGATGTTCCTTTCCGTTTGTTCAGCCCGATAGACCGAGAAAGTATAAGTATGCTAAGTTCCTTTCTGCTTGTTCATTCGATTGACCGAACATGAATTGGAATCAATGTGTGGTCATCATAAAGATAGTTTCTGAAACCTTAAAAGGCTTAATGTTATAGAGTTGTTGATTACAGCAATACGCTTGAAGCTCTTGCTTTCGAACTTGGTTCAAAGCCTTACCGTGTTTAGGAGAAACTAGTTTTGGACATCGATCGATTTATGGATAGTTGATGTGTTAGTTGTCTGACAAGAGATTTTGTCGAGTTTCTATTTTCGTGATTTAGAACAAAGTTGATCTTGATTTTCGGCCTGCCTAACTTGTTCATTTATATACGTTGACTGTTCTCATAAGTGAAGGCAAGATGTTGATGAACTTATGTAAAAAGGGAAGTAAGAATGGATTGATTCTTTCTCTTCCTTTATTTAATATTATTGATAATGAACTATCAGTAGGAAATTAATTTGGTAACGTTTTGGTAGGATTCCAAATTGTTATGATATTTCCTTTTTTTTGAAAGAATGCAACAATCTCGACCAAAGGTCGTGATTTGGATTCAATGATCGCTTATATGCCTTCGCTTCTTGTTTCTTTAATATCCGATGAAAAATTAGAAAGTGTTTAAGACTATTCTGTAACAATGATAGAGTTACATGTTTGTAATCATTTAGTATTACAAGGACATAGCCTGAATATGTTTTCTTATTTGGATATTTGATCTCATTTAAACAGGGTGTTTAATGGAAACAATTGATGGATTGCAATTGTTTTAAAAGTTAGTGCTTATCATGCTCGGGCCATTGAACCGACTCATGTTGACTATTTTTGCAGATGGTTGCCGTAAGAGGTAAATACAATGCAGATCCTGGCAATCTGATCGATAGTTTATTTGATTTATTATGAATTACGCTTTGATTTTATGGATGTACTATATGAGAAAAGATGTTTCTTTTCCGTTAGCATTATATCAAGTATGCTGTTGCATAAAATGTAATTGTACGAGTTTCGAAAGGAATGAAAATAAGTGTTTGATACTTATGTGTTGTATTCTATTATGAATGATGAACTTCTTCGGTTTACGTAACGAAGAGGCATAGTTATCTTTGTATAATATGGATGCTTTTGTGATTGACAATGAAAGCTTGTAAGTAATTAGACTAAATTCTTATGAGTATTTAGTAGTTCTAATTTGATCTGGATAATGCAATATTGTAACTTAAATATTGTCTCTCTAGAAGATAGGTTAAAAATTGAGCCTAAAAGATAACGCTAAACAAGTTGGATTGAATTACTAATCCCTAGTCCTAAGTATAACAGGATAATAGTAGATTGGATTCTTAATCATTCATAGCTTTAAAATGAAAGGTATGATATGAATTCAGTTAAGAGAACTGATAGGCAATCAATGGAGTTTCAGGTGGCAATCTCAAGCATAGGTTATGAGATATTGTCTAATCATTGCTTAGAATCGATGTATTCTAATGACTCCTTGATAGAAACTAGGCCATAATACCTCTACCAAGTAATGGAATAATAGAGGAGGGTCGTCTTAAGAAAATGAATCCAGGGATTTGCAAAGGCTAACCTTAGGGAAAAGTCTTAAGAAGTAATTTAAACTCTAGTGCGTAACGCTTGTTTTGGGTAGATCTTCTCGAGGCGGATCTAAAGGTCGACGGCATAAAGTCGATCGCAGGTTGTACCTCCGAGAAGATTAGGATCTTCTCGAAGTTACAACAATGCAGTGACTTATGGCGACACCCCTGCATTGATCGCTGAGATTTACACTTGATTTCGCATTTTACCCTGTGGACCGATTAAGAACGTGGTCATGTTATATGACCGCTCAAGATTTGGGGTGTCATGACACACCGTTGAACCGCAAGGTTGAACCAAGATGTCATCATATCCCTAATCCTCGTAGGCATCCATATAACATTATCACCTTGTTAATCGCCTCCGAGTGATTCATTGTGAAAGAAAGGACTCGATAAGAATCAAGATAAGACATTCTATATAACATATGAATGGGGTGAAGGACGTATTCCAGATCGACGAGTATGCCGTTAAGGAATACGAGACATGAACAAGATGTTTCAAATCTTTGGCCAAAGTATCGCAAGTCGCTGATTGCGTTGTCCCGATTCACCTAGTCTAAGGGATGAGATGCCGATGAATAATGGTAACAGCTTATTCAGCTTAGATTCCTGGACAGAGCATTCAATTCCCTGATTAGGAAGAGAACCGCAAGAGTGATGTGTTAAATAAAAACACCGACTCTTATTACTCATGAATAGATCGGTAGATTACCGAGTCATGGAATGAATAGATCGGAAGTACTCCGAGTCATTACAATGCATATGGTTGCTTGTTATATGAATGGTTATTTGAATTGTGAGTTCTAAATTATGTATTTAGAACCAAAGATGCAATTATCAAAAAAAAAAAAAAATTCACTTGTTCTAAAGTTAAAAATGAGGATGTTACATCTTGGTATCGAGTCAAGGTCGTGCTCTGGACCTATTGAGTCCATAACTGATAAAACCCGAATTTTCTTGTAATGTAAAATGGTTAGAACAAGGGGGAACGTGCTATGCAGTAATGCTCCACCAAGAAGGAGCGGCAACAACCCAGAAACTGGATGAGATCCTTGCTGCCCTGTTGGACACAAGAGATCGTTTAGCTGTACTCGAACAGCAGGTGATGGGGAATGAGGAGGAAGAAGAAGCTGATAATGATAATCAGCAACCTCCTGAGGACAACCCCGAAATGGGTGTTGATGTTAATGCTGGAAATGTACCTGTCCAACCAGAAAACAAAAGGGCCAGATTGGCAGCAGAACTCACTAATGATATAAAAAGGATAAGCCCACCTAAGTATGATGGCACCACATTAGGAGATGGAGCTGAGAACTCGGCTCAATAAATGGAGAAGTACTTTGCTATAAGGAACTTCTAAGAAACCAAGGCAATATGGGGAGCCTATCAGCTTTCTCACGAAGCATCTTCGTGGTGGGATAGCTTAAAAGCTGAACTAAATATTGATGAGACCAATATCACTTGGGATCAATTTAAAGGCTATTTTAGGCAACGTTGGCTGCCACAACTTTTCTATGATCGTAAAATGACAGAATTTCAGAACTTGACTCAAGGGAAGTTAACAAAGAATCGATTCGGGAGCGGTTTACAAAACTTCTCAAGTATGTACCGCAGTACATCAAACCGATTTAAAAGTTCAGGATACGGAAATTCATCATGGGATGAATCGTGATAGGGGAGAGGTCGATGTTCACACCCAACCACTATGGAAGGAGTTGTTGAAAAGGCCATAAGGCAAGAACAGTAAATTGAAGGCTATTTTCGCTCATAAGGAGGAAGTGCGGAAGAAGACTCGCAAACCCTTCTTCAACCTCTTGCACCTTAAAAGGACCATGGAAAAAGTTTGGGAATAAGAGTAAGTTTCAGGAGATAACAATAAGAAGGCAGCAAGAAATAAGCTCACAGAAATGTGAAGGATAATTTTGCAAAAATTATAATAATGGTCGAAGTCCTATGGAGGACAAAGCGTGACAATTATAAAACCGGGAAGCAACTTTGAGCCTAAGAAGGGACCCGTAGGAGGTGCTACACTTGTGGTAAAGATCATTACGCAAAATGCCTTTCAAGAAGGATGATCGTAATCGCAAAGATAAGATACATGCCGCAAAGAGCTGACAAACAAGCCGAAAAGCAAGTGACACCTATAGAAGTTCCTGTAAGTTATTCGGCATACCTGCTCACTATTCTTTTGATACAGAGCTACCGAATGTTTTATATCTAACAAACTAGCTTCTAAACTTAAAAGAAAAGTCTGGAAAATGGATAAATCTTGACCTGCAAAGATGGTAATAATTCTGTTCATACAGTGAGTATGTGTCTTTTTGGAGCGGTCCTTGACTTACCTAACTTTTCCACGGAAGTTGATCTCTATGTTGCACCTTTGGGATCGTATGACATTGTCATCGGTGTTAATTGGTTAGCTGACCATAAAGCAAAGGTAGATTGCTATGAAAAGAACATAGAATGTTTAGATGATCAGCTGGAATCGAGAAATTCAAGGTGTGAAACGAGAAATTACAAGCTTAGAAAGTCACCATGCAGTTTTTAAAAGGCTAAGAATAAAGGATGTACCCTTTATGCAGTAAAGATATCTGAATCTTCTGAAGAAGATAGTGATTTCATGAAGCAAATCCCACTGTTACAAAGTTTCAGGGATGTTTTTCCTGAGGAATTACCAGGGTTACCACCCAAGAGAGAATTTGATTTTACTATTGAAATCAAGCCTGGAACTGAACCTATTTCCAAGGCGCCTTATCGGATGACTACTATTGAGTTAGTCGAGCTAAAGGCTCAGTTACAAGAGCTTTTGTCAAAGGGATTGATTAGACCAAGTGTTTCGCCTTGGGGAGCACCTGTGATATTTGTGAAAAAGAAGGATGGAACTCTGAGACTGTGTATTGATTATCGGATGTTGAACAAAGCAACAATTAAGAACCGATACCCACTTCCTAGGATCGATGATCTGTTTGATCAAATGCGTGGAGCAGCGGTTTATTCTAAGATAGATCTTCGATCTGGTTATCATCAGCTAAGAATTAAAGAGGAAGATATTCATAAAAAAAGCTTTTCCGAACAAGGTACGGACATTATGAATTCACAGCTTCTAGCCCTTTGTTAACTAATGCACCGCAGCCTTTATGAATTTAATGAACAATATTTTTCAAGAATACCTGGACAAGTTTGTACTTGTATTCCTGGACGATATTCTCATTTATTCTAAAAGTGTTGAGGAGCACAATGAGCATCTGAAGATAGTTTTGGGAATTTTGAGAAAGAGAAAGTCAGATGGTAAGTTATCCAAATGTTCTTTCTTTGACTTAAGTTCACTATTTGGGTCATGTCATAAGCAAGGAAGGAATCGCTGTGAGATCCTTCAAAATAGTGGCGATAATCGAGTGGCCTACACCAAAGAATGTGCATGAAGTAAGAAGCTTCATGGGTCTTGCCGGGTTACTATAGAAAATTTGTAAAGGATTTTTCTAAGGTAATGCACCAATAACTTTCAGGTAAGAAGGATAAGAAATTCATGTGGAATGACAAGTGCGAAGCTGCTTTCAAAAGTCCGAAAGACCACTGACTTCGCACCTATATTGGCTGTACTGCACCTAATGGAAATTTTACAAGTGGTAATCGATGCTTCGGGAAGGTCTTGGGGTGTTTTGCTACAAAATGATCAAGTCATTGCTTATGAGAGTAGAAAACTTAAGATTCATGAGCTGAATTATGCCCTCATGATCCGGAGCTTCACGCCATTGTTCACGCACTTCAAGTCTGGAGACACTACTTACTAGGGAAACCTTTTGAGTTGAAAATCGATCACTGGGACTGAAATATATTTTTACTCACCCAATCAATGCCGACAAAGAAGGTGGTTAGAATTTCTATCACAATATGACTTTGATATCAGCTTATATCAAAGGAAAGGAGAATAGAGTAATGATGCTCTAAGTCGTAGGAGGCACATTTTCGCTCTTATAACATTAAGAACTCGTTTAAAGACGAGGTAAAAAGTGCCTCGTAATCGATACATATTTTCAAAGAAGTAAAAGCAACATTGGCACGCAGTAACCTAAAGATAAAAGGTATGAAGGTTTTCATTTAGATAATGAAGGAATCTTGCGTTATGAAAATAGGGTATATGTTCCCGTGGCCGGATGATTTGAGAAAGAAGTTGTTAGTTGAATTTCATAATTCACCTTTCTCTGACACCCGGTATCACAAAAATGTTAGCTGATTTGAAACAAAGCAATACTTCCGGAAAGGTATGAAAAAGGATGTGATAAATTTTGTGACTCATTGTCTGAATGTCACGGGTGAAAGCAGAGCATATGCATCCCGCTGGATTGTTGTATCCTCATAGATACCGCAGATAAAATGGCAAGTAATAACCATGGATTTTGTACAAGGACTACCCATGTCCAGGAATAAACATGATGTTATCCTCGGTAGTTGTAGATAAGCTAACTAAGGTAGCTCATTTCATCGCTGGAAATCTAAAGGATGATTCTCCAAAGCTGCTAGCCTAAGAGGTTCGTATACTAAATTTTCAGATCGCATGGTGTACCCGAATCGATTATTTCGACAGGATCCTAGAATGACGCCAAGGTTTTGGCAAACGCTAACGCAGCCCTAGAACGAAACTAAACTTCGTTCTCGCATATCATCCAAACGGATGGGCAAACCGAGAGGGTAAATCAAGTGTTGGAGGACATGTTGCGTAATGTATTGCATGGATCAACAAAGATAAGTGGGAAGAGTATCTCCCATTAGTTGAGTTCGCATACAACAACACTTATCACTCATCTCTTAAGATGGCATTCTTTGAAGCACTTTATGGAAGAAAGTGCGTAACCCCCCGTAAGTTGGGACAAAGGTAGAGGATAGAGTGGTAATTGGACCAGTAGATTCTCACAGAGATGGAACAAAGCAAGTTAAGCTGATTCGTGAACGATTAAAGGAAGCAAATGGATGTACGTAAGAGCTATGCCGACCTTGCGGGTTGATAGAAAGTTTGAGCTTGGTGATAAGGTTTTTCTCGCGTGTTAAACCGTAAAGAGTTCTATAACTTTTGGCAAGGCTGCCAAGTTGTCACCACGATATGTGGGACCTTTTGAAATTGTCGAGATAATCAACTCGTAGCTTATCGCTTAGCATTGCCTCCCGCTCTATCTCGTATGCATGATGTTTTCCATATTTTTTGCTTAAGAAATACGTTTCAGATCGTCACATGTTTTAAATTGAATTCCTCGCAGTCCAGACCTGTGAATAATCGTGGTTAAACCCACAAGGGTGCTGGAAACTCGCCACTGTGCATTTAAGGAATCGAGATATTCAGCAATGTAAGGTCCAAAGTGGGACCAGCTTTAGCTAAGAAAGTGCAACTTGGGAAAACCGGAAGAGATGAAAACTCGCTTTTCCTTTCTTTTGCAATGTAATGAAATCTGCTGATGAAATACTTTTATGAACCGATTGTTTTTAAGTATTTATGAAAGCCTGACATGCGTACTTTATTCAAAGTTGAATAAAAGGGAGGTGACATTGATTTCGAAACTATTAAATATGGAAGTAAACACATTGTTTGTGTAATAATAAATTGATCGACCGGAAGGTTAAGTTTAATATGTAATTCATCGGGACGATGAATCCTTTTAGAGGGAAGCATGTAACACCCCGAACGTTGTTACTTTCTCCTAAGCATTCAAGTGTTGATATGTGATTTCTAGTAAATGGATTGTGTACCTCGATTCGGAAATCATGCTTGATATGTATTAAATTTCTTGCAGATTTGCAGATCTTGACTCGAGTCAAAATATTAATAGACTTCTTTTATTTATTTCATCTGTGTGACGAATATTAACTGATCACGGAATGAAATTATACAGTATTCATCAATAATATCTAGACTTGGACCAGAGGAATTGATCCAAGTAATGCTTTAATTTTGTGAAGTGATAAAATTAGATCCCGAACCTGAACAGTCAGTAAGGTATGGAAGCATTTGGTAAGTCGGTCGAGTATGACTCAGCTGATCTTGAGAGATGAAACGGTTCCCGATATCCGGTATATCCGGAAGGTCTCGATTAAAGACTGTGTAATAATTCATCGACATACACTCGTAATAAGAACAGAGCGGCTCTGTTTCTAGAAAGTATGATGCAGTCTCTCCGAGTTTTCGGAGAAGGACCAAACCGAATTACTAAGGGTTAAGTAACCTAAAACAATAACCTAACCTAGGGGTTAGATTATTGTTAGTCTAACCTAGACCTAGGCTATGTGTTATGATCCTAAAATAATAACTAAGTGCAAAATGGTTAAGATGGTTCTTACCCTAAAACTCTAACCTAAGATACTAACTCAAGCTAACTAAGAGTTTATGGGAAGGGGCCTTTCAAGGGTGGCGAACCATGGGCGCTATTCTCTATGGCAATAAATGGGAAGGATAAGGATGAGGGACAGCAGATGGCATGAGGCTTAAAGCGGCGGCTAACCTGGCAGACTTGGCAATTACTAAGTTTTGAAATGAACTTGAGATTTTGATGGACTGCCGCCAATTTTGGCGGTCGGTGGGAGTAGAGATTAGGCGGAAAATTGGTTTAATGGCATTTATTGTTTAGGAGTCGAGTCCTGAGCTCGCGAAACGGCATGCAAACGAGAAGTTGGAAGGTTTGTTTGGTGTATCGCGATTTTCGGTCTACTCTCTCTCTCTCTGCTAGTTTACATCGGTTCTTCGCACCAGCTTTTCTTTGAGTTGCATGGCGAGAATGAATTTCTCTCGCTCTTTTCTCTCGCCATGGAGGATATATTGTAAACGGACAAATAAATTTTGTTGGTCGCCGTATTTGGGAAAAAGAAAAGGAAGTTTGAGCTCTTCCCGTTGTCTTCTTCGAAATTCGATCAAAATAAGTGCATGTTAGGCCCTATCCTTTAAATATTTTGTTGTCTTTCAAATGTCTTCATTAAAACAACTCGTTTCATTTGTTTGTGAAGATTAGATAAATTTTCTATGAAGATTTAGTTGATTTTGGCTCAGATCTCTTCTCGGTTCGATTTTTGGCAATTTCCGCTTGTTGGGTGTTTGTTGAAATCGAACTTCAACTCGTTTGTTGTGTATTCCTTCTCGGTTTAAATATGAGAGATTTATATTTATAAAGGTTTGAATGCTCGGCCTACTGCTTGGCGAGAGCCCGCCAATATACTTGTGAAGGGTATAGATCATCGCTTTTTGCCGACTTTCGATCGTCAATGTGTTGTGAGAGAAAAGAGGGAATGATAC
Organism: Taxus wallichiana var. yunnanensis; assembly: GCA_018340775.1. Lineage (NCBI taxonomy): Eukaryota > Viridiplantae > Streptophyta > Pinopsida > Cupressales > Taxaceae > Taxus > Taxus wallichiana. The sequence continues at coordinate 31,401,769 of CM031233.1, forward strand.
CGGTGTACCATTTGATTGCTCGTGCTTTTGAAGATTTTCAAGCTCGTCATGGTTTTGTTAACAGCGACTAATGATACTTTGTGGGTTTCATTGTTTTCTAATTTCTGGCTTGGAATAGGCAACTGTTGAGTTACCGTAGTCTTTAACGACTCAAAGGGATTTCATGATTGAATCGCTTACAAGAATCACCGTTGTGAATGTAGATTCATCTTGAGTTTTGTTATTATATTGTCGTGGAAGCCTTGTGGAAAAGACAGTTTTGTAGGGCTATCAGTTATTGTAGTAAATACCGAGTATTGACTTTTGTGGATGTATTGCCTTTCCTCATAAAATTGTTCAAGGTTTCAAGCAAATTTCACTTTATTTCATTGTTTTGGAATGAGTATATTGATTTGCTTATACTTGTTTCATTCGGAATGTTTGTCTTGAATGGCATGGAAGGATTTATCAATTAATTCTATTTTTATACCGTTGTTGGGTTTGTGATTATGGGCGCAAACTGCTATCGCATGTATGTAGTGTGAATTAGTGGATTTATTAGGATTGAATTCGAACGATCGTGAGGAGACGTTTCAATGTTCTATTTCTATTTTGGTCACTGCTCCTGCTAAAATGTGTATATATACAGCTTGTTAAGTGTTGATCCAAAGTTGACTTGAAGAGAAAATCAGATCAAGACCTCTCGTATTTTCTGGAGTACTTTGTGTTGCATGTTGCTTTGGTGGTACAGATTCCTTAGGTGATCAACTACATATTCAACCCGTTTCTATTTGTGCTAAATTATTGGCAGAGTAGTACAATGGGTTTCTTGGTTGAAATAAGAGCTTGATTGTTTGTCTCGATTTTTATATGCGCTATCGATGACTGCTTGTGTTCGCCCCCGCTTGGGTGAGTTGCACTAGGGATTTGCATGCACCAAGGTAGGGATCGATTGATGGTGTTCCTTTCCGCTTGTTCAGCCCGATAGATCGAGAAAGTATAAGTATGCTAAGTTCCTTTCTCGTTTGTTCGGCCTTGATTGATCGAACATGAATTGGAATCAATGTGTGGTCATCATAGCATAGTTTCTGAAACCTTAAAAGGCTTAATGTTATAGAGTTGTTGATTACAGCAATACGCTTGAAGTTTTGCTTTCAACTTGGTTCAAAGCCTTACCGTGTTTAGGAGAAACTAGTTTTGGACATCAGACTGATTTATGGATAGTTGATGTGTTAGTTGCTGTACAAGAGATTTGCTGAGTTTCTATTTTCGTGATTTAGAACAGTGATCTTGATTTCGGCCTGTCTAACTTGTTCATTTATATACCGTCGACTGCTCATAAGTGAAGCAAAGACATGTTGATGAACTTATGTAAAAAGGGAAGTAAGAATGGATTGATTCTTTCTCTTCCTTTATTTAATATTATTGATAATGAACTATCAGTAGGAAATTAATTTGGTAACGTTTTGGTAGGATTCCAAATTGTTATGATATTTCCTTTTTTTTGAAAGAATGCAACAATGACCAAAGGTCGTGATTTGGATTCAATGATCGCTTATATGCCTTCGCTCTTGTTTCTTTAATATCCGATGAAAATTAGAAAGTGTTTAAGACTATTCTCAGAACAATGATAGAGTTACATGTTTGTAATCATTTAGTATTACAAGGACATAGCCCGAATATGTTTTCTTATTTGGATATTTGATCTCATTTAAACAGAAGGTTTAATGGAAACAATTGATGGATTGCAATTGTTTTAAAAGTTAGTGCTTATCATGCTCTGGGCCTCATCAATCGACTCATGTTGACTATTTTTGCAGATGGTTGCCGAAGAGGTAAATACAATGCAGATCCTGGCATCTGATCGATAGTTTATTTGATTTATTATGAATTACAAATTTTTGATTTTATGGATGTACTATATGAGAAAAGATGTTTCTTTTCCGTTAGCATTATATCAAGTATGTCGTCGTGCATAAAATGTAATTGTACGAGTTTCAAAGGAATGAAAATAAGTGTTTGATACTTATGTGTTGTATTCTATTATGAATGATGAACTTCTTCGTTTACGTAACGAAGAGGCATAGTTATCTTTGTATAATATGGATGCTTTTGTGATTGACAATGAAAGCTTGTAAGTAATTAGACTAAATTCTTATGAGTATTTAGTAGTTCTAATTTGATCTCGGATAATGCAATATCAGAACTTAAATATTGTCTCTCTAGAAGATAGGTTAAAAATTGAGCCTAAAAGATAACGCTAAACAAGTTGGATTGAATTACTAATCCCTAGTCCTAAGTATAACAGGATAATAGTAGATTGGATTCTTAATCATTCATAGCTTTAAAATGAAAGGTATGATATGAATTCAGTTAAGAGAACTGATAGGCAATCAATGGAGTTTCAGGTGGCAATCTCAAGCATAGGTTATGAGATATTGTCTGAATCTGTTGCTTAGAATCAGATGTATTCTAATGACTCCTTGATAGAAACTAGGCCATAATACCTCTACCAAGTAATGGAATAATAGAGGAGGGTCGTCTTAAGAAAATGAATCCAGGGATTTGCAAAGGCTAACCTTAGGGAAAAGTCTTAAGAAGTAATTTAAACTCTAGTGCGTAACGCTTGTTTTGGGTAGATCTTCTCGAGGCGGATCTAAAGGTTGACGGCATAAAGTCGATCGGCAGGTTGTACCTCCGAGAAGATTAGGATCTTCTCGAAGTTACAACAATGCAGTGACTTATGGCGACGACACCCTGCATTGATCGCTGAGATTTACACTTGATTTCGCACGAGTTACCCAGGACCGATTAAGAACGTGGTCATGTTATATGATCGCTCAAGATTTGGGGTGTCATGACACACCGTTGAACCGCAAGGTTGAACCAAGATGTCATCATATCCCTAATCCTCGTAGGCATCCATATAACATTATCACCTTGTTAATCCGCCTCCGAGTGATTCACCATTGTGAAAGAAAGGACTGATAAGAATCAAGTATAAGACATTCTATATAACATATGAATGGGGTGAAGGACGTATTCCAGATTGACGAGTATGCCGTTAAGGAATACGAGACATGAACAGTATGTTTCAAATCTTTGGCCAAAGTATCGCAAGCTGCTGATTGCGTTGTCCCGATTCACCTAGTCTAAGGGATGAGATGCCGATGAATAATGGTAACAGCTTATTCAGCTTAGATTCTCGAGAGCATCTCAATTCCCTGATTAGGGAAGAGAACCGCAAGAGTGATGTGTTAAATAAAAACACCGACTCTTATTACTCATGAATAGATCGGTAGATTACCGAGTCATGGAATGAATAGATCGAAGTACTCCGAGTCATTTATGCTGCATATGGTGCTTGTTATATGAATGGTTATTTGAATTGTGAGTTCTAAATTATGTATTTAGAACCAAAGTATGCAATTATCAAAAAAAAATTCACTTGTTCTAAAGTTAAAAATGAGGATGGATCTTCAAGAAAAATTACAAAATATATAGTGGTATTGATAAGCATATGGATAGGTTACAGAGAAGGGCATGGTCATAAATAATGCAATCGCTATGAGGATATTTTTGCTCCCATATCTAAGATTAAATTTTTCAAGACGATTTTTTTCTCGGCTACATATTTTAGTTGGAAAATCCACCAAATGGATATTAAAATTACCTTTCTTAAGAAATATTTGTACGAAGAAGTCTACATGACTCAACCATACGTTTTTTAATAATTAACCATAATTTCGTTAAGTTTGGACATTTTACAATCTAGATTAAATACTGAAATCAAATATATTGGTTTTTCTTATACCAAATATTGGAATTTGATTTGGCTATTATTGGAATCCAAAAAGGGGCTTTTTGGAATTTGATTTGGCTATTATTGGAATCCAAAAAGGGATTTTTTAGAATTATATATCATGTATGAGGGATTTCCATTTTAGGAGTTTACAATTTTATAGTAAGATTAAGAAATACTTATTGGAATAATTAATACATTTATAACATTGTAATACATAACAAATACTTATATTTTCCATTCTCATACAAACAAACTTTTTTATCTTGTATTGAATGGGCATATGTCCATTCTCATACAAACAAACATTTTTATCTTGTATTGAGTGGGCATATGCCCATTCTCATATAAGAACAATAAGAAAAATAAACTCAATATAGAAAGAAAGAAAAATTTAGATGTGATTTATCTTAACTATGGGGTAGTGTGAATTTGAATGTTGTATATTTTACATATTTTGACCATATATATTTGTGTGAAAAATGTTTAATTATAACGTGATTTATTTGCATAGAATGAAGGTAGGAAATGTGTTATGAAATATTTACAACATAAAATGATGGTAATAAATGAATTGTTAAGAGATATTCTATAACAAAAGACCAATTTTAATATATTGTTATGAGATAGACTACAAAAAAACAAGCCAATTAATTTATATTTATTAATCAACATAATAGTAACAAGTAAACTCAATCAAGCTCAATAATCGTGGAAATGTGTTGTTATGAGATAATACAAGTCATAATTTTTTTGCATAAAATGATGGTAATAAATTCAATATTAATGAATTTTTATGAGAAAAGAGAACAAAAAAACTAAATTTATCTATATAAACTCAATCAAGTTCAATAATTTTTTTTTAAATGTTTCCAAAGACTGACGTAAATTTGGGTGTGAACCCACATGATTTAACCATGTACATATTAAGTGTGAAATTTTTCTATAATGCATTCAAATTTCCACCCCAAAACCAATAACTTATTTTCATGGAAAATAAGATCTTTGTATAAACCTGTCAAAGCTAGATTTGAGCATTATATACTAATCACATCATTTGGATGAAATGTGAAGAAGAACTAAAAAATTGTAATAAACAAATTTTGAGCACTACATACTAATAAACATCAATAACATCACTTCAAATGGAAAATGGAAAAAAACTAGAAAAATGTAATAAACACAATTTTCTATATTGATTTGCTCCACTGTTGTTTGAAATAGAGAAAATCCCTTTAAGATGTCTCTTACATCATCCACAATGCCTACCAAGAATAGTTATATAAAAAAAAGATGACATAATCCACTTATTATTTTTAAAGTCTTTGTGAGAAACCTTTGGAGACACCTTTTTTTTTGGAACTCCTTTGTTGATTCCGTTAACTACAACCCTAGTTTCACATTTGTATGGAAATTATGGTGTTTTCCAAATTGTTTCCAAATCTTTAATAAATTTGTCTCCCTCTTTTTTGCAATGCTCCATACCACAACAAAACAAAGGATGCACGTCCACTTTAACTATTTGTAACAATTTCGTTGCTATTTTTTCTACATTGGCATTTGTATCCAACATAGACCATGAGAATGCAATTTGATAAAACTCTTTAGATACAAAAGTTATAAATTTAGAAATAGACATTCGTTACTAAACGTCATTATTAACTTGAATGTATTTCAAATACTATATTAATATTTCACAATAAATTCTTGACCTATTTCTTTACACATATTTGTTAGTTGTAGAATTTGTAGAATTTCTACTACTGTATCTCCACATAAAAATTAAAATTAGGATATATTTATCGAAATGATTGAAATAATACTGAAAAATGAAAAGGTTTAATATTTTACCTATTTCATTGCATATATTTTTAAATATTCTCAAGTTGTATCTCAGTATATAAAAATTAAAATTAATATATATTTATCAAATCTATTCAAACCAATATTGACAAGTAAAAAAATAATTGATAATTGTACATGAGCCAATTGTCATAATTGATAGTGAAGGGTTTAATGTAGCTTCAAGATGGGCATCTACCCATTCAATACAATACAAAGGCTGTGAGAATTCACTACTTCCCTTTTTAAAACAAAGTGAATATTTAGAGGTATTAAAATGTCTCTGCTTATCCGAGAATGGGCATATGACCATATGTAGACACTCAACTACAACCAATATCGAAATCAATCATTTTAATACCTCTAAATATTCATAAACATATGAAGGAGTGAAGGATAAAGACTTGGAAGGAATTCATGTGCATCAAATAATTACACTTCACCAAAGTGTAGTAGTTATGAGATTAAAGCAAGCAAGCTTTGTAAAGCAATGTGCATGCATATGAGAGCTCAAGATTAAAAATGGAGTAGAATATAATTACTTGGCTTGGCTTGTCATAAATTAAAAGAGGTGGTGTAAATATAGGGGAGTGAATATGTAACTCCCATGTAAGAGAAGATTCCTCCATAATGGAGAAGAGGAGTTACTTTCCTAAATAGGAATGTGAATCCTATGAAACACTTACACATATGATAGATTCTGTAAGAGAATCTGTCATAACTAAGATGACACCTAGATCCATGTCCACCTAAGTGAGATGACTCACCCAGCAAGGTGGAATAACACTAAATAAGTGATGAAATATACCACCTACACCAACACCCCCCTTCATCGTAACTTAGGATGAGGTAGCAAGTCAAAAATGAGAAATGGGTCTCAGCACAAAGCCTGATGAGGTACCCACGTACAAGAAACTCTCAAAAAGTGGAGTAAAAGGAGAAAACCCAGTGGGAAAACTCCCCCAAAAGAGAGACAAGTCCACTCTCTAATATAAGAAAGATGCCAAAGATGGGTCCTAACCACAGATGAGCCTGTAAAGGTACCCATGTACAAAGAGGCAATCTCTCAGAAAGAAGAAGAAGAGAGAAGAAGAGGGAGATGAGAGGAATGTAGAAGATGCCATGGATGAATCTGAACTCTGCAGCTCTAGGAGGTCTCCCAAAATAATGTCGATCATGAGATCCTCTGCCTCTATAATGAAGAAGAGCCATCGCACCAAACGTGTGCCTACCCTTAGGAAGGACAAAATGACGTATTGGAATTTCGCCAACTCCACATGAAGGAAACCAAAGGTAAGATCACAAATAACTCGAGTCTAGTCCATGAAATTGTGACATAGGTCTAGCAAGAGAGCGCTAAGAACCGGAGATGATGTCACAAGTGCGTAATCGCGAGGAGTATGCGTGGTGAACACCTATAGAAAGGATGTACAATTGATGTGAAGGAAACAAAACATCCCCAACAACAAAAAATGGATCCACAAGTAAGGGTGGATCAATGAAGGTCTCCAGAAAAGTGGAAGTGGTAAGAGTCCTAGAAGGGGCACTCCCAACAATAGAGATGATGAACTCCTCTAAAATAATTGTAGATGGATGAGGAGACTTTAGTACATCACAAGTGTACTCTATGAAAAGATGACTAAGGTCAAGCAGATACTCATCCCAATGAGGAGGCTCAACAAGCATAAGAGCGATGTCTGATAGGTATGAATCATCTAATGAAGGTAAAGGAGTGAAAGGGGCCTCACACACTAAAGGTGGAAAAGAGGTGGGTGTGATGACTGTATGAGGCTGAGTAGGAGACTTCTCGATATCTGATGAGATGTGGGAAGTGTCAACACTCTCTAGAATAGTGAGAGGAGGAGAAGAGTCCTTTGTAGTACTATCGACATCAAGTAGAAAAAGTGAGTCTCGTGTTAGTAGAACTGCCATCACACGAAGAAGAGGAGACAATTGGATCAGCAAAAAAAATGACGATGATAGTATGTGAAGGGTCTCCATAGAGGGACTGAAGAATGCTCCAGACATGGTGGGGTGGATCTGAGTCTACCACATGAAACCAAAGAGATCTGGAGACATGCATCATCAAGTGACCAAAAACATGGTCACAAGTGTCAAGGAATTCCTCTAGATGACGATGATCAGTGGGTGCAAGAACTGGCCCAAGTAAGAAGGTGAAAGACCTCGTGAGCAAAGTAACATTCCATGGAAGCACGTCAAGCTAAATAATTCCCTCTCCGGTGAGAAGTGGTGGAGGCTGTAAGGTGATCCTATGATGCTCAAGTTTGGAAAGAGCACTCTCCATGATGCAAAAGCAAGAAGTGCAAGATGCACAAAAGCAAGACGTCGGACTCGGCCGATAATGTGTCTGCATGTAGTACAAAACCTAAGAGTACTAGTGAACCCCCTGAATGTGACACTTTATAAAGTAGCGCGTTTACAAACCGACAATTTCATCATGTAAGGTGCACGAAAAAAATCATGTAACTTTGACTAAAGAAGTGCTCAAAACTAAGCAACAAGTCAAAAGTTATAGCAAGAAAATGATTCCCGTAACTGATGGAAAATGCCAATAAGCCCTGCAAACAGATTAAAAAAGTGTCCGAAATGGGTGCAAAGGGTGTCATGTTGGTACTTGTTGGAAATGGCATCACATTTTAGGTAGGGTTTGTTTTGCTTGTGAGGTGGATTAGCCTCCTACCAACCTCGACCTCACCCTCTCGTCTGACACACGAATGAAGAACATAATACATGTAAAATAAATGCCAAAAATTATTACAATGCCATGAAATAAATGTTTTGCCTCAAAACATTAAAAAGAGGGATTGTTTTGACCACCAAACAATTTCTAAAAGGGAATGGAATGGAGACCACGTTGTCAAGCCATGTGGTGGAAGTCGACTATAACATACGAGTTAATACTAATAGACTGTTATCCCGTAAAATCGACAAGGGCAATTTTACCGATAACCATACCGAAATTTTGTTCCGATCCTCATTAGGGATTCCTTGCATTCAAACGTTGTAAAATCCCTTCCGGGAAATCTGGTTTTTCGAACTTAGTCTTTTGAGCCTTTTTGGCTGGGCGCATGAAATTTCTATGTAACACCAACGTTTGGTGTGCCCCCTTTAAAACCTTTGGCGTGTGATTTTCAGTGTTAACACGACTTTCGGTGTGCCAAAGTATGTCAAGCCTTTCCTGTGTGTGCCAAGGCGCATGCGCCATTGTGTTGGCACAACGTTTGTTGCGCCACTTTTTGGTGCGCCAAAGGGCGCACATAATCTTATTGCAACACAATGCTTTGGTGCGCCAAAAGGCGAACATAATTTCCTATCGAGATAGCATTTGGTGCGCCAAAGGCGCACTTTATTTCATGTTGGCAGGAATTTTGGTGCGCCAAAGGGCACACGCTTTTTCCTGTCGACAGCAGTTTTCATGCGCTTTTCAAAAAGTGGGTGGCGCATTAATGTCCAGCTAACCTATATATATATGGTTTGCGCGCCCAAATGTCATTTTCACTATTCACTGTGCACGTGATTTTTCTGAGCCTGTCAGCCTCTGCCTCGTCGTTTTCAACACGTTGTGGACCCGTTCTCGAGCTTTTGTTATTTATCCGGGTAAGAGGTTCTTTTCTCGTCCATATGCTTTATTTTCTGGTTTTTGGCTTGTGGTTTAGCAGTATTAAAATATCAAATGTTGAGCTAGCCCTCCCCTGTGCCGTCTTTCCTTATTTGTTTCCTCCCATCCCTCTTTCCAGATCTGCTGGTAGAGGGTGTTAGTTTGAAAGCTTGGTCTGAAACCCCTTTGGCTTGAACCATTGAATATCCCAAGGCAGCCTTAGAACTGAAAAGAAAGAAGGGTTGAGCCATATGAAAAAACACTATTTTTCCCTTAGGCGCACCAGCGCGTCATGCAACATCATAAACAGTTGCGCCCCCATGGCGCATCTGTCCCCTCTGCAGCATAACTAGAACCCGCGCCAATGGCGCACCCATCATGCTTGTTGCATCAAGTTTTCATACGCCCTCAAGGCGCGCCTCTTCCACATGCTGCACAAGCTAAACTTGCGCTCCTTTGGCGCACCATCATTCAGTGCTGCATCGCCTTTCCATGCGCCCTTAGCGCGCCCTGCGCCCATGCAACACAAGTTATATCTGCGCCAAGTATAGTCGTAAAAGCGCAGGCGCATCGCTCCTTTCAATAACATTCGTGTTGTGCAAACCCTCCGTGCGCCGCGCCATATTTCCTTTGGCGCACGAAAAGTCCCTGTTACATGCTTTTCCCATGCACCAAAGGGCGCACCAAATCCCAATGTAACATGCAAGGTCCATGCGCCTTTGGCGCATCCTGTCTCCATGCAACACGATGTTCTCATGCGCCCTTTACTAAAATGCACTCGCAAAGACGCATGTGCCATGCGCCTTGGCGCGCCGCTTAACCTTTCGAACAGCCCTTTCCCATGCGCCCGCCTATTTAGCCCCGTAAGCTGCATTTTCTTGCGCCCGAGCCTAAAAATCTCTAACTCTTTCTTCGCTAACATTCTAATGGAAGATCAAATGGCTAATTCAACTTTTTCGGATTGGGTCTCGCTTCTTCTTCATGCAGATCGCAGATAATCTTAGAAGAACATATGTCTACATCCAAAGAAGAGACCCACCAAATCAAAAGGGAAGGCTAAGCTTATCGAGGAAGAGATGAAGTATAAATATCAAAGGGTCGAATGCCCGAGTCACAGGCCGAATGCAGCATGGATGTCAGAGACTCAGAATTGGGGCATGTCAACATGGAGGAATTCTGGGCCGTAACTCGTAAAGTTACAAGGAGTCCATGGATGGACAAATTGATAGGCGATTCCTACACTTCACGTGAGGAATCCCCATCAAGACAAATAACAATGAATTTATAATGGTGGTTGCTCAGTCTTACAACAAAGACACCAGATGTGTCGAAAACAGTAAGGGCGAGGTAGTCATTAACCTCACTACCCGTCATTTTGAGATGATACTTGGCATCCCTCACCACCGCACTTCGGGCCGCGGCCCAAGCAGAGTGCATCAAGGCCTGGGAAGATAATGAAGACCAATGCATGCAACTAATGAACGAAGTCTACTTGAAGAACAAGAAGGTGGTAACCCGGTGGCCCCAAATCATCCACCGCAGTGACTTCTCAGAAGAGCTCAGCGATACCATTACCTTCCTGAGTAGGGTCTTCGGGCTCTCGACGCCCATTACTTCCATAAATGGATGTTGCGCTACTTGGAAACAATGAATAAGAATGTGCCTGAGCAACGCTACTGGGGAAATTATAAACAAAGACTATTTCCGAGCAAGCTACAACAGATTCAAAGACAACGGGAGTATTCCATATGAACTCCTACGTGGTCTACGCCGCAAAGATCGAGAGGGATTATCCAGTGCCTAAAGACGAAGTGGAGTTTGGCCTCGCTCAAAATATATGTGTATTATCCAGAGTTGAAGCCGAGAATAGCATCGCCAATTTGCCAAAATCAACGATGCATTCTTTTATCACATCATCTACCTATTGAGGCCAAATCGACTCATGTCATCGGTGCCGGATGAACGGCCTAATCTACCTCGGGGTAGATTTCACAACCTCCCCATTGGGCAATGCACCTTCACGGTCTAAAAGTAGCTTAAAGGCAAAGGTGTAGAAGGTGAATCCAAAGCACCATTCAAAAAGAAGCCCTCGAGAGTCCTCTTTCCACAGCCGCTTAATAGGTAATAACTCCGGATTCGCTGAGAAAGAAGCAAGTGAGGGGATAGTCCCATTGGCCCATCCACTGGGATGTCGGCATTGCTACCACAACAGAGGTCCCTTCTATCCCTTCTTCTTCTCTTCCTTCCTCCTCGAGTGACTCAAGCGACCATCCTTTTGGTCGTGTCCTCCGCCCCTTCTTCTACTCTTTCCCCGCTTCTTCGCTTCATCTTCTCTTCCCTCACCGATCTTTCCTCCTCCATTTCTTCCCTCATCTCCAAGCTCCCTTCCCTTCCCATGTCTTCCGCAGCTACAGCTTCCCTTCCTCCCGTAGACACTTCTTCGGCTATTCTCTCAATTCCACCTTCGCGTGTCTCCACGTTTTTCCTCTCTCTTCTACCGCAATGCTTCTCCCTCCTCGCTTTCTCGGTCCTTCTTCCGTAGGACCAGCCTGGATCTCTCAAAGCAATGAGCCAAAGCAAAAGAGGAAAGTTCCCATCGCTCCGATGGACTTTTCAAATGATCCCAACCAAAGGGGCAAAGAAGTCAAGCCTCGTTGCACGCTTCTCTAAAAGTGCCGCAGGTGAGAGAATCATGGAAATCGCATACCCCGATCCCTCAAAGAGAAAAAGGATTTGTCTCGACAGATTTTACCATGACTCAAGTCACAATGGGGACATCTTTGAAAGTCTCTGTGGGGAAGCTCTTTCCGCGGTCGACGCCTCTCACAAAAGCTTCAAGAAACAAAAGAAGAGAAAAGGCTACTAAAAGAGCAAAACAAATATCTGCTCCAAGCCTTACAGAAGATGGGTAGTGCGCCTCCCACAATCGCCGCCGAAACTTCTCAGCTTCTCGCCTATGAGAAAATCAACGAATATGCAAAGATTGGCGAGCAAGGTATGGTCTGTTTCGCTGGAGGAGCCAGATCCTCAAGGACAAAGTGAAAGAGTGATCGCGAGTTTGTCAATTTGTATCTCGAGCACGAAAGGCGAACAAAGAGCTCCAAGCATTAGTGGGACCCATATCGAAGAGCTATATCATGCTAGACTCCAACACGAGACCTTTCAATGATGTTTGACTGCTCACCGAGGATCTAGTCAAGTTCGGTGTCTTCGGCCATCCAAGGGCCCTCAACAAAACCATGTCCACTCTGGACTACCGGGTGGATCAGCTTGAATTTATTCTGGAAAAAATTGACAAGGTAAAGGAAGAAGCCCTGGATGCAATGCACCAAATGGAGCGAATTGTTCTCAACATGTCTCCAGGGTTGCTCACTCCTTCCTTTATCTTAAGGTCAGCTGATGAAACCATCCGGATCTTCAAGGAGATTGCTTCTCAAGGAACAGGGCCAGAGGTCACATTTGACACTGAATCTATCAACAACTCCGCGCTCGTAGGGACTTCATCGGGTTCCTCATTAAGGCGGAAAAGATTATTCCAAACTCCCAAAGAAGCTCATAGATGAGCGGGAGACTTGTGAGGCAATCGACCGCACAAGGATCCTTCTCGATAGGATCAATTTGGGCCGATGATTAACAATTTTTTGGAATACCGCGCTCGTTCCATATCTCATCACGTGAGCAAGATCAAAAGCAAAGCTACTCCCTTTCACTCATAGGATGATGATGACGAGTAGCCTGCTCCTCCTCCTCCTTCTTCTTCTTCTCTCTCTTCTCCGACTTTCTTGTTGGAATGTCCAAGTATGTTGATGCAAATGATGACATCATCCATGTTGCATCATGGGATGATGTCATCCATCAAGTTGTAAAAAGTCAACATGACTTTTAGATATTTTGTAAATAGTTGTTGGCTCCTTTTTGCCTTCTTTCTCCTCTTCTTCTATAAATAGCCCAACACTTGTTGTGTTGAAAGATGGATGAATATCTTTCAAATGAGAAATAGGAGTAAGGAGAAAAGACTTTGAGCTTTTGAATGTAACAAATTAGTAATACGATATTTGGACTTTGTCTTTGATACCGTGTTATATACATTAGATCTTTCTTATGTTAGATCTCGTACTTATTCTCATTGGATCTGCTTCTATTTTATTGTCATTTATTTATCATCGTATTGCTTTGTTTATTTATGCAAGTAGGTTTGGCTCTGTTTACCACCAACCCAAAAACATAAATCTTCAACCTTTCTCGCTTTGGAATTCATTTCTTTTCTCCCTTCGGACCTGTTCCTTCTTCCTCCTCTCTTTCATTCCTTCTCTTCAGCCGGAAATAAACCTACGGGATGAGATCCCAAACCCTCGAAGGTAGAATCTATGAGACTTGCATAGATTCCTCGGTAGAATAGCAATAAACCGGGCCAGCACACTCGACTCAAAGAGGGGCTATGCCCCGCACACTGTTGGCTCGCTTATCCATAGATCCGCCTGCGGCTGCATTTTGGACCAACATTTTTGGCGACTACTGGGAATCGAATAGATCTCTGATCTACGATGGTAGTAAGATAAAAATCGAAAAATCAAGATTCGTCACTGCTTATAAATCTAAACTTTTGTTAAAAATCCTAAAATTTGCAAAAGTGCTCAAATTGAAAAATTTTCTTCTCGAGAGTCATAGATCGGTCCAGCTTAAAGATCTTTAGTTCGCTGAGTTTTTACAAAAATTAGTATTTTGTCAGAGATCCGAAGTTTTGACTGCTTGCAAAAAGTTTGAAACCTCTCGAAAAAAGTTAAAATCAGATCCGAAAATCAGCTTACTAATCTTCCCCGCCATCTTATCCTTGTTGTTATTTGTCATTTAACCACAATCGATTTTTTCAAGAGGATAGTTTTAAATATTTAGAAAAGTATTTTGCTGCTGGTTTTTGTCAAAAACCAGAAAATCAGCAAGTACAACCAAAAAGAAAGTTTGAATCGCGCCATAACATTGCAGATCTAGAAGGAACATCATGAGTGAACCTTTACGTGCAGCAGAGAGCCCGTGGAGAAGCCGATCCTACTTTCGATCCGCTTCAAAGGCACAATTTCAGCGTAACACCGGCGCGCTTTTTCAACACTAAGCTCTCGGCAGCCGGTCATCCAGAGTGTCTCACCTTCACGAAGAAAATTCTTTTCAGGGGACATCCACATCCCTTTGTAGTGCCTTACTCAACGGAACCACACTTCCAGCCTCGTGTTCTCTTTCCGGCTTTTCGATGGCGCTCCATGGGAAACGCGATGGGTCCTTTGGCTTTACCACATCCAGCTTCACGCGCTCCTCACGGAAATCAAAAGAATTTTCCTAAATTTTATGGGAGCGGAAATAAAAGCACGGATTCCCACATATCAGCATTCATCATGTCATGTAGTATTTTGGATGTGACCCACGAAGATGTGTCAGTTCACCTTTTCTCGAAACCCTACAAGGACTTGTAGAATTTGAATGGTTTCAGCATTTGCCGGCCGGGTCTATTACCACTGGGCCACCTTACGGATGCTTTCAAAGACAGATACAAGCCTTCGAGGATGCATTTGCATTACTATCACGGATCACTCACCAAGAAGGAGGCGAATGAGACCATGCACAATTTTGTCACCCTGCTCAATGCGCTAATCAACCGTGTCCCTCGTTGCCATGCTTCCAACGCGGAAAATCAAAAGTGTTTCTTCAGTAAACGCTATGAGCTCGAAAGTTAGTTTCTCGCTCCTTCAGAATGAGTTTCCACCTTGGTTCTCGCCAAGCCGCCGCCATTCACATAGAGGATAATCTGATAATATCCGCGAATTAAAAGGAATCAGCCCAAGCCTAAATCTTTGGGCCCTTCGCCCACCACTTCGCCTCGATCCAAAGATTCCAAAAGATGGTAAACGATTTGCTCGCATTAAAGAAACAATGCCCAAGCCTCTCCCAATTCCTCATACCGGATATTCCGCGGAGGAATTTCGCTCCTAACAATGTTTCACAAAGACCGCGCCTTTACCTACACTGCCCGCAAGTTGGCGCTTGAAGCTCCTCCGGTCAATGCTCTGGCCGAGATTGAAGAAGAAGAGTAGTATTATGAAGAACCTTCATCTCAAGGTGAAGATGATCAAGATGTCGGTGAACCGACCGCGACTCTACTATCGGGTATATGGAATTTGATGAGGATGAATCTAATGAAGAAGAGGGTACTGTGGCTATGCAAGTGATAAAGCCATATGCTATTTTTACTCGCCGCAAGGAAAAGAAGCAAAAGTTGCTGCCCATGTCTAGCAGAGAAGGCCGTGTCAAACGCGCTTCGATCATTGCTAAAAGAGGTAATCCTCTTCCCGCTCAACTCCTCGGGCAAATCTTTTACAAGGAAATATTTTCCCCCTATCTCTCCTCCAAATCAATCCTCTCACATTCCTACTAAGACCACCAATCCTATTCCATCATCGCGAGGTGAGGGACTCATTCCTTTACCAACGCAACCCTTGGCCACATTTGATATTATAGATCATGTAAAAAGACCAAGATCCAAATGTCTGAAGCTGAGTACCTTCAGCCAAACCCCGAACAGCTTGTAAGATTGACTAAGTATATACAAAGTCAAGCTGTTATATCTAATCAGGTTTCCCCAAAAGGAATCCTTTCCACTCCCTCTGAATCTCATATAAATATTGCTTCAACATCTACATCAGGCAAGATAGAGCCTTTCTATCTCTCTCTCCTGATCAATGGACACAAGCTGAGTAATTGCATAATTGATTCCGGCTTCGACAACGCCATGCCGAAAAAGTCACCCATGCTTTGGGCCTCACTTTTACCAAGCCTTTGGCAGTGTTATTCCTGGAAACTAAGCAAGTTCCGTTGGTTGGCCAAATCAAAGACGTGCAATTTGCATTTGTGGCTTTCCCGATAAAAGAGTAAAAATGACAGTTCGTCATTCGACATTCCGGAAGCCTTATGGAATTTTGGCGGGAAGAAATTTTTGCAAATGGAAGTTGGTGGAGAAATTCATATGGACTGGTCTAAAGCTAGAATTCCAGTCAAAGGCGTAATGCAAACTTTGGAGCCAAAATCCCAAAAGAAGTACTTGGTCACTAGCTCTGAAGACCCCAAAGCTCAAATCCTTTTTGAATCATCAGGGATGGGGAATTACTTCTTATCTACTGAGACGGATAAAACGGGTGTCCTCGTTCAAGAAGGAGATCTTAATAAGATCTGGACATTGCAATTCGATGGGAGCTGTGCAACTAGTGGATGTGGCGCTGGGGCCGTGCTGATATCTCCTGAGGAAGAAGTCATTCCTCTCTCTTTCAAATTGCAGTTTTTCAACACTAACAATACTGCTGAGTATGAATCTCTCTTACTCAGTATGCAAGTCGCAAAAGAAAGAGGAATTAAAAATCTAAAAGTGCAAGGTGATGCTGAGCTGGTTGTAAATCAAGTCAAGAGGATTTACCAAGTGAAGAATGAAAGGCTCAGGCATTACCGTAATATGGTATGGGACAGCATTGAAGAGTTTGATGCCTTTTCAATCAATCTATTCCAAGAGCCCAAAATGACATGGTGATTCATTGGTTGTTTCAAAGATCTCTCATGCTCCCACACCTGTGTTTGAAAATGAACAAGTACACCATTGAGGTGGTTTTCCGCCCGAGCGTACCAGACAATTCTCAGCATTGGCAGGTGTTCAACGACGATAATCAACTCATTGCTTTTCTGGAGAAGGCAGAAAATTTTAAAGAATTACATTTTGAAGGGTCTACTTCCACTTACCGTGAGTCAGCCACCGATCAAGGCAATGAATCAAGGAACGATGGCATATGTCAGCTCAAGGGAAATAAAATTCCAAAGGGCATGGTTTCTCCTGAACGCCTGCTCGGCTGTGCATGACTGCTTTTGTAAAAAGAAGAAGCGGGACGACTCTAGCTCGTCCCCTGAAACCGAACCGGTCAATATAGGTTTGATAGAACACCTGAAATTCGTGAACATTGGCAAATGTTGCACACCTGAAGAGAAGCGAAAATTTGTCAAGTTGCTGAAAAAAATATATGGATGTATTGGCATGGTCCTATGCCGATTTAAAGTCCTTCAAGCCAAAGGACATTCAGCATGATATTCCGTTGAAAGATGATGTCAAAGCCTTCCGCCAGAAGCAGAGGCACTATAATCCCAAGATTTCGGGTACCATCCAGGCCGAAATTCAGAAGATGCTGGATGCAAGAATCATCTTCCCTATCCATCACAGCACTTGGGTAGCAAATATTGTGCCAGTACGCAAGAAAAACGGCGAGATACGCATATGCGTAGACTTTCGAAATTTGAATCAAGCTTCGCTGAAAGACAACTACCCTCTTCCGATAATGGATCAAGTTCTGCAAGCAGTAACTGGATCAGAGATGTTGTCCATGCTTGACGGTTTTTCAGGTTACAATCAGATTGAAGTTTCACCTGAAGATCAGTTTAAAACAGCATTCACTACTCCCTGGGGTACATTTGCCTACAGCAGGATGCCTTTCGGCCTAACTAATGTTGGTGCCACTTTTCAGCGGGCCATGGACTTTGCATTCAAAGGTATGATGGGGAAATTCATTGTGGTTTATTTAGATGACTTAACCGTGTTCTCTAAACAGCGAAATGATCATTGTGATCATTTGGAGCAAGTGTTGGCCAGGTGCCGAGAACATGGGATTTCCCTAAACCCAAAAAAGTCTGTTTTTGGAGTCACGGAAGGGAAGTTGCTAGGCCATGTGGTTAGCAAAGAAGGAACAAAGATAGATGCCGAAAGAGTTAAGGCTATTCAAAGCCTTACTCTGCCTACAAGCAAGACTGGTGTTCATTCTTTCTTTGGAAAGGTGAACTTTCTCAGGCGTTTTGTTCCTGACTTTGCTGAAAAAACCCGTCACATATTGAACATGATGAAGGGGTCACCAACTTTCAGATGGAGTGAAGAGGGGAAAAGGTCATTTGAAGAAATAAAAGCTTCCATTGCTCATGCACCAGTCCTGGTATGTCCAGATTTCTCCAAGGACTTCATCATGTATAGTTATGCATCTGAGCATACTGTGTCCGCAATCTTAATGCAAAAGAACTCAGAGGATGTTGAATCTCCAATCGCGTTCATGAGTTCTCCTCTCAAGCCTCACGAACTGAAAATGACTCAACTGGAAAAGCATGCCTTCGCCGTCGTCAAAGCAGTGAAGAATTTCAGGTATTACATTCTAAACTCGCATACGGTAGTGCTGGTCCCAGACACGGCGATGAAATCAATTCTAACTCAAGCAGAGTTAGGAAGCATGCGAGGAAATCGATCGCAAAGGTCCAGGAGTATGACCTGGATATTAAACCAACCAAGCTGGTAAGGGGCAAGGGCCTGTGTCAGCTAATGGCTGAAAACAAAGATTCAGAAAACCCTGGTGAAAGGGGTGACTACACCGATGAAACACGGGACCGGCAGGAAGAGCCTGATTCTCTGCCTCTGGTTCTATTTGTTGCAACTAGTGATGAGTGGTACTCTGACATCACTTTCTTCCTTACCTACGGCGAATGCCCGATGCACCTAACTGCAAAGGAGAAGCGCACTATAAAGCTCAGAGCGGCTAAATATGTCATCTGGGATGACGGCTTATATAAACGTGGGATAGATGGCATCTTTTTGCGATGTGTTGACAAACCACAGCAAGTAAAACTACTGGAAAATTTTCACAATTCAGCTTGTGGAGGGCATTTCTCTTCCTCCATAATCGCACACAAGATCATTCGAGCAGTACTATCGCCAACGCTCTTCCAAGATACAAAGCCACCGGGTGGCAAAATGTGAACCCCGCTAACAATTCGTCAAGCAAGCCCAAGTTGGCTGCCTTTCCCCTAAGACCGGTCATTATCAATGAACCATTCAGCAATGGGGAATTGATTTTATTAAGCGCACTCAATCCTCAATCGAGTGTCGGACATGGCTATGTCCTTACAAAGAACGGATTACTTTACCAAGTGGGTGGAAGCCATACCCTGCCAAGCATGCCACTTCGAGGTGGTTTGTAATTTCATTAAAGAAAATATCATTGTCGTCAAGCGCTCCAAACAAAATCGTTGCCGATAATGCTTCTAACTTCTCCTCACGAGAGGTTATTAGTTTTTGCTATGAATATGGTATAACTTTGGCTCACGCCTCCGACTATTATCCTTAGGGAAATGGTCGAAGTGAATCCAAGAATAAGAACTTGGTGACCATCATACGAAGTTAGTAGATGAGAATCAGCGAATGTGGCACAAGTCTTCAGACGACGCTTTGTGGGCTGATCGTATTACTCCCAAGAGATCTCTCGACATGTCACCTTTTCAAGTGTTATATGGCATTGATACCGAGCTTCCCATTTCTCGTGGAACTTCCTACTCGCGCTGAAGCACGAGCCATCAAGATGAAACTTTTCAAATTTCTCTTAAAAAGAGAATCATTTATCCAAGCGTAACTTGAAGAAAAGAGAGTGAGGGTGGTCGATAGGATCACCGAACATCGAATCAAGTTAAGAGGATTTTTGATAAGAAAGCCAAGCAAAGGGATTTTCAAGTGGGAGATCTCGTCCTTTTGTGGGACAAGTGAAGAGAACCAAAGGGCATGCATGGGAAGTTTGATTCCCTGTGGAGAGGGCCCTTCAAGATCAAGGAGCTCAATGGAGAGAATAGTTTCTATCTCTCATATCTAGATGGAACCGAACTCCCACTTCCTTATAGCGGGAAGCATCTGAAGATCTTCAGGAAGTAGAGCTTGCTCTCTTCTTTGTACAGTTTGACTTTTTGTTGTGTGTTTGCTTCCGTCGTGTGTTTTCTTTTGGTTTTTTGTGTGTTTTCTTTTGCTCCCCCTCCGGTCGCCCTTGTTTTTGACTCTGTTACCCAATGGATAGGCACATGAGAATCGGGATTCTCTACCCCGAATTCACTCGTGGGATAGTCCCCAGAAGAGCAACATATCCCGTAAAATCGACAAGGGCAATTTTACCGATAACCATACCGAAATTTTGTTCGATCCCTCGTTAGGGATTCCTGCGCTCAAACGTTGTAAAATCCCTTCCCGGGAAATCTAGTTTTTGAACTTAGTCTTTTGAGCCTTTTTGGCCGGGTGCATGAAATTTCTATGTAACACCAATGTTTGGTGCGCCCCCTTTAAAACCTTTCGCGCGTGATTTTCAAGCAGCAGTTAACACGAATTTCGTGTGCCAAAGTATGTCAAGCCTTCCTGCAGGCGCTAAGGCGCATGCGCCATTGTGTTGGCACAACGCTTGTTCAGCGCCACATTTTTGTGCGCCAAAGGGCGCACATAATCTTATTGCAACACAATGCTTTGGTGCGCCAAAAGGCACACATAATTTCCTGTCGAGATAGCGTTTAGTGTGCCAAAGGTGCACTTTATTTCATGTTGGCAAAGGCTTGGTGCGCCAAAAGGCACACATAATTTCCTGCCGAGATAGCGTTTAGTGCGCCAAAGGCGCACTTTATTTCATGTTGGCAAAGCGTTTTGGTGCGCCAAAGGGCGCATGCTTTTTTCCTCCGATGACAAGCAATTTTCATGCGCTTTTCAAAAGTGGGTGGCGCATTAATGTCCAGCTAACCTATATATATATGGTTTACGCGCCCAAATGTCATTTTCACTATTCACGTGTACGTGATTTTTCCGAGCCTGTCGCCCCCCGCCTCGCCATTTTCAACACGTTCAGGACCCGCTCTCGAGCTTTTGTTATTTATCCGGGGTAAGAGGTTCTTTTCTCGCCCATATGCTTTATTTTCTCGGTTTTGGCTTATGGTTTAAAAAGTACTAAAATATCAAATGTTGAGCTAGCCCTCCCTCGTGCTGCCTCTTTCCTTATTTATTTCTCCCATCCCTCTTTCCAGATTTTCCGGGTAGAGGGTGTTAGTTTGAAAGCTTGGTCCAAACCCCTTTGGCTTCGAACCATCAATATCCCAAGGCAGCCTTAGAATCGAAAAGAAAGAAGGGTTGAGCCATATGAAAAAACATTGTTTTTCCTTAGGCACACCGCCTCATGCAACATCATAAACAGCCAGGCCCCATGGCGCATCTCGTCTCTCTCCGCAAAGATAACTAGAACCCGTGCTAATGGCGCACCCATCATGCTTTTGCATCAAGTTTTCATACGCCTCAAGGCGCGCCTCTTCCACATACCGCACAAGCTAAACTTGCGCTCCTTTGGCGCACCATCATTCAGTGCTACATCGCCTTTCCATGCGCCCTTAGCACGCCTTGCGCCCATACAACACAAGTTATATCTGCGCCAAGTATAGTCGTAAAAGCGCAGGCGCATCACTCCTTTCAATAACATTCGTGTTGTGCAAACCCTCCGTGCGCCGCGCCATATTTCCTTTGGCGCACGAAAAGTCCCTGTTACACACTTTTCCCATGCGCCAAAGGGCGCACCAAATCCCAATGTAACATGCAAGTTCCATGCGCCTTTGGGCGCATCCTCGTCTCCATGCAACACGTTGTTCTCATGTGCCCTTTACTAAAATGCACTCGCAAGACGCATGCGCCATGCGCTGGGCGCCGCTTAACCTTTTCATGACACCCTTTCCCGTGTGCCCCGCCTATTTAGCCCCGTAAGCTACATTTTCCTGCGCCCTGAGCCTAAAAATCTCTAACTCTTTCTTCTGCTAACATTCCAATGGAAGATCAAATGGCTAATTCAACTTTTTCGGATTGGGTCTCGCTTCTTCTTCATGCAGATCAATAGATAATCTTAGAAGAACATATGTCTACATCCAGCAAGAGACCCACCAAATCAAAAGGGAAGGCTAAGCTTACTAAGGAAGAGATGAAGTATAAATATCAAAGGGTCAGAATGCCCGAGTCACAGGCCGAATGCAGCATGGATGTCAGAGACTTAGAATTGGGGCATGTCGACATGGAGGAATTCTGGGCCAGAACTCAGAAAGTTACAAGGAGTCCATGGATGGACAAATTGATAGTAAAGGGTCCTCGCACTTCACGGAGGAATCCCCATCAAGACAATCAACAATGAATTTATAATGGTGGTTGCTCAGTCTTACAACAAAGACACCGATGATGTGTCGAAAAACAAGAAGGGTGAGGTAGTCATTAACCTCACCGCCCATCATTTTGAGATGATACTGCATCCTCACCACCGGCACTTCGTGGCCGTCAGCCAAGCAGAGTGTATCAAGGCCTGGGAAGATAATGAAGACCAATGCATGCAACTAA
The DNA here is from genome assembly GCA_018340775.1 of Taxus wallichiana var. yunnanensis. Lineage (NCBI taxonomy): Eukaryota > Viridiplantae > Streptophyta > Pinopsida > Cupressales > Taxaceae > Taxus > Taxus wallichiana. Next base: position 31,424,236 of record CM031233.1, read on the forward strand.
TGAACGAAGTCTACTTGAAGAACAAGAAGGTGGTAACCCGGTGGCCCCAAATCATCCACCGCAGTGACTTCTCAGAAGAGCTCAGCGATACCATTACCTTCCTGAGCAGGGTCTTCGGGCTCTCTGACGCCCATTACTTCCATAAATGGATGCTGCGCTACTTGGAAACAATGAATAAGAATGTGCCTGAGCAACGCTTTTGCTGGGGGGAAATTATAAGCAGCACCATTTCCGAGCAGCTACAACAGTTCAGCACAACGGGAGTATTCCATATGAACTCCTACGTGGTCTACGCCTGCAAAGATCGAGAGGGATTATCCGTGCCAAGACGAAGTGGAGTTTGGCCTCGTGTCAAAATATATGAGTATTATCCAGAGTCAAGCCGAGAATAGCATCGCCAATTTTCCAAAATCAACGATGCATTCTTTTATCACATCATCTACCTATTGAGGCCAATCGACTCATGGTCGCATTTGCGACCAAAAACATAGTCGCAGCCACGGAGAAATGGGGAGCCATGTTCACCCAATTTCCTACATTCACCTATCTGAGGGCTGCCAACTTTTTGGGAGAGCCAACCAGGCTACCAAGGTATGCTAGGCCTAAGCTGATTCTGCTGGAGCTGTCAAGGTAGCTAATCACATATCACGAAAAGTGCCTGAAAAGAAAGAAGGGTGGAACTCCTTTCCCCCTCACAGTGGGCCGATACACATGCTCTACCCACCACAAGGTGAAGGAAATGCTTGCAGCAGAGCCGGAGTTACTCAATTTGAAGCATGACTTCCACCTGTGCCCACCTTCGACCCAAGGGGCTGCCTCGCCAAGAGCAAAGCTTCGATCCGATCCATGTTCCTCGGATCGAGGATATTTATATGACGCCCTCCATGAGGTAGAGCTTAGAAGAAAGGATCATTCTCGCCAAAGCATTCGCAGATTTTATCCAAGATGGGGTAGCCATTGTCCCCAAAGGCTACCAAAAATGAAGATGAAGTGGACAAGGTATATAATGATACAGATGGGGACGATTGGCCCTTTCCGGCCATTGAAAGAACTAAGGCTCCTCGACAACCGAGGAGAGGGTCAAGGAAACTCACAGCGTAGAGACAGAGCACTGGTGCCGAATGAATGGCCTAATCTACCTCGAGGTAGATTTCACAACCTCCCCATTGGGCAACGCACCTTCACGGTCCAAAAAGTAGCTTAAAGGCAAAGGTGTAGAAGGTGAATCCAGCACCATTCAGAAGAAGCCCCGAGAGTCCTCTTTCCACAGCGCCAGAACAGGTAATAACTCTGGATTCGCCAGAGAAAGAAGCAGCAGGGGATAGTCCAATTGGCCCATCCACTCAGGATGTCGGCATTGCTACCACAACAGAGGTCCCTTCTATCCCTTCTTCTTCTCTTCCTTCCCCTCCTCGAGTGACTCAAGCGACCATCCCTTTGGTCGTGTCCTCCGCCCCTTCTTCTACTCTTTCCCCTGCTTCTTCGTCTATCTTCTCTTCCCTCACTGATCTTTCCTCCTCCATTTCTTCCCTCATCTCCAAGCTCCCTTCCTTCCCATGTCTTCCGCAGCTGCAGCTTCCCTTCCTCTCCCGTAGACACTTCTTCGTCTATTCTCTCAATGCCGCCTCCGCGTGTCTCCACGATTTTCCCTCTTCTACCGCAGCTTGCCCTCCTCTCGCTTCTCGGTCCTTCTTCCATGGACCAACCTGGATCTCTCAAAGAAATTGAGCCAAGAAAAGAGGAAAGTTCCCATGCTCCGATGGACTTTTCAAAGTGATCCCAACCAAAGGGGCAAAGAAGTCAAGCCTGCCGCACGCTTCTCTAAAAGTGCGCGCAGTGAGAGAATCATGGAAATTGCATACCCCAATCCCTCAAAGAGAAAAAGGATCTGTCTCTAACAGATTTTACCATGACTCAAGTCATAATGGGGACATCTTCGAAAGTCTCCGGTGGGGAAGCTCTTTTCGCGGTCGACGCCTCTATCAAAAGCTACAAGAAACAAAAGAAGAGAAAAGGCTACTAAAAGAGCAAAACAAATATCTGCTCCAAGCCTTACAGAAGATGGGTAGTGCACCTCCCACAACTACCGCCGAAACTTCTAAGCTTCTCAGCCAGGAGAAAATCAATGAATATGCAAAGATTGGCGAGCAAGGTATGGCGTTTCGCTTGAGGAGCTAGATCCTCAAGGATGTGTGAAAGAGTGATCGCCGAGTTTGTCAAGTTTGTAATCGAGCATCGGAAAGGTGAACAAAGAGCTCCAAGCATTAGCGGGACCCATATCAGAAGAGCTAGATCATGCTAGACTCCAACACGAGACCTTTCAATAGATGTTCGACTGTTCAGTCAAAGATCTGGTCAAGTTCGGTGTCTTCGGCCATCCAAGGGCCCTCAACAAAACCATGTCCACTCTGGACTACCGGGTGGATCAGCTTGAATTTATTCTGGAAAAAATCGACAAGGTAAAGGAAGTAGCCCTGGATGCAATGCACCAAATGGAGCGAATTGTTCTCAACATGTCTCCAGGGTTGCTCACTCCTTCCTTTATCTTAAGGTCAGCTGATGAAACCATCCGGATCTTCAAGGAGATCGCTTCTCAAGGAACAGGGCCAGAGGTCACATTTGACACTGAATCTATCAACAACTCTCGCCTGTAGGGACTTCATCGGGTTCCTCATTGAGGCGGAAAAAGATTATTCCAAACTCCCAGAGAAGCTCATAGATGAGCGGGAGACTTGTGAGGCAATCAACGAACTGCACAAGGATCCTTCTCAGGATCAATTTGGGCCGATGATTAACAAGTTTTTGGAATACCGCGCTCAGTTCCATATCTCATCACGTGAGCAAAGATCAAAAGCAAAGCTACTCCTTTCGGCCGTAGGATGATGACGACGAGTAGCTGCTCCTCCTTCTTCTTCTTCTTCTTCTTCTCTCTCTTCTCTCGACTTTCTTGTTGGAATGTCTGAAGTATGTTGATGCAAATGATGACATCATCCATGTTGCATCATGGGATGATGTCATCCATCAAGTTGTAAAAGTCAACATGACTTTTAGATATTTTGTAAATATCTTTGTAAATAGTTGTTGGCTCTTTTTGCCTTCTTTTCTCCTCTTCTTCTATAAATAGCCCAACACTTGTTGTGTTGAAAGATGGATGAATATCTTTCAAATGAGAAATAGGAGTAAGGAGAAAAGACTTTGAGCTTTTTATAATGTAACAAATTAGTAATACGATATTTGGACTTTCAGGCTTGGATACACGTGTTATATACATTAGATCTTTCTTATGTTAGATCTCGTGTACTTATTCTCATTGGATCTGCTTCTATTTTATTGTCATTTATTTATCATCAGTATTTCTTTGTTTATTTATGCAAGTAGGTTTGGCTCTGTTTACTACCAACCCAAAAACATAAATCTTCCGACCTTTCGCTTTGGAATTCATTTCTTTTCTCCTTCTGACCTGTTCCTTCTTCCTCCTCTCTTCCATTCCTTTCTCTTCGCAGCCAGAAATAAACCTACCGGGATGAGATCCCAAACCCCCGAAGGCGTAACTGTGAGACTTGCATAGATTCCTCGCTAGTAGAATAGCAATAAACCGGGCCGCTTTGCACGACTCAAAGAGGGGCTATGTCCCGCACACTGTTGTCTCGTTTATCCATAGATCCGCCCAAGCGACGGATTTCTGCAGACCAACAGACCAAGTTGAGATATGTGCCAAGTTAAGAGGCCCAAAGCACGGAGTTAAGCTAGCTCTTGTCGATGAGTTCTTCCATGTTGATGATAGGTGCTAGTGGGAGGTTAAAACAACCGAATGCAAATCCAAACCATTAGAGTAGATGCTTGGCCAAACTAGTCGATGAGCGACTAAGCCCAGTGTCATTGAATGTAGACATTTGGGGTAGGCGTTATAACGGTTGAGCTGTTATGCCAAGGAACGGCTGAGTGAATGCCCAGGAAAGGATTCCCTAGTAGAACCACAAGTTAATGGTGGGTGGAGATCCAAACATGCAAGAGTAGGAGGAGAATATGGTAGGTAACGGCCATGTGAAGAGGTCTCCTCTAGTCAAGTTTGAAATGACTTTTGTAGATCATGCAACACCACCACTCGTGAGTATGTTGAACTAACAATGAACCACGAGCCAACAATGCACATCCGTAACAAATCCAGGAGTGAACCAAAGAGTTAGAGGAGTTGAGGCAAGGCCACGTAAGAAGTTGAGGTCAAAACACATTCAAAGGAGCCAATATTTGTGGGTAGGGAGGATTCCACACATTGTAGAGTTAAAAGGAGGCTCAATGTAGAGAGACGGAGCAATACAATGTCGAATCATGGGTGAGATCTAATGTAAAAGGTGAGCAAGTCAAACTAATGCAAGAGCCCAAAACCAAGATGTGACCTGAGTAAAGAAAACCCATAGATTGACTAGAAGACCAAAAACAAGTTCACACACAAGAAAACATGAGCCTTCGATTCAACGAAGAGACATGAGTTGGTGAGTTGTGACGGCAATGTGGGTGAGCAGTAAGGATAGCTCTGGCCTCTAGCTTGGCGAGCTAGGGTTGATTTGGTCCTTGAAAACTTACTTCCAACCTTCAAAACTCAGAAAAACACTGCACCTTCAACCTGTAAATGGCAGCGAGGAAACAAAAACAAACCACTAAAAATAACCATAAGAATATCGAAACATGCAAGTAGAGCACATGCAAAAGAGAGCTTACATGCAGCCTACACTGGTGGAGCAACAATGGCAAGCAACATGATTCCAATCCTTGAGCTCTGATACCATGAAGGAGTGAAGGATGAAGACATAGAAGGAATTGGCGTGCATCAAATAGTTACACTTCACCAAAGTGTAGGAGTTATGAGATTAAAGCAAGCAAGCTTTGTAAAGAAATGTGCATACATATGATAGCTCAAGATTCAAAAATGGAGTAGAATGGAATTGCTTGGCTTGGCTTGTCATAGATCAAAAGAGGTGGTGTACATATAGGGGAGTGAATGTGTAACTCCCATGTAAGAGAATATTCCTCCATAATGGAGAAGAGGAGTTACTTTCCCAAATAGGAATGTAACTCCTATGACACACTTACACATATGACAGATTCTATAAGAGAATCTGTCATAACTAAGATGACACCTAGATCCATGTCCACCTAAGTGAGATGACTCACCCAATGAGGTGGAATAACACTAAATAAGTGAAGAAAAATACCACCTACACCAACACATATTTGAAAAAAGTAAACATTGTTAAGAATTAACGTATACATACTGACTATAATAAAAAGAACACAAAAATCGTAGAGGGGATGTACCCGGAGGCGTAGTTAGACATTTATAATATTGTTGGAGCATGATCTATTACTTCCAATTCTCCACCATAAAGATAAGTGAGGAATTATTTGTTTAATGCATTTGTCCCACCATATAATATTAATACGGGGGACACATTAGAGTTACATCTCTCAATCATGTGCTCCCAAAATGCACTGATCTCGATCATTTGAAAGAATGTTCAAGGATGACAGCTAAAATTTCATTCAAGGTTTGATAATATCCAAGGGCTTTGAATTTTTCCAATCCGGATACATTGTCACGTCTTCCACCTGCATACTAGTTTAAGTATGAATACCAAATGTGGAAAAATATCTCGACATCCCTGAAATGCATTGTATTCATTCATAATTCATAATTGTTTATAATTGTATCATATTGGTTGGACTATCCCTAGAAGAGCCAAGTGCTACATCACATACCCTCTCTCTCTCTATATATATATATCCATTCAAATTTAGGAAACATAGAAGAAGAATAGATATTTTGAATGGTCATATGTCTATTCTCATATAAGAATTATAGAATATAGAATTGGAAGATGTGTATTGTGACAATTTCAACAAAATTTGAAGAAAATGTTTATGCTAGTTTTACTCTCTCCACTTTTCAACATATTGTATTTAGTTTCTTTTAACATGGAAAGGAATGGGAAGTTGTACATTGTGATAGCCTTTATAGAAGGTGTAAACATTTATAATGGGCACAAGCCCATTCTCATACAAACAAATATTTTTTATTTTGAAGTAATTAATAATTATATTGTACCATTTGGACTATCCCTAGCAGATCCAAGTGCTACACTACATACTCCCAAGAGGGATCAAGCCCTATGAAGTTCTCATATCAATATATATCCATTCTCATGTAGTTTATTTTATATAACTATTAGAAGAAGAATAGAGATAAATTTAAGTTTAACATGGGAAGTTACCACTCTCATGTATTTTTTTATATAACTAATAGATGGAAAATCTGGATTTGTAAGGATTTGTTTTTGGGATTCCATTGTATGTTGCCCATCAATAATATAGAAATGATTTTTAATGTCATGAATTTCATGCTCAAACTCCTTGTTAAAAATAACACCAATAATTTTTTTGAAAGGAAGAAAAATTACATCCCTGCTGAAAAGGTACAGGTTGCATAACATACAATGGACAAGGAAACTGACACTTAATAAATCAAGTGATTTGTATTGGTATTTTGTAGGAGCTATATGATAATGACCAATATCAATTTTGAATGAATTTTCATCAAATAAAAAAATTAATCTTTTAATCTATTTTGAGCTTGTTTTAATAATAATTTCTCTTTTGCAAATCGCTTCACCTCTTGAAAGTGTGATTTTGAAATGTCTTTTTCCAGCATAGATAATTTTTGTCTTCTGAGCATGGTAAACATATTTTTCTTAGCATGGTAAAAAAATTAATGTAATTTTCATTGGCCCAATTCCTTATCCATATTCATGTGGTGGGAAACAAATGAACCAAATGAGCCTTTATAATTATTACTATCATTTTGGCTAGACTAACCTTGGTGGAGCCAAGTGCTAGCACCGCCAAGTGCTACACTACATATCCTCAAGAGGAATCAAGCCTTATGTAGTTATATTATTTAGTTTTAGAATGGGTGGGAAATATTGAACTCAATCATTTTGGCTGGACTAAGCATTGTGTCTTTTGTTTATAATTGTCTCATTTTGGCTACTATTGTTTATTTTTAGAATCGGTAGATGCCCATTCTCATATAGGAATCATTAAAATATATTTTTACCACCATGACATCCGCCCATCCTCATAGTATGTAGTTCTATTTTTTATTTTTAGAATCACCAGATGCCCATTCTCATTCTCATATATATAGATATATATTTAACATAATTTATTTATTAATTAAAGGTAATTGTTTTGAAACACGTCTTCCATTGAAAAATGAGGAGTGACCCATTGTAAAACAAATTAATATTCATCTTCATGTCAAGCCCATTCGAAATGGGAAGATGCCCATTCTCGTATAAAAAGTAGAAGAATAGATGGAAGTAATAACTTACTATATAATTTTTAATATTTGTCAATAATAGTAAAATATATAATATAACTATTTGTAATTATTGAAAGAGAGATTCGAGAGAACCGATTTTGAAATAAATGCATGACAACAAAGTTACACTCCAATGGTAATGTCAAGCTCCAATGCAATAAGCAAGATTCGAACAATGGAAAGAATATGCAAATAAGAAAATAGGTCTTCTCATGCTCAAATAAATAAAAAAGTAAAAATAGGGTGTGTGTAACCCCATGCCTAAACAAGAAAAGAACCTAAATGACGCCACCGATACATATGATGCCATTAAAGGAGGGGTTACAATTCTAAATAAGGAATGTAACTCCATGCATTACACACTAACACAAATGACAATGACTGATTCTATGACAAAATATGACACTTGTCATTTGACTTCCTAATACCTATGACTCTCGTCAAGGTGAGATGACTCACCAGTGATGTGGACGATGACTAGGCATGTCACACACACCAACACCCCCTTTCATCGAAGCCGAGGAAGAGGTCATGGTAAGCCAGAACAGAAAAATAAGACTCCCTTAGACAACTAAGAAAGATGTGTCAATGGGGCCTGATAACTAAAGGCATGATAAGGTGCCCATATACAAACAACATATTTCTAGAAAGAAGAAGAGGAGAAGGAGGAGTATATATCCCGAAGAAGATGGATAGTCACAGCAAGAAACCTCAGCCCAAGAAGAGACTGAAAGTGAAGAAATTTCACCTTAGTGAAGGGCTTGGTGAATATGTCTGTAACCTAAGCAGTTGTCTAAACATACTGTATGTCAATGATGTTTTCATGTATCATCTGCCATATGAAGTGCATGTGAATCTCAATGTGCTTCGTCCATTGATGCTGAACTGGATTTCTACAAATTGAGATAGTGCTCATGTTTTCATAGTAGATAATGGTAGGACATCAAAAGTGGATTCCAAACTCTGTCAAGATACCCTGTAACCAAACAAATTTTGTGGTAGCGTTAACTTCTCCTCTGTACTATTCTTCCGGCCGATGATATGGCAATGGAATTTTGCTTCTTATTCGACACATCGATAGGACTGAACCAAGAGTGAAACTATAGCCTGAGGTAGACTTCCGATGATCTAGATCACCGCCCAATCTGAGTTTGTAAATCCAACCAAGTCAATCTCAGTCCCTCCTAAGTAATGAATACCATCTGTGTGAGTGCCATGAACATAGTGAAGGATCCGCTTTGCTGATTTTAAATGCAGCTCATGAGGCTCCTGCATAAATCTAGACATGATCCCGATAGCATACAAAAGATCTGGCCAAGTGTGAGTAAGGTAGATCAAGCTCCCCACCAACTGCCGATAAAGGGTACCGTTAACCAAGGGGGAAGAGCAATCAGAAAACAACTTGACCCCAGAAAGAAAAGGAGTAGGTGAGGACTTGCAATCAGACATGTGAAACCAAGAAAGAAAATCAAGAGATTACTTAGGTTATGAGATCATAATTCCTGAGTCAGATTGTGAAATCTAGATCCCAAGAAAGTAATGAAGAAATCCTAAGTCATACATGGATAACTTGTTGGCCAAGGATATCTTCATAGAATCAATGATAGATGAAGAGCTACCCATGATCAATAAGTCATCAACATAGAGAACAAGAATAAGCATGGAGTCATCCTACCGCAGAATATACACATTTGGGTCAGAGTGACATTGAGAGAACCCTGATGTAAGTAAAAAGGAGTCCATCTTGGCATACCAATCCCGAGGGGCTTGTTTAAGGCCGTAGAGATACTTCTTTAACTTGCAAATAAGGGATGGATCATGGACATAACCCGGAGGTTGTTCCATATAGATCTCTTCCTCTAGGTCCCCATGAAGGAAGGCACTCTTAACATCCATTTGGTGGATTCCCATCCAGCCGCTGGAAGTGATGGAAAGGGTCAATAAAATGGAATTCATCTTCACAACCGGAGAAAAGGTTTCGAGTAATCAACCCCAGCTACCTAGGAGAAACCCTTAGCTATAATTCGTGCTTTATACTTCTCGACTTCTCCATTGGCTCCATAATTTGTTTGATATATCCACCTACACTGAATGATTTTTCTTCCTTTCAGGATAGGTGTAATATCCCAAGTTTCATTCTTTATGAGTGAGGAATACTCCTAATCCATAGTAGAATCCCACTCAAGAATCCCATAAGCTTCCTAGAAAGATGGTGGATCAGAAGCAGAGGTGAAGGAGTGGGGTCCAACGAAACTCGAGCACATACGTATCTCATTTGAAGGATCTCCAACTAAATCTCCAAAGCACTTTGTAAAGTTTTCCTAGCCCAAAGAGGTCTCAAAGGTTCAAGCTCAGAGTCGGAAGATTCTTCACTCAAGTGAGAAGGGACATAGTCCTCATCATCACTACTGTCAGAATTAGAAGACTTAGAAGTTTGAGGATTAGGAGGAGTAGGGAGAGGAGGAACTTGCTCAACAACATCATCATCTGATGAGTCAAAATATGAATCAGTGGGAAAAAGAACCTTAGTGGAAGTAAAAGTCAAGGATGACTCATCAAACTTCACACTCCTCTCAATATAGAGCTCATGGGTTGTAGGGTTCAACAATTGATATCCCTTCACACCATCAAGATACCTAACAAAGATACAAGGTTTTTATTGTGGATCTAATGCCTTGCATTTCTTCTTGGGAATCCAAGCCATAGCCTTCGATCCGAAGACTCAAAAGTTCTCAACATTAGGCTTGTTTCCAAACTAGGCTTCAAAGGGTGTCATCCCTCTTAGTGCCTTATGTGGAACAAAATTTTGAATGCAACAAGCACAATTCACTACTTCAACCCAACACTGTGGAGGAAGGGACTTGAGTGAACAATACAAGAAGCCATCTCCTTTAGAGTTCGGTTTGTTCTTTCCGCAACTCCATTTTGGGAAGGGTCAGAAGAACTATATGCTGCAAAGCAATCCCCTTAGAAGTGTAGAAATACTCAAACCTATTGCTCACATACTCGCCTCCATTGTCAGTTTGAAGAACCTTGACAAACCATTCCACTTGTTTCTCAGCAAGAGCCTTAAACTTTTGAAAATGCTCAAAGACTTCAGACTTAAGCTTAAGAAAATATACCCAAGTATAACGCAAAAATTCAACAATGAAGGTTAGTATATATAGAGCTCTAGTGAAAGAAGGAGATGGAAAGGTGCCAGAAACATCATGATGAACAAGATCTAAGGGATGAGTAGCTCTCCAGGATTTTCCCTTAACAATTTGTTTTTTTCAAGGTGCTTTTCGAGGGTGTAACCCTCACAAATACCTTTAGAAAACTTAACTTGGGGTCACCCGTTGACCATTTCATTTTGGCTCAATTATTCAAGTTAACAATAATTTAGATGCCCAAAATGCTCATGCCATAGTTTGCTAACCTCATTTGCATGAGTGAGCAAGGCATTGGGCATCAAATCAAAAGAGAAGTGGGAAAAGGTATACAACCGTGAACGGTGATCCACCTTTCCTCAACCACGCTTCGCCGGTCAGAGTTAAGCTCACGAATGAACACCGAGTTAGGAATAATTCCACTCACATTCCTTCACCAAGGTGGCTGATTTGGTAAACTGATAGGAGATTGGTAGAGAGATTGGGAACACTCAACACCGGTTAAATGTTCCACCTTCTATCTGTATGGATCCACTACCAAAAATTGACACATGAGTGTCATCACCCAATGTGATTTGGGACATGCCACATGGTTCAATGCTAGATAATTCAACCTCTGAAGAAGCCATGTGGTGCGAGGCATCAGAATTGATAATCCAAGTTGATGATGGAGCTGATCTAGCTACGAGGGCCTTATCTTTCTTCTTTTCATTTTTAGACTCCTTTTCTTTAGAAGACTCCTCCTTCTAAGCATTTTGTTTGATGATTCAGGAATAGTTATTTTATTCTTCTCAAGTAATGAGTTAAGTGATAAATTTATTTCCGAAAACAATGATGCTCGTTATGGTCATAATTCTTACAATAGGAGCATTTATACTTTTCCTTCTTCACCTCCAGTGCTCATAAGTGAAGTTTTAGTGTTGAACTGGGTTGGGGGTTAGTTGGTCTTGGTTTCTTTCTTAGGTTGGTCCTTTGTTTCTTTCTTCTTTTCATTTTTCTTGCCCTTATTTGCCACAAGGTCATGTGACTTGGATTTTAGAGTCCCCATTTGAATGAGTTTGTCCTGTTCTCGAATGAGTTGGGACAAAAAATTGACAAATGAGGGCATTTTCCAAGCACTACCCAAGGCGTATTTCATGGCATGGAAATTTGAAACAAATACATAGTATTCAGGACCTAACTTAGAAAGAATCAAAAATATCAATTGAGAGTCTTTCTTCTCCACTTTACATTCCTTTAGAAGAAGTCTAGTGTGGACAAAATTTGAGAAGAAGGCCTGCGCAGGGTTTTCAAAGTCACCTGGGATTTAACCCTAGTAGTTCATTCTCTAACTCATACACTCTCATGTCATATTGCTTCCCAAATATATCATCGAGCATTTTCCACACTTCATCGGGTGTCGAGGAAGTTTTGATGTGGAAGAGCAAGTCGGGAGAGACGGACATACAAAGAATACCTAAGGCTTCATCAAAACGGTTGAACCACTTTGATTTTTTGATTCATCATCAGGTTTGGTCTCTAATGCCATGGTGACATGGTATAACCCTTTACTTCACAAAACCAATATAATTTTAGATTTCCATTCGAAGAAATTAAAAGGTGTGAGCACCAGTACTTTAGAGATATCTATAATGAAGAGATAGAACCAATGAAGGAAGAAGGAAGGTGAGAGAAAGGAAACAATGACCTTAGAACAATATCACACCCCTAATTTAGGCACTTTATAGTTTAGTGCATTGATTACAATAAGATTCTATAGTATGCCGAGAACCATTTTTCACTCACCTTGCAATCAGCATAATAACGCGCAAGAGTGGAGGCAATAAACAAGGTTTGTTGGGCACAATAGTTTGACACCATAAGAAAGAACAAGAATGAGTGAAAATAAGAAGGGGAAGAGAAAGCCTTGTGAGAAATAGCATCTCACATCGCACAAAAGAATCCCTTTGCGTTGTAAGACTATGGCAGGACGCACTCACAAGTCCACAAGCAATAAAAGGGATAGAACAATGCTCGAGATGATTCGAAATGAGATGAAATAAGTAATACAAAGACACCCCCCCAAAATGTGGCACTTTATAAAATATTTAGTTTACAAAACTGATATTCCCATCATCTAGAGTGTGAAAAAACATGTAACTTTGACTAAAGAAGTTCTCAAAACCGAGCAATGAGTCAAAAGTTATAGCAAAAACAATTCCGCAATTGATGGAAAAATGCTAATAAGCCTACAAACGGATTTAAAAAGTGCCCTAAACGCATGGAAAGGGTGTTGTATGTATGCTCATTAGAAATGGCACCAAATTTTAGATAGGGTTTGTTTTTATTGCAAGGGGGGATTAACCTCCTACAAATACTGGTCCTCACCCTCCGTATTCGACACTAAAAGGAAGGATAATAATACAACCAAAATATACCAAAATAAGGTTTACATCACCAATGAAGTAAATTTTTTTAACCTAATTTTTTTTTAAAAGTAGATGATTAAGCAATAATCAATTCTAAAAAGGAAATGTTTGAATGAGCTGCTCGAATGTAAGCGGTTGGACTGTAGAGAGCTAATCGGTTACCACGTCCCAAATGACACCACCGAGTCCCAAATGATAGTCCACCAGAGCTAGACATGTCAACCAGTCCATGTGCCAAGGGATTATCCCTTCACAAAGTAGAGAAATAGTGTGGGTTAGCCAAGGATGAACCATTCACATTGACCAGAAACCAAGGACGAACTAGCAATGGGAATCAACAAAAGGAAGAAGATGGAGTCACATGCATAAGAAGGAAAGGCCAATTGCAAGCTCCAAGTAAATGCCAACGAGACGGGAGTGCAATGAGAAACATTACCACACAATGCATAGAGGATCTCGTCATCACCAATCCAGCACTATGAGAATTCTTCACCGGGAACTCCTTGTGCTATGCTTATTCACTAATGCACATTGCCTTTAGTTTGGTGGATGTAATCTAGAAACAAAGCAACAAACGTAGCACAAGAATACCATCGACTATGATAAGACGGAATGATGACAAATCTGAAATATCAAAGTAAATTATAATATTAACATGAAATTGTTACAATCTCACCCATGAGCTACTTCAAGTGTTATTGACATCACATGCCTTTCACCAAGACTATGGGAGAAACTTTACAATTACACCTCTTGATGGCTTCTTCAACACACCTTTAAACTGATGGCTTCCTTTGCACACTTCCTACAATATTTCTCACTACTTCCTTCTATGCTAAATGAGGGGGTGGCCTCTCTATTTATAGAACTTCCAGCTTATCCATCTTATCTCTAAGATAGGATAAGAAATCCACTCTGACGAATCATATTCCATACCTTAACTCTTATCTGTACATGTAAGCTTATCTTTTAAGATAAGATAAACCTTATCATTTTACATGGGTTCCACATTTTTAGACTTTTTACAAATAAAATACACAAAATATTTATGACCTCACTCCTTGTCCTTATTACCAATATAATATTTCTAATTCCTAATCATGTAGACCCTACTTCTCTACTTACCCAAACTTTGACATTTTAACATTACCGAACCACTTACGACAAATATTTACTTTTTACCACAACATTCCTATTGTACTTTGATTGTTACCGTACTATACATTATTGGTGGCATCGTACTGGCAGCGCCGTTATCTTCTATCGGACGCTACTACTAATTATACTTAACAACATCCTATTCCTAATACATACATTAATGAAATAGAAATTACGAAGGAAAATTTTAGTGTCGACATCTTCCCCCTTCCTAGCTTCTACTCCGTCCCTGAGTAGACTATCTCAGTGATTGAAAATCTTCAACTTGTCATGGTTGACCCATTTCGTAACGGGAGTGCCATCCAATTCCTCCACTTCGCAGTACGTACCATTTTCATGCACACTGCTATTTTATAGGGCCCCATCCATTTTGGAAGAAATTTTCTCTGTTTCTTTTTTTGTATCTAGAATCATATACTAGAACTACCGTAGAATGTCGAGATGGTGTGCGCGTATCGTAGAGAAAGATCGATCGATCGCAAGAACTCCTTTTTGTCTCTGGAAGGACTACCCGCAAATAAGAACACAAGACCACAAGATTTTGATTAAACAATAAATGAGGAAACCGCCTGGGCCTGTGAAATATAAAACTTCCTTTCAAGGTGGTCAGCTTCGCTAATATGAATTAACACAAAAGATGTAAAATATCAATTAAGTTGTTTCGTTGAACCGGGTAGGGAAAAGGTCAAGTTTTTCTGGTTTTGATCGGGAGGAACCGATGCTTGCCATATAACCGATAAGCATCGATAACCGATACCGGTGGGTTATAGGATCTTCTTGGTAGCTATGGTGTTTGTAAGGCTGGTTTATGGATGATATTAGGAAATGAGATGATGAGAGGTAAAAGAATAACAGTTAGATGCAATGGCACGTTGGGTAGTGGACTCAGAAACGGATTTAGGAGGACTGAGATTCAAGAAACATAAGAAATGTTATAACAGAGGACATGCAAGATGTGACTTACTGGTTTTGACCAAGATGCAAGCTGATCTCCTTTGTCGTAAACACTCTAGTATTTCCACTCGCCTCGCTGGTCAAGTGAAGATCCTGACTCGTTCCTCGCTCCCAATAATCTCGCTGATCCAAATCCTTCGACCGATCTCCAAAATGAAATTCGATCCGTTGTTTTGCCTTGGGGAGCCCATTTAGTGGAACCGATGGTGGTTGCGTAACCGACGGCTGGCCGAGTAGAACCGCATCGTGAAGGAAAAAGTAGGCTATTTTTAGTAAAATCACCCACCTTCCCCGCTTTTTCTCCCGAGAGATCACCATGGCTTGGTCAAGTGACTAGAAGGTCGGTTTTGGGTGCGAGAAAGGGGTCATTAGTTATGGGTGTAGGTGTAGACCAAGTTTTAGGTTTTAATTAGGTTAGTTTAGGATTAGGGCTAGGTCATGATGAGGTGGCAAAATGAGGTGGCAGTGAGGTGATGGGGATTTATCAATTACAAGGTAATTAATAAATAATTGTGTAAAGTTTAGGTAATGAGGTTAGGTCATAAATGGGACGCGGGTCACAAGGGGTCGTAAGACACGAATTTGGTGTCTACATTAGCCCCTTATTGTCGTGGTAGCTTGTTCGTAAAGTCGCGCTGACAATAATATGAAGTGGTTTCTCATGTTAAGGATATAGGTAATCCCCTCAAATCTATCAGATTGAGTGAACGGGAAATCAGGGATAGGGTTGATAAAGGGTACATGTTGTAGAGAGGATGGTAAGGTGGTGGGGTAGGTCCAAGGAAGCAGACGCATGTTGAAATGCAATAGTACGACTAGGGTACATGATTTGACGAGCAAACCAGAATGTATAGCAAAGGTCGATAGTTTATCCAAACAAGGGTGATATAATCCTGGTATCCAAGGCATAGGAAGTAGCTCCAAGGTATATAATGTAAGGTACAGAACGTTTAGGCATGTTCGGCAGCACTCAAATGGTTAGTTTGGTTGAGATAAACGTCACGGTCAGGTCAGGCAAAGTTGGTCGATGATCAAGTCAAGGACCCTAATCATGCTAAAACACGAACAGTGAGCTCGATCAACAAAAGGTACATGATGGATGGATAAAAATAAAATGTTGATTGTGGGTATGGTATTGAAGTGATACGGTCGTGGGTCGGGCCAAGTTGGGGTGCGGCCTCGGGTCGGGCCTGATGGCAGGTAGGGGCGAGGCCTTTGGTCGGGCCAAATGGTTAGGTGAGGCCTTGGTCGGGCCACATGGGTAGGCGAGGCCTGGGTCGGGCCAAATGGGTAGGGCGAGGCCTGGGCGGGCCAAATGGGTAGGCGAGGCCTCGGGTCGGGCCAAATAGGGTAGGCCTGAGGAGGCCTGGGTCGGGCCAAATAGGTAGGGCGAGGCCTGGGTCGGGCCAAACAGGTAGGTCGAGCCCTTGGGTCGGGCCAACAGGTAGGCCGAGGCCTGGTCGGGCCAAATAGGTAGGCCGAGGCCTTGGGTCGGGCCAAACAGTAGGCGAGGCCTTGGGTCGGGCCAAATAGGTAGGCGAGGCCCTGGTCGGGCCAAACAGGTAGGCGAGGCCGTGGGTCGGGCCAATAGGTAGGGCGAGGCCTGGTCGGGCCAAATAGGTAGGCGAGGCCTGGTCGGGCCAAATAGGGTAGGCGAGGCCTTGGCCTCGGGCCAAAATAGGTAAACAAATGGTGTTCAAAGAAGGGTGGATATAGCGATATGTGGTTAAAAAGGGGCAAATGGTAAATAGGGGCAAAAATAAAATTGGGGGAAAGTTGGAAGACAAACCGATGTCGATTCCACATGACCGATATCGTTAAGGGACCGATACCGGCTCATTAGGGCAAAATAAAACCGATATCGGTCAAGTAAGGGCGAAAAACCTATAAAAAGAAAAAAATACGGCTTGTCATCATCACTTTGTTATTTTGAAAACCAAATTGACTTGTCTCGACGTGGAGAGTTGAGATTGGAGGTTTATTGAGTGAGGTGGAGCTATTTTCACTGGAGGAGTGAGTTGTTTCATGGGCCCGTGTGAGGAGGAGGGCAAGCTTGATTGGCGGGGACCAAAGCAGATCGAATTGGAGCTATGGCACAGCAGAGGAGCAGGAGGGGTCTGGACCACCCGGGACCACCACCACCTATCCCACCACGACGACGTGTCGTCGCACGGTAGGCTCTAACTCTTTATTTTGTGCATTTTATCGCATTATGTTGTTTTTGGGATTTGGGTAGAATATAATGTTTTGTAGAAAATAATGAATAAATGGAAATGATTTGAAAAAGGGAGAGGGTAGATAGGTGAAAGAGGCCAAGGCGGCATGGTGGGTAGGTTTTTAGGGTGTTTGGGTGGGCAGAGAGGTAGAAATAGGGAAAAAGAAGAAAGGGGGCCACATCGGGTTCGGGCGCGGAAATTTTCAAAGGACCGATGTCGGTCACTACGCGACCGCATCGGCCGCGAATTTTTAGGGCAAGGTGGGTTCGTGGGTTACCGATGCCGGCTGGTCGCTGACCGCGCCTGTGGGAGGGGGACCGGTCGGTTATGGGTGAGGGTGGGTGGGTGTGGGTTGGGTTTGGGTTGGGTTGGGTTGGGGTTGGGTTGGGTTTTGGGTTTGGGTGGGTTTTGGGTTGGGTTTGGGGTGGGTGGGTTTTGGGTTTGGTTTTGGGTTGGGTGGGGGTTTGGGTTGGGTTTTTTGGGTGGGTTTTGTGGGTGGGTTGGGTTTTGGGGTGAGTGGGTTTGGGTGGGTTTGGGTTTGGTTGTGGGTTGGGTTGGGTTGGGTTTGGGTTTGGGTGGGTTGGTTTTGTTTTTTAGTGGGTCGAGTGGGTGGGTTGGGTTGGGTTTTTGGTTGGTGGGTTTTGGTGAGTGGGTGGGTTGGGGTGGGTGGGTTGGGTGGCTGGGGTGGGTTTGGGTGGGTTGGGTGGGCTGGGGTTTGGGTGAGTGGGTTTGGGTTTGGGTGGGGGCAGAGTGGTAGAGAGTCTGGGTGTGGTTGGGGGATAAAAGGGGGTTTAGAGGATAAAGTAGATGTTGTGATAAAAAGTAGGTCTAAAGATGTGGGTTGGTTTTGCAGCACGCCGCAGCTGACGATGTGGGATAGGATGCCCCGCCGCTGGGTGCGGATGCGGCCACACATATCCGCAGCTCACCGGGCGATCATGCGTGAGGTGGGACTTGGTGGAGTCCAGAGGTACAGAGCGACAGAGAGAGATCACACCGATGGTCGCCCTCATCGAGAGATGGGATCCGCGACTAATGTGTTCCATCTCCCGACCGGGAGATGACTATCACGCTGGAGGATGTGTATCGCATCCTTCGACTACCTATCGAGGGAGAGGCGCCTTCTGTAGATTCGTAGACCACATGGACAAGATATTACAAGTTTTTGGAGATGCAGCCACGCTACTTACCTATCACAAACACGAGCATGGGTATGGTGACATGTACCGTGCGCATCGACACGACACGAGACACTACCGGCCGTGGCCGATGATGATCGGGATCACCCGCTTCGCCTCCCTGACTCAGAGGGAGGCCGCTTTCATGGGCATGATGGGGGTGCTTCATGAGATGGTGGAGGAGCATACCTGTTATGCTTGGGCACCAGTATATCTGGTGCAGTTATACAGAGAGCTCTGGGGTTATCGCCGGATGAGGCGATTCGGTATCTGTTCGACATTTTTACTTCACTGTTGGGCATATGAGCACATCATATGCATCAAAGCCAAGAGGGTTACCGCAGCAGCCTGTGGCCACAGTCATATACAGTACGGCTTTCGAGGTGGTGGGGTCGTGGGGCAGCCACGAGCAAGGCTTGTAGGCGGGATGTCACCTATTACAGGCATGTATTAGAGGGCCTGACAGCGGTAGATATTGTATGGAGACCTTACAGAGGTCATCACCCTCACGGAGGAGCCCGCTATACAAGCTTATCTCCGATCCAAGATACATTCCGGATAGCAGGATGGGAGGCCGAGAGAGTACGAGAGGATACCCCAGAGAGGGTACGCGCAGATGGGGCCGCGACAGATGAGCCACCTCCCTTCCTCAAGACAGAGGGATGATGTAGAGGCCCCACCGCCCGCACCACAGCCCTGGATCCAGATTGGGTCAGCAGAGAGAGCAGCAGATGATGGCATAGATGATGCCGGGTGCACGGAGCATACAGTGGTTTGGTGGGTCTGGTCGAGAGCAATGAGGGTAAGATGCCCGCACATGCCTGACTGGGCAATGGTGACGGCAGAGAGAGATCAGCTTAGGGGTCAGGTGCAGCTCTTACAGGGCAAGCTTGTCACGCACAGCAGCACGTATAGGGTCTTACAGGGCAAGCTAGCCCTAGCCCAGCTCAGTGCACAGCACAGCAAAGACCACCACCAAAGATGACAAACACACAGTGTGCAGTGCATGTGTACAGCAAAAAGCAAAGAAGAAGATGCCACAGGCATGTGTACAGCACTGCACCACCATCAGCAGAAGAGCATAGACAGCCACAGCCTCTGTGCACAGCCCAGATACCACCACGGCCATTGTGCACCACCACGGCACCACCACAGTGCACAAGGGGCACCGGGTAAGTAGGAGTCCGGGACCAGCCCCAAGACCTACATGGTGGCACGAGGATGATATATGGAGGCGAGTGAGGCCCGGTATTATCGTGGATATCCTGATAATACCGAGCCGAGTATCACCGTATGTGGCACACCGAGCGAGACCTCGCACCAGTCGAGGTCACAGGAGGCGCAACACACCCAAGGTGTGTCCGTTACAGGTAGGAGGCGAGAGGCACCGCAGTGGACCAGCAGGAGAGGTGGCCGAGGGTGGTGGGGAGAGCCGAGGGATCCCCACATAGTTTTTGATAGGACATGGGCACCGGTCTCGCGAACCGGTTGTGTTGATAGAGGCCTCGCGTGCCTACATTTATTCATTTATCGATTCATTATATACCGCCCGCGAGTCGAGTATGGGTCAGATATTTGATACCGCCCATGCGAGCCGAGTATATTTTTGATATGAGGGACCGCCCGCGAGCCGAGTCGAGATTTTGATAGTTATCATGGCCTCGCGTGCGGCTTAGTTGTATGATGAGATCACAGAGGCCCCGATGCAGGGCACATTGTATATTTGCAAATTTGTATATATATATAGAGATGATGTTTTGATCCACATGTTGTGTTCAAAAATGTTTTTAAGTATTTTGTCGATGGTTTGTGGTATAGAATATATGATGAGTTTAAGTGACATGTTGATATATGGATGATGTGTTATGTGATGAAATGTTGCACGCTTTGGGCTGGTTTTTTTGTGACATTGTTATATATGTATCTCGATGAGTTGGATCCAAAATGATGTATAGATTGATAGTTTGTTGATATCCTTAGTTGATGGTTTGTTTGTTTTTGTAAAATAGATGATGTTATGGACATTGTAATGATATGTGTGGTGGATGGAGAAATATGGATAATGGTGTTGTGATGCAGGAAAAGAGGCGGCGCGACAAAAATTTGGTAAAAAATGAAGAAAAGACGATGTTTCAAAAGGCTGTGTGTAACCGATATCGGTTAGGTAACCGACGGCGCGTAGGTAGTAGATCGATATCGGCCAGCATAACCGATACCGGTTATTTAGGTATGAGCTTTTCTAAAATAAAAAGCTAGGGTGGCAACTTAAGTTCTAATTTTGAGAGCCATGCAAGAAGTTAAATACGCGAACGCGACGCTTTTGACGACTGAGACAGGTAATTGCATGAGAAATTTGAGTGATAAGGAGAAAAGAGACAGGGAAGGTGATTGTGATCTGAGATTCAGAAGACAGAAAGGCAGGTTTGAAAAAGGTGGTAATAATGGCAGGACGAGGAGAAACATCCAGCAGGCCAGGACAAGAGGGAAGACAAGGGCCACCTCAAGCTACCGCAAACCAAGAGGTAACGTTTTGTTTGTGATTTGACTACTGCATGTTTTGTGAATAAGATGGGGGAGAGTAGGTGGGTAGATATGAGAAAGAAAACATGATAACAAGGGTCATGCAGTGAGGTAAGTGTTACTGGGTAGGCAATCGGGTTTTAGGTATGTTTGTATGTATAAAAAGGAATAAACGAGCAAATTATTGTCGTAGGTGGTTGTTTTTAGGAAGGTGTATGTAATCGATAAAGGACCAGTATGAATGTTAGGAGAACCAGATCGTTATCGAACCGATATCGTTATGTATAACCGATACCGTGCCATCGGAGGAATTTCCGAATGTTTGAAAACCCCGACGGATTGAATGGTTGTTTGTTGTTTTGGTGTACGCAGCAGAGGAGGTGGTCGAGGATGAATGATAGTAGTGCAAGTCATTGTTGTCACTTAATCCGAGCGGATGTAACACCCGAATGGACATTGATAAATCGCTTGGGGTTAAGTGGAATCCGTTATTATTCACGAATCGCACGTAACCATGGTATGTTACAGCGTTGATCGAGAGATGGAATCCCGAGACAAATACCTTTATCCGCCAACAGGGGAGATGACAAGAATATCGAAGATGTGTTCCAGATTTGAGACTCCCTATTACAGGAGAACCAGTATATCAGGCACTACCTAGCGCGGCACGGGGAGCGATAACCGCAGTATTTGGTCCATACGCACGAGATTTGACACAGCGAGGTTTATCATTTACGTATGGGGTAATGTATGCAAAGACATCCTGAGGAGACAAGGTTAGCAGTAATATTAATGATAGCGGTAGGGTATTATGCATTACCGAGGGCGGAAGGGGGAAGATTTCCAAAGGCATTGATGTGTGTTATCTGGGAGATGATAGAAAGGAACGTGACTTTTGCATGGGCACCGCATATTTGGCATGAGTTATACAGGGTTTATGGGCTTCAGAGGTGAAATCACAGACGACACCGGATTGTTCATACTTATTACAATCGCTGGGCCTATGAGCACATTGTTTGTGTGCGACTAAGAGGCCGATCCATCCAGCAGAGAGACCGGAGTACGAGGTCGGGATTCGACGATGGGTCCGCATGGGTAACAAGAGGCAAGATCCCGTGCCGTGACGGGTGACATTGAGTATTACAGGGTATGGGAGAGGGTGACAGTTGCGGATATCTGTTGGAGGCCTTACGGGAACTATATGGTAACCGAGAACATAGCTGAGGAGTTGAGGGGTGTAGAGCGATTGAGGTGGATCGCGGGGCACAGGCCAGGTGAATATGAGAGGATTCCTATAGATCACGTGCGGTGACAATTTGGATTTGTGCAGGACATACCGCAGGCTTATAGACCATATATGAGGATCGATGCCGAGGCAAAGATTCTCACCTCCCGGCCAACACCTCCGTAAGGGCCCGAGGAGATAGCAGCCCGATCGCAAAGGTAATAGATGCGGAATGACAGAGGCCTATAGGTTATGGTGGTGGGTAAAGCAGAGCTGCGAGGTGTACGCGATCGCCCGACATATCCGTGATTACAGCAGAGAGGATCGGCCGCAAAGGTTTGGTTCAAAGCAGCTCCAAAACAGTGAATGAGACAAGAGGATTGTTAGCGGTTGCGGAGTCACGAGCAATGAGACTAGAGGCTGGAGTCCTCCATGCGAGAGGGCGTATTCATATGTTACAGGAGAGATTGGCAGATCAGTGGGCGGTACCAATATCCGTGGTACCTTTGAGGACAGAGAGGCCTGGCGAGAGGGGTCGACGATCACGATCATCACCTAGTTCGGGATGAGGCGTGAGGGTCTAAATAAATGTTAGCAAGGTATAAGAATAAATAAGAGTACCGACCTGCGTGTCGATGATAGAGAAGATGTATTTGTTTAACATCTAAATAAAACGAGATATGTATGCTGATTTGAGTTATAATACTAAGAATGTTTTCGTTTTGACTTTCGGTGTTTTGAAAAAAGGATAAAGAGGAATGTGATGAAACAAAAATATTTATATTTACCATACATGATAGGTTATGGTAGGGGATGGTCGAGCTAACCTGGGAGACCCCATGTCTCCTAAGTGTCGCCTACATAGCCCATCGCACAAAGCAAGGAAGGGCCTCGATCGATGTAGTTCTCCTTAGACCAGGAGAGGTGAATTGTGCAATTGGTTGGTTGGTAAAAATATTGATATTAATATTGGTAAGGTAAAATGAATTGGTGATGTTGTAAAAGGTATAAGGGAAGCGAAAGTTAGCCTACCCAAGTAGAAGGGAACCATGTCCTGATTAAGATCAACACACAATCCTAGATGCGAGGCAAAGCGGAAAGAGCGCTCCGTAGGTGAAAAGAGCTAAACAAACCACACAACGTAGAACGAGCTTGAAACCCTAGGTACCGTGCATAGACGAGAAGTCAATAGGTGAAAAGAGTTGTATGATCACAATATATTGAGCGTACGTTACGTCCCTCGAGTCAAACAAATGGTGAGGTGAGGTGAATGATATAGCTGAGATACAGAGAACTTGTTACAAAGTGAGTGTTCTGACGAAAGAGAACCTACCCTAAATAGACAAGTCCATGACCCAAAAAGTTCTTGTGAATGAGGCTTTTATTTGACTGAATATAGACTGATCAATGCGGGAAGTCTACCAGGGATATGGATTGTTTTATTCTTGAGGTCTTCACAAAGCTGATCAATGCGAGAAGCTTCTGAGAAAAGGCTGACTGTGTATAGCTGTCCTTCGGGGGAGCAGTCTATTTATAGTAGCAGATATGATTTTAATGCATAGCTGTCCTTCGGGGGAGCAGTCTATATTTAATAAAGAAAGAATAATTTGGCATATAGCTGTCCTTCGAGGGAGCAGTCTATATATAATTTAGATGACTAGATGTTCTTTTGGCGTGAAGCATCTAGTTTAGTAGGAAGTTTGACTCAAGAAAATCCCATAAGAATACGGCTTATTTTAATACTTTGAAGTCATGGACTAGACTAAAAGGGGAAGGCATCACACTGAGGTGAAGTGAGAATCAAACTATGTGAGCTTGATTTTATTATGAGATGTAGGAAACAAAGTGTATGTAGTGGTAAGTGAGCTCAAGGGACGAGCAAAGAGGTAGATAAAAAGTGATATAACACTAGATTCAACAAGAGAATGGTCGAAGATGCAGGCATTAGGGGTTCAGCTCAAAGCTTACCATTGCTTAAGCTAAACGATAAGTGCCTGATCCATAAGTGTGAGTGATTATATAAGGCCCAATCCAATTGGGAGCAAATTTTCCACGTTTGCTCTTTTCTAGTTTGGTTACATGTTGATTCTCTTTGAGGACAAGATCACCAACCTTAAAGGTACGCTCATGAAGTCGCTTATCATAAGCACGCTTGATGCGTTTTTGATAGATTTGAAGGTGATCGAGAGCTGTAAGACGTCGTTCGTCAAGAAGCTCTAATGGGCTAACCGCTCTTGGCGGAAATCATCGCTGTGAGAATATCCCAAGAGATATTCTAAGGGAGGGTATTTGTATTTCGAGAGGCAAAACAGCCTCTGCACCGTATACCAAAGAAAAGGTGTGGCATTAGTAGAGGTACGAATGCTAGTACGATAAGCCCAAAGGGCAAAGGGAATGTGATCGTGCCAATTTCTTCCGGATTCATGACAACTTTCATGAGGATTTTGGTTAGGTTTTATTAGAAGATTCACCACCACTGGCCTGGCCCCATGGATAAGAAGGCGATGAGAAACTAAGTTTGATACCAAAGTTGTCA
Source organism: Taxus wallichiana var. yunnanensis (assembly GCA_018340775.1). Classification (NCBI taxonomy): domain Eukaryota; kingdom Viridiplantae; phylum Streptophyta; class Pinopsida; order Cupressales; family Taxaceae; genus Taxus; species Taxus wallichiana. The sequence continues at coordinate 31,448,958 of CM031233.1, forward strand.
CAAAGGTCTCAGAACAACTTGTTTTTGAAAGATTTACCATTATCTCGTTATTAGGCGATGAGGAATACCAAAACGATGATAATGTGATGGTTAATGAATTCGACAATTTTTTCTTTTTTGATTGAAATGAGTGGAATGGCCTCTACCCATTTTGTGTAATATTCGGTTGTGTGATTATCCAACGGTGACGTTGTGAAGAGGTTCGGGTGAATCTCACCAATAAGGTCTAAACCCCATTGTGAGAAAGGCCAAAGATCTCGTGGCGACTGCAGCAATGATGGCTAGGAGTATGTGAAGGTTGGCATGTTGTTGACACATAACACAACGCTTAACATATTCGTAAAGTAATGTTATCGAGAGTAGGCCAATAATAACCTAGGCGAAGGATTGCGTTTAGCCACGGCAAGGCCACTAAAATGTCCACCACAAATCCCATCATGGACTTGTTGATGGTATAGGTGACCTCCGCGCCGGTTAGACAAACAAGGAGGATGCCATCAAAGCCACGTTTATAGAGGAGTCCTCCCATGACAACATAACGCGAAACACTTTTAAGAAAAGCACGTTTGCCGTTACTAGTAAGGTCAGGTGGGAGAACAGAGATCGTAAGGTAGTCGTGAAATGGTGGTACTGTATCCCGCGAATTAGTAGACACGATTTATCATGCAAACTACCGGGTTGAATAGATGGTGCAAAAAGTTGCTTTGGACCACAACGAATAATTCGAGTCAACAGTGCGGTGGGAATTTGCGAGGCTAAGCAAGCCATAGTATCCGCAAATTTGTTAGTGGAGCGGGGAATGGTTTGGATAGAATAGTGAGTAAATAAGGCTAGAAGTGACTCCACGTGGTGTTTGTACTTCTGAAGTTCCTCATTTTTACATTGGTAGATGCCCATAACTTGATTGGCTAACAAATCGAGAGTCACCAAAGATATTGATAGATTTGATGCCTAAGTGTATCGCAACCTGAGACCTGTAACAAGGGCCTCGTATTCCGCTGTATTATTAGTGCAGGGGAAATCAAGCCGGAATGAAAGAGGCATAGGTTCAGCGTCAAGAGGGATGAGAACAACGCCGGCTCCTCCGCCGCGCTGGCATTTAGATCCATCGAAGAAGAGGGTCATTTGATACGACTCTTCCCCGAGTGAAAGAGTGGCGATGAGTTCGTCGGGGAATGTAAAATTGGTAAATTGTTCCCCAGGTAAAGGGGCCTCCGCAAGTTGGTCTGCAAGAGTTTGTCCTTTGATTGACTTCTGTTGTATAAACTCAAGGTCAAGGTCGGCGAGGAGCATGAGCCATCGAGCGATGCGTTGGTTTAGATGTGGTTTGGCGTACATATAATGAATGGGGTCCGTGTTGGTGATGACAAAAGTTTTGTGATTCAGAGGTAATGTCGGAGTTTGGTGGCTACGAATGATAGTGGCTAGGCACAATTTTTCTACATGTGTATACCTAGTCTCGTACTCCACGAGGGTACGACTTATATAATAAACGGCCTGTTTCTCGGCGTGCCGAGTCCCGATGTGCGAGCATAGCTCCTATAGCATGGTCAGTGGCGGAAAGATAAAGGTAGAAAGGGCGGTCGTCCTGGGGTGGGATAAGCACGGGTGGCTGCAAGAGATAAGTTTTTAGAGCTTCGAAGGCTTGGTGACACTCCTCACCCATCAAAGGCAACGTCCTTTTTTAGAAGGTGATGAAAAGGGTGACATCGATCCGAGAGTGGGAGATGAAACGCCGGATGGATCAAGTTTACCCCGCAAACTACGCAATTGTTTGAGGTTCTGGGTGGGGGCATTTCTAGGATAGCTTTTACTTTAGATGGATCGACCTCAATGCCACGCAAAGAGACGATAAAACCAAGAAGTTTTCCCAAAGGACACCAAAGACACATTTCTTTGGTCAAGACGGATGTAATATTGCAACAAAGCGATCGAAAATAATGGTTAAAACATCGAGATGTTCACTGCGATGTTTAGACTTGCCAAGAAGATCGTCGACGTAATCTTCAAGGATAGTGTGCATAATGTCATGAAAATGTAGGTCATAGCCCACTGATAGGTCGCACCAAGATTCTTAAGGCCAAACGGCATGACACGATAATGTAAGGTTCCCAAGGAGTTATGAAAGCGGTCTTATGTTGATCGGCGGGTGCGACCAAAATTTGGTTGTATCCTGAAAAGCCATCCATGAGAGAAAGCATTTCATGGCCCGCAGTGAGATCAACAAGTTGATCAATACTGGGTAGGGGAAAGTCATCCTTAGGGCAAGCAAGGTTAAGATCCCGGAAATCCGTGCATATCCGAAGTCCCCCGCCGCTTTCGTGATGTGCACGATGTTAGAAATCCATGAGGATAGTCAATATAGCAGTAATGAAGGAAACAGTAAAGGAGTCGCTGGAGCTCCTCTTGACCAAGAGGGCAATGCGTGGATGCATTTTTCTCAATTTCGTTTGACCGGTTTGGAATCGGGTTTAGGTGATGTTATGGACGGCAATGGTAGGATCAATTCCTCGCATGTTCACAGAGGGACCAAGCGAAAGCTTGGTTGTGGGTACGGAGAAAGGTAGTAAAGGCAGCTTGTTCTGATGTGTTAAGGGATTGTCCAATCTTCACAATGTGAGGATCCTCCTCCGTGTGGATGTTGATTTCAATAGTAGACTCGTTCAACATGGTTTGAGTTTCGATGGTAAGGCGCGCCAAGATAGGAGTCGTCCGCCCCAAGGTAAGTGAGGATGGAGTCGTCATCCCGCACTCAACAACATTAATCAAGGTGAATCCTCTTCGATCATGTCTGGATACAGAAGGGGAAGAGAAGATGGGTCCTCATTATCGCGTTGATAAGTGAGAGGACCTATGAAGATGGCATTTATGAAAAAAAAAAGTTAGGAGGGATAGATTCAGGGTCCATCGATTCTGTGGGTGATGATGGCAAAGTGGGTGATGATGGTTCGGTAGGGGTGACGTTGTCTTCTTCCAGAATACAGCTGACACGAGGTGTCTCCTGTGTAGGTGTTTCAGGAAAACCGAGACCACTGCGATCATTATGTTTGCGTGTGGTGATGGGGATGAGCGTATGTCGGCCTTGTTCATAAAGACCAAAACCAAAGCCTTTCCAAGACAAATGAGTCAAGAAGGTGAGGGAATGGTTTAACGATTTGTCGTGTATTGAAAATCGGATCGAAGGGGACCACACCAAGAGGAGGTTCAGGGGTAATGGAAGATGCGTCAACACCCCCATATGTTAGGTTGGTGCGGCAATGGGGTGGTCCGTAAGAGATTACTTCCCCCACGCGACGGTCGTAGGTGGGATGTGCATGTAATTGTCCACTCTCGTGGGTAGGGAAAGAACTAACGTTATATAAAGGTACTCTCAACAGAAGGTGTTGAAAACATCTACTAAGGGGCCTGAGGTTGGGATGTTAGTCATGGGAAGGGAAGTGGTTTTTGATGATTTGTGGTTTCATCACCAAGGCGTAGGTGCAGCTTGAGGTGGATGGTTGAGGTACATTCAAGAGGATGGTGGGTTGAATGTATGGGTGTCTTGATTGGTATAAGCACATCGTTAGGACGATATAACATATTGCAGTTTTAAAGGGAGGAGGATCAGCTTTTACGGTGCAGGACTTCCCTCGTACTCAAATTTTATGCATCTATGTAATGTTGAGGGAACGCATCCCATGGCCCGGATCCAAGGACGACCCAAAGAATATATTATATCGAACTCTCCTCAAGGACATAGAAGAGTTCGGGTAAAGTACGCGGTCCTACACGAATGTTGAGGATCACGGTGCCTAAGGTAGAGGTAATAAAGCTCATTCAATGACCGCAACATGATGGGGTCGGGCACACATGCAACTGAAGGGATATTCATTTGTTGGAAGGCTTTCAAGAGATGATGTTTAGCTCGGGCGCCCCGCCAATCATAACACGACGCACCGAATGTCCCTGACGTAAGATGAGATGAAAAGGGGGTGGTCGTGGATCTTCTACACCAAAGTCGATAATTTCATCTTCGGAGAAACTGACAGCAGCAGCTTGCTGTACAGAGACGGAAGTGGTGGGGGAGATGGATTGTTTGGTGAGAGAGGCAACGTGATTGGGTGTTAGAATGGAGGCAACAGGTAGGGTTTCATTAGGTAAGACCTCGATCCCTTGAAGAATTTCAACGAGAGCTTGTCGATGAGATTCAAGTCCGAATGAGATCATATAGTGTCATTTTTACGGGCGATGATGAAGTCGTTTGATCATAGTTCTGGGTGGGCAACTCCATTAGAGACGGATAGCGGGTCCGCGAATAACCACTTTAGGTGGTGGTGCAATCGGGATGGTCAAGGAGAAAGAGATGCCGCAGTGTGTTTTCTTTCGCTTTCCCATTGTTTTTCTCGTCTCCTCGAGTAAAGACGACACTAATCATATTAATCTCGTAGACCCGAGATGAGGAAGATGGTGGGATAATTCATGGTCTTCAAGAGGTGGGGTCAGAATAATGATAGATCTTGGTGAGGCGGGACAGATGATATAGTAGAGGGAATGAAGCTAAAGGTCTCTCCCTTCGTAAGTTGTCTTTCTTAACCTTTCTATCCGGGAGAGGTGATCTGACGAAGGATGGTTTTTAAAGCTTGCATCCCTCCACATCATGTCCTGTGTGCGATGATAGGCGCAGATTTTAGACTCATCATAACCTCGCGGGTCGAGGTTTAGACGGGTCATAAGGTCTAAGTGGGGGTAGGGAAATGGTCGCATTCTCCACCAACATAGCAAGGATTTTGGCGTAAGATCCTTTGAGGGGTCAAAATCAGAGGAGGATGAGGGTATTGGTCAGGCGGGTTTTGGTAATGTTTGGGCGTGGTTGGTTCTGTGACGGGTGGTGGTTTAGCCGAGGGGTGCCGACACGTGTTTTTCACTAAACGTGGTTTCTTTGGCATGGTTACGCTCGGGCTGGTTAGATGATGAGGTTATGATGACGTGGTAATGGGAAACAACCACGAGAAAGGGAGTGACAGTAAAATAAATCCTTTGATGATGGGATTGGTTTAGGGTTGATAGGTGGACAGATACGCTGGGTAACGATGTTGTTATACCCTTTGATCTCTCAGATAGGTGTAGAAGGCGAGGTCGCTTTTGAAGAAAACGCAGGAGGTATGATATATTGATGTAAGGTGGAGGGATGAGGTCCCAATATGGAAGGTGGGTGTGACGATGAGGGTTTTGATTGTGATAGAGGCACGGATTGAGTTTGTCTCCTAGGTGGCGGGGCGGGTTTATTTTTGGATAAATCGAGTCGCTTAGGCGGGTGTGTTAGACTGGGCATTGGTGAGGTCCCAAGCGTAGGGGAAGATTTGGCTAAGTTAATAGAAGTGGATGGGGCATTTGGTAGAGGTGAGGGGGGTGAAGGTGAGAACATGGGCATTTTAAGCTTCTGTAAGCACTTCGGGTATATGGTGGAGGCATCAGGATCGGTCATTTGCATTTGAGTAGAATATGGCCTACTCAAACGTTCCCATAGGGCCTGTCTATCTTCTGTGGAATGACAGTCCTCACGTGTGAATATGAACTTTTGTACGGAAGAAAGACGGGTTGTGATTCCAGTCCACTGTAGGTGTGATACAGGGGGTAGATGAGGCACTGTATCCATAGATGTTAAGAGGTCGACTGGTCGTTGAAAAGATTTAGGTGATGAGGGACTAACAGGTAGGAGGGCGTGTTTGAGAGGATCTCGTTATGGTTAAAGAATTTGGTGATGTTGGTGTAGGAGATTTTCTTCTAAGGATGTAAAAAGGAGTGGCGAGCCTTCCTCTGTGTAGCAAGAGCGGTAGAAGGGGACGTTTGGGAAATAGATAAATTAGATAACATCCGTTCGCAGCCTCAGAGGGATGTGGTATAAGAAGACTCATGATGGGAAGAGAAGTCCGGGCGCTAACTCTTTTATGGGTAAAGGAACGATTTCGCTTTGGCTTGATGGTGGTAAAGGAGGTTCGGCCCCGTGTTAGTGAAGAGGCTTGATTCAAAATTTTCTCGATAGAGGCTTTTGGTCGGGTATCGAATACCGCATGGATCTCATGAACACTCTCCTGCTAAGATATCCCGGTTTACGCATCGCTGGACGAGTGATTCGGGAATGGCTTGTTGAATATTTTCAAATTTCGGTTAGCAGGGGCGTTAGGATTATCGAGAGCTATATCCCCGCATCAACCATTTCCCGCACTATGTTTTTCAACATCTTGCAGCTTTTCATGATCGTGTCCCTTCACGCGTGGAAGTTACAAAAGTCATTTTTTTGTACCAGAAGGTATGGCGCGAGTGGAATCAAACCCGGAATGAGGTTTAACAGAGGTAAGGTAATGGCCTCGCTTTGAGCAATTTTTCCAATATCACACCATATGTTTCTCCCAAAGGAGTGTAGTTGATGGGCTCTCGCTTTATACTTATAAGTGGTTTTGGTGGAGTATCGACGGTGGTCGGGATTTGACCATCACCGCGTGGGACAGCTCCTTTTGATTTAGAAGAAGTGGACGCGTGAGGAGTGGTGGTATTTGGTTTATTGGTAGAATCAGGAGTTCGGAAAGTGGAGTTTTTTTGTTGCGCAACCGCAATTTCTCTTCCTCTAAGGCTCGAATTTCTAATTTCGAGCCATAGTAAAGGCCTCGCCGAATGTACTAAAGTTTGAATTGGAGGGTAGGGGAGATGACAGCTAACAAGCGCAGCCCGCGTAAATAGTTCGATAAGTTTGGTTTGAGGTAAGGCATATGTAAGTTGGTTGATAAGGCCCCGCCATCGTCCAACGAAATGCGATAGATTCGCCTTCAAATTGTCGGATGGCAGCAGAGGTCCGTGATAGATACTTTCTTGGCAATGTTAATGGAGAAATGATCCAAGAAAGATTGGGCTAGTTGGTTAAAAGAGAAGATTGAGTGCTGGGTTAAAGCACTGTACCACTCCAAGGCAGGTCCTGATAAGGACATGGGAAAGGTGCGGAGTAACAAGGCATCATCATGAGCAATCAAATAACAAGCGTGTCTAAATGATCGCAAGTGTTGTTGAGGATCCTCTTTACTGTTAAAACGAGTAAATTTCGGCAACTCCCATTGAGGAGGATATGAATGAAGGGGGACAGAAGGGTGAATGGGCTCCCGACAAACTTGCTCGTATGTCAAGGCGCTACGACTTCCTGAAACAGAAGCCTCCAGGTTTTGCATTTTGTCCATCATTTGTTTAATTAAGTCAGTGGTTGGATGAGATGATGGTGTGGTTGTGGTGAATGGAGGCAGATTGGACCAAGGACCACCGCTAGACACTGGTGGGGTTAAGTGTTGATAAGGTGTGGAGGATGAATATGTTGAGGCGACTGAATAGGGGTGTCCTATATAGGATGTTGAGGTCACTGGATACGTGTATGGGAATGAAAAGGTAGGCGGAGCTTGAGAAGGAAAGCTCGTGTGGATAGGTGGCAGAGAGCAAGTCATGAATGGAGCAGTCTGCAAGAGAGATGAGGTAGGGGCGGTCGGTGGTAATGATATGTGGGGTCCAAGATTAACAAAAGGAAAGCTAATCGGGGTCGTATGAACCTCTGCAGCCGTCGGATTGGGAGACGGGGCTAGAGATGCAGGAAGCAAGGCGGTATTATCAGGCGGAGTGGGAGCTAAATGAGCAGCTATACTGATAGGCATACCTACAAGGAGCTGACCATCAGGTGTACGGTCAGGGGTATGAGACAAATAGTATTACAAACTGGAATTAGCATCCGTAAACTTGGCAAAGTCCTTATCTCCCACAGAATTTTAGGAACCTCGCCGGTATCGTAGGATTCCCCATGTAATGTGAAGGGGGTGATTCAGAAAAGAAACAGAAAAGCATGTGAAACCACCATGGCGGCGGCTTGCTTTCGAGTGATAACAACCATGGACAAGTTCAAGAGGGTTTTAATCATCGTAGAATAGAAACAAACTCGATCGGGTAAAATTGGTAGGTGTCTGGTTTGTCGTGAATCGAAAAGACAAGAATCGATATCGGCCTAAGAACCGATGTCGGTTATACTATAGCCGACGTCGGTCGTAACCGATGTCGTGTAAGAAGTCTGGCTAACAAGATATAAAAAGGCTGCTAATTTGATTTTTAACAACGTTTAGTATACTTGTCCAATTATTGATCACGTAATATTGAGTATGAGAAAGAAAACAGTAACTAAAAACAAGCAAGATGCACACGCAAATCCGTAGATTAACCCTAGGGTTAATTTTAATTATCGTGGGCTTATGCCTTTAGACGTAGAAGGATGTCTAATCCTAAACAAGAGACTTAGGGAAATGTCAAGTTGTTTTGGCTTATAAGGTTACTCAATCAAAGTGGAGGAATACCGCATGAAAAAAGGGGGGATGTTTGAGCTGTTGTGTTAATTGTGAAGTGATTCGGTATGTGTTGTGCAGTGAATGTAAGATTAATTTCTTGTCAATACCGTGGATATCACCCCCACGTGTACGACCTGTTACTTAATCTATGTTCACTAGAATTGAAAAACAACAGGCAGGAATGCAATGCATGTGTTTTAAACCCAAATCGAAAGTGATATTCGATGAAGCAAAAGAGATGACTTTCACTAATGCAAGATGCAAAAACAAAGCAAGTTCTTTTACCAGAATAATAAAATACCTCGTGAATATCTTTAGAAGAAGAAAACAGCAAGTATGCTCCCTATATGAAAGCAAGCGAGAAATAAAGAAAAACCCAAAATGGGTCCCACCGGGCGTGCCAAAATGTTTCACTCGGAAATGTTTCGTTCCTTTTAGAAACAGATAAGGTTAGGGGTTAGGAGGAATACCTGTAGAATGTCGAGATGGTGTGCACGCATCAGAGAAAGATCAGACCGACCGCGAAGAACTCCTTTTTGTCTTGGAAGGACTACTCGCAAATAAGAACACAAGACCACAAGATTTTGATTAAACAATAAATGAGGAAACCGCTTGGGCCTGTGAAATATAAAACTTCCTTTCAAGGTGGTCAGTTTCCTCGCTAATATGAATTAACACAAAAGACTGTAAAATATCAATTAAGTTGTTTCGTTGAACTGGGTAGGGAAAAGGCTATTTTTCTGGTTTTGATCAGAGGAACCGATGCCGGTTACTGATAACCGATGCCGGTTACTGATAACCGATACCGGTGGGTTATAGGATCTTCTTGGTAGCTATGGTGTTTGTAAGGCTGGTTTATGGATGATATTAGGAAATGAGATGATGAGAGGTAAAAGAATAACAGTTAGATGCAATGGCACGTTGGGTAGTGGACTCAGAAACGGATTTAGGAGGACTGAGATTCAAGAAACATAAGAAATGTTATAACAGAGGACATGCAAGATGTGACTTACTGGTTTTGACCAAGATGCAAGCTGATCTCCTTTCAGTAAACACTTCTAGTATTTCCACTCGTCTCGCTTGGTCAAGTGAAGATCTGACTCGCTCCTCACTCCCAATAATCTCTCGTTGATCCAGAAATCCTTCGACCGATCTCCAAAATGAAATTCGATCCGTTGTTTTGGTTTGGGGAGCCCATTTACAGGAACCGATGGCGGTTGGCATAACCGACGGCGGCCGAGTAGAACCTAAGCATCGGTAAGAAGGAAAAAGTAGGCTATTTTTAGTAAAATCACCCACCTTCCCCCTTTTTTCCCGAGAGATCACCAAGGGCTTGGTCAAGTGACTAGAAGGTCGGTTTTGGGTGGAGAAAGGGGTCATTAGTTAAAGGGGTCAGTTTTAGTTAATTAGGTTAGTTTAGGATTAGGTGTCATGATGAGGTGGCAAAATGAGGTGGTAGGTGAGGTGATGGGGATTTATCAATTACAAGGTAATTAATAAATAATTGTGTAAAGTTTAGGTAATGAGGTTAGATTACTTAAATGGGATGCGGGTTGATCAAAGTATTCCTTCGCTTCATTTTCTTCTTATAGCTTGTATCCTTAGCTATTTACCTCATTTCCTCTAGCAAATAAAGAGGTACCAACCTTTCTTTTACCGAATCACTTTCATCCATTCTATCATTTTTCATTACTCCGACCGTGGGAATATCAAACTCAATAGGAAGAATCGGATCAATGCCATAGGCCAACTTAAATGGGGAGTATCCTGCTGCTGACTTTGATGTTGCCCTATATGCCCACAATGCCGCATGAATCCTTTTATCCAACTTATGTACCGCAAGGTCAATCTTTTGCTAGAATTTGACACAACACAAAATTTGTCTGCTCCACCTCGTCCATTTGTGCTTGGATTGTATGTTTTTGCCTTCTTGTGCTTAATAGAAAACTTATTGACTAGGGCTTCTACCACCTCATTAATGAAATGGCTTCCTTGATCTGTTACAATTTCTAATGGACAACTAAATCAGTGACAATGCTCATATATGAACCTTGCCACTTCATCCATGGAAGTCGTTTTCAATGGCCTAGCTTCAACCCACTCGGTTAAATAACTGTGGCAACTACAATATACTTATTTTGGTGTGAGGTAGTTGGAAGTGGACCTATAATGTCTATTCCCCACTTTTCAAAGGGACCAAGTGGAAGAATAGGACATAATGGAGCTAATGAAGTCTTACGGTTACCATGTGTTTGACAAATATCACATGTCTTACAATAATTATAACAATCTTTAAAAAGAGTGGGCAGTGATAACCTGCATCCAAGATCCTTCTCGCCTGTAAGTTGTCAGAGAAGTGCCCTCCACATGTACCATTGTGGAATTCTTCTAGCATTCCTTCCTTGATCACGTCCAACTTCCCTCAGATCGTCCATCAGGTCCTATTCGAAATAATACTCCATGCAGAATAGAATATGGACGACTGGCTTGAGTAATCTTTCTCTTAGTCTTTGCATTGGCACCATCAGGAAACTTGAATTCATTCAGATAATTCCAAATATCTATGTATTCACTAGGGATTGTGTCAAGGGATAACAATGCTGCATCGGGGAAATCATCATCATCACAAGATGATCCTAAACCATCATAGGCTCAAGAGAGTGCATCTGCATTGACATGCTTCTTTCCTAGCCTATCTATAATATCAAATTCAAATTCTTGTAGCAAAATTATCCATCTTGCTATCCTCCCTGATGGGTTAGGCTTATTTACAATATATTTTAGAGCCTGATGATCTGTTACAACTAGAAATTTTTACCCTAGCAAGTAATTCCTAAACTTCTTTATAGCAAAAATGATAGCCAGAGCCTCTTTTTCAAGCGTTACAATATAATTTACCTCAGCACTGCTCATTTTTCTTCTCCCAAAGTAAATTGGATGTTCATTCCCATTTTCATCCTTTTGGCTTAAAGTACTTCCTAGTGTTGCATCCGAGGCATCGTATGCACGCAATGAATGGCTTGCTCCAATCTAGATTCTTTAAAATAGGTGAAGACACCAGTGGCTTCCTTCAGTTGTCCAAAAGATTCATGCGCCTTATTTCTTGGTTCATAAGTAACATCCTTCTTCAAGAACTGGGTTAGTGGCTATGCAATCTTTGAGAAATTCTTGATGAACCTTCTATAGTAACCCACATGGCCTAAAAATGATCTCAACTTACTTCTATTCATAAGAAATGGTAAATCTTTGATTTTTGAAACTTTATCAGGATCAGTACCAATACCATCTCTGGATACAACATGCCCTAACAAAACACCTTTAGAACATCCAAAGACACACTTTGTAGGGTTTAGTGAGGCTTGTGCTTCATCTAACCTTTAAAATGTTGTCTCCATTTGGTGCAGGTGGTCCAACTTGCTCCCATAGATGCAAAAATCATTCAGAAATACTTTGATGGAGGCCCTAATGTAGGGTTCAAACACCCTATTCATCAAACGCTGGAATGTCATGTTTGAGCATTACACAACCCAAAAGGCATAACTCTATAAGCAAACATTCCCAAGGAGTGGTGAATGTAGTCTTCACTGATCTTTCTCTTCTATACGAACTTGGTCAGAAGCTGCTATATCCATCAAAAACTATAACACTCCTAGCCCTACTTCGCCCAAGATCTGATCTCGAAAATGGAAGAGAGTAATGATCCTTCTTTGTTGCCTTATTGAGCTTCCCGTAATCAACAAAAATGCGTAGCTGCCCATTCTTTTTATTGAGATCACAATGGGAGAAACCCATTCGAATTCTCCACAAAAATATGAATCCTGCATCAAGCAACTTATCTATTTCTTCTTTTACAGTCTTGGAAAAATTAGGATTCATTCTATATGGCATTTGCTTTATGGGCTTAGCACCATCTACCAGCTCAATAGAATGTTCTACCCAACTTACTTGATGGATTTCCTTGTAATCAAAAGTGAATAGGTGTATGTACCTTTGAAAGAGCTGGAGGTAGGATTCCTTCTCACTCTCCATCATAGCATCACCAATCTTTATTTGTTGGAGATGATCATCAACTTCTTCTTCAGATAATTTTATGGGGTCATGAGTTGGTGTGACTGGAAGGATATCCATGACTGAAACATCAACCTCACTTTCTTCATCTTCAAATGTCCACTTCACCGGTACTAGAGCAATCAGAGGATGTCCAATCATCAGTTTCATCACTTGAATCCACAGGTTCTGCCTTATGATGTCGAGGGATCACGTTTATCTTCACCCTCTCTCTACCACATCCAAGTGTCATGAAACCTTCATTCCAATAGTTTCTTGCATGAACTCTCCTTATCCATGGTCTTCCCAAAGCAGCATTGGGTACACAAGCGATACCATTTTTCATCACCCGAAAGTCTACCACACATACAACACCCATAATGATATTGCCATATTTGAAACTACACCTTCTCGGTTTAGTTTTTCCTTTATTTAATGACCTTAACATAAGTGCTTGAAGGGTGATCAATTTTAAACCCAACATATTCATTACAGACTCACCATTACATTAATCGCAGCACCTCCATCAACTAAGACATCATGAATTGAAATACCATTACATAATACCTCAGCTTGTGGAGCATAGGGATCCGCTCTACCTCCAAAACAGGACCTCAACCTCCTTCCTTCGCCGAGCATTGAGTCCACCTCGCAACTCCCGCCTCTTATCGAAGACATAGCCAAGAGTTGACCATATGTAATATTTGGTGAGCCTTTTAGACAGATCTTCCAAGATGGAGTATGGTCCTTGCCCCGTCAAATCAAAAATCCCGCACACCCAACTTTCTTCTCCTATGTTTCTTACTAGTTTCTCCTTTCATCTTCTTCGGATCATTTCCATCTTGATTATCTTTTTCTTTCTTTATTTTTGTTACAAACACATCTACTTCATTATTTATGCTCTTATCTACTACATCAAAAGAATTCACAGTGCTTTTCCTTTATCATTATCTCCTTTACCGTGATGTAGAAGCTCTATCTCGGACAATTATACTTATAATGACCCTTTTATAACAACCATAACATACAACTTGAAATATTTCTTTTTGGACATCTATCTCCTCCCGAGAATTAAATTCTTTTCCTTGAAGAAGATTAATAGTTAATCGACCCATATTTTTGAGCAGATCTTCATACTCGGTAGATGTACTAGGAGAAAGATTTGTGCTCACCGAGAGTGGTTCAGGATTCTCGGACCAAAGATGCCGGTGTAGGCTCTACTTTAGCAACAATTTCTTTGGGCTCCTCTTCCATGCTTTCTTCTTTCCTTCTTGCAATCTCCTTTGCTTTTTCAATGGTAGCTAGGCGGTCATACTTCACTCGTTTTCTGATCTCTGGCTTCATCCCAAGAATGAAGTGCTTACATAGGAGATTATCCACGCCGTTCATCAACCCATCTCGCTAATCCTTCCTTCCGATCCGGGCATCAAGCTTCCTCCTTAGCTCTAGAACACGAGCATGATAATCCCTTATCTTATCCTTCTCTCCTTGGGATAGCTTTGTGATATCGATCATGAGATCTGCATATTTCTGTTGTTCACCAAATTCTTCAAGAAAACTTTCAGTTAATAAATCCCATGAATTTTTCACATTATCACCTAGTGTTTCAAACCACCTAAGTGCTGAACCATCCAAAAAGGTAGGAAAAAATTCAGTCCATTGTTCCCTTCTTATGAGGCCATTACAAATACAAGATCGTTTAAACTCTTGAATGAAAGAGGAAGCATCTTCATTAGATTGGGCTGAAAAAACAAGAATCTTCCCCATTTTCAAAAGTAACCACCATAAAATACCAACCCACAAGTAAAATCAACAAGACTTATGTGCACAAATAATTGGAATCACTGTAATAGAAAGTGACTTTACACCTTTCTATAGTAAAATAGAAATGACCACGGTAACTATGGTAAAACTTGACTTACTGCGGTAAAAACTGACTTTACTGTGGTAAACACTATTCACAATAAAAAGTGAAGTTCTCGTGGTAAATACTATTCATGGTAAAAGTGACTTTACTATGATAAACAAAAATGACTTTACCATGGTAACTACTATTCACGATAAAAATGACTTTACCATGGTAACTACTATGCAAAGTAAAAATAAGGTTACCCTCCAATTGATTTTGACTAAGTGGGAATATCTCTCCAGAAAATCCACTAACGAGGAATGGTCCCAAAGAACGGAACCAAAATGTCATCACCAATCCGATACTATGAGAATTCTTCACTAGGAACTCCTTGTGCTATGATTATTTACTAATGCACAACCTTTAGTTTGGTGGATGTAATCTGGAAACAAAGCAACAAACGTAACACAAGAATACCATCGACTATGATAAGACGGAATGATGACGAATCTGAAATATTAAAGTAAATTATAATATTAACATGAAATTGTTACAATCTCATCCATGAGGTACTTCAAGTGTTATTGACTTTACTTGCCTTTCACCAAGACTATGGGAGAAACTTTACAATTACACCTCTTAATGGCTTCTTCAACACACCTTTAAACTGATGGCTTCCTTTGCACACTTCCTACAATATTTCTCACTACTTCCTTCTATGCTAAATGAGGGGGGTGGCCTCTCTATTTATAGAACTTCCAGGCTTATCCATCTTATCTCTAAGATAGGATAAGAAATCCACTCTGATGAATCATATTCCATACCTTAACTCTTATCTGTACATGTAAGCTTATCTTTTAAGATAAGATAAACCTTATCATTTTACATGGGTTCCACATTTTTAGACTTTTTACAAATAAAATACACAAAATATTTATGACCTCACTCCTTGTCCTTATTACCAATATAATATTTCTAATTCCTAATCATGTAGACCCTACTTCTCTACTTACCCAAACTTTGACATTTTAACATTACCGAACCACTTATGACAAATATTTACTTTTTACCACAACATTCCTATTGTACTTTGACTGTTACCATACTATACATTATTGGCGGCGTCGTACTGGTAGCACTGTTATCTTCTATCAGACGCTACTACTAATTATACTTAACAACATCCTATTCCTAATACATACATTAATGAAATAGAAATTACGGAGGAAAATTTTAGTGTCGTGACAGATCCTCTAATTCCGAGAGATTAGGGAAAAATTTCAACAAAAGAAGAACCCGAGCTTCCAAAAACATAGTGCAGGTTCGACCCAAGAAACAAGGCATGAGTTGACCGTGGCTGATGTGGATGCAACATGCATGAATTACCAACGAGTTGTCTGTGAAGCATGCATGCAAAAATCAATGCACAAGAAAACCAAAAATGAGCCTCCAAATCAAAAGGCAAAGCATGAGCTGATTCAACCATGCATGAAAGGTAGAAGAGAAAACCAAGTTAGAAAAAAGTGTAGAGGTCAGCGGTGCAAGTGCAAGAGGCCACAAGCCCATTCAAGAAATGAAAAAGCAGAGATGGTGAATGACTATGCAAACCACAAACAACACCATGGGAAAAACTAGGATGTTCATGTGATAGAAGGTTTCAGGAGTAACTGCCGAGCATAAACAATGCACATAGGAAGAGCTCTAAACAAGTGTTTTTCCACCAAGATGTTTACCAAAAATAACAAAATCTGGTGGTAAAAAAATGCAAGCCTGCACACATGCACAAACCCCCAAAATGCACAAACTCCAAGAGAAAATTGTTAAGCAGATTAGCATGATTCCAAAGTAATAATCAAAAAAACTTGCATGAGGAAATAAGAAGAAAGTAGAAGTAATAAGTAACTGAGAAATGAAGAGTGCACGTTTTATTGAAACTAGCTCTGATACCATGAAAGAGGGATTTGCAAGAACCGATGTCAAAAATAATGCACCACAACAAATTTTCACTCCAATGGTAATGTCAAGCTCCAACACAATAAGCAAGATTTGAACAATGGAAAGAATATGCAAATAAGAAAATAGGTCTGCTCATGCTCATAGATTGAAAAAAACAAGTACAAATAGGGGTGTTGTGTAACCCCCAAGCCTAAACAAGGAAAGAACCTCAATGATGCCACTAACACATATGACGTGACTGACGCATATGAAGCCACTAAATGAGGAGTTACAATTCCAAATAAGGAATGTAACTCCTATGATTCACTAACGTAAATGACGATGATAGATTGTATGATAGAATCTAACACTTGTCATTTGACATCCTAAGACCTATGACTCTCATAAGGAGATATGAATCACTAGGTGATGTGGACGATGACTAGGCATGTCACACACACCAACAATTACAACATATTTAACTATAAATAATTATATTATATTTTATTTATTTATGAAAAGATATTTGTGTCACTCAATAGTGATGTTTATGTGGTTTTAGCATTGCTTAAGGATGACATAAAAGTGGCATAGGGGTAATGAAAAACTCACACAAAGGTTGTTCTAATGCGATGTAATTATAAATATCTAGCCACATCATAGTTGCATCACTTTTATGCCACACTATAGAACATGATGTTCTCAAAGAAATGTGGCAAGAAACACCGAAAATATCAACTTATGGCATCAAAATGACACAAAAATTGCACCATTCATACTTCATGTAGTATTTATTTTAAGAAACAATATATATTAAATATCCCCTCTCAAAATGAGAGAATACCTTTTTACAACCAAAAGATGTCCTATAATTAACCTTGTTTACACAATAAGTTAAAACCTTAAAAAAATACTTTAAAGAAGATGCATTATTTTCTCCAAAATAATGTAGTTACAAGTTAAAGGTAGCTCTACTAAAATAGGTGTTACTTTATCCTAACTTCATAAATAACCCATCACCCAAGCACAATTCGGAAAATCAAAGTAGCTTGACATCTAACACAATGAATCTTAGTCTAAAAACATGTTTATATTTGGTTCGATTCCTTAATTCTTATTAACACCGAATTTGAGAATTTTATTTGATCTATTATGTAACTAAAATTATTGGAGCATATCTGAAATGATATGGATTATTTTTTAATATTATTATGTAAATCGAAGGTATGGTTAGTTAACTTTATGGCATGCGAAGGATATGCGATGGTGGAGATGGATGTGAGGATACACATATTGAGTATGATGGCAATATGGACACCTGGTTAGCTAATGTTATAATTATTTTTGGTTTTGTTTTCGGTTCTTAGGATAATTTTTAGTAAAGTGTACAATTTAATTTGTAGAAATCTACTTTTAGAATTCTATTTTTAGATATATTCCATTTTAGACCTGGAAGTTCCAATTAAAGTATAGTTCACTATATGTGCACTTAACTAAGGTAAAATAATTATCCATTTGTATTCAAGAGGTGTGGAAGCATTTATATGTGTATATGACTTAATTTATTCTATTTCTATTTTTAGGATAGGTCGGGACACCTAGTTTAGTTAGTGTGCAATATAAATTATGTATGTGTCACTTAAACTAATAATGACAATTTTTATCTAATTTTTCATTCCTTTTCAATTAAATGATCTAGTACTAGAGAAAACTAAATAAGTCAAAGCATGGAGGGTTTAAAGTACCTCAAATGTGATGTGATGGATGAACGAGTGCAAAGTGATGATGGATCCTCATTGTAGCTTATGACCTATAAATAATATAAATTGAAATAGGATTGATTAAATAGATTTAGGCGGGGGTGTATGAATGATGTTGGCTCCAAGAAGTGATTAGCTTCCTTTCAGTATATCAACCCTCATTTTTTCAAAAGAGTGAAATAAAGATAGAAAAGTAGATAGTATGCAAATACAAAAATATATCAATCGAGAAATGATTAAAATTGATATAGAAGATGATATGATTGGAACAACAATAAATTCAAGGTTACCTAGTATGGGTTGACGGTGACCTAGATTGTGTAGAGGTAGGTCGACAACAACTTGAGTAAGAGGATCTATAATATGAGTTGAATATGAAAACCTGCAAGGTTTGTATGTAATCTAGAATTTACAGAGGCTTGAGTATATTCAAGTCAACCTATAGAAGGGATATGAAGGAGAAAACCAGAGAGAAGGACATAAAATGGCAGTAAAGGGGGCATGATAGCAAGTTGTTCCTAGGGCGATGGAAACTAGGGTATAGGTAAGAGAGGTTTAGTAGGTAGACAAACAAAATGATGAATCTGAAAGATAAAGAGGGATGGTAGAGTGAAAGAATGCAATGGAGAAGAATCTAATGAGAAAATTCAATGATTGCAGGATGAGTTGACAATGATCTAGTAGGGTCAAGGGTGACTATAGCAGAGTTTGTGTAAGGCTGAGAATAGATGGATGAAAAGTCAACCTGTGAGAAAAGGATCTGAAATAGAAGGTTGTTGAGTGATCCTTGAATGTTGCAAAATATTATTTGAACCTACAAGATGTTAGATACAAGAAGAGCAATGATAATATGTTAAAAACTGATTAAAGGAATATAAAAACAATGATAATATCACAAAGGATGATTGTGAGTGATGCATGAATGCTCATGCACAAGAGAGAGATCAAAAGTCATGAGGAATCTCCCTTACTCACGTATGCATCTGATTTTTTACCCCTTTTGGAAGGATTTAACTTAGTTTTATATGATTGATGGTGACTACGATGGGTTACCACCGACCACGAGGAAAATTTCCCCAATGGGAAAGTTTTTTTGTGTTTTTGGCATGATTTTGTATTTTTAAGAGTTGGAAGGGTGCTTTAAAGCATTGTTTGGGATTAAATTTCTTGGGGATAAATCAAGGGTAGTTAGGGCATAAAAATAGATAGGAAGAAAGCTAGGAAAAAGCATAAGATAGAGATTTAGGATAAAAGCATCCTAAATAGAAAGTATATTAGGGAATGATATGATGTGGGTATTAGTTAATTAATTAATACGAGTTAATTAATTAAATTAAGTAAAGATGACTCTATGGGTATTTAAATTGAATTAAGGTGATGTATTTAATTAAAAGGGCACCTAGATAGGATCCCGATACAATTTTCACACGTGGGTAGGAAAGGTATAGACATAGAAAATTTAGGTGTCTACATCTTCCCATTTTTGTTGAGTGGTTTTCATTAGTAAGCCATCGAAAAGAAGAGTGAGATAAAAATGGTATGATGAGGATTGAGGGAAGGTAGATGATGATCTCCCCCTCAAATGGGAGATCAATGGCATCAAAGGAAATCAATGATGCATTTGAAAAAAAAAGGTAGATGGTGAACTTCAAGGGTGGGTGGGTAAAGAAAAAAAAGGGTAAAAGGATTACCAAGGAAAGATGCCCTAAGGAAAAATGATGGCAATAAAATTGAAAACCATGGTGGGGAATCCAATATCACATCGGTAGAGGGAAAATTGTAGTCTCAATGGAGAAGGGTGATGTAGTGCCCACTTCCCTTTGACACCTTTTGATACCTATTTTGATACTATGATTTCATTGTGGACATTATTATGTTTTGATTTAATATGTTGTTAGACATTTGATCATAGATTATTATTGATCTTGATTTGGTTATGATTCATGATGATTATTAGAGACACCTTATATGTGGATGATGATATATTATTTGACATGGATGTTTCATAGATGTTGTTTGGATATATGATTTTGGATATCATGAGTAGATCTAGAAATGGATATTGTATGTTGATGATATAGTTCTTGGTTAAAAATGTAAATGATTTAGTTGTTACTTCGGTGTTGTTGTGATTCATTTATATAGTTGGTTTTGTGATATCATTTATATCATGTTGGATATTATAATATGGCCATGAGGCCAAAGGAGGTTTTTGTATTTTTCAAGTTAAAAATATCACAACAAAACATCGGGGGATTGGAGACCAACCACAATGGAATTCCAGGTGAATTCGACAAGGTCACCATGACAACTTGTTTGTGTATGTGTTGTTTTGTTAGGGATTCTCATGCGGGGATCACCTTTACATGTGACCATGGGTTTTTTAATTTTATTAATGTGTTTCTTTTATTATTGTTGTATGTATTTTATTAGTAATGTGTTCTTTTCTTTTAATTAATTAAAATTGTGATAGATTGAGGTGAGGAAACATATGGTTAAAATTTAAATAAATTAAATTGGGATATGGGAAAGTAATTATAAGAGTTGTTGGTTGTTTGTATTAAATATGTAAGGGATGTGTAAGTTGTGTAAGAGTATGTTTAAGTCATATTTTGAAGTATGAAATACTCCATCTCTATGACAAATTTGAATTTGTCCTTGGGGGTTGTTTTTGGAGGCTTGTGGGACAAGTAAAACTTGTCCCATGCCTCTAAATTTAATTTAACAACCATACTTATGGTTGGAGAAGTGATTTGTGACTTTTATAATGCATTTTATTAAATCATGTTGCTTTGTTTTGATTGCACTTTCTTCTTACATTTTATTTATTTTATTGTCCCTTGAGGTGTGGGCTTTTTGGAGTGTGCAAGTAACTTGTCATATTTTCACCCACCTCTTTATTTTGCTTGGGAGAATATATTTTATATTTTGTGTTTGAATTTAAGGATGTGTGATGTGGCATCCTACATGGATCCACATCATCCTTTCTTCTTCTCTCTTCTATATAATTTAAACTCTTGCCTTGTTTTGGGTTGTTGAATCATTTTGCAACTTCTTTGGGGTGCATTTTCTTGTGTTGGAACTCTTGTTTTAGAGGAATTTTGGAGAAATATTTATATCCTTGAGAGATTTTTGTTTTGGGACTGTATTTTTTTTTGGCATTTGAAACTTGCTATTAGGAAACAAAATTTACCATGGAGAGGTAGAAATTTAACTCTCTTTTCATTCTCGTTATTTTCTTGTTGTGTTATATGAATGGAGAATGTTTTGTTTTATTTATTGGGTGGTTGGGTAGAATACCATAGGGATGGTATAGCAGAAGGCTATGGGGAATCCATGTGGGGTGCATAAGGTAATGCCAATGGCATCAGAATTTTTGGTGGGAGTTTGGGTTTGAATCCACCATGGAAAAGAAATAGTTTGCATTTCTTACTTTGTGGGGGCGCGCATAAGGAAAATCTGTGGGGGCATAAGGAGGGATTTGTGGGGGCATAAAGATGTGTGTGTGATGATTTTTTTGGTGGTTTGTTTTGGTGGATGCACATTCCCAATGGGAGGCATAAGTAGCTTCCCCATAGACTTTACTCCTTTAGCTTGCATGATCAAGCCTAAGTTTTGATTGGAATGTTTTTATTGCAGTTGTGAACTACTATTTGTGTTGAACTATGTTTTATATTGAATTATGCATGTGAAATAATGTTGTGTGTTATGGAAACCAATTTTTACCATGGGTTGAATCACACCTTTTATTGTATCTTGGTTGGGGCTTGGGGGTTAATGATGAAGGAATGCTTCTCCTTTCATTTGATATATTGGTTGGGTGGAGAGTGTTACCTTTCCCCTCTTTGTTGTGATCAACTTAGATAATGAGAAAATGTACATGTTGTTGTCCTAGAGCAAAGGAAAAATACAATTTTACAAGTCCCTGTGAAAACTTATTCATTTGTAATCCTTTCCCACTTGTTGTGGATGAAATTGTAATGTATACTTGTGAAGAATTGATGTATGTAATTGATTATGAAGTTGTATATTTGAATTGTGAAAGGCATTTATATTCTGTTTTGTTTATTAGAAAGAAATAGAATTTTGTTATTACATTCAACGTGGAAGAATGAAAAGATTTATAATGAAGTCAATAAAGAGTTGAAAGACCTTTTTCATATGCATTGTTGGATTGAATTAAATGTTTCATTGTATGGAAAAAGATATAGTTAGATCTTTGTTTTTTAAAAAGTACACGTGGGAACAATGTTGTATTTTGTATTCTTGGAAATGTGTAAAAATGAAATTTAGTATTTTCTTTTGATCCGTAATGGTTTGTTTTAAATGACTGAATGTATTGGGTTAGTTTAGAAATAAAAAACACACTTGAATGATGAATTTGATAAACAAATTGCTAGAAATGGAATTTCAGTTATAAACTTAAAAATTGACAAATGAATTTAATTAAAATGCACAGTTCAGACCTGCACACATTAATCAACTTGGAAATGTTAAAATTTAGTATGTTGTATCATAAATGAACTCAAATTGACAAAGAAAACTTAAGAAAACTATTTAGAACATTGCAAAATCGAGCCAATCCTTTCCTCAGCCATTTTCTGTCAATTGTTGGACAAAATTCAAACTTGAATAAATTGAGAAAATTTACTTCCCTAAAACACTTTAAATCCTTCCTAGAGAAATCCTCCATGTCTGTTTGGCATGTTGAGTGAAGGAGGAGATCCAATTTAATCAAATTGGAAAGTTGGAAATTACCAGTTGGCATTTTAAAATCCTACAAATCATTTTTGTAAAATTGACCCTTTAAAATTTATCAAAAAGTAAAATTTATGATTCTTGTGCAAAGAGGGCATCGAGATATTTCCAAAAAGTCCTCGTTTTCCCAAACCGAGCTTTCTAGCTCAAGTTATGGCCCTCTAAATTTTTCCTACCTTGGCGGGAAAATTTGGGAAAAGTTTTTCTGGTGGGCGGTGGTCCGAAATTTTCCATCGGTAAATCCTTAGAATTTTTTGAAAATTTTGGCTTGGGAAATTTTTTGAATTTTCCTCCGCTGGCCCGAAACTAATTAGAGGCTTCCATGTGTCCTCACGGGAGTAGCAGAGGCGTGGCATCATTTTTTCCCTTAGACCTTTTAAAAAATTGGAAAATTTTTCCATTTCACCCCGTCGACCATGGCCTATCACAGTTGTCATGTCATAGCTTTGGGTGCTAGCAGAGGGGGTGGAACCCTCGTGACCCCTCTTCCTTTTAAAAATTTTGATTTGGAAATTTTTATGAAAATCTCCGTGGCCTCGCTTTCCTCCTTGCTTCGGTGCCGACTCTCCCGCTGGATGTGCAAACCGCACGACCCACTATTCCTTATCTCCCCTTTGGCAAAATTCACCATATCTCCTCGCCACTCTACCTACCTCCTTCTCCTTCTCCCCATGATGTAGTGTGTGTAATGCCATGTGTCCTTAGAGGACCCATGAAGGTGCACACACAAATGGAAATTTTCTCCCGTGTAAGGAAAATTCCAAACGCCGCCCCACGACCCACCAACCCGAATTTTGCTCTTCACCCCTACTTGACACGTGTCCCCTGGGGAAAATTTGACCCCTAAAGTCCGCCTTGCTCATAACTTGAGTTCTACAAGGAGTTAGGAGGACTTCTTTATATCACCGAAAAGGTGAGAAAATTTCCTATCCAATGGGAGTGAATTATGGAAATTTTGGATGTGTTAAGTATAAGAAAAATCAAGTTGAAACTATGGGCTTGTTAGAGAGTGGGTATGGGGTAAATTACTCCTTAAACCTAACCAAACTTCTAACCCTAAAATTTGGACCTTGTGACCTTTGGAAATTGTTTTAAGGAAGAGTATGTTCTAGTATGTTAGATTTTTTCCAGAACGATAGTGTCAACTATTTTCTTACCACCTAGTTGTGGATACTTCCAATAAAAAAATCCATAATTTTATAACCCTAGGTTGTTTCTTAGGTCTCAAGTGGGTTGTTTTAATCGGGCATCATGGGTGACAATACTCTACATGCTAGCAAGTGGGTGCAAATCCCTATGAAATGGATACAAGCCATGATGACCAATGGGTCATAGACAATTCATCAAACTATGTGTAACTAAATGTGAAAATTATGTGATTTCCTCTCGTATACGAAGAATCAAGTGAAAATTTATTCATCTAAAAGAGGCAAGGATTAAAATAATGGTTCCCAACAATAGGACATGAGAAAAGGCTAAAAGGTGAGTAGTGAAATAATTTTTCCCAAGGGGAGAGACGTATGGCCACGAAGGTGGAGTTTTGAACAAATTTAATAGGATTTGTAAAAGTAAAATGTCCGCATAGGTAATAAGTATGGCCACAAAGGTGGAATTTGAAAGTATAAATTAATGTAGGGAATGTTGAATTAAATTTCCCAAAGGGGGAACATAAATTGTCACAAAAGTGGACTTATGATGAGATAGATTAGATAAGGTTTCATGAGATAATAGATACTAATAAAATAAGGTATGACCAAAGGGTACAAAGAATGTTACATCATCAAGGAACATGCGAGGGACAATATTCCTCAAATCACATTAGGGGTAAACAAGAGGGGGATCCAGGTAATGTAAGGCACATGAGACCAAAACAAATGTTAGCAAATAACCCATGATAGTTATTCATTCGAGAGATCAAAAGGAAACATGGATGAAATGAACTCATAAACCTAATGTCGACATGAAAAAGGGGTTTGAGGTGTAACTTGTACACGGGAAGAGGGTTCTCCATAAGTGGTGTTCCCTAAATCTATACCTTGACTCTAGGAAGGGGAAAGAAAAATTGATCAATGCAAGAAGTTTACAAGAAGAAATTCCATCAATTCAGGAAGATTTCTTATAATGATAATAAAATGGAATGTTGATCAATATGGGAATCCTTAAAATAACATGAGCAGAGCGATCCTTTGAAGGTATGGTATAAATTATACATAATATAAATGGAAATAATAATATATGATATCCTTCCTTTGAGGGATTGATCTATGTCTTTGATTTTGATTTGACTTTGATTCTCATGCTTTTTTTCATGAAAAATTGTTCTTTAAGGAGCAAGATGTTTTTAATAACTTTTATTTTTTAGAAGAGCATCCATGAATTTTTACTTTGACATGGGAAAGTGCTGGAGATAACTAGGTAGACCACTTTAGAAGGGGATAATAAATGTACAAGAAACACCCCTCAATCCTTTGCATGATTCCAATAGGTGAATATGATGGTGATGGATGTAATGATCATGGATTTCTCACCAAAGAGGGAGAACCTATCCATAAGGAATATGCTACTGGGAAGATCCATGGTGCCCATATTTAAGGTCACATCTAAGAAGTGACAGTAGAGCACATAATTCCAAATCATCATAATGGAAGATGGAAGAGGTTAAAATGGAGGAATGATATAAGGATATGACTAAGATCTCAGTAGTATATATGCTAACAATAGAATTTTTGCAAGTGCAATGCATTAAGAGGTTTTGCTTCTGGTTTACTATCAAGGAAGGGAAAAATTTCCACGCAATGCCTTGGTTAATTTTGCGTTCATGGATAGGATGATATCTTACAAAGGATGGGATACAATGAGATAGATGAGAAAAGATGAAAAACTATGCGCTACCCTTAAGGAAGTGAAAATATGCATCCTTAATGAGACGAGTAAATAGAGCCCAAAAGGAATGACAAATATGATCACAACATTGGATTTTGAAGATATTGTCCTCCCAAGGGAAGGATGAGGTGATAAGAATATTTGATTTAGGATGAATGAGGTGGATGAAGATTGTACATTATGTGTGACTCCTTTGCGGTGAGGGATCAATAAATACGTGTTTCAAGCAATGGATAGAAAATTGGTCTTAAAACAATTCCAAGGATGGAAAGGATTTGATCAGAATCGGATCGATCTTAGAACAAAGTCCCCTAACATGTATGGATGAGGAAGATTCAAAGGTATAAAAAATAAAGGGAAGGTGTTACCCAACATTAGGTAACTTAGATGTAGATGAGATAGCGAATGCCGAAGGAGTTTAGATGGGATCGTCTTGGATTTGGATTGGATATATGGTTAGGGATCATAGGGGTGATCGAAAAGGCAAACAGTATCAATGAAGAAGGGAGGAACTTCTATAGGGGAATGATGTGCGAAGGGGTGGATGAAGGAGGATGCTTAATAATTTTGATGGATGGGGATATAGGAATAGGAGTTGGATTGGTTGTGATGGATGGAGAAGGATGTTCCCCCTGAATGAGGAAATTGTATTTCTCAACAAGATCATGGATGATGGTCGAAAGTCCATACAAGAATAAATTGTGTATTTGTGGCACAATGATAAGAGCATACGAGGTTAGGATTAACCATGAGGGTTTCCTACTATGAGGATCAAAATGTCTGATGGGAGGAAGCATGATGGCTAGATATTCGATTAAGTGTCGAAAGATGTGTATAATACCCAATGAAGTTTCAAGGAAAGATAACTCTTGTGGGTTTTGATAGGATGTTTGGGCTTAGGTGAAGATGTAGATTAGATGGGTAAATTAGGCATCTTGAAAGAAGAATAAAATTTAGGAGGAGAGTTATTATTATGAGATGTCTTAGATGAAGGGGTTGACCCTAAAATAGATGAGTCTATGCTTGGGATAGATTTTGTAATATTGAATCTCCGAGGAGAGGTAAGGTCTAATTTCTTACAAGGGTGTATGTGAGAATTTTGGGGATGTTTACCCTTAGCAGAGATGACTATAATTTCAACTAGTGAATCTGAATATGGGTAAGTGCACCAAGTCAAATAAAAGGGGGTCTTAAGTGGATGCATGTTTTTGAAAAAAAACAAAAATTCAACATGTACGAAGCTTTTTTGAAATAGTTACACTCAAAATTGGAAGATGTTGTAGGAATATTAATCATAGAATTTTGAGTCTAGTTTCTAAGATACTAAATTTTATTGGAAAATGAGATAAGTTTAAGTGGGTCAAACAACTAAAATACCAACAAATGCTCCTTTTATTGTTAAAAACACAATAGAGTGACTTTCATGCCCCCACCATTTTATGAGCACCATTTAGTATTTTTTAAAACCCTTTGGTAGAAAGATAGATAGGAGCATCTAGTTTGGGCTCCATTTTTTTAGATTTTTTTAGTGAATATTTTTTTATTAATGATTTTTCTAGTACAAAAATTTTATGTTTTGAAAAATAACGGAGCTCGACTGTGCCCCCCTTAATCGCCTCTAAAAAGTCAAAAATTATATATATATTTTGAATATGTATAGAATCATTCCTAGTTTGGGCTAGTATAATTTTTTTAGATTTTGATCACCCAAAAAAAAAAGATACACCATGACATATAGACATATTTACACTTTTAAAAATAGCTATAAAAAGGCATAGTTAGAAAATAAATAATATGGAAACCTTATATTAGTCAAAAAATTTAAAAATTATATTTTTAGAAAGAAGAGACTCTGCTCTACGTTGTGGTATAATGTTTTTAAAATGGATTGATTGTTTTATTTTGATTTATCATAGAGGAAGTGGCATTTTTACATTTTCTTGTAAAAACACGTTGTTTGTTGTGTTTGTGCAGGTCCATGCCTCAGGCTTGGGGATCCAAACCGGATCCCAAGCCTTGAAGCATGGCTTGGGAAAAGAGAAAATGCAAAACGCATACATGTTACATAATGCATATGCATTCTGCGGTATTATAAACATAACGCGTACACATTCTATGTAGTATAAACATTATGTATGCTTTTGAAATGCTTCTATAATTTTTTCATTTATTATTATTTATAGTTTATTATTTCTTATACTTTAAATTTATTTATGCAAATATAATAAATTAGGGTTACTTTGCACCTTATGGAATTAGTCTCATAGCTCCATGAGTCATGGTTTAGGAGATATTTTTTAAAGTATAATCTAGTCAGTACATAGGTAAATTTTCAGGATTTCAGCATTTAACCTAAATCTTTTAGCATTTAACTTCTACAATCGAAACCCTAAACCATAGGCCATAAACCTAAACACTAAACTATAAACCTTGAGCCCTAAACCCTAAACCCTAAACCTTTAACCATGATCCCTAGACCCTAAAGCCTAAACCATAAACCCTAAACCTTAAACATTCATCCCTTACATGTGATCCCTAAACCATGAGCCTTAATCCTTAAACCCTAAACCCTAAACCATGAACCATGAGCCCTAAATGCTAAACCCTAAACCCTAAACCATAAAAATAAATCCTAAACCCTGACCCCTAAATACTAAACCTTAAACACTGAATCCTAAACCCTAAACCCTAAGCCTTGAACCCTATACCCTTATCCTTGAGACCTAAAATCTAAACCCTAAATCCTAGACAATATACCCTAAGCCCTAATCCCTAAAACGTAAACCCTAAAACCTCAAGCCTTAAACCATAAACCCTAAACATCAATCCTTAAAAATTAAATCCTAAACCCTAAACCCCGAACCATAAACCCTAAAACATGAACCGTAAACAATAAACCCTTATCCCTAAACACTAAATCCTTAACCCAAAACTCTAAACCCTAAACCCTAAACCTTAAACCCTAAATGCTTAACCTCGATCCATAAACCCTAACCATAAACACTAAACCCTAAACCCTAAACCTAAAACCTAAATCCTAAACCATAACCCTAAACCTTGAACCCTGGACCCTAAATCTTAAACCCTGAACCATGAACCTTAGCCCCTAAACCCTAAACCCCAAACCATATTTCATCAATATTTCCTAGTCTCGTGCCTAGAACCATCATTGAGTCTCACATAGAACTACCTTGTTTATGAGAGGTGGGACAAGTAACTAAATGGATACGACATCTACCTTGTGCTCTTGTAATGCATATATTACACATCTCTTCCAAACTTGTTTCTCCTCACATATACTTGCACTCTTAAATATAAATTTATTCACACTCTAAAATAAATTTCACAATTCTCATATTTCCATGTATGGTATTATGCAAGCCAAGATGACCCATTAGAAGCTAGGAAAAATAACCATCACAAAAAAAAAAATCTTAAAGGAAAAAAAAAGAAACATCGAGAATATATCAATGCAGAGGTGTAGGATCATAATTGAATTTCTGTAGTATCCTTTTCCTCTAGAGAAAGATAAATTTCAAGTGTTCTACTTTGGAATGGATAATAAATTTGATAGAAATTCCTAAAGTGTTCAAAATAAACATAGAAATAGGGGAATGGCTAAGAACACTAAGGGTTTATCAATTTCCTAGTAAATATTTCTTATATAGTTCTAAATGGGAGTTACCTCGGCCTATGACTTAGTGACCTTCCATTCATTGATAATTCCTTATATGATAAACCCATGGATGTTTTCAAAATCCCCTAAATAAAAAGATAGGGGTAGTCATCAATCCTAGTGAAGGGTGTGATGTGATTTCCAAGAAACTTGAAATTCATATAGATTTAGAGGTCATCACACAAATTTACAAATATCTATATCATTATAAATGGAAGCCAAGTAATGGTGTCTCCCCGTACATCCAAGGATTAAGGACTAATTGGGTCTTTGGAAGGATTGGAGAGTCAGGAATATGACATTTCCCTCCTTCAAAATATCAACAGATGAAAAACATCAAATTTTGATGACTCTCTTTGAATGTTCTACCTACAAATTCGATGAACCCTGAACTCTGTGACCTAAACCCTTAACCCTCAACCATGATACCTAAACCCTAAACTATAAACCATAAACCATACAACCAAAATAATAAATCCTAAACCCTAAACACTAAATACTAAACCCTAAACCTATAACCCTAAACCCTGAGCCCTAAGCCCTAAACCCTAAATACTAAATCTAGAGCCTTGAGCTCTAACCCCCAAACCTTAAACTAGTAACTCTGAACCCCGAACCTTAAGCCATAAACCATGAACCATGAACCCTAAAACCTAAACCCTAATCCCTAAACCATAAACCCTAAACCTTAAGCCTTGAACCCTACACCCTAATCCTTGAGCCCTAAACCCTAAACCTTAAACCTTGAGCCCTAAACCCTAAATCTAGAGCCCTGATCTCTAACCCCTAAACCTTAAACCTGTAACTAACCCCTAAACCTTAAACCCATAACTCTGAACCCTGAACCATGAGTTGTAAACCTTAAACCATGCACCATAACCCTTAAACCCTAAAGCATGAGCTCTCGATCCCTAAACCATAAACCCTAAACCTTAAGGTAAATGTTAAATCCTCGAAGGTCCATAAACCCTAAACCTAAGAAATAAATCATAAACCCTAAACCCTAAACTCTAAACCCCAAGCACTAAACCCTAAACCCTAAGCCATAAACCCTAAACCCTAAAACATAAGCCCTAAACACTAAACCCTAAACCCTAAACTCTGCGACCTAAAACCTTAACCCTAAAACCTAAACCCTAAACTTCGAGCCTTAAACCCTAAAACCTAAACCTTGACCTTTAAACCTTAAACCCTAACTCTTAAACCCTAAACCATAAACCCTAAATCCTCAACCCTAAACCTTAAACCCTGATCCCTAAACCTTAAACCCTATACCATAAACCTTAAGCCCTAAACCCTAAACTCGAGCCCTAAATCATAAACCCTAAACCCTAAAACTTAAACCTTTACCCCTAAACCCTAAACCTTGAGCCCTAAACCATAAAACCTAAACCCTCGAACCCTATGCCCTAAGCCATAATCCCTAAGCCAAATACCTAAACCTTGAACCCTTAAACATAAACCATCAACCCTAAACCCTAAAAACTAAACCCTAAGCCCTAAACCCTGAACCCTCAACTCTCAACCCTAAACCTCAACCATGATCCCTAAACCCTAAACCATAAACCTTGAACCCTTTACCAGTAAACCCCGAACCTTGACCTTAATCCTTAAACCCAAAATCCTAAACCCTAAAACCTAAACCCTAAATCCTCAACCCTAAACCTTAAACCCTAACTCCTAAACCCTAAACCGTAAACCCTAAATCCTCAACCCTAAACCTTAAACCCTAAACCCTAAACCCTATACCCTATACCATAAACCCTAAGCCCTAAACCCTAAATCCTTAACCCTAAACCTTAAACCCTAAACCCAAAACCCTAAACCATAAACCCTAAGCACTAAGCCCTAAATCCTAAACCATAAAACTTAAACCCTAAAAACTAAACCTCGACACCTAAACCCCGACCCTTAAACCCTAAACCTTGAGCCCTAAACCCTAAATCCTAAGCCTTGAACCCTAGGCCCTAAGCCAAAACCCTAAACTTGAACCTCAAACATAAACCCTAAACCCTAAAAACTAAACCCTGAGCCCTAAATGATGAACCCTCAACTCTCAACCCTAAACCCTAAATCCTTAACCATAATCCCTAAGCCCTAAACCATAAACCTTGAGTCAGTAAACCCTAAATGCTCAAAATTGACCCATAAACCATAAACCTTGAATCATGAGCCCTAAACCCTAAACCTCAACCTCGAACCATAAACCCTAAACCATAAACCCTAAACCATGAACCCTAAGCCCCGAGCCGTAAACCCTAAATCTTAAAATACGTACTATGAGCCTTAAACACTAAAACTTAAACCCTAAACTCCAACCTTGAGTCCTAAACCCTAAACCCTAAATCATAAACCCTCACCCAAAGGAAAGTCCTAAAAATATCATTCAACATGTTTCAGTGTGTAGGGAATAGTGTTTAAGGTGATCGATCAACTCATTTAGTTTTTATGAGAGACTACTTCCTTTGAAGGCCTAAAAAGGTATTTTTGGCCATTTTGTAGTTAATTGAACACCCTTCAGAACAAGATAAAATGAGCTAGTCATGTCACCAAGTTATCAAGGACCATTATTTGTTAAGTATTAAGGCATCATTTTTCTCCATAAGAGACATATGAGAAAAAGCATGTATGAGAATCATGAATTTGATTCCATGAAAGGATGCTTTTAGAGCTAGGAAAGGTTAGGGGATGATCTTTATATGGAGCACCATGTTTCTAAGAATGAGAAATCATCTAAGTTCACTTGACGCAATTCACTTGGTACTATTTGTAAAAACTCATTCAAGACCTAGTAGTTGTATCACACCTTAAGGAGGAGGCACATTACAATCACCTCATTTTGGCCATAGGACAGAATCCCATTTAGGAACAATCCTCTATCTAAAAAGTGAGGATTTATTTTTAGTAAGAAGTAGACAAATATCATAGAGTTAATTCATGGTCACTAAAGTGAATTATGGACCAAATTTATTTTTGTAAGTATAAAGCACCAAAACACATATGCATGGTCCATACTACACAAAACGCGTAAGCATTTTGACTTCTTTGAAATGTGTACATGTTATAACGTGTAACGCTGCTCTAGGTTCAATGATTACTCGAGCCAAAAAAATTAAAATGTGAGCACATTTTAGCAACACGCATATGCGTTTCATCTATTTTTGGGTTTTTGTCCACTTTTTGGCCCCCAAACTTTATGCACTTACCCATATGTAGGTGTAGGTTTGGGATTTCTTGATGTAAAAAAATGATTTTTAAGATCGACAACAGATCCACCCGTGTTTGTATTATATGGAGATTATTGCTTCATAAATTTTACAAGGGGTATCATCAATATATTCGCAAATCAAGAGAATGTGACAGTATGACAATCATTATAGATGTATACATAGGAATAGATATTGGAGAAGGAGTGGGTGGAAAATATTGGGATGGAATGGATGATGTATTCATATGTAAAGAGATAGGTATTGGGATAGTTGTAAGTGAGGTTGTAGAAATATATGTGGTAGAAATGGTGTAGTTGGGATTGATGTGGAAGTGAGTGATGTAGATGTAATAGGTGTGTTTGATGAAGGACTAGACATGAGAGATTGGGATGTAGTGATAACATGTATGGTTGAGATGATTGTAGACATAGGTGGTGTGGATGTAGTAGTAGGTGTGCTTGATGTAGATGTGGGTGAAGGAAAAATATGAGAGATGTAGGGATAGGTGTGTTTATTAATGGGGCCAAAATAGGTGCTAAGGATGAATATGATGTGATAGATTGGGGCATGATCGAAGTGGATGAAGTAGGAGGTATAGTCAAATTTGATGTGGATGTGGTAAGGGTAGGAGTAGGTATAGGTATAGGAAAAGTAGTAAAATTTGATATAGGTGTGATAGTTATGGATATAATAGGTTTTGAATAAGGGGTGGGAATAATGTCTAAGGTTTTGATTAATGGTGTTGATGGTGTGAGAATTTGGTAGTTGAGATGTAGAAGGGGTGGATTGATTTTTGGTGTGTGGTTGGGAAATGGTTTCTTAATTCTTCCGAGAGGTTGGATAGGTCAAGTGGTGGAGCTTTTATTTGCATATGCCCTTGATTAATAAGTTGTTATTTGTGATCTTTGAAGGAATGAAACTTCTCAATGTTGTGACCTTTGACTTGATGATATTTACAATAGTGGGCTTCATGATACCAAGTGGACTTGGGTCACGAGTCATCTGCAAGTTGTATGCTAGGAAGTTGGATGGATTGTACTACCATCATCTTGTCACTTACCAAACTATAGGATTCCCCAAAGGGGGTATAGTTAGGAGATGGTGTAAAATATCTTTACGAAGATTCCATGTGAGAGGTAGATGTGGATGGAGATTGAATTTAAATGGTATTAGAGGTAGTTTTATATTTTTCAGTTATCTATAGTGGGTTTGAGGAACTCGGTCTTGGGCTTGTTTGATCAAATCTTGAGTTGGCATTGCTCATTGGTATGAGTTTCAGTTTTGCAAGCCTTGGTGAAGGCTTCTTTGAATGTTTGGAATGGTAGATTTGAAATGTAGAAGAAATATGCTTCACACAAGAACATGAGAAGAGTTCAATGAGTTCAGCTTATGGAAGAGTAAATGACAAACTGACTTATAATACTATTCCATTGAGTATAAAAGTCTATGTTGGACTCGTCATCAAAGTGTTTGGCGCCATATAAGTAATTTATAGTTATTTTGTGCACAATATTAATAAAAATTCTCTAGGAAAAATTGTGAGTGGGTAAAGGAGTGAGGAATCCTGTTGTACCAATCCAATGCTAGACTAACCAAAGACATAGGGAAGGTGTGAAGCATAAGTTCTTGATCATGTGTGATAAGGTAACATGTGTGTTTAAATGCATGGAGATGTTGTTGGGGATCTTCCTTACTATTGAACTTGGTAAACTTGGGAAGCTCCCAATGAGGAGGGTAAGGTTTGATTGGAACCAACAGATGAATGGGTTCATTACATATTTGTTCATAAGATAATGTAACCTTGGGTCCCAAGGTAGCAACCTCTAGACTAGCCAACCTATTCATTAGGGCATGAATAAGATTGTTTGATGTGATGATAAGATGGGATTGTGGTTGTGTGGCATGAAAATTAGTTGGATAAGGTCGTTGATAATTTTTGTTGATGTGTGGGTTTTTAGGGAATCATTTGATAAGGATTAAAATATATCATGGATTGAGATTGGATAATTTATTACAATGATTGATATTTAGAAATAGGGACATGATGTGATTGATGAAATTGGGTAATTTGTTATGGTAAATGATGAGTGGGGATATGAGTGTTAAGAGTTTGAGTTGGTTTGAGCATATGATGGGAAGGAATGTAGGTGTTAAGAGGTTGAGATGGTTGGATAGGCATACTAGTGGTGGATGGGATAGAGTTAACGTAAAGTGAGTTGATAATTTTGTGGATGTGTGGGTTTTTGGGGAATCATTTGATAAGGATTAATATATGTCATGGATTGAGATTGGATAAGTTATTACAATGATTGATATTGAGAAATAGGGACATGATGTGATTGATGAAATTGGGAAAATTGTTATGTTAAATGATGAGTGGGGATATGAGTGTTAAGAGTTTGAGTTGGTTGGAGCATATGATGGGAAGGAATGTAAGCGTTAAGAGGTTGAGATGGTTGGATAGGCATACTAGTGGTGGATGGGATAGAGTTAACGTAAAGTGAGTTGATAATTTTGTGGATGTGTGGGTTTTTAGGGGAATCATTTGATAAGGATTAAAATATGTCATGGATTGAGATTGGATAAGTTATTACAATGATTGATATTGAGAAATAGGGACGTGATGTGATTGATGAAATTGGGCAATTTTTGTGGTAAATGATGAGTGGGGATATGAGTGTTAAGAGTTTGAGTTGTTTGGAGCATATGATGGGAAATAATGTAAGCGTTAAGACGTTGAGATGGTTGGATAGGCATACTAGTGGTGGATGGGATAGAGTTAACGTAAAGTGACTTGGTGGAATAGGATCCATGATTGGATAGATTATTGGGATTAAAATATTGATGGAGATTTATGGAATAAGAAGTCATATATGGGGCTAGAAGGAGGTCCAATATTTTCTAAAGGATTTAGAGATGGGGGTGTAATTTGTCTAGAAAGGTTGGATTGGTGAGAGATATGAGGATTAGTTTCAAGATAGGGATGATTTTGGATGACATGGTTCTCATGAAGTGGGACCATGGAAACAAGGGGTTGGGTAACCAAAGGTGTGGTCTCAAGTTTAGAATCTTGTTGGGAGAGATCATTAGAGGAAGGGATTTCATTGGATGGAGTGGATTTTTGTGTTGTCTCGACTTGAGGAAGGATGAAAATAGGCATGAAATAGGTGAACATTTTTTTATGTAATTTGTTAACAAACAAATCAAGAAACAATTTTCTTATCATCATGATTAATTAGAAGATTTGAAAAGAAAAAAGAAGTGGATAAAAAGGTGTCTAAGAAATTGTATTCTAAGGTTGGTTTCAGGTAGTTATGGCTAGGGAGATCTTGGGCAGCATCCTATTGGGTGATGAAATCCCAATCAGTCCACTGGGTAGAAAGATGTTTATATGTGTAATTTAAATGTATGAGTTTTAGGTTGTGTTTTATAGAATGTGAGATCCAACAAGTCAACCCCTACTTAGACTATGTGAGCAAGTAGGATGAAGAAAAGATAGGTTCCTTTTAAACCAAATCCAGATGTGATTTTTTGATGAGACACACACAAGAAAGGGAAATACAATGAAAAAAGGAGAAAATATGGAAAAATGAGGAATACCTCGATAAAATATTTTGTTTTTATTTTAAATTTAAGTGAAGAGTGATCTAAGAATCCGAACCAACACGAGCAAGAAAAAAGTGAAGCCTTACACTGCAAGGTGTTAGTAGAAGAGAGAAGAAACACAGTAAATTAGAAATAAATGCAAGGTATCACCTAAAGGGTGGTCCCACAAAGAGTGCCAAAATGTTTATCTAATTTTTTATTCATTTTTAATTAAATTATCTAGTACTAAAGAAAACTAAATAACTAAAAACATAGAGGGTTTAAGGTACCTTGAATGTGATGTGATGGATAAATGGGCACAAAGTGATGATGGATCCTTGTTGTAGCTGGTGACCTAAAAATAAGATAAACTGAAATGGGATTAATTAGATAGATTTAGGTAGGGGTTTCTTGAAAATTCCAGCTCTAATAAAATTGATTATCTTTCTTTCATGGATGTTAACCCTCATTTGTTTAGAAATAGTGAAATAAAGAAATAACAATGAGATGGTATGTAGAGATAGGAAATAATGAATTTGATAAATGATTAAAATTTATCTAGAAGTTGATATGATTGGGACAACATTAATTTGAAGGTTACTGGTTTGGGTCAATAGTGACCTGCATAAAGGCAGAGGTTAGTCTACGATGACCGGGAAAGAGGATCTCGGAATATGATCTAAATATGTAAACCCTTTAAGGTCTAGATGTAATCTAGAAGCTGGAGAAGCTTGACTATGCTAGAGTTAACCTACATAATGGATCTGAAGGAGAAGAAACTAGATAATGAGAGAAAATGACAACAAAGGAGGTTGGATGGCAAGTTGGGCTTGGGCCGATGGTCACTAGGGTACTCGTAAGATAGGTTTGTTAAGAAGAGAGATAGAATGATGAATTTGATAGATAAAGAGGGATGGTAGAGTGAAGGAATGCACTAGAGAATAATATGAGACAAAAATTCAATGATGGTAGGTTGAATCGACGGTGATCTAGAAGGGTGATAAAGTGATTGTATGAGAGTTTGGTAAGGTCAAGAATAGATGGGTGAAAATTTAACTTGTGAGCAAAAGAGCTGAAATAAAATGCTGCTTTGAGTGATCCTGAATATTGCAGAAGATTCTCTAAACCTCCAATATGTTAGCTATAAGAAAAGAAATGATAATATTATAAAAATTTGATTAAATCAATACAAAAATAGTGATAATATCATGAAGGATGATCATCAATGATGTAATCACATTCAATAGAGGTCCTGGGAGGTCTCGTGGCTATTGCAGAATGCTCAGAGCACGAGTGAGAGTTCACAAGTCACAAGGAAACACCCTTATTGGCATGCATCTGATTTCGATCCCTTTTGGAAGGATTTAACTTGGTTTTATAAGGTCGATGGCAACTATGTTTTGTCACCTCGACCACGGGAAATTTTTCCCAATGGGCAAGATGTTTTTGGTTTTTTGTGTGCTTTTTTGTTTTAAGAGTTGGAAGGGTTCTTTAAAGCATTGTGCTAGATTAGATTTCTTGGGGATAAATCATGGGTTGTTAGGCATTAAAATATATGGGAAGAAATATAGGAAAAATCGTAGGATAAGGATTTAGGATAAAATCATCCTAAATAGAAAGTATATTATGACATGATATGAAGTGGATAATAATTACTTAATTAATAGGAATTAATTAATTAATTAATTAAAGGTGATGGGATTGGCATTTTAATTAAATTAAGGGGATGTATTTAATCAAAAGGAGACCTAGATAGGATTCTAATACAATATGCGCATGCAAGCAAGTGCAAGGTATAGTGATATCGAATTTAGGTGTCTACAGAAAATCAGTATGTTGACTATATATCGTTAGTGTATGATAATTTTCATACATCGAGTCTATTTTAGTTATCTTTAGTTGAAATTAGTTCATTTATGAGGTATAGTTCTTATTATTGGTCTTTTACTTGTCATATAAATTTAGAAAAGTCTAATTGTAATGACCATATTATCCTTGTTTCTTAATTCATTAAATAAAGGTAATAGTAGGGCATACTTTTCCAAGTGTAAACACTTTTGAAATTTTTTCATATCATTTTTTATTTTTAGGTATTTCTAAAGAAAACAAAAATATTTGGATTCATTATTACATGTTATTTAGTGCATATTTTTTCATCAATTTCATTTATAAGCATAGTAGTTTAATAGATAGTTATTTTGGGAAAGATCGGATGGTCAATAGATTTATTTAAAGGGTATTTAATATCCTATTTTCACTCCTACATTAAAAAACCTCCATTTGGTATTTCAAATTTAAACCCTTTTATCCCTTGAATACCTTTGAAAATTATAGGAGTGCATTTAATTGTGTTAATAGCTATCTCCAAGACCTTTGAGTAATTAGAAATGGAGGAAAATAAATACGTGACATCGTCGAGTGCTTCGGATCTCGTAGTAAGTAACTACTCTAAATGATGTGAAACTAATTTTGGAATATTTAAGAGAGCCTTGAAAGCTTTTTTATTGATAGTTGTGGTGGTATATTATGAAAAATCTAAGGGACTTATGATTTTATATCAAGTACCTACATAGGATTTTGTAGGTCAAATTTAATTTTAAGGTAGACTCTAGGAATATGAAAAACACATAAAAGATAATAAGGTTAAAAATAGATTCGCAAAGAAAGAGGGAGAATAATTATGCATGTCATCTAAGACTCGTAGCCCATTATGGCCTAGAACTATACAATTTTTCCCAAGAAGATAGTGAGATAAAATATATAGTTTAGGAATGATGCTTGGGGTTCAATTACTAATTGTTAATATTAATATTTCTTAGATGAACAATATAGTAGAGTTTAGTGATGATAATTTAAAGAGAGAGATAGTGAAATGTTTTGATTGGTCTTACAACCTAAGTGTTTATATTAGAAAGGAAATAGAGTCAAACCTATAATTTCCAAATAATAAGTGAAAACATTTGAGTGCCAACATTCTCCTCCTCATCTGCTTCATGGCATCACTTGTTGCATCATGTGCTCGCCTATTGCAGCTAAATCATGGAAAACTAGGTTGTTTCGATAATTGGCTAGAGAACCTCTAAAAAAATTTCTGAGTGGACTAATAATGTTCGTCATCTCAATATCCCTGAGGTGATAGTGAATAGAGATAAAAGTAGATTCAAAAGTGAAGTCGTTGGAAGATTTGGAGGGTTGCGTCTAAACATTGATTTTGTACGGGAATAGTGTAAGAGAAAATGGGCATGCAAATTAGAAGTGAGAGTGCTTGGAGGGAAAAAAATTCTCTTATGTTTCCTTGATGATGTTAGATTACCGAGGGTATTTCTGGGAGGCCCATGGTTTTATGGGAAATATGCCCTATGCTTGAGTCAATGGCCCTAGGGTTGAAATACCACAACATGTTTTTAGATATTCCGCTATGGATTTGTCTATCTTATCTCTCGGTTGAATTTTGGGAACCTAAAGTTCTCCTAGGTATGGAAAGATTGATGTGTGTTCTAAGTGGTGGACCTAACTACAAAGGCATGATCAAGACCGATCTTTATTAGGATATGCATTAATATATGTGAGGGACAAAATCCCTAAAAGATTTTTTTAATACCCCAAATGATCAGTGAAAACAAATGATAATGGTTGAAAAATCACATATTTTCTATGAATAATGTAGAAAAGTGGGAAATGATGCTTCATTTTTCTACAAGAGTATACAATCTTCAAAGATAGAGGAACATAGTGAAGAGGAGAAGTGTATCCTGTAGCCTAGTTTGAAGATATTCGATCGAAGAGGAGACTATTGAGAATGAAGATGTGGAGGAAGAGGATGATGAATGTTCACAAGAAGAGATAGAAGCTCAAGATAATGACCAAAGAAAATGGAAGGAAGATCTCTAGACGTGATGGGAGGCGGTGAGGTGTGGTGGACAATCTGCTTGGAGGAGAAGAGCACCACTCCCATGTGGCTGGGAGCTGCGATCGGTGGTGGATGGAGAGTCCCCACAAAAAATAAAAATTCAAATTCAAATATTGTGAATCCTATTGTTGGTTGTTTCAATCATGAAATCAATGCGTTGACTCCAAATTTTAACAAACACATAGGAAATAACCCTGATTTGTAGAAAGATATAGGGAATAATATGGATGTTGAATTAGGAAATATGAATGACTATTAGAAGTTGTGATTGGGAGAATCAAAATTTAAAATTAAATGAAAATATGATGGACCACATTTTGGGAATATACATGGGGGTGATGGTTGGTCTAAGGTACACCACAAAAAACCTATTCCTCAGATTGGTCGTATTTTGTGAAACCATCCTTTGATGGATATTGTTGGCTATTCTTATTGTCATGATTATTTGTTGCTTTTGGCCTCGGTGTTGGTGTTGTTTTACTATTTAAGGTCCTTTTGTTGTGGACCTATTGTTTTGATGTTGTTTCGTGTTATTTGGTTTTTGTTTTTAGGCTCTTTTCTAGGCATGTTGTTTTATACTGTTGGGATTTATTGTTATATCTTATTGTTATCTTTTGTTCTGAAAATTGTAAAATATTTATTTTGAGACTCTTTGTACAAGGTTATAGTGCCTTTAAAAAACTATTTTCCAATAATAAAAACATTCTCCTCCACCCTTAAGCATGTATATTAAAATTCAATGCTTTAAGGAAAAACATACTTGAGTGGGTGCACACACTGTCTTCGCTTGATAGCTATATTGGTGTATTGGTGTTGGAAGGATCAATGTTGAAACCTAAAACACTATGTGTTATTAATGTCTTTAGTAGAAATTGAATTGTAACTCAAATGTAAATTTTTTATTAGATTAGGTAAGAAACAAGGACTATGGCTCTAGAGGCCTTACTACATAATGCATCATGATCGAACCAAGGAGGATCAAAAAAGGAAACATGACACAAAAGGTATAAAACAACTTAGCCTAGACCATTGTCCACCAAACCATTATAAAGATATGAATAAACATAAGGAATAAATAAGTTGAATCCAACTAGAAAAGGGAAAACATATCCCTTCCAGAAGAGCATTCCCCAAATAGTCATCCAAAAGCTCCAAGATCCTAAGTATGTTCTGTCTTTCAAGCGCTTATACACCCCAAAATGATGCACATATTGACCTTTCAACTAATCATACTATTCACCTAGGGTGTGGATGTCATCATTTACCATCTTGTAATCCTCTGAGATGCTAAGGTGAAGTTTAAGCTTGCAAGTTTTGAAATCGCCCGGTTTGAGTAGCCTCCCCTAAAACTCCATAATCATAATTTTAATCCCATCCATCTCCTTTCTAATGGAGTTTTGAGACATATAAATTTTCTTAGAGGCCTCAATGCATTTCATGACATTGTTCCCCAAATCCGACCTAGCTTCACCTAAGGCATCCATGTCCTTTTCCGCCAAACCCTAAAATTGAGGGAAATTTTATCAAAATCCACATTCCAATCCAACACCACTCTCTATTTCCCTTTGGATGATTCCTCTTTCATTTCAGATAGAAAACTAGTAGCCCTAATACAAACCTTGCCCTTCCCTTGAATTTTAGTACCCTACCTCTTCCTCAATCTATCAATTTGTTCTTCCAAAGTACAATTATCATTGGAATACTCAGATTAGGCTATAATTCCTTATCCATAAGTGGCTTACCATTATTATAAAGTAGTAGGATTATACCGTGGCACAAAGGGGTCTATCTTTCCTTTTTGAAAACATTTGATAGATGCCAAGAGGGACATGATAAAATAAAAGGGAAGGCTCATGGAAATATTATGAATAAACATATTCAACATAGAAAGATGATGTGTGTATATTTTCCTATATTTCCCTCAAGAGTAATGTATCTCATTAAATGAAGAATGAACGTGTTCCAAATATCGGGATGCAAGATCGATAAATTCCATCAACAAGAAGGTAGACCTTTTCTTTACCTCCGAAAACTTCTCGGATTTCATGGTTGCGCATGGTCCAGTCTTTGTAACTATTTAAGCCATCTATTTACATCCCCATATCCTACGTAATTAAAACTTCATAAACCAATATTTCCATGTTGTGAACCACCACGCTACAATTTTTCCAAGCATGGCATAATTTGAATGCAAGAAAAGGGTCGACCCTATGAGTTTAGAAATAAAATTTCTAAACCATTCAATTTTCACAATACAACACAGAGAAGGGCTATCCTTCGAGCACCATAGCTCGAGGGTTAAGTTATCAAATAGCCACCACCCATGGTTTCCTTACTTGCATGAAACTAAGAAATGGGAACCAAGTGAACGGTACAACCTAGAAAAATTAAAGTAATAGAAATCCAACCATATATCCCACACATGCCAAAGGACTTGCTTTCGATGAAAACATTGATGACAAGGGTAGGATCAAACGAGGTTAAAAATCCACTGTAATTTAGTACCTTTCATTATAAATGATATTATTAATAACATTAGGGATATAATACCCATTCTCCCACACTTTAAAATTATTACGTTTAGCCCCCAAATTGGATAAATAGTCCACTCATAAACTACCATTTCTAGGGGTACAAATAAGATCAAAAATATCAAAACCTTTAAGTAGTGATTTAATATCATTAAGGATATTGCTTAAAGTATAATTATGAAACCTATATTTTCTCAAAGTGAGTTGATAATAAGGAGGGGGTCCCATTCAATATATATTCCTTGAATCCTTTATGTTTAGCTAGATTAATACCCCAAAAACCCTTCATACCTTTAGCCACATTATTTGTTTGAACACCTAAATAACCAACATACAAAATCAACCAATTTCCCTCATTGTCTCGAGGATCCCTTCACTACTAGTAGGATTAGGGTTACCATTCGAGGCTCCATAAAAATTGAACTTAACCCAATTTAATTTCGAGCATACCAATTTATATCAAACTGATGGAATTTGATGATGGGAGGGAAATTTGGAAGAGAACTATTTAAGAACTGTAACCTCGTATTTGGGGTAGGGGCTTTAATTTTCCCTTGATGATTCCAATATTTTCCTTAAGGGAAGATATAAAGAAAGCAGACACCCTCTTGACAAAATAAAATTGATCCCTAAAAATCCTTCCATTCCTTTCCTTCCAAAGACTCCATAGAATATGGGGAAGAGCCATATTCCAAGCTTCCACAAGCAAAAGATACTTAAAAAGGAAATCCCATTGTAAAAAATCAGGAAAAATCCATAGTATATTAAAATCCAAAGCAAAGAGGAGAACATAGCCAAAGAGAAAGGAAAATGCATTAAAAAATGGTTGGAAAACTCCTCATGTTGACTGCAAAGAATGTATCTTCTTGGAATAATTATCCCTCATTTTCTGATATTCTCAAGGGTTAATATATTTTTTTAGTATCTAACAAGTAAAAAATGTTGACCTTGGGGAGAAAATCCTTAACCAAAATCTTACTCTAGAAAGCCTTATGTTCCAGGATCAAAATTTAGAAAGTAGGCTGATTTAATAGAGTACTCACCCATCACCTCGTCTCTCCAAACCAATGAATATTCCTGAAGATGGAAATGAAGAATATGAAAAATTTGAAGTTTTAGATTGATATCAATAAAAGGTTATATACATCCCTCAAAACTAGGTGGAGGAAGGAAGGATACCCACTTAAGATATTCTTTATCCCTAACCCAATATTCTTAGAAAAATCTTCGACCATTCTCCTCAAAGAGATGAAATAAGGATTTCCATGGTTTAACAAAAGACAAAGTTTTGTCATCCAACCATCTATCCTCCCACAAACTTATTTTAGTTCCTTTCCCAATATTCCATTTGATTCTTTGACTCAAAATAGACCTTAAAGAGACAAAGTAGTTCCAAAACCAACCTCGAAGGAAGATATTTATTCGAAAAAAGTATCCATTCTCACAATATTACACAAATATTCATTTTTCAAAATATCCACCCAAATACCCTCCTTCTTAGTTAAACTCCATCCCACTTTAGCCAAAGCAGAGCCTCATTCATCAATTTAATATATTTTAATCCCTACCCACCACAATATTTTGGTTTAGTAACTTTGTTTCATGCCACCAGAGGATATTTAAAATGGTCCTCAGCCCTAGACTAGAGGAAAAAAATCTGAATCTTTTCTAGAGAGGTTATAATTTTCACCTAAGCTTAAACAAGGAAATGACATAAATAGGAATTATTTGCAATGAGCTTTATAGAAGAAGGCATTTACCTTCATGAGTTAAGAGAGAGCCTTTCCAAGTTGAGATTTTCCTCCTAACCCTATCAATGAGAGGATTCCAAATTGTAATATCCATTTTTTTGTGAATAAGGGGCATCCCTAGGTAAGGATCCGAATGGATTTTATTTTACATCCCAAAATGTGAACCAACCTATTATGGTAATACTCTTGACTTTGATAAAAAAACAACACTCTTATGGAAATTGACCGGTTGTCCTGAAGCCATTTCATAGTCATATAGCACCTTTTTATAGTTTGTGCCTCCTAAAAAAAATTCCACACCAAGAATTTGTCATCCAAAAATTGGTTTAGACAAAAATGTGATAACTCATTAGCAACTTTGAGCCCCTTGATAAGATTTTGATTAAGAGCTTGATTACATAATTTGCCGAGAGTTTCAACCATAATAATATAAAGGAAAGGAGACAAAGGGTATCCCTATCCAAGACCTATGCCAACATAGAAAAAACCTTTAGGTTTACCATTACAAATGACTAGAAAAATTGCAGAAGTAACAAAGGTCATCACCGATTAATAAAATGATCATTAAAACCAAGTTTGACCATAATAGCCCTTAAAAAGGACCAAGACATAATGTCATAGGCTTTATGCATATCCAATTTCACTAGAATAATTGATCTACCTGATTTTTCCACTAAATGGATGACCTCTTGAATAACAATGATACTATCAAGGATATGTCT
Organism: Taxus wallichiana var. yunnanensis; assembly: GCA_018340775.1. Lineage (NCBI taxonomy): Eukaryota > Viridiplantae > Streptophyta > Pinopsida > Cupressales > Taxaceae > Taxus > Taxus wallichiana. The sequence goes on from CM031233.1 coordinate 31,493,919, forward strand.
ACCAGAAAAAAACTCCTTGGTTAGGAGAAATGAATTTAGATAGCACATTCCTGATTTGAAAAGACATAATTTTAGTAATCAATTTGTAAATGGTATTGCACAAATTGGTGGGCGAAAATCTTTAATATCATTAGAACTTATCATTTTAGGGATAAGAACCAAGAAGGTTTTATTGATATATTTTAAGAAGGTGCCTAGATCTAAAATAATCTTAAGCAACTACCACCACATCCTGATTAATAATCTCCCATAAGTACTTGAAAAATAAAGTAGAGAATTCATTCGGCTCTAGATATTTATCAAGCTCTATATCAAACAAAGTTATCTAAATTTCCTCCTCACCAAGGATAAGATAAAGATATTTTTATCTCGGTCTAAAATAAATATTTCAAAAATAGTGAAGGCTTGATCACACATAGTATCATAAAGATCTTCGGCTCTCAAAAATAGATCCTTAAAGTAGTTGTTGATTGTATCTTTAATTTCCTCCTCGACAAGTTGATATCTCTATTTTTCTTTCTAAATTCCTAGACCCTAAGATGATTATCTCTAGTGATATCCGTGAAATGAAAAAATTGTGTGTTCCTATCTCCTTCTTTGAGCCAAGTGACCTAAGACTTATGTCTCCAATAAGTTTATTCTTTGGTAAGGAGATCAAGATACTCATCCAAGTAAATTTTTCTCATTTTCCTTTAATAGAAGGGTTTAGGCCTTCTAGTTCCATCATTTCTCAAACCTTTATTAACTCTTCCATTATCTTTATTTTTGGAGAAAAATATTTCCAATAATTTCCTTTTGGGGATTTAACCATAGATTTGACATCCTTCAATCTGTAAATTAACTTAAACATGGGAACACCATGAACACCCACTCCCCACAATTGACTAACTTTACTAAAAAGATCATCATGTTTCAACCACATATTTTCAAATCTAAAAGGTCTCTCTTTTTTAGGTAAACCTAGTCCGAACTTCAACAAAATTCACTCCCCCCAGGTAATTTTGATAACATGCATCAAATTCTTCAAACCCGAACAAGTAGATTGATTCAAGGCCCAAAATCATGTTTCGGGGTCCCCGGCTTCTTCTAACTCTCCTATCAAGAAGAAAACCCAACAAGTTTTAAAAATGTGAAAAATTGCAAAAGCCAAGCTTGGTGTCGAAAAAATGAAGAAAATCGGCTAAATCTTTTTTTTCGCAAAGAGTTGGGACAAGCTTGGAATGTCGGGGCACGAACCGGCCGAAAAGCCACCAGAAGTCCGCGCAGCAGATTGGAGCATCCGGGAAAAAGGTATGCGTGGACGCGAAAAGCCGATTCGGGAAAAAGGAAAAATTTTCCTAAGTCTTGTGTTCATGAAGTTCTCGAGACATCCGGGTGAAAAGTACGCGCGGACGCTGGATCGCCGGCTCGATTTGGCGCAAAGCATACCATTTCGGGCGGTTGAGATATTTGTCCTAGTGCAAGTCTCAGACAGTTGGGACAAAAGTGCATGGAGGACGGAACCTGGCCGGTTTGGCCGAAACAGAGGACTTTCATCTGGGACATCCGGGACAAAAGTACGCGTGGGACGCGAAGAGCCGAAAGAGCCGAGAGCGAATGGAAATGTGCCACGTGTCTTCACCGTAAACAGGAACAAGGAAGCCCAAATCAGGTGGTTTGGAGGAATTTTTCCCAGGTAGTTTGGGACAGCTGGGCCAAAGGTACGTGAGGGACGCGAAAAAAAGAGCCGCCAATGAATCAGAACGTGCCACGTGTCAGAAGGTTGAAAAGTTGCCAAGTGTGCCCCTCAGGCCCGAACCAATAAAATAGTGCCACGTGTCCAAGTTTAAAGGCCCGAAAGGAATTTTTAGAGAATGAACCCGTGGATGAATCAGAGTCTGACACGTGTCATCCAGTGGGAAGAGCGGGAAAACTCAAATATTTTCCCGCCGATCCGTTTTGGCCTTTTTTTTCCTAAATCTTCAAATCGCCATATCTTTCGATCCAGAGCTCGGATTTTCATGTTCTTTATATCAATGGAAAGATGGTGAAATTCTCTACATGATTCCAGGTCAATCTTGCATTTTGGTTCAGTTTGGAGAGAGAAAATCAAGAAACGTCTCTGGCGCGTGGTAATGGCCAGAACTGACATTTCAACAACCAACTTTAATGCAAAATACAGTTCACCGCTCTTGCCAGGGTTCTCACCCACCGCCATAATGAGATAAACTAAATGCGACCTAGAAGTGGTTGGGGTAGATCTGACTTTCCTCTCTCTTCCCTCTCTCATTCTTCCTATATATTGTAAAGAGGGGCTTCTTTCTAAGGGTCGAACATTCCTGTTTTGCCCCTCCTCCCTTCTCTCTCTAGTAGGTGAATTTGTGGAGTTCAAACCTCCCATTTGAAACTATAATGCAACTCGCCTCTTGGCATTTTGTAGTGTATTGTATCAATCTTTGGAGCAAGTAATGCATGTCTGTGGATGATTCTCAACCCTCTTTGTGTTCATTTACATCCTCCTGGTCTTTCACTGCAAATTTTGTTATCTGTGCATGATCTTGCATCACATTTGAATGGTCTGTGTTTATTGGCAAGATAGGTGTTCTTCATTCCTCGGTGCATCACCTTTGTTAGCTTAGGTTTATTTTTGTGCATCTTCTTACCCTGTCTCCTTGGCAAGTTAGATTAGGTTTTGAGTAAACCCTCTACATTTTTCGTGTGCATCTGAACAGAGGAATAGGAACCAACCTTCTCTGGAGATTCCTTTCTCATTTTTGCAAGTCCCACACTTGGAGAAAGGATTCAATGTTATGCAAATCACACTGGATGCTAGTATGATCAACCTAGAAATCTGATCAACATCCAGGGGTGCTGTGATTTGGTGATAATAGTTTTGGCATGCCCGGTGGGACACTAGAGGTCTCATTTTTATTGCAGCAAAGTTGATGTGCATCTGCTGCAATTTTCTTGCTTGAAAAGAGCTATTATTTGCATATCTGGTGACTCCAAGGGGAAGAATCAACTGGTTTCAGCAGTGCAGGCCTGAAAACTCATGAGAAGAGTCACCACAAGGTCAAGAGTTGGAGAAGAAGAAGTGCTGTTTGAATACCTACAATTATCTCCAAGAAGAAGGCAAAGAGGAAGAAGGATTCAAAGGTCTCCATCTCCACCAAACAAAACTCTCTCAACTCCTCCACCTGGTAGGCCTTTCATTCAGTCAACAAGGGTTTTAAGACCAATTAGAATGGCACAAAACAACCCCTATGTCAACTTCACAGGAAGCAGCCCACTTGCCCTCAATGCACAACATCCAATTCCTATTGCAGCCTTGAAGAACATTCCATACTTCACTAGAGAAAATCAGACTACTCTAGGTGATCATGTTAAAGATATTGCTAACCTTTGTGCAATCCATGAAATCAATGAGATGCAAGTGGCTGTCAAGTTGCTGGCATCTTCATTCAAGGGGAAAGCATTGCAATGGTTTAGAGCCTTGGAGCTGGTTCTATCACAAATTGGAATCAGCTGTGTATAGCACTTCATGAGCAATTTGGAGAAAAGGGAGACAACTTGTCTCTTTTGGAGCAGCTGACAACCATCAAGAGAGCTCCCAATGAGCAGCTGACCGATTTCAACTTCAGATTTCAAAAGACTTGGGAGAGAATTCCAGTGGCAATCAAGCCAACAACAGAAGGTGCTTTTCTCTACTATCTCAAAGCTCTAAATTCTGATATTTCTATGTTGATTCAGTCCATGGGAGGCATAACTATCCCTATGGCTTATAACATTGCCATTAGGGCTGAAAATTGTTTGATCCAAGCTAGAAAACTTGCCCCTAGACCTCCCATGCCATTGTTTCCAAGTTTAGAGAGTCCAAACACCAATCAAGCACCTAATTTGGCTCCTTCTCCCACTCCTAGAAATCAGAGTTCAAATGAAGCTTCCACTTCATCTCCAAGTGCCCCAAATGAGCTTCAAGAAGTCATGAAGCAATTGCAAAACCTAGGCAATGAGCTGGTTACTCTCAAAAGGCAACAAGCCCAAGGTTTTAGACCTTCTTATCAACCCCAAGCTCAGCCTAACAGGCAGCCATACCAACCACAAAGGCCACCTAATCCAGCTTACAAATATGAATCAAACAAGGCCTCCTGCCAATAGACCATTTCAGCCCTATAATCCAAATGCCATATCTGCCTCTAAGGCACTAGTGCCAACACAAAACAACATTGCCCAAGAGTACGATTGGTGTTTTCCATGCAATGAGCCTCATAACCAATCCATGTGCTTCAATGGTGCTTTCAATCAAGCATTAATGGTGACAACTACTGGTGTGGAGGGTGAGGGAAGTCAAGGAAATAACCAACAACAAGAAACATTCCAACAGTAATCAGCCCCAAATGACACCACATTGGTAAATTGGCAAGCAGAGGATTTTTGTGGCATGAACCAGGTAGTTTCTCAAGGTGTTGCAAAAACACAAGGTCAAAAAGGAGGAATTTGGGTGAAGAACAGCCATTAGCCCCAACCAATCCACAACCTTCCATGGTTCCACAAATGGTTGGCAAGCAAAATCCAATTTCAAATGCACAAGGGCAGCCAAGAACAGCCCCTAGGCCAACTCAAATACTAGTTGTTGCTGCCCACATGCAAGGAGTGAATGTGCAAACCAAGGGACAACAAAGAGATCCTTCATCACCATTCAATATCATTGATCAGATGAAGAAGACAAATGTCAATATATCAATGTGGGAATCCCTATCCATCCCAGGCCAAAGAGATTTGCTGCAAGCTGCCATGAAGGACTGGCCAACTTCGAATCAGCAAAGATGCAAGACAAAGTGATCACAAATGCTGCCCACCGAGGGAAATCATGGAGGACAAGAAGGTAAAATGTTGAAACCCCCTCCTTTCTATGTTTCATTGATCATGGAAATCAGCTAGTGCACAACCGCATGATAGACTCGGGGCAAGTAGCTCAAGAATGCCTAAACAAATAGCTGATCACCTAGGGCTCCAAAGATGAAACAATATCCAAAGGGGTAGTAAAAGCTAGATGGGACAACAAGAGCAATAGTTGGAGTGATTAAAAACTTGAGCCTTACCTTGCATGCATGTCCAAATGTTGTTGTTTTACAAGATGTATCGGTTATAGACCTTCCACCACTCTTTGCCCTATGTTTGTCAAGAGATTTCACAGCCAAAATTGGAGGCTATCTTTCTGCTGATTGGTCACACATGTTGTTCAGAACGAGGTATGGAACCAAAGCTACAATCAGGTCAGAACCTATTGCAAACTTCCATATTGAGCCTTACACTCCAAGTCAGATTAATGCCAATTGCTCAGCATTTGATCAAGAAGATCACCCAAGCACTGATGAAGCTGACACTAAGGTTGGAAGCATCCCAGATCTAACTCTTGATGAATGGGCAAGCAAGGTGCATGCTTTTGATCCTTATCAAGAAATAGAAGAATCTGAGCTAGGAGTCTATTGTATACACGAAGAAAATCAACCTATTCCTAGCATCACCAAGCCAAACCACAAGGATGACAATGAGGTATGGCAGCTATTTTTTGATGGATCAAGGAGTAGACAAGGTGCAGGAGGTGGAGCCGTGCTTGTTTCACCTCAAGGAGTAAAGTACTATTCAGATTTTAGATTTTAGTTTGCATGCTCCAATAACACTGCCAAATATGAAGCCTTGGTGCAAGGGATGCATTGGGCAATCAAGAAGAAAATAAAGAACTTGCAAGTCTTTGGGGATAGTGAATTGATTGTAAATCAGGTCAAGGGACAACATGCTGCCAAGAATGATCTACTCAAGTGCTACAAGAATAGGGTGTGGGACCTCATGGAAGATTTTGAGGGTTTTGGCATCAAATCCATTCCTAGGAAAGAGAATCAAGTTGCTGACAGGCTTGCAGCAGAGGGGCAGCCTTTGACATTGTGGAAAGTATTCAACAAGACAAGGTATAGCCAAACATCCACATGATTGTGAGGCCTTCAGTGCCGGATAACAATGTCAATTGGCAAGTGTTTGAAAATGACCAGCAAATCATCCATTTTCGCAAGAAGAAGCTAAGTTCTCACCAAGAATCAAGAAAATTAGAACAGCAGTATGGTGACCAAGTGGTACAGCTGAGAACTAACAAGCTGCCCAAGGGACTTATCACTTTGGAGTCCATTTTTAATCCCAATGATCAGTTTAGAAAGGAGAAAGCAAACATTCAAGTCAAGAGAGAGGATTCAGTATCCATCTTGGTAGAAGAGAACAAACCATTGCAAATTGGAAGGATGACAACTGAACAAGAAAGGTATGAGTTCATACAGCTATGCCAAGAGTTCCCGATGTGTTTTTGAGCTATGAAGACTTGAAAGGTTTCAATCCCAACTTAGCTCAAAGATACCATCGAATTGGATCCAAATACTAAGCCACGTCAAAGTAAACAAAGACCAGTCAACCCACACATGGAGCCTCTCATGAGAAAAGAATTGGACAAGCTGATTGAGTCAAGAATCATATTCCCAATCAAGCATTCTAGTTGGGTTGCCAACTTAGTTCCAGTCAGAAAGAAGAGTGGAGAGATCAGATTGTGTGTTGACTTTAGAGACTTGAATAGAGCCTCTCTCAAGGACCATTACCCACTCCCTTCCATGGAGAAAATATTGCAGGTTGTAGCTGGTTCAGAAAGGTTTTCATTGCTAGATGGATATTCAGGCTATAATCAGATAATGGTGAAGGAAGAAGATCAATTCAAGACGGCCTTCACTACAAAATGGGGCATGTATGCTTACAAGAAGATGCCATTTGGACTGTCAAATGCCGGAGCAACATTTCAACAAGCTATGGATATGGCATTCAAAGGCTTAATCAACAATATAGTGCTGGTATACCTAGATGATATCACTGTCTTCTCAAAGAATGCAGCAGACCATCTCTTTCACCTCAGACAAGTGTTTCAGAGGTGTAGAAGGTTTGGAGTATCATTGAATCCAAAGAAGTGTATATTCTTGGCACATGAAGGCAAATTGTTGGGTCACATTGTCTCTAGGGAAGGGCTAACAATTGATCCTGAAAGGGTTGAAGCCATCCGAACACTTCCATTGCCACACCACAAGAAATCTCTTCAAAGCTTCTTGGGAAGGATAAACTTTGTCCGCAGATTTGTGCCTAATTTTTCCACTCTTGTGAAGCCTTTAACAATGATGTTGAAGAAGAATCTGGCATTCAAATGGACAGCAGAAGGAAAAGAGAGTTTTGAAAACATCAAGCATGCAATATCACAAGCTCCAACTCTTATCAACCCAGAATTTTCAAAGGACTTCATGTTGTATGTGTTTGGAGGATCAGATACAATCTCAGCTATCTTGACATAGCTGAATAGAGAAGGTTCAGAACAGCCCATAGCATTCTTCAGTCAAACCTTGGAAGATTACGAAATAAAGTATTCTTTCATCGAAAAGCATGTCCTTGCCGTCATCAGGAGCTTGAAGAAGTTCAGACATTTGGTCTCAAACAATAAGATTCAACTGCTGGTGTCTCATGCTGGTGTCAAGGACTTCCTCCTAAACAAGGATTTAAATGAGAAGAGAGTAGGTTGGATCACTCGGGTGATGGAATATGATATTGAAATCAAAGTGACCAAGCTAGTTCGTGGCAAAGGCTTGTGTGAGCAGCTCACTTCCAAACAACCAGACGGGTCAAAAAGTGAAGAGGATGCTATCCTACTACTACAGAATGATCAAGAACAACCAGCTGATGATGCACCCATTCCATGTTGGACTCAAGACCTTGTGCATTACCTCCAAAGAGGCTTGTGCCCTCCAGAAATGAGCAAAGCAAAGAGGAGATACTTTAGATTACAAGCTATCCCGTATGTACTCATTAATGGTATCTTATTCAAGAAGGACATCAATGGTGTTCTATTAAGATGCATTGGAACAGGTCAAGTTGAGAAGATATTACACGAGTTCCATGATGGGAAGTAGGAGGCCACTTTGCTCCACGAGTGACAGCTCTCAAAATCATGAAAGCTGGTTACTATTGGCCTACGATGTGTTCAATGATTGCTACTCATGGGTCAAAAAATGCAAGAAATGTGCATTCTTCACAGGGAAAGAAAGGTTAGCAGTGCTGCCCCTTCGTCCAATTTTAGTGGATCAGCCATTCATGCAATGGGGATTGGACTTCATTGGGGTTATCAATCCCAATTCAAGTCAAGGCCACAAGTGGATACTTACAGCAACGGATCATTTCACCAAGTGGACCGAAGCAGTGGCACTCAAGGAGGCAAATGAATCTAATATCTTAGATTTCTATGAAGGGATAGTCACAAGGTTTGGTGCCCCTGCCACTATCATATCAGACAATGCATTGGCATTCCTTGGCACAAAGATCACTGAATGGGCTGTCAAGAATTGTGTGTATCTCAGCACTTCATCAAACTATTACCCTCAAGGTAATGGCCAAGCCGAGTCTACGAACAAGAATCTACTAAGAATCATCAGAAGGACTCTTGATGAGAATCAAAGGACTTGGCACTCAAAGCTCAAATCAGCCCTATGGGCTGATAGGATCACACCCAAGAGGTCTACAGGAAGCTCTCCATACAAGCTTGTGTACGGGAAAGAGGTAGTTCTACCTATATCACTCGAGTTGCCAGCATTGGAACTCATGAAACGATTGGAACTAGCTGAGTTTGAACCCATGGAGGTTAGATATGCAGAATTAATGGAGCTCCAAGAAATTAGAGAGCATGCAGCCCAGGCGATAGAGAAGGATCAAGCCTTGATCAAGAAGACTTTTGGTAGGAAAGCCAAGACTAGAACCTTCCAAGTTGGAGATCTAGTGTTGAAATGGGATGTAGATCGTGCAAAGCTGGGAAAGCATTCCAAGTTTGATGCCATCTGGAGTGGCCCATACATGATCATTGAATGCAAAGGTAGCAATGCCTTCCGATTGGCTAAGTTGGATGGTGAAGAATTACAGATTCCAGTCAATGGGATCTATCTCAAACGTTGCTACTAGAAAGAAAGCTTCTCACCCTTGTAAATATTAATTTAGAATTTCCATTCCTCTAAGTGCTTATGCACATTGTACTTGTTAGAGTAGTTTTTATTTCCCTAAGTGCTTGTGCACATGTCCTATTGCTTCTAGTATATGCATGTTTGTAGTTCATCAAGCTCCTAGAAAAGATTTGCAGCCACGAGAGAACCAGCTCAACAAATGTTTCAATAGCTCAAGGACACAGGTTGTCAAATTTTAGATCAGCTGAGAGGTTATCAAACAGACTCCATGCCCAATGGATTGCTATGAGCAGCTGGCCATTCTTCATCTGACAGGTAGATAACCCCACTGAGTCACCAAAATTGTTATCCAAAATTCACCCCCAAAGGGTAATTTTGATAACATGCATCAAATTCTTCAGTCCCGAGCAAGTAGATTGATTCAAGGCCCAAAATCATGTTTTTGGGGTCCCCTCGGCTTCCTTCTAACTCTCCTATCCAAGAAGAAAACCCAGCAAGTTTTAAAAATGTGAAAAATTGCAAAAGCCAAGCTTGGTGTCGAAAAAATGAAGAAAATCGGATAAGTCTTTTGTTTCGCAAAGAGTTGGGATAGCTTGGACATCGGGTGAACCAGCCGAAAAGCCACCAGAAGTCCACATGAGTTGGAGCATCTGGGACAAAGGTACGCGCGGGACGTGAAAAGCCGATTCGGCCAAAAGAGGAAAAAATTGCCTAATTCTTGTGTTCGTGAAGTTCTGGGACATCCGGGCCAAAAGTACGCACGGGACGCGGATCGGCCGGTTTGGCGCAAGGCACCCATTTCAAAGCGGTCCGAGATATTTATCCTGTGCAATCCTGGGGACAGATAGCTTGGGACAAAAGTGCGTGGAGGACGCGAACCGCCTGGTTTGGCCTGAAACAGAGGACTTTCATCTCTGGGACATCCTGGGCCAAAAGTACGCGGGACGACGCGAAAGAGCCGAAAGAGCCGAGAGCGAATGGAAATGTGCCACGTGTCTTCACATAAACAGAACAAGGAAGCCCAAATCGGTGTGGTTTTCTGAGGAATTTTTCCTAGGCAGTTGGGGACAGCCGGGCCAAAAAGGCAAGGGACTGAAAATTTGAAAGAGCCGCCAACGAATCGTAACGTGCCACGCGGTCGAAGGTTGAAAAGTGCCGCTAAGTGCGCCCTCAGGCCCGAACCAATAAAATAGTGCCACGTGTCCAAGTTTAAAGGCCCAAAAGGAATTTTTAGAGAATGAACCCATGGATGAATCAGAGTCTGACACGTGTCATCCAAGTGGCAGAGCGCGGGAAAAACTCAAATATTTTCCCGCCGATCCGTTTTGGCCTGTTTTTTGCCCTAAATCTTCAAATCACCATATCTTTCGATCCAGAGCTCAGATTTTCACATGTTCTTTATATCAATGGAAAGCTGGTGAAATTCTCTACATGATTCCAAGGTCAATCTTGCATTTTGGTTTAGTTTGGAGAGAGAAAATCAAGAAACATCTCTGGCATGTGGTAATGGCCAGAAGTGACGTTTCAACAACCAGCTTTAATGCAAAATACAGTTCACCGCTCTTGCTAGGGTTCTCACCCACCACCATAATGAGATAAACTAAATGTGACCTAGAAGTGGTTGGGGTAGATCTGACTTTCCTCTCTCTTCCCTCTCTCATTCTTCCTATATATTGTAAAGAGGGGCTTCTTTCTAAGGTCAAACTTTCCTATTTTGCCCCTCCCTTCTTCTCTTCGGTAGGTGAATTTGTGGAGTTCAAACCTCCCATTTGAAACTTGTAATGCGACTCTGCCTCTTGGAATTTTGTAGTGTATTGTATCAATCTTTGGAGCAAGTAATGCATGTATGTGGATGATTCTCAACCCTCTCTGGTGTTCATTTGCATCCTCCGGGTCTTTCACGCAAATTTTGTTATCTATGCATGATCTTGCATCACATTTGAATGGTCTGTGTTTATTGGAAAGATAGGTGTTCTTCATTCCTCGGTGCATCACCTCTATTAGCTTAGGTTTATTTTTGTGCATCTTCTTACCCTATCTCCTTCGACAAGTTAGATTAGGTTTTGAGTAAACCATCTCGCATTTTCATGTGCATCCGAACAGAGGAATAGGAACCAGCCCACACTTGGAGAAAGGATTCCTTTCTCATTTTCAAGTCCCACACTTGGAGAAAGGATTCAATGTTATGCAAATCACACCTGGATGCTAGTGGGATCAACCTAGAAATCGATCAACATCCGGGGGTGTTGTGATTTGGTGATAACACCACCTCATGTTCTCTTATTTAACAAGGTATATTTGGAACCTCCTAAATCTAGATCAAATAGCCCATTCATCATCAAGAAATAAGCTAAATAGCCCATCCCTTTAGAATAATACATACACTCTCCTTTTTATCGGCAGCAATAAGGATGTATTGAAATCTTCTCCAATTATCAAATCCTCATATTTGAACATTTTTGAACTTCATGAGATTTTTACACATACCTATTCTTCCTCCAATAGAGTTTGGGACATAAATATTAGATATAATCCAATTTTTCTTAGAAGCAATCTCCCAAAAATTACAAGCAACATGGTTTGGAGAAGTGAGAAAAATTTCCCTTTAACCACCTTAGAATTCTATAAATAGACAACATCCCCCAAAATATTTTGAGGAGTTAGAACCAACCCATTTACCTTCCTTCCACACAAACTCGTTAATATCATTAAATCTCTCCAAACTCATTTTAGTTTCTTGAATCAACAAAATATATGGTTTATGTCTATCACTCAAATCCTTAAGAATTCTCTTCTTACTAGGGCTATTTAATCCTCTAACATTCCAAGAAATAAAAATCACTTAGATTTATGGAGGTTTGGAAAATAATCCTTCAAGGGTATTTACTTACCTTTCTCAATTTATTTATTTGGTCATTGATCTTTCCCTTTTATTCTTGTTTTCCTGTCTCCCTTTAGCCAAGGCCTCCTTACCAACATCATCTTTAAATATACTTATAGTATTGTATTTTTATTCATTCAGAGGTTCTACCAGGAGGAAATCACATCTATGGCATCAAGAACCAATTCCTATAAGAGGGATTTAAAATCATTTGAGGTTACTATTATGTTCTCCTCATGTCTTTGACCAAAAGAACTCTAACCGATAAGATAGTCCGCCCAAGGATAATCCTAGAATGACCTTCTCCATGTAATATTCTAGAGAAACTAAGGTTAGAAGATTCATATATGGCCTCAATTCCTTGGAAGATGAAGTCCCACAATCTACTTGAACAACTTGATCTTTGTCAGACCCACAAGAGTCTCCCCCATCTTGAAATCATCAAGATCATTAATTTGATTCAGATCCTCCATAGTTGAGAAGAAGGAGATGAAATCTCCCATATCTCAATTAATCATTCATTTGAAAATTTTATTTTAGGGATAACAACCTTTCCATTCCTCCCAACTTCCTTCCACTCCATATTTTCATTGACAGGATTTTGAGGGATCCATGTCCTCTATCTTTTTCTTCAAAAGAGAACATCGCCTAAAATCATGTTTCACCGATTTAAATTTTTGCAAATAAAAGGGGATGGTTCATATTCAAAATTTTGGTTCCAATCTCTAAATTTAGACAAGTTTTTAATATTTACTTCCAACACAACTCCATGTTGTATATTAACACAAAATCTAACATGATTCAATATGGTTCTAGCTTTTTTCACCGGATCAAAAGCAATCGGGGATCCAAAACTTTTAGAAATGCCTACCAACACTTTCATCTCCTATAATTACAGAGGGAGATGAGGAAAAATAACCCATATACTAAATTTAGATACAATATTTTCATAAGGATTGATTGTGGTTCCCATTTTTGAATAACCACATCAGTCTTACATATAAAAAATGGTTCCTCGAAAGGATCTTAGTCACCTCTTTTTATTAGGAATGGTGACCATGAAAAATTGTTACCATAAGAAATTACTTTAATAATACCTTTGGCCACCTGTTACCTCTTAGCCCAGCTTTGAAATAGATCAATATTAGGTCTAGATCCTAAGAATTTAGAAAACAAAGTGTTTTTCATCGAGGCCTTAGCCTACATCCAACATGACCTCTAGTACATGTAAAGAAAGGATCCCTCTTTCCTTCATCGATATAACCCCCTAAAACATCTTTGCCTAATTTTTTTCCAACCAACCTTTCATCCAATGTGAGCCCCACAAGGGGACCCTTTGTCTCATTCTTACCTATAGAAATACCACATGATGATACATTGAATCGGGATTCTGTCAAGATCCCCAAATTCTACTGACAGTTCTACCCAAAACACGAATTCAAATTTTCTCGCCCACTCCATTCCCTCCATCATTCCTACTTAAAGCCAAAATTTACTCAAATGTAAATAATTTTTGTAACTTTTTAAAATTAAATAGTTTTCACAAGTAAAGTACAAGAGATGCACCACATGGAATAAATACAATTTTTTTTTCTATGGAAGGAGGATCTCCAATTCTTGTTGTATTTTGGATATTTGGAGTTGGTGATGAAATTCCAAAGGATTGGGGTTATCAATCCTCAATTGTTACAAAAGATAAATTAGAGTTTTGAGTTCATGAAACCCAACACCAAATAGGGGAAGAGAGAGGTACTAAAGAAGACCTGATAAGAGAGAAGAGAAGTGTATCATAATATTAGTTAACGCTTATATCTTCCCCATAAATTTGAGAGAGGATAAGAAGGGTATCCTATGAAAACATTATCCACTCTAATAGCTTCCAAAACCTCATAGAACACACTACTACATACATAATCATGCCTAATTTTTTAAATAAACAACACAATTGAAAAGGAATGGATGAACCATGTCCCCATTATAGTTTTTAAAATTGAGTTTGAGTAACTAAATTCTTAAATAATGTAAAGGAAGAGAAGGCATCTACCCCATGAGACTTGTTCTTATAGATATATATGAATAGTGTAATGGAGAAGAAATTGTACACATTACCCCTATATAATGCTCTAAATTATATCATTTATGTCTAAATATGTACCAAACATTTTTGAATAGTTATAAGAATATGAAACTATTATAAATTTATGAGAATATGCCTTTTGGTTGGGAACGTCTAGTAGGGTATAAACCATACTATGGTTAAGCTATGAAATCTATGGTTTTGACCAATGACAATTTACTTGTATTTGTACCTATTTCTAAGGATGTGTACCCTAAAAAAATTTCTTGTGCTCTATAATCTTCCTTTGTTATTTTTAGATGTAGAATATATCTAGATAGAATCCCCTCTTTGGAGACACGTGTGATAAATAATTGGAGTACATGTCTCAAAAGAGAAAATATGTACTCATGTTAAATAAGTATGATAATCTATATTAGATCAAATATAAGGATATAATGGTGGGGATTGTTGGGATATTATTCCTACAAATGGGGTTATGTATGATGGATACCATAGAATAGAAAATTAAAATCAATGTATGCTCAAGAAAGAGAAACAATAATAATCATATGTATAGAAGTAAAAATAATAGTGACCAAATAATAAAAAAATATATCATATATAGGAGTCATATTAAGGCATATAGATGCAAATATGGGACACCCAAATTTCATAAGATAATCACATGGAAGGAAATCACGACGCAAAAAAAGAAGCAAGTATATGCATAGATCTAGGAACATTGGAAATCAAAAATGTTAGAAGGTAATAAACTCACTTAGGCCACATATAATAAGAAATCAAGTAGTCAACATGAGCAAGTAATAAATCAACGAAAAAAAGTATAAAATGCAATTTAGTGAAAGAGCACATAGAACAAGATATGTTAGTGTTGCAAAAGATACATGTGTTAGTCTTATAGTTGAAAAGATAACATGTACACAACATATAAAATCAAGAAAAATGAGGAAGTATAAAGTAACTATAGTGAAACAAAACCATATGTATAGTGTAGTAGATTACCCCAAATATTAGTATTATTGAAAAAATGATGAAGATGACACCTATCAGCATGTATCAATTTGTATCTTCCCTACATCAATCTCAATATACATAGTGAATACATGTGTGTAAAGTGTACATATAGATATTTTATATATTATATTAACATGAAAAATAACATATGAAAATGAACTAGTTATTCAATCAAATCATGAACATGTCCTAATTTTTATTTTTACATATATTTGAATGTTTTTGTATTATGTGATTATTTGAATGTCTTTTTTTGGAAATAGCTATGTAGATGGAAGGGTTATCAAAAGATATACCTGATAATATCCTTATGATGAGGTGGGATAGACCCATAAGATGAAGTAGGATTAGTACTCAAAAGTTTCATAATATAAGAAGGATGATCTTGTAGAATATGTGTGTAAACCATAGTATCATCATAAGATACCTAGATATAAAACAATCATGAGAAGTAGTATGAATAGATAGGGACCTAGTAGGAGTCCTATGATGAGGTGGTTATGGACTCAAAAACATTCCACTTCAATAAATACAATAGTTAGAATTATCACGATAAAAATCACATAACCATGTTATAAGAACACCTTGCTCAAGAAATCATATTTTTCTCAAAACACTAAAATGCACCAAAAACTGAAACAAGGGATATAATCACCTTACACATGTTTAAATACATCATAAAAAAATGGTCATAAACCCCAAGAAGTCTCATACCTTCATTCTTCATCAATTTCCTTTAGACCTTGAATACTTGCTTATAGCCCTTCAAAGAGGCAATATTTTATCAAAATAACAAATTTCAAGGACTTAGGATTCACTGTCAAATTATTTGGGGACCCATTATGGATCCTTAACTATACTAAAATTTTCATAATGAACTCTTTACCAATCCATTTTTATTCCTTTTTACCATTTTGACTTGGGCCTTATTAATATCCCTATTTATGTACAAAGCTTATTGTCTTGGAGAATCAACATAATTTCAAGAAAAATTGAATAGTTTTTAAGATACAAATTATTTCATTCCTACTTCATGGTAAATTTTAACATCTAGCTCCCTTTACAACTTTCCCAACATAACCTCTCGTTTTTACTAGGTCTTCTCATTAGGTTTCTTCTAGGGTTTACTAAAACTTCTTAGGGTTTAAACTTTTCTCTATTTTCAAACTTTTTCACACCTAAAACCACTTAAAACACACTTTCTCATTTAGTTATTAACGTTCAAACAACCTTATTTCTCATCTTGTTAGATTTTCTAGTTTTGGCCTCTTTGGCTTCTTAGTTGTTCTCAAGCAATCGTCTTCTAAACTCTGTTCTAAAAATTTCTTGGTTAAATTTCTTCTAAATATATGACATTATAAATTTAAAATACCTCTTAAATTTATTGTTCTTCACTATTTCACTCACCACTTTCCTTGACAAATCTCATTTCAGGTTTTGGAAACTTGCTAAGTTGTTTCACTCTTCCCTTCTCGAGGATTTGTTATGTTAGGTTCTTGCAAGTATATCTTATGAATTATCTCCTAATTACCTAATTTCCTAATGAATAATATTTTCTCAAGACAATTCCCTTATTACTGTGCATTATCAAGCTTTTAATTATATCTTCTCATGTTATTTGGTTCTTAATAGTACCTTGTTTATTACAATGGTTTTCTGCATTACAAACAAGGTATAACTATAGTTCTTCCTTTTCATGTACTAGAATTGTGATCTCCTTCTAGAATATTTTCCACACATTATTCTAATCCCTATGTTCTAGTAATAATATATGACTTATTATTAAGCTATGTTCTAAGTGTTCTTCACTAAGCAACTCTTTAACTTTCAAATGTTGATCCTTCTACTGCAACAACGTTTGGAAATGTAGTCTTCACAATTTTCACCCTTTAATATCGCATGAAATCTTGATTTTACTCTCACACCTTTTCATGACCTTAAATATTTCTTAACACAAGTTTACTAGGAAATTTAGAGTGACTCAACTTATTTCAACCGAGTTTCTTACACTAAAACCTTCAAATTTGGGCATCATAATAGTCAAATATGAGTTTAGAAATTTGAATCAGTAATCTCCATTACCCTATTTTTACAATTCATGAATAATTAAACTCACCTTAATCCTCCTAATCACCCACCATACTTGGTTTCTATGGGTTCTTCTTGACAATATTTAGTTATATAAGTCATAAAACCCCTGAAACAAGGTTTCTTAGTCATAGAAGGCAATTTTCTAGTTTGTTTTTCTTGATTTTGACTTTGAGACCTTCTTGGTGACTTTAAACCCAACTATATGTTTTCAAACTTTCTAAAAATTTCTTTTCCATAAGATCACTCTCTACTTTGATATATAACCCATCAACAATCAATCAAGAGGAGTGTATACACTATTTCATAGTTTCTAGACATTTCCAAATATCATACATGTTCATTAATAATTACCATCCTTAACATTGCACAAATATATTTTTCATAAGATTATTCCATTCAAAAAGGTGTTCATGAATTGATTACCCTCAAGTTATTCTTATCATTCACTCATGTCATAAAAACTTACGTCACACAATTTTACAAACTTACATAGGACTACTCTTTTCCATTCTCACCTCCTCAAGATTCTTTCTTTTCCATTTTAGGACTGTACCTTCCTCTTACACCTACATAAACATTCACTCTATGTTTTTAATTGAATTAGTTCATAAAATATAACATTTATATACAAATATCACAATCAACCATCAAAAACAATTTTACACATACTAGAAGTTCTTTATTGATGAAACAATGGATTCTACATCACTTCAAGAGCCAATAGGCTCATTACAGAGTTTTCTTCACCAACCAAACTTCCTATAACTCAAAACCCCTCTCATTTGAATATCTCACGCTAATGAAGGAAAGAGGGGTGTTTAGGGTTCAAAATACTAACCCAAATAGGATTTATACTAACTATGTGAGGTTTTGGATCAAGTAGATCATTTACAAGTGCATACATGCTCCATGACCCTTATTACATATTTATTAAACCTATACTAAAACCTGGGCCTATAATACTCAATAAATACCTTTTGAATATTTGAAATGTGGTTATGGAGGGAAACCTTCAAAGACATCTTATTACATAGTTAGGGAGTCCAAATGGATTAGCAACATGTCCTAAACATCTAAACCTAAGACACCCTTATATAGCTAGTAAAACCCAAACATGAATATTTACAAGGATGATCCTACATCATACTCCCCAAGTGGAGAGAATTTTCTCTATAAAATGAAGGCACTTATTCCTTTTCTTCCAATCATGTTGTACTTGTAATATCTTTATTTTCTCTATTGTTTTCTTTTCATCTTCATTAGAAACATTCTTCTTTTGTTCTTTATTCCTTTCCTTCATCTTTTTATTCAATTTTTTGTCCTCTAAAATGAGGATTTCATCTCATTTTCTCTTCATTTGATCTCTTTCAAGATTTTTTTCTTCAATCAACTTCACTTATTCATCAATCAAACCTTTAAAAACACATGCACATAAACCTTACATAAGAAATAGAGAGATTTCGAGTCCATTTACTTGATTATTTTAATTTTTGTTTTCCTCCTCCATCTTTTTCCTTGTTTCCACAACTGATTTATCTTTTTCTCCTTAATTTTCAATGTTTTCATCCATCATATCAACTCTTTATTTTTCATCACACATCACGTATTCATCATTCAAATAAATTTCAAGTGTTTGTATCTCGAGCCTCTAACTAGTCTTTACTCTCATATACAAACTGAAATATGATTTAATTTTATTCCTTTTAATTTATTCCTCACCAAAGAACTCATCCTTCACCATTTATCTTATTTTATTTTCCTCTTTCTTACATATTTTTATCCATCCTCTTTCTTATTATTTCCTCTTCTCTTATACATACTCTCAACTATATATTATTCTTCCTTTCACATGAGTGACATGATAGGTCACTTAACCACTTTCTTCGTCACTAGTTCCATGCCTTGTTTTTATATTTATTTCAACTTTTCCATCGACACCTTGAGATGATACATACCTTTTATTAACTCTCTTATCTCTTGTCCCTCCAATAAATTCATCTTTTTCTCTAAATTTTGATTTCTTTCCACTTTTCCATTTTTCTCTCTTTTATTTCTCTTTCATCTCAATACTTATGAACTTAAGAAATTCCTTCACCATTTCCACTTTTTCTTCATCTATTTTCTTCTAGGAAGTTTGTTTCACCTTGCTCATGCCTCGCCTAGGTTCGCTTTCACATCTATTCTTTTGACTTACATATTTTTTCTCTTTTCCTTATTTTCTTAGTGATTTAATATAATTTAAATAAAATATAATTTTAGAATAACTACTTGTTGCAAGGGCATCACTAAAATAACATTAAATAAAAAATTTATTCACTCATTCATGTTTATGAGCTCAATTTAGGTGGGTTAAATTGTGTTGATATCATTAAAAGGAGTCTTGAGAGGTCAAGCCCAAAATTTCAAATTTTTACTTTCCCCCATTTGAAAATTCAAAATTTAAAAGGTTGTAAAAGTGAAATGAATGAGTCTTGATGGTTTTAAGAATGTAATAGGTGTCTAAGTTTGTTAAAATGAGTCCTAGAGTTGAGTATGAGGCAATAAATGCTTAAGATTATGTAATGAGCTTATTTTTGTTTGTGTGAGCATCTTGAGTCATGTGAGTTAGTTAGGGTTTATGGAATTGAAAATATAATGAGTTAAAAGTCAAAGAAAGAGTAGTTATGTGTGGATATCTCTCAAGGTTTTGAGGAAGGAAATAAGGAAGAGGCATGAAATTTATATAAAAGTAAAGTTATGAATGAAACTCGGTTTTGTGTCATGAAATGTTCTTCTTATAGATTCTCTAAGTTTTAATATATCTTTTTTAAGAAATAGTGATTATTTCCTTTTGAGTATATACGAGTTTACTTGGAGCTCATTGTAGGAGGATTCATGAAGGTTTGAGTTGAAGTAGTGTGTTCTTTAGTATGAAAGCTAATGTATTGGAATGTTCATATGAGTGATTCTATGTTTTGAAAAAAATTTATTTGATTTAATTGATTTTTGATCCTATTAATAAAGTTATTTTTTTATGATAATCATGTGATTAAAAGTGGTTGAATTTTTAATTCAAGGATTTGAGATTATTTACCCCATTGCTCTCTATTCCATGTTTGAAAACCTTAATAAACCGAACTCGACTTTTGACAGAGTTGATTTCCTGTGAAATGGTGAGTGTTATTGAATTCATTAAGATAAGGTTGTGAGTGGTAATTCAAACAATTGATAAAGAGTCTACATTGTGAAGGAGTATAAGAAACAATTAGTTGATGATAATGATTTCATATACCATGTTTTTCATCATTTCTATAGGTCAATTCAAGGAGGATCTTGAAGTAAAACACTTATTATACTCAATTACTATAAAGATAGGGAATTAGTGGAGGTTGACACAATCCTAAAAAAAAGTTTAGAACCTTAAGATTGAACAAATTGGATTTTGGAATATTTTTAAGTCTCCGGGATGAGAGAGGGGCTAATTTAGGGTTATACTTAAAACTTGAATTTGAGCCTTTAACATTGAATTTTGATTTGAAAATTGGAAGCCATCATTATGAAAATGACCTTTAATAGATATTGAAGGAATTTAAGTTTTACCATGGAGGAGTTTTGAGGAAACCTTGATATGCTAGGTTCCCAATTCAAGTGATAGTCCTTGAGACCTATTAAAGAGGTCTACATTGTAAGAAGATGGAGTTTCCTATTGGATTAGAATAAGAATCTTTGAGGATCATTAAAACATGTTAATTGGTACTCCCAAAGGTGATTAGTTTTTCTTGGAAGTTCTTTAATCAAAATTTATTCATAGAAAACTAAAGTTAGAGGGCTACAAGAATCTAGAATAATGGAAGAAGTTATTGTGGAAAAGTGACTTAGCAAGGATTCGAGAATATTAAATTTACCACACACCTTCTAGGAAATAAAGGTTCATGTAACTGTTCTCACATTGTTTTGAGACCTTCTAGTTTGTTCTTACCATGAACCTACTAAGGACCTTATTCTTAAGGACTATATGGGATAATTTTGTTAAGGGTTGAGATGATTGAAGTTTTCTTGTATTTTCACCATTTTGAATGTTATGATATCATTGGATTGAACTTGATGATAGGTTACATTGAGTGTGGGTGTCATTTTGAGAACATAATTACTAAATTTGTATTTTATTTCCTGGTCAATCTTAAGGACTTTTAGGAAAATTTTGAGAAAAAAAAATGAGTTATGTTTTTTCCTTGTGAGTAACCATTATTCACGTGGATATAACATTAATTAAGAGTATAATATAGTGTACATTGATTATGGAGGTAATTTAATTCTTCAAAAGAAAATTTTGTTGCATCATCTAATCCATTCTAGACTATTTTTTACTCTTAAAACATATCACATAGGGTGATTGAATCATTTTGTAGAATTGTTGATCTTATATGGTTAAGTGTATTGATAATAGATTTATCTCTGCATCATTTGGTATCAAATCAAGATTTTCATTGAAGATTGAATATTTTTGTTGCTAATAACAGTAAATTGTGTGAGTGTATGTATGAATATTGACAGACTCAAAGGGAAGAGTTAAGAAGAACTAAAGGTGAAAGGTGTCTAAGAAGATTTCAAGACTTAAAGAAAGAGAAGTAGAAGATCATGTCAACAAAATAGGTGTGGAAAAGAACCTAGGTGAGAGACTAAACAAGGTTAAACAAACTTGTTAGAAAGAAGAAATAGGAAAATGGATAGAGAAGATTTGGTGGTGTTACTAAGCTATAAGAAGAAAGAATCAAGAAGAAACAAGAGGAAATAAAACATGACCTATGGGTTGAAAAATAATTGAGAGAGTTTAGGAAGGATGTAGAGAAGCTTGGAAAATTGATGAAAAATGATAGCATGATGAAAAAACAATGACGTTGGATTTGTGATTGGAAGAAAGGTTAAGTGGCATATGAAGATACTTGTGAAGAAGAAATAGAGATTGTAGCTAAGAGAACTCATAAGAAAAGAGGAAAATGAGTAGAGGAAAATAAAGAAGATTTCAAACAAGGAAAAGGAAGAGGTGAATGAAAAGAAGATCCATGTGAAGATCTCAAAACTAGTCAAGGATCATGGATATGTCAAGACAAATCAAGTGGCAATGCCTAAAATTGAAAGGTCAAATGGACAAGAACAAAACAAGAAGGAAACATAACTCTTTTTGATAAAACAAGCAATGCACAAAAAGAAAAAAAGAATATGGAAAAGGAATATAACAAGTGTGGTACAGGGAAGAGAGGATGGAATGATGAAAGAGGATGAAGAAATATTAGAGAAAAATCAAAGTTTAGAGGTTAAAGAAGATATGCATGCATGGAATGATGGTAAGGTAATAAAATTAGATTCAAATTTCACTTGTTTTCTAGCTGATATTGATTTTTCTTTGGGTGAATTCCTTGAAATTGTAAAAAATGAGTCACCTAGTGCATTTGAGAAGCAAGAAATGGATAAGCATGAGTTGATTGATTTCATTTCACATGTTGAGTATGATGAAGAAAATGATGTGATGAGTTGTTCATAGGTGAAGTAGATGATCTTTTGTAACATTTGTTGCATATGATGGATCAAGAAAGGAAGAGTGAATGTATTGTTGACAAAACAATGATTTCTTGGGAAAATAATGATCTAAAAGAGGGAAAAGAAGGTAGAGGTACAAATTTAAAATGAATTGATAAGAGTAAAAACATGAAAGAGAAAGCAATTAGGAAAGGAAAAGAAGAGTATATGGACAATATCCATTCCACCTAAGGGAATAAATAATTGAAACCAAGATGGACAAGTGTGATGTAGAGATGAAGAAAACAAAAAATCATGTGAAGAAGTATGATTTTGTTGTGTTGTTTGTTTATGCAAGTATAGTTAATGGAATCTTGATGATGAAGAATATGAAGATGGAACACAAGAGAAGAAGAATAAAATTTTAAGCACATGCAAGGATATAGAGACAAATATGGGATCCATGTGGTCACAGAGTAAGAAAAGATAGTAGGAGTGAAAAAGGAAGATTAAAAACATGCAAGGATGATGAAGATTCAGTTAGAGACACAACTATACAAGTAAAGTACATGGTTTATTTTCTCCACCTTAGGAGTATGATATAAGGTCATCACCAAAAGAACATAAAAAATGAAAATTATTCATCCATTCATGATTATGAGGTCATCTTAGGTTTTTTTCATAGTTTTTGAGGTCATGAGAAGGAGTCTCAGGTGGTCAAGAATTCAAATGTTTTACTTTCCCGCCTTTTGCAAATTTAAAAGTTGAAAGGCTGTAAAAGTGAAATGTGATTTTGTAAGTGAATGAAATGGAAATCTTGATGTTTTTAAGAATTTAATAGGTCTCTAATCTTTTGAAAATGATTCCTAGAGTTGAGTGTGAGAAAATAAATTTTTAATGTGATGTAATCAGATTTTTTTTTTGTTATGTTTGAGCATCTTGAGTCATGTGAGTTAGCTAGGGTTTATGGAATGGAAAAAATAATGAGTTAAAAATTGGAGGAGTAGCTGTGGGGGATCTCTCTCAAGAGTTTGAAGAGGGAAATAAGGGAGAGGCATGAAATTTGTATGAAAATATAGTTATGAATGAAACTATGGTTTTTGTGCCATGAAATAATATTCTTCTTGTAGATTCTCCGATTTTTGATATCTTTGTTTAAGAACTAGTGATTATTTCCTTTTGAGTATATGCATATTTTTATTGGAGCTCATAGCAGGAGGATTGATAAAGGTTTTAGTGGAAGGATCTTGTTCTTTAGTATGAATGCTAATGTATTTGACTATTCATACTAATGAGTCTCGTGTTTTAAAATATTTCTTTGATTTACTTGATCTATGATCTTGTTAATGAATTTTTTTAATGATAATATTGTTATTAAAGGTGGTTAAAGTGTTAATCCAAGGATTTGGGTTTATTTACCATGTTTCTCTCTATTGCATGTTTGAAAACCTTGATAAACTGAACTATGACTATTGTGAGTTTATTTCCTTGTGAAATGGGGTGAGTGGTATTGAATTCATCAATAAAAGGTTGTGAGTTGTTATTCAAACATTTGATAAAGTGACTACATTGTGAAATAGTCTTATAAACAATTAGTTGATGATAAGGGTTTTATTTATCCTGTTTATCATCATTTCTATAGGTCACTTCAATGAGGATATTGAAGTAAAAATATTATTATATTCAATTCTGTCAAGATAGGGAGTTATTGGAGGTTGATACGAGTCCTACATAACAAGTTTAGAACCTCAAGATTGAGTAGATTGTATTTTGGAATATTTTTAAGTCTCTCAGGCTGAGACAGAGGGTTATTTAGGGTTTGACTCAAAAATTGAATTTGAAGCCTTTAACATTGAATTTTTATTTGAAAATTTAAATTCATCATTATGACAAGGTATTTTACCATATTTTTAAGGAATTTGAGATTTACCAAGGAGGTGTTTTGAGGAAACCTTGACAGTCGAGGTTCCTTGTTTAGTGACGCTTCTTGAGACCTAATTAGAGAGGTCTACATTGCAAGAAGAGGGGTTTTAATTTGGGATTAGACTTAGAAACTTTTGGGTATCATTAAAACAAGTTAACTGGTACTCCAAAAGGTGACTAGTTTATCTCGGGAGGTTCCATAATCAAAAGTTATGCCTAGAAATAAATGTCGGATGGTGTAGACACCTAAATCATATTAAGCAGCTTTTAATACTAAAATTACACTTCTTATCCTATTTTCTAATTTCATTATAATTAGTGATTTCTTGATAATTAGATAACATCCCTCTTCATTTCAATCAATTAATGAATCTTCATTAATTAACTAGCCTTCCCCATATCCCCTACCACGATTCCATCGAATACCAATTTTAAAGGAGGTAAAGTGGTCAAATTCTACGAATGGATTTTATAATTAATCCTTTCAATCTCACATTTAACTAATAAACCTTCTTATTAGTTAAATCCTTGAAGCTAAATATCGAATGGATTTTTAAAAATTAATTAATCAAGTTGATTTTGACATTATTTGGTCATGTTTTCACATGTTCTCAAAGAGACACAAGTAAATGTCTCCCAAATTGGAAAGCTATGTACCATTAAGGATCTCTATGAATTTCTACCTGCATTGATACTCTTCATGCTTGCAAAGAGTATTGGAATATGTACATTAAGCCATTGTGATCCTTTCCTCTACGAGATATGTGTATATCATTTTCCACTATCATTCTCTAAACAATAACAAGGATCGCTTAGTATTTTTTTTCATTGGATGTAAGTGTGTTATCATAGCTTTTCTATGTTTTCCACATCCGTGGAAGTGTAGTTATCATTTCATGCATTATGCACTAGCATAGTTGTTCTCATTACACTATTTTCTATAGAAGTGTGCTAACCATCATTTTGATATAAATTTTTTCATCATGTTTTGTGAGAATGTGTTTTTACATTTCTATTCATGCACTAGTTTTGTTCATTTTTCACATGTCTCAAAGAGACACAAGTTCTGCATGTTGATCCTATTTGTGCTAGCATCATTGCCTTTTGTATACTATTCTCTATCATCATCCATTCATTTGTCTATGTGTGTTAGTGTTAGCTTTCATGCACTATAATTTTGTTTGTGTGTTAGCATTCATTTGTGAATGTGTTTTTATGTTTCTATTCATGCACTAGTGTTGTGCATCTTTTGGGCTCAAATTTTAAACTTCCTAGGATATGATTTTTAGCATTTTATGTTGTTTAACAAGTTTTCTAACTTTTGTTTTGTAGGTTTTTCTTTTGAAATCATTTTCTAACACATTTAAATTCTTTAATGAATGTTGTTTTTCCATTTTACTTAAGTTAGATCAAATCTTGTGTATTCTCTTCTCTTTTACCTTTTTGTGATCTTGAGAATCAAAAGCAACTTTGGTCTTCTTTTCTAACATTTTTGTTACTTGGAAATTTCATCATTTTAATTGTTTAAGGAATTAATCTTTTGAAGCATTTAAACTAGTCATTGATTTAAGTTTTTACCTTCTTTAAATAGGTGGATAAAATGTCATGTGTTCTCTTCTCTTATGCCTTAAGGTGATCTTGAGAAACAAAAGTAATATTTACCCTCTTTCAAAACATTTGGGTTTATAAGGAAAACTAGTAAATCTTTTATGCGCAGGACCTTACGCTTATCAAAGACTAAATTTAAACAAATACTAACAAAATTTTGTGTAGGTTTCTAATGGTGTTATAAACCACATTTTAAATAAAAGATAAAAACATAACATTTCATTCAAAAATTGTATTTATAGGTTTAGATAAGAGTTAAACCCTGTCCTCTTTAAAGCTGTAAGAAGTATCTTGGCATAAGCCATAAAACTTGTTATGAGGATTACCATAGGAACCCCAAAGTAGTCAACACATTGAGGGAAATTTTTGACGGAACGGAAGTGCCTCACTAGCTACTTGGCTAGAAATAAATGTGAGGAATTCTTCAAGTTTTTGGTATGAGGCCTCTTTTATTAATTTTATTATGGGGTAATGGTCCTTTTTCTAGGATTTATCTAGCAAAGCATACCTCTCTTAGACAATTTATTGGAGAGTGTTAAGAAAAACTCTAGGTAGCCATTTGGAATTGGGGCCAACTTAACCATTATCCAATCATGTTTCAAAGATACTTCATAAATAAAGAATTCCTTGGATTAAAAACCTTGTTTGTAGAATAAGGGGAGAGTCCATTGAAGTTGCACCACATATCATTTCATCACGAAACTTACAATGCAAAACGTTTTCCTAGTTTCTACCTTGTCATTGAACAAAGAAACTCTACCAAAGTTACGCAGCATATTTTTCATCGCCACTTATAATTTTTCCCTTTCTCTCTTGTTGGAATTTTTGGTCAAAAGAAAGCAACTAAAAGTGCTGCCAAAATCATGTCCACAACTTTTACACCCACGTACATCACCCCATTTTTGAAATTGATGTAAGAGTTGAAAGTGTGTTGGTACATCCTCATATTTTGGTAGTCTTTCCTTGAGATCCATATTGAGATGTATCATTGTATAAGGTATCTTGACTTGGTCTCACCTTGCATGTTATGTCTTGCTCGCATTATATCGATCCATTTTTAATACTTAAATCTCAGTTTTCCAAAACTTGATATAAGTGTCCAAATTGTATTGTTACACTTTGCTTGTATTGTGTTGAAATTTTTATATTTAGACCTTGTTTTCTTAAAACATGATTTGAGTATTGAATGTGTTTTTGTTTACGTTGTTGGAATTGTGTCAATCCCTTTTTGATACTTACATATTTTTTCTTAAAACTTGATTTAAGTGTCCAAATTGTATTGTTACGCTACTCACATTTGTAGCCTTCATTTTCAAAACTTGGACCTTGTTTGTATTAAACTTGTTTTAAGTGTATACCTTGTGTTGTTACACTCTTTGTCATAATCAATTCAACCCCTTTTTAATACTTAAATCTTGTTTTTCAAAACTTGATTTAAATATTGAAATTGTGTTTTTATCTTATCAAACAACCTTTGAGACAAATTTGAACAATAGGAAACAATTTCCTTTGCAGTTGTTCCTTTGTCTAGGACTTCATAGATTTTCCTTAGCGAATTTCATCATACACTTCTTATCTAGGAAAATTTGTATTTGCAGTTGTTACACTTTCATCAACCATTTTGACTATTCCCACTTGTAACTTGTTGTCCAAACCTTGCTATATTATCCAAATTATGTCATCATAATGTATTTTTCCTTATATTCCCTTCATAAAATCACACAAAAATCTCCATATTTGTAAAATATCTAGTTGGTTATCATTATACTTCCTGAATCAACATGGAAATTCCTTCCATTTGAAGGATTTAAATAATACAATATAGGGCTAGGCATTTTGTCCCCACAATGCCAACCATGAATAACTATCACATGGTTCCTCACACTTATGAAAATAGGGAACCTATGTTTAGGAATTCACATCAAAACATTCACATCACTACTAAATCTCGATTGTTTCTTCATTCTAGAGGACTCATTGGTTACCCCTTTTCTCACCTTCAACTCATATCCGGTGGTATGATTCTAATGATTCTAATAAATGTTATTCTTATGATTCCCCTCAATATCGTGATTAATCTAATTCATAATACTATTTAGAATACCCTTAGTTTCATGAACCTCTTCCAATCGACTTTATCCTAAGGAATAACCAGTCCCCTAAAAGATGTTTTCCTCCGATTCTAAATATTTGTGTCCCCAAAAATTATCCCCATCATTCCTCTAATTTAACTCTGATTCAAGGTCCTCCCTTTCCTCTCAAGATCCCCTTTATCATTACCTCAATGAAATCATCCTTCTTTGAAGATCCATGTGACTTTAAGTTCCTCCAATCAAACATATACTTCAACTCTTGAGTCATGGTCCTCCCTTTCTCGATAAGACCCCCTTTATAAGTTACCTCAACAACATCTTCCTCCTTTAAATGCCTATGAAACTCAAAATTTCTATAATCAATCATCCAAGTTGAACCCTACGTTGAAATCTACTACTTTTCTACATGATCCTCTTTGTCTACCTATTCCATATCATCTTCTAGGAAAACCAATACTAGCCTATCCCAAATATCTTCTTCAACTCACCAAATCCAAATATACTTCATCTCCTGAGTCATATTCTTCTATCAATCAAAATCCAATCCCTCTTTATCCCCTAGGTCATTTCAATCATTCCTTATTCTATCTTCATCAATCTTTTAAAGATCAATGTTTGCATCCACGTCAAACCATTCATAAGAAATGATGTGCTAAGATATCATTTTAAATCAATATCAAATTCATTTATGGACACAATAAGGTAAAACCCTCCCATCATCTCCATAATCAAACATATTCTCAATATTCAACACTTTTTAAACCCCATTATTCAAATCAACCTACTATCATCGACCAACAACGACCCATACCGATCGATTTCTTTTAGAATGAAGAAGTAATCGGAAAATTCATGGGGTTGCATGATGAAATTCCTCTAGAGATCATGAAAAGGATTCTCTTTTGAACTCAATGCATTTTCATATTGTGAGGAAGAAGTTAATTCCTTTTTTAGAAAATAAGGGAGGATCCTAAGATCATCAAACTTTATCCTCCTCTTATTCTTCCATCTTCACATTCTCCATTGCATGAAAAAATGGATGGGTATATCCTTGATCTTTCTTCTATCCTATTCTCACCCAACCATTCTTTACATATCACAATTCCTTAATCATAATCCCGCTTTAGGTCACTTCACGATAGATCATCATCTTCTTCTATATATGGCCCACTTCTTGATATCCCATTTTCATCGCCCCTTGGGTCATATCCTAGTAGCCCATTCTCTTCTATATGTGGCTCACCTCCTAATATCCTATTATTTTTATCCTTGGGCCACGTCCTAGTATCCCTTTATCTTTTATCTATGTTTCACATCATAGTAGCCCATTATCTTCTATACTTTGGCCACATCCTAGTAGACCTTCATATTCTATTTATGGGACACCTCCGGGTAGCCTCTCATATTCTTTTTATGGGAAACCTATGGGTATCCCTTAATCTTCTATCTATGGTAAACCTTCGAGTAGCCCATCATCTTCTATTCTCTAGGCCACCTCCTAGCATGTTACCATTGATTCTTGGGATATCCCCTAGCCCATTGTCTTCAATTCTTATACCTTATCCACTTTGTCTATCATATCATCCTTATATCAACAAATGTGGTAAGCCCACCATCATTCCTATCATCAATCCCAAACATACACTTTCTTCTACCACTTCTCAAGATAAAATAAATCACATATTAGCTTAAAGGACACCAACAGTTTCTTCATCAAGCTAAAATAAAAAATCCAAAGAGCTCCAAATCTCCCAAAAAATCCAACATCCAAAAATATAAACATAAAATGCAATTCAAAAATGCACACAAATGCCAACACCAGACATGGTGTAAAGTGAAAAATTCTATTAATATGGAACTCAATATCTCATACATACAAAATCCATGTTCCTAGGATTAAGATAAGTCACATTGATCATGTCTCCCTCATCAAAGAAATCACAAACATTGTTGTTGGATCATATCACATGGAGTGAAATTGTTGGTCCCAACTTCCCAATCATTCATCTTCATCTTCTTCTCTCTTCATGGTTTTCCCTTCGCAAAACCATCAAAAATCTAAAAAAAAAAAATCCATTAAAAAAAAGAAAACACATTACAACATTAAAAAAATCAAAGGTACAAAGATAAAACAAAGGTAATCAAGTATTGCATATACGTGGATGTTCTTTCCTTTCTTTTCATCATCCTCTACAAGTCTCTCACCATGTTCATCCCTTCAATGATCTTTTGGTTAATCTATTTATACTAATTGTATGTCATTTATCTCTATGGTATCTATTTGACCTTGGTATTTCCTCACTTTGGTAAATTAAAGAATGACTCGACCTCTTAGAGATCCTATCACTATCATATATTTAATCATTTTTGCGAAGACCTTTTAGGTGTATTTGTTGACACTAGCCAATGTCTTCATTGTAATCACTTCTATATCCTTCCATCCAACCATCAGTGGTTATTAACCCCTCATTAAAACAATCAAGAGAAATGAAATAATTTTTAAAAAATAAAAATAAAAAATAAAAAATAAAATCAATATATAACTCTCTTGGGGTATTTCTAGTATATTTATCGGGTCTATGGATGATTGGATGATAGTAGAGAAATGTTGTGATTAGAATCAAATACATCACCGTGTTCTATGGAAACTTGGATAACAAAAGAAATGTCTAGATCTCCTTCCACCCTTCATTCATAAATCACCTTTCAAAATTAATCATTCCTACATATTGGCTAGTTTGTATTCACTTATTTCTTATCAAATATTCACTGCAAGATGTAATTAATTTCCACGTGCACACATCGGATCTTTATGATAAAACCATATTAGTATGTTACCAAGTGTTGTTTGGACCTTGTTCATACTCTTACTTTAGTCATTATTTTGTCTTATGATTTGTTCCTTTGGCTTATCACCTTTTCATCGCAAGTATTCTAGATACATTTTTCATATCCTTCCATATAGCATCCACACTATTATTCTACTTTGTTCATAAAATCCAAGTGTATAAGATTCCATTTTTACCATGTTTGAGGTAAAATTTGTCACTTATTTCAATAAAAATATTATACTTATTTCTATCATGTGTTTCTTGGGCATTTTATACTGGGGTGTGTTTTCTCCTTCTTAGCTCTTCATTGACTTGATTTCATCATCATGTTGAACCTATCTATCTTAGCCTTGATCTGGCTTATATTCTTCTTGTATATATGTGTAGGATTTTACATTGTAAATTCTCACCTCTCATTGGGGGAATATTTACATCTTCATCTTCCTAAACATAGCTTTGGAAAACTTTCAAAAAACCCTAAAATTTCACAAAATGCTAGAAAATTCTAAACCTTTGGTAAAACAATCAAAATTCCAAAACATTGGTAAAACATTCAAAAATACAAAAAAATGGTAAAGCATCAAAACATCTTAAACATTCACAGACACAACATCCTCAAACATTGAAAATTATCCTACAAAACATCTTCCTTTAGTGCTTTATTGTTCTAACACACGACATGCGAGATCATTTTGACCTTCCCTCATTAAAAAGTTGGTTTTCTTTCTATGTTTTTATTCCCTTGCATATATCATTTCTTGGGGTAGTTTCATAGTGCACGATTGATTTTCATGCAACTTCTATGTCCTCCATTTATTCAGCTTGCATTTATCATTACTTGGGGTGTCATTTTTAACCCTTTCATATAACTCATACATGTGGGAACTGATGGTAGATTAAAAAAATAGTGGTGCAAATTTATTGACCATTGTTTATTTTTATTGAGTTATTTTGTTCTTGTTTTTTTGGTTTGTTTGGTTACGTTCTCATATTGCATTGTTTCATGTATTTTACTTTGAGTCAGTCCTTTAGCAATGAACAAAAATTAGTATTATGGCTCTTCATGTCATTTTCCACTTTTTTGTACGCTTATATTAAATAAATAGTTGTTCTTAAGCTAGATGGTTCATCTACTACGTTGCGATCTTACTATTATCCATGCATATTCTCCCACTTAAAATCTAATTAATTTCTACTAATCATTTTTCAATTTTAATAAATTTTAACAATGACCAACAAGACCCATTTTGAATCCCTTCCATTATTATAAACATTTTCTTCCACAAAACCGGGCAATAGGGATCATATTTATCCCCCCTGCCCCTTGTTTCTTCCATCCATTAAAACCCGGGACTTATTTTCCAATCAATCCAATTGAAAAATGGCCAACCGAACCAATTTCGACTCTCAATTCTTGTTTTATACTTCTTATGTGATCTTTCCTTTCTTCTTTTTGAGTGTTAATCGACCACTTCTATCACCCCATCGAAACTCGAGGGGTCATCATCCATTATACTAATTGTTCTTCTATTCATTTAAATTGTCTACTATTTTGAAATGGTGTCATTTGCGCTACACCACATCGAGAGAGGGACAAATGTAGACACATAAATCTAACTACATGGTTTTAATACTAAAATTTCACTTTTATCCTATTATCTACCATTTCATTATAATTAGAGATTTCCCACTAATTATCTAACATTCCCCTTCATTACGGTCAATTAAAAACACTTCGTTAATTAACTAGCCTTCCCTATCTGTGAATGCCAATTAACAACACTACGTTAGTTATAATCATCTATTAATTAATTAATTAACCTTTATTAATCAATTAAGATTTTTGATCTCGTATTTAACTAATAAGACTTCTTATTAGTTAAATTACCATTTCAAACCATTCAAATTCTACTATTTTCCTTCTAAATCACCTATAAATGGATTTTTAAGGTTATCTTGGTCTATTAATTAGTCCTAGTTAGTTAATTAAATCATCTCTAACTCCCATGAGTTGTTAATCCTATATTAATCTTTTTATAAATAATACTTATCCCTTTGTAATTATAATTTACCTTTATCCCACATTTACCTGGATTACAAGCATCTATGAAATTAGAAATTTATATAAAGAACCTAGTACACCAATGTTTCACCTTTACACTATTTGCACATGATAATAGCATTTATACCTTGAAAAAGCTTATTGATCTAGTGCCCAATCTATCCTCTACTTACAAAGAGTGGTAAAGGAAGAACCATATATAGAAATTAATCCATATTGGTGAGATCCTTTCCTCTTCATGGGATAGCCTTCCTTTGATCACTTGTAATCATCATTAACTCAACAAAAGGAGCAATTACAATTTAGAAAGCCTATAAAAATTAACAAGGGATGGCTTAGTATTTCATGTTTAATTTGATGCGTTAGTTAGAGTTTCCCTTATATAGCTTTATCATAGTGTTTTTGATATATTAGCTTAGTTATGGAGTCTATTTGGTGTTAGTTTTCATCAAGTAACTTAGCTTAGTTTATCCACTTGCATACACATGGGCTGCAAGAAGCTAGAATAATGGAAAAAGAAGCTATGGTGGAAAATTGACTTAGTAAGGGTGTTATAGTATAAAATTTACCACACACCTTGTAGGAAATAAAGGGTTCTTAGAACTGTTCCTAGTTTGTTCTAACCATGAACCTACCAAGGACTTTGATCTTAAGGACTATATGGGACAAGTTTGTCAAGGGTGGAGAGAATTGAAGTTTTATTTGATTTTGACCATTATGAATGATATGATATCATTGGATTGAACTTGATGACAAGTTACATTTAGCATCTTTATTAGTTTGAGGCCAAAATTACTAAAATTTCATGTTTTTGCCTAGTTAAGCTTAAGGAGTTTTAGGGAGAGTATTGAGAAAACAAAGGATTTGTGTTTTTTCCATGTGAGTAACCATTGTGTAGGTGGATATAGCATTAAGTAAGAGTATAAGACATGGTACATTGATTGTGGAGGTAATTTAATGCTTCTAATGATCTAAGCCATTCGACTATTTTTTACAAGATCTTAAAACAGAGCACATAGGGTGATTGAAGCATTTTGTATAATTGGTGATCTTATATGGTTGATTGTATTGATAAGATATTTGGATTTGTATAATTACTGTAACAAATGATATTAGGTGATAAAATACATTAATGTCCAAGAAATAAGCATTAAAAGATGTAAAAGCTAAGTAAGTGAGAGGGAAATATGACTTAATTGATTTTCATGCAACTTGGGAGCGATATGGATTGTATGAGTATTGGATCTAGCTAGAAATAGTGTCAAAATTAATGACCAGGGGTTATGCAACAAAGGACTATGCCGAGTAAAAGAGTGCATGTAGGAGTATGGAAGATCCTCGGGTTCTAGTGACCAATCTGGTCCCCTTATTTCCACTTAGATGCTAAGGTTTTAACTTTTTCTAGGTTAGAAGATCTTCAATCCAATATTCACTTTATCACTCTAAATTCATTTTTATGGTTCCAGTCACACATGAAACCTGTAAAATAGATGACTATCTACATATGTCTACAAACCACATCAAATATAATAAAAATATGCATAATGTGGTGTCGGACTAACCTCAAAGGTCATTCGAATGGTGAACTTACAACCGAGCACTACAATAAATCTTAGAATCCATGTAGTAATTTTTATGTGTTTATATGTGACCTATGTTTCCCTTGTGTAATTTACATGATGATAACAGACTAGATATAGATTTTACCAAGTATGTAGAATGTATGTGATGGAATAGAATGAACTCCCCTCCTATGTTGTGTATACATATCAATGTGGCCCTTGTCCCTTGTAAGAATGTGCTAGATGTATGCTTTATAGTTCTCTTATGCCTTTGTGCAAGCTTAGGTGGTGATAAATCATGATTATAGTGATTTTCCCTTTATTTAGAATAATTAACTAAGTATATATATGAATCCCTTGTTTGAATTTTGTATTCGAAAACTGAAAGTGATCCGAAGGAAATTTTTGAGTGCATATGATCCCTAAATCTCCATAAACCATTACCATGTAGAAGAGAATTTTTAGATATTTCCATGATATAAAGAACTTGAAAACTAGAGCTTATTGATCTGTAAACTCTTCAACTTTGGAATTATCCACAAAATCATAAATTAATGTTGTTGTTCTAATTTCTATTAGAAAATGACAAAGATAGCTAGTGAATGAATTTTGCTTATGCTTAGAATCCACAATTATAGGAAAGGAAAGAATATAAAATCATAAACACCAACAAGTTTTATCTTGGAAAACCTTTAGAGGAGGAAAAAGCCGGTCAAGAAGGGAAATTGCTCTTTCTTCCCACTTTTATTGGGAATTTCAAAATAATAAGTACAAAATTTACAATAAGTATGAAAGAGAAGTAGATAATATCTCATAATTTCTCCCAATTACTTTTTTTCTCTCTGCCTCAACTCTTCTTTCTTCTACAAAAACACTATTCCAAAGCACTAAGAACTTCTTTCTCACTTGCTTTAATGCTTCGATGATCTTATTATCTTCTACAAACATGTATTTATAGTCTTTCTCATGTGCTCTCATGCACTAGAATGGGAAAGGTCATGGAGGAGAAGAGACACAAACAAATTTTCAAATTTTGGGACTGTTCATTTCATATTTTTGTTTTCTATCCGAAAGAGCCAGGACCATCCCCGATGTAGACTAGTTGTCTTAGGATCGCTTCCCTAATTGGGTAGTGGTTCTGTAAACATTACTCTACACAAAGTAGCGGTCTTATTACTATAAATATAGAACCTTCATGTATTATTTTTCCTTCTTCGTGTTGATTGATCCGATGAAGTAGAGTCATTTTGGATCAATATGGATCATACCTCCCCTACTTAGGAGGATTTTTGTCCCAAAAAAGATTAGTGGGGGAGTAGATGAGGAAATAATTCCCTCACTTTCTCCTTTGAGTACCACTGGGCCTACCTTGGTGTCTTTCCTTTCAGTCCAATCTTCCAAGACAAGCTGGACCTCTCTTATTCTCTCTGACCTTTTGTTGCAGTACTACATCCTCCTCCAATTCACCTCATGATTCCTAGATGAAATCCTTAATGGAAGGTAGCAATTATATTCCTTCATCTTCATCTAGCATGGATGGCTCATATAGGTGCAATTTTTCATAGTTTAATACAAAGTACATCCTCATAAGTGACGGAAAATCAAGTCAAAAATCATTTTCTCCAACGTGCTCCAATATGGTGAAGGGTCCATATCGTAGTGGCTTGAGCTTCCGTGCTTGACCTTGTAATCTCTCCTTGCTCAAGTAAATCCAAACTCTATCTCTAACATGAAGCTTATGTTCCCTCCTATGCTAATTGTGCCTAGCTTTGTACTTGGCTTGAGATTTCTCTAACTGTTCTTTGACTTTGAGATGAATTTTCTAGATCCTCTCAATGAATTTGTTTTCTCTAGTCACCTTTGTGTCTCGTGTCTCCTCCTCATCCTACTGCCCAACTATTATGTCCAGTGGATTTATAGGTAGATATCCCAAGCATGCTTGAAATGGTGACTTCATAGTGAATGTGTGTACTGCCCAGTTATAGGAATTTTGAATGTAGCCTAAGGACTCATCCCAAGTCCTTGGTTATTTGTTGTTATACCCTCTAATTAACCTTCGTACCAAAGTCTTGTTCGCCACCTTTGTTTATCTACCTATGGATGGAAGGCTTTGCTTCTCTATAATTGGGTATCTATCTTGTCCCACAAAGTATTCTAAAACTTTCCTATAATGCCCGCTTCAAACTACCACTTGAGACCAAGAAACAAACTAGGATTAGCTAGGAAAATTATGGAATAATTTTTTTTTTTATTAAGAGTGTTTATAAGAGGGTTACAAGATCACAATTAGCACAAACCAGATTTATATTAACAAATAATACTGACTTGCACAAATTTCTCTAGCAACCATTAATAGCAAGCACAAGGTCAAAACAAGAGATTAAATTCATCACTTAGGTTAGGAGAGTGAAATCTCACTCATCTTTGCTCTAACAGGATTACAGGGTTCAACTTGATTTTTCACATAATTAGATTCATCAAAACTTTCCTAAATCATGCCCATTGGATAGGAAATTTTCTCACCTTTCCAACCATATAAATAAGTCCTCCTAACTCCTTATAAAACTCAAGTTATGGGTGGGTGGAGTTTCTAGGGAAATTTTTCCCTAGAGGGACACGTGTCAAGAGGAGGGGGAATGTGCCTTGGGTGGTTTGGCGGGTCACGGGGTGGCATAGGGAAATTTTCCCATCATAGGCTCAAAGGCCAAAAGCATTCCATGCCCCGCAGGTCCCCAGGAGGACACGTGTCGAGGCCCGGCACTAAGCGGAGAAGGGAGAAGGGAAAGGTGGGGCGGTGGGTGGTTTTGGCACCTTACGCCAAACGAAGGGGAAAAAGGGGAAATAAGGTGAGTGGGTTTACGTACCTGTGAAGGGATAGGGTCCGAGAGGGAGGCGGGGAAGTGGGCTGTGGGAGAAATTTAGGAATTTCTCCCTAGGCCAAAAGAAACGCATAAAGGCAAAGAAGGGTCCGCCCTTCCACCTCCACCCCTAAGTGCCACGTGGCACGCCCCGTTGGCTGCAGGCCGGCGGGGCCAAAACAGAAATTTGTTCCCAAATTTTTGAGGACTTAAGTCTAAAGGGTAAGTGCACCTTTTCCATAGCCACGGGGGACAAGCGGCACCTCTAATTGGCATGGGTCAAGCGGAGGAAAATGAAAAATTTTCCCAAGAAATTTTTTCAAAAGCATAAGTTTCAAAATTCAAAGAAGTCCACTCTTCCATCATGCCATGTGGCAACATTTGATTGGATGGGAGGGCTGTGGGGCCATGGGATTTTTGGGGAAATGTTTTTTTTCCAAAGGTTAAATTTCGATTTTTATATAGTTAGATTAATTTTTGGATGGCCATTTTGAAGTAAAACTTCAAATGGCCATAACTTTTGATAGAAAAGTTAGTTTTGGGAAAACAAGGACTTTCTGGAAAGCTCTTGGAGTCCTCTTTACATAGAAATCATAAATTTTGGATTTTAATGAATTTTTAAGGTCAATTTTAAGAAATTGATCTGCAAGGTTTAAAATTCAAAACTGGCAATTTTCCAACTTGTAAGATTTTGATCAAATTTTGATTTTCTCCTTCTCAACATGTCAATTGAACATGGAGGATTGATCTTGGGTAAGTTTTAGAGTATTTTTAAGGTGTAATTTGTTAATTGAAGTGCAATTCATATTTTTACAACTTTTGATAGGAAAGTGCAAGTTCTAAAATTGATTTTATAAAGTTCTAAAATGTCTTTCTTTGATGTTGAGGTCAAATTGAGTTCATTAGGGATTATTACATCTAAATTGCATTGTTTCATTTCTTAATTTAAGTTACAAATCCGAACTATACATTTATTAGCTAATTTTAAAATGCCAGATTTGGAATGAAACAAAGATCATTTACTAACAAATTTATTAATCTATTTGCAACTCCCAAATGTGGGAAAACATTCTCAAAACTGATCTAAGACATTCAATTCTTGTCTAAAACAATTAATTGATTTATCTGATCATTCAAAAGCACAAGGAAACATTTGATATCTCAAATTTTAAATAAATACAAAGAACAAAATGTTGTCCTTTCCTCTCATACGCATTTTCTTTTCACACAGAGATATCATTTTAAAACAGTAAGTCCAATTCAAAACAACAATGCAAATTTGAGAAAGGAATGTATTTATTTTATTGAGTTCCAACAATACTTAACAGATTATTTCTTCCTTTGAATTTCAATATGTAATTTACAAATTGTATGACATTCTTTTCCAAAACAGAGAATAGAAAAATAAATCTTTACATTTCCCAATGGATCTCAATCTTTTCTTTCCAATGCAAAGTGTCTTCTCATTACAACAATAATACAATCATCCACTTCGAAGTGGGAAGGTTACAATAATTTTTCTCTAAGGAAGGGACTGTCAAACTATATTTTCTCCAAGCTCCAAAATAGTAGCATGCTGATTTCTTCATCTTTTCATTTGATCACAACAAGGAAGGGGGAAAGGAAACACTCTCCACCCAACCAAGACATCCAATGGGAAAGGAGAAGCCATCTTTCCCCATTGGCCCCTGAGCCCCAACCATATTGAAATGGATAATGAACATCAACACATGGCAACAAGGCTTCTTTCAAAACAAACAAAATTCACATAGCATACAACATTAATAAAATACACATTCCAACAAGACAACAATTCCCAACTACATTTGCAAACATGCACACAATACATAGGCTTGGTCTAAACAAGCCAACAAGAGCCAAGAACTATGGGGAGATCCTTATACCTCCTAGTTTGGAAATGGGAATCCACCAATGCATACCTCCATTAATCATATCCACCCCATAAACCTTATATCTCCCAACCCCTCCTTATGCCCCCCAAAATTAAGAAATGCAAGCAGTTTTTTTTCCAAGGTGGATCCCAATCCAAAACTCCCTCCACAATAAAATTGTGCCATTGGCAATCCCTTATGCCCCCATATGAAATCCCCATATCCTTCTCCTACACCATGCCCTAAGCATTCTACCCAACCAGCCAAGAATGCAAACACAAACACCATTTAAGCATGCATGCAAGAGAAGGAAAGACAATTAAAATACAGCTCCAGATCCTACCTCTCCATACTGAAGTTTGTTCCAAGCTCACAAGATTTCCACAATGTCAAAGTGCAGTCCAAAACTAGCAAGTATAAGCAAGCAAAAAGACTCCAAGCTCTTCCTCAAACAAGCTCCAAAAGAAACAACAAAAATATGCCCCCAAGAGGAAATAACAAAGTTTCAACAACCCCCAAATGAGCAAGAAGCTACACTTTTATAGGAAAGGAAAGAGAGAGGATGATGTGGATCCAAGTGGGATGCCACATCATTTTTCCTCATCCCCAAGAGGAAATCAACATCAACAACAAATCACAATAAATTAAACATGACAAAATCACTTACATACTCCAAATCAACCCATACTCCAAAAAGGACCGCATTAAAAATATGTAAGGGAAGTGCAATTAAAACTTACAAATAGTCATTTCAAAATACAATTAAAAAGTCTAATTTTGACTCCAAAACCATAGGTATGGTTGGTGGATAATTTTAAGAGGTGTGGGACAAGTTTAACTTGTCCCACAAGCCTCCAAATTTGGCCTCCAAGGTCAAATTCGAATTTCATAAAAGATGGAGTGTTTGACCTTCCAAAATCTGCCTTACATACTCTTACATATTTCTTACACATCCTTACAAATTAACTTACACACTCTTCCAACATTAATATCTAAAGACAACAACTTTATTTATTACATTCCATATCCCAATTAAATTTAAATAAAATTTAACTATATGACTATCACATTAATCTACCACATTTAAATTAATTAAAAGAAGGAACACATTACAAATAAAATACATACAACAATAATTAAAAAGGAACACATAAATAAAACACATATCCCATGGTCACATATAATGGAAATCCCCATGGGAATTCCTAGCAAAA
Organism: Taxus wallichiana var. yunnanensis; assembly: GCA_018340775.1. NCBI lineage: Eukaryota > Viridiplantae > Streptophyta > Pinopsida > Cupressales > Taxaceae > Taxus > Taxus wallichiana. Next base: position 31,534,529 of record CM031233.1, read on the forward strand.
CACAACACACACAAACAATATAGTTGCCATGGTGACCTTGTTGAATTCACCTGGAATTTCAATATGGTTAGTCTTCAATCCCCGACATTGTTGTGATTTTTACTTGCAAATGCAAATACCTCCTTCGGCCTCATGGCCGCATCAGACATCTAAAATGATATAAACAATATTTCAAAATCATCTAAACACACAAATCACAACAATATCATTAATTCAACATTATCATTTTTAATTAAATAAATCAACTATATCATCATCAAAATCTACCATACCAGATCTACTCAAATATCCAATATCATAAGTCCAAATCAACATCTATAATATGTCCATGTCACAACATTATATCATCAACCACATATAGAAAATGTCTCTCGTAATCATCAATCATAATAACTGAATCCAGATCTAACATCTAACTATCATACTAAAAAAATATAGTAGTGTCCATAATATGATCAATAGTATCAAAATCAGTATCAAAAAGTGTCGAATGGAAGTGGGTACTACATTTCCCAAGAATCTAGTCTCCTTGTCAGAAACAATAGACTTTGGCAAACCAAAATGCACCCATACATTAGCAAAGAAAATATTTGTTGCCTCATGTGCTTTTACTATCTTTTTACATGCCATAAGAATACACATCTTACTAAATCTATCAACAAAAACATAGAGATAGTCATGGCAATGTTTAGACATGGGAAATCCTCCTAAAAATTCATAGAAATGTCCTCCCATGGATAAGTAGGTATTGGCAAAAGGCATATACAAACCCTCCTTCCTAGTCTTAGGCTTGCTAGTACAACAAAGTTTACATCCACATATAAATTTTGATACTTCTTCTTGCATATTGGGCCAATACATATACCTTTGCAAGTGGCTAGGGTCTTACCAACACCAAAATCTTCGCTACTTTTGAGGTATGTGCTTCCCTCATCAATAGAATTATTTCTTCTTTAGGCACACAAAGCTTCCCCCATCGATAGAGCAGCTCGTCCTTGAGATAACAATCTTCAATCCCTATCCTTTCAGTCCCTTGGGATTGTAACTACTGAAATGTCACCCCAAAGTCTTTATCCTAGGCATATGCCTCTTTGTAAGATTCCTTTGTGAAGGGCTCAATCTGAGAGATAGTGGTCATATAGGAAAAATTCTCTTGTGTGAGAAGCCTAGCCAACATTTCTACCACCAAATGTGTACTACCCTTCTTGTATTTGATCACCAAATGGAATAGCTCAAGGAACCCCATCCATTTGTAGTGCATTTCCTGCTACAATTTAGATTATGCTTGTAAATAATGGAGAGGTTTGTGGTCAGTGTGCACAATAGTTTCTTTACCCAACAAATAATGCTTCCATTTTTTAATTTCCTGAACTAGTGCATACATTTCCTTCTCATATACCGAATATCCTTTAACTCTAAGTGAAAATTTTAGAATGATAGCATACAGGTTTACCTTCTTGAAGCAACATTGCACCCATAGTGTAATCACTGGCATCTGGCTCTACTTCCAAAGGCTTCTACAAACTAGGAAGAGTAATCTTTGGAGCATGACTAATATTGTATTTCAATAACTGAAAGGATTTTTCTTGTTCCTTACCCCAATCAAAACCCTTACTCTTTGTGGCCACTTTATGTAGAGGTGTTGTCCAGAGAGAATCCCATAATAAACTTTCACATGTACTGTACTGCTCCCACAAAACTCCTAGTCTTTATGGATCTTGTTGGTGTTGGAAAATTAGTGATTGCTTCAACCTTCTTTGGATCCACTCGTAGCTCTCCTCATCCCACCACGTGCCCAAGATAAGACAAGTGACTATTTGGAAAATTCACATTTCTTCATATTACAAAGTTGTTGTTCTCCCTAGAACTTGTAATAATTGTTGTAAATGAGTTAGATGTTCTTCCCATGTAGCACTAAAAATAAAGATATCATTTAGATATACAATGACACATGAATATATGAATCATGTAATACATCATTCATCAATCTCATAAATGTAGTGAGTGCATTGCATAACCCAAAAGGAAGTACTAACCATTCATACAAATCATGTTTTGTCTTGAAAGTAGTCTTCCATATGTCCTCCTCCTTCATTCTAACTTGGTGATAACCTAACTTGAGATCCAACTTCATGAATAATTTTGCATGTTGAAGCTAATCCAAGAGATCATCTATGTGGGAAGTGGATATATATTCTTTATAATGATCTTATTCAAATCACGGTAGCCGATGTGAATTCTCCAAGAACCATCCTTCTTTGGCACCATCACAATAGGTGAATCACATGGTGAGGTACTTGGATGTATCACCCTTGGTCTAGTAGTTCTTGGAGTTGTTTCTTTACTTTAGTACTCTCAAGAAAGGATTTCCTATACAACTCGATGTTCGGTAGAGGGGACTCTGGCAATAGCTGAATCTCATGCTCTACTTCCCATTTTGGTGGTAACCCATTGGGAGCCTGAAATACTTCTGAAAATACTGAATAATACTATCCAAATCATGCTTTCCCTGCTTAGAAATCTCTAAAACTTCTACCCCATCTTGTTTATCCTTTAACAATAGTAACCAAAATTGACTATTATTTGTCTAAATAAGTCATTTTTCTTAGTTAGCACTCATCGTAGTAACATGTGTCTTACATTGGTGTGCCCAGATGTTGTAGTTGATCCCATCCTTGACCCATCTATACTAGTTTTCCCTTCTCATAAATATATCATCCCTAATATAAAAGTAAGGAATCCCGAATAAAACATCAAAAGCATCAAGTGGAATAACACCAGCTTCCAAAACATCAATATACCAAGAATTTATCCCAAACTTGACCTTACATCTTCTTGTTACCTAAATTTCAACACCCTTCTTCACCCAACCCAAAGGATAAGGGTGTGGATACTCGTAAGTCTCAAGACCAAGCTTCTTTACAACTACTTTAGAAATCAAGTTAGACTGAGAATTGGTATCAACCAAAGCATTTACCTTAGTTCTCTTGATCTGGAATAGTCTACTCATCTCCTCTTCCTGGTTATCCATGTTGGTGGCCATGCATCTAAGCCTTTCATCTACATCAGATTCATCTTCGATTTTCACCTCCCCTTCTGTTCTTACAACTATCATGGACTTCTTTGAGTCCTTGGTTCAGTTCTTCAGATGTAACTCTAGATGCAACTTCCAACATGTAGCATCAGTATGACCATTGATATCACAGTTCTTGCAAAAATTATTGGGATCTTTACAAGTATTTAAAGTAGTGGCATTTTGTTTACCTTTCCCTTTCCACTTACCATTATTACTTGTTTTCCCTTACTCTTTTTCTATTGATTTATTGACTTCTTTGCCCTTGGATCTATTTCTCATTGCTTCTTTTCATCATCCATGTAGTATTCCTACACACATCCCTTGTTGAGATATTTGGGTTTTGTGGAGATGAATTTTGTTTGAATGTGAGTTTGAAGTCCTCCCAAGTAGTTAGTCATAATATCCTCATCCTCCAAGTCCATGTTTAGCAACATGGCCTACCTATGAAACTCCATAGTATAGTCCTGCACACTTTGACCACTACCTTGTCTAAAATACTGCTATTTAATCATTTGGTCAATCTTGTGGCCAATAGGATAGAAGTTAGCTCTAAGTAATTCTTTAAATTCTTTCCAAGATTTCACAATAGGATGCTTATTCTTTTCACAAGTGGTTAGAAGGGTTTCCCACCAAACCAGAGCGTGTCCCTCCATTTTGAGACATGCAAAGGTTATCCTTTGTGCCTCAATGACATTATGGACACTAAAGTAGACTTCTAACTATTTTAACCATTTATCAAGAAACTCTGCATCTACTTGTCCTTCAAAGCTTTTAATCTCAAACTTTAAACTTCTAAAGTAGAATTCTAACTTAAAAGGAGTATGATCAGATTTTACCTTTTCTCTTGTGTTTAAAGTCTCTTCTTCATGCTCTTCCCCATAATCTTCCTCATGGTGGCTCCTTCCTATGCCAAAATTTTCAAGTAAGCCTCAAACCTTTGAGTCCATGGAGTCTTGCTTCACAATAAGTTATCTTCTTCAAATCCACAAGTTCTTCTTGCCTTCTAAACATCCTATCCATCATAGTATCCAACATCTTCGATTCTACGGACCAAGTTCTCTTCTTCCATTCATCCCCAAATTATCTGTTTCCATTTCTTTGTATAAATTTCTAGATCATACAAGGTAAATCCTCTTCGCCTTTAGATCTCTTCATTGTCATATAAATCCAAGAAAGATACCATAGTCTTGGATACTTGTTAGCTCGATAGAAAAATGATCTATAAACTATTCAACTTTGGAATTATCCATAGAATAAAAATTAATGTTGTTCTTATACTTTCTATTAGAAAATGATAGAGATATCTAGTGAATGAATTTTTCTTATGCTTAGAATCAACAATTGCAAGAAAGGAAAGAATATAAACTCATAAACACCAATAATTTTTATCTTGGAAAACCTCCAGAGGAGGAAAAACTAGTCATGAAGGGAAATTTATCTTTTTCCCATTTTATTTGCCAATTCAAAACAATAAGTACAAAATTTACAATAAGTATGAAAGATAATTAGATAATATCTCACACTTCCTCCAAATTACTTTTTCTCTACCTCAACACTCCTTTCTTCTACAAAACACAATTCTAGCACTAAGAACTTCTTTCTCACTTGCTTTCATGCTTCGATGATCTTATTCTCTTCTATAAACATGTATTTATAGCCTTTCTCATGTCCATCCATGCACTGGAGAATGGGAAAGGTCATGGAGGAGAAAAGACACAAACAACCTTTCAAATTCTCGGGGTTGCTTTCTGTAACCGCCGCTTTACGAAAGAGCAGCGGTCTTGTTACTATAAATCTGAGAACCTTCGTTTATTATTTTTACTTCTTTGTGTTGACTGATATGATGAAGTAGAGTCATTTTGGATCCCTATGGATCACTTGTATGTTCAAGATATCATCTTCTTAAATTTTTGGCCACTTGGAAAATTCGGGACTGTGTGTAGGTCTACTAACTTGGACACGTGCACATCCACCAAGTGGTCGAATCACATTTACAAAAGTGACACAATGGGTATGAAGTAATAAATTTTGGTTTTGAACATTGGTCTTTGACAATTAGTTACTAACATGTGGGCTTTGTTATTTGTTATCCTGGGGCCCTCAGAGTGGTGGTCACACACTCTTTTTATGGAGGGGTGCCTTAGACTCCGATCTTCATACTACCATTCTAGTGATATTGTATATATATCACATTTTACTTCTCTAAGATGAATGTGGGATTTTAATTATAGGGAAATTATATTGTATTGTAAGGTCTAGCTTTTCGAGGTTAACAACTCGGTGCATTGGTGTTTAGAAAATACATGGCTCTATATAGCTTGAGCTATTTTAACTCGGTGGGATGTTCAACTCCCTATTTAGATAATCTCTAAAGTGATGGGATGTTCACTCAACTCTAATGTTTAAATTATCTCGATCAAAGTGATCTTGGACACATCTTGTCTCACATATAACACAATGACAACATTTAAACCCCCAATCACATGATCAACACCACATAGTCATACATGTATGTGGCATGTAAAATAGAGCATGGCATGGTCGTAACATCTATGTATATAGGTGAGTAAGCCTTTTTAAACCTAAACATATAACACAATGACTACATGGATTTATCCTAAATGTAGAAAACCCGGTTAAGATGGAGGAAAGGATCTCAAAACCATACCTTGTCGTTGAGCCAAGAGGTCTTGGAGAGTTATAAAACTAGCGCATTTCTACTTAAAGAAGGTTATTGATGGTCTCTAGTAAAGGATAGTTTGAAATTTTTTAGAAAACTTGATTTTTGAATCACTTAGAGTCATTTTCAGACTTTTGTGTAAACTGGAGAAGTGTTTCAAAATTCAAAGACGAAGAATATGAAGTCATTATTTTTCTATGGAGTGTTATAATTTTCCTAGTGTAGGTTTTTTTACTAATTTTCACATAGAACACACTTTGTGGATATCTTTGTTGAGTGATGAATGGATTTGAGAATGTGTTTATGATAAATTACAAAGTTCTATAAATCTTAATCAGCTCATTTACAAGTGACAAAGGTATATTATTTACTTTGGAAGGTAAAAATAGTACTTCAAGTGGTTTTGAATATATCAATTCATGATTAATTGAATGCAAAGACATATCCCATCTAGGTGAACTCTGTTATCAATTTGTGGTGATTTTGTTTTAATTTATTTTATCGCTTATGATCATATTTAAATTCAATATAACAAAATGAGCAAATGATTAAGATAAGAAATTAATTGGAAAATTGGATTAAATTTAAAATTGAATCCATTATCCACAACAAACAAATGTGTGCATAAGTCAATTTTAGATGAATTAAATTATATTAATATGCATGGTAAAATCAGATTGTGATAATTTTTTAATGGTTTTGTAATAAATCCACTTGAATAACAAAAGATGAGTTATAAGGAAAATTGATCGGTTAAGAGATTAATTGGAAAAATTATGTATTTTTAAACACCCAAAAGGGAATCCAAAACCATATCTTGATCAATTAAAATCAGATTTGAAAGTATCTAGAATAAATTTAAAACAGTACCCAAGGGGTGAAAACTTCTTTTGGATCAAGTTTTGGTATCGGTGTTGTTTTAGCTCATTATTTTCTTTCAGTTGAATTTTTTTACTATAGGTGAAATAGGGTTGAGGGGGCCCTACCCCTTATAAGTTAGAGCTCCAAAAGAGAAAATAAGACATTACATAGCATTCAAAAATAAAACAAATATATCGACTATTACATTTGAGCTCCTCCATGAGCATATAGACCAATTTAAAACACAACAAAAAGAGTAATAACAATAAAGATAAAACCACAGACTAACTAACAATGATAGAGTTAAAAGCAAAACATTATAATAACAACCACCTTGACAAACATCACTTTTTGGCCTTTTCAATACCATCCAACACTTTCTCCCATTCCTTTGACAGAGACTCAATGTTGACCCCCAACGATGTTAGGTCACATCCAACAACATCCCTTTTCTTTTCTTCAAATTTCCATGCTCATCCACGATCTTGTAAGCATTGGAAAATTGACCAAGGGTTTAGAAATGTTGTAGAGTGGATTTCACAGAGACAAAACTCCATTCCATATAGCTATGTAAAATAGATCTGATGTGATCCACCTCATTAGAGAGGTTGTTGTAGTTGGCTTTCATAATTTCAAGCTCACCCCATTATTGATTTTCACAACATCTTCAACCTACATTTTCATTTTGTGTCATTCATTAAAGAGGAACTAAACATAACTCTTTGTAAGCCTCATGTCACCCTTCATCTCTTCAATATCCATGGCCATCTTGGCAAGATGATTATCCCTTTCTTAGGACCCACTTGACCCAAAGCTTCAATCTACTACTCTAATTGGGCATTCACAGGAACCTGATTTTCTTGCATGCTTGATTCACCTTTGTTTTGACAGATCGACTAGGAACATGCTTTGATTTTAGCTCTCTAATATTCTGAGCGGCATCAATTTCCATGACATCCTTATCATCCCCTAATGAATCTCCTTCCTGAGACTCTGTATCTTCACTAGAATCCTCCTCCTTCAAGTTTGAGTCTTCTTCCTTGGCATAAGCCTCAAGAGATTTTATGAGGGTACCTGATTTATCAATATCAAGAGAATATATTTTAACTAGGGCAAGGATAAAACCTTGGTGAAGGGGGACAACTCTATTATTTTTAAACTAGGCAATGGAAGCACTCAGAGAGTGAAACAAAAATATGGGAAACTAAAACTATGGCCATGTCAAAAATAATTAAGCATAGGAAAATGGTAGGTATACATGAATGGTAAAAGGCTTGGGTAAAGTAGAGTGAAGAAAAATGGCAAAATGAGTGGTGAGTTTTTCATTACCTTATAAGAATAACTTCAGCTCATATGTGGCTTCCTTTTTAGGCTTGTAAACCTCCCTACCATCAGTAGTAACACCCATTACTTTAGTAAGAAACTCCACAGTAATCTTGATATGAACACCTTTCATGTCCATAACTACCCCCTTTCTGGTCATCTTCCAAGCTCTAGCAAATTCCTTACTCATATTTTCATAATGACCTTCAAAGATTTTGAGAAAAGGTGAGAAACCCTTTCTCTCAAACACTTCCATGGCTTTCATCTTAACCCCATCTAGATCAAAAGGCTCAATTCTCACAAGATCACCCCCATTTGGAAATACGAGTACCAGTTCATAGAAAATCCTAACTTCAGATTACTCAGAATGATACAAACAATCCCAAAGTAATGCTGATGTTACAAGAACAAACAGAAATAATGGCCCTAAGGTGACACAAGCGTATCCAAGCCCAAAGCTTTGCATCATCCCACCATAAATTCACATGATTCAAATGGCTCTTATACATTATTTCCTTAACATACCATGACCTGTCATTATTACCTAATGGTGACATGTCCATGTTGATATTTTTGGAGGTGTGCTCAAACCTTATTATATAAATCTTCTTCATCATTAATTAATTTCATCTCATGACAATTAAAATAATCAGAAATAGAATTTTCCTCTTTATAGATATGCTTTAAAGTAATAGTTTCAAACAAGTTAGAAATTTCCTTTATACTAGTTATAGAGTTTTGGATAGATGTAGAAGTAGTACCTTTACCAGTAATGTTGTTAATAATGTTCAATGAGTCTCCTTCCACTTCCAATATTACAAATCTATGTTGACAGGCTATAGAGACCCCCAATAAATAGCCTCTGCTTCAACAATGTGATTCGTTTGAATACCAAGATTGTAATGATACCCAAGAATGAATCTTCCTTCAAAATCATGGAAGACCCCTCCACAACCAGATTTTCTAGGGTTTCCTTTGGAGGCCCCATCAAAATTTAGCTTTATCCATTCCTTGCTAGGTTTCTCCCAACCTTGGAGCCTAGGATTATGTGTAGGAGGTCAGTTTGAGTAGGGCTTAAACCCCAATTCTTAGATAATTTACTCTCATTTTGAAGAATATTTTTCTTATGTGGGGCTATGTTTGAGAATTTTTCATTAATTGCATTAAAACAATGAGTTCAAAATTTATTTTTCGATTCCTTCTTCCCTTTAAAAATCTGCCTATTTCTCTCTTTCCAAATTTCCCAAGCTAGGTGCATAATAGAAAGATTCCATAGATGTTTGAGTCCTTGAATCCTAAAAGGGGTAAACCATTGGGACCACAGTTGTTTAATGGAGCATGAGAAAACCCACTTAATTTAAAATAGGTTAAGAAGTTTGTTTCTAACCGATACCATAAAAGGGAAGTGGAGGAATAGATGTAAAGAGTCTTTAGTATATTTTTCACACATAACACACCTATTCACCATATGAAAATTTCTCTTATTAAGATTGCTGACAGTAAGGATTTTATCATGGAGAACCAACCACCTAGAACATATTGATCTTGGGAGTAACTTCTTTGACCCACACACTTTCCCATTTGAAGCTGTCAGATCAACTTCATCTAGGAAAAATGCATTGTAGGCACTTGAACCAAGAAAATTCCATTATCCTCTCTAGACCAATATAAGCTATCATCTTCTAAACTCTATTTATTAACAATAACCCCTCTTAGTTTTTTGTTAATAGAAGTGATATCATTGTTGTTATGTCCATCCAATTCAATTGTTTTCCATTGACCTAGGGGTTCCTCAAAATTGAAGTAATCTTTGACCTTAGTCCCATATTTAACCACAACATCCTTATAGATGTTAGGATAGATAACCTTAAGAGGTTTATCTCCTAATGATTTGTCTTCCAATAAATTAACCAATATCCCATTTCCAATCATCCATTTTCTTCCCTCAGAGACAATGTATTTAGCCCAATTTATAGATTTCCAAAAATTAGAACCATTAAAGTCAACATTGCTAAAGCACCATTCATTAGCTAGAATATTTTAGTAGTATTTATGTCTTTCAATTATATTTTATTTCAATGTGGTTTTACACTTTGGGATTGTTGATATTTTTGTTTGTAGTTTGTAGCTTTTTGGAAATTACAGGTTTTGTAGGAAGCCATGGGAGAGATGTCTAAATAAGAAAATCTCGATGAGATTGAGGATTACAATCATGAGATCTAGGAAGAGAACTCTCTCCTTAAATCAATGTATTACTACTTAGAAGAGGAGAATGCTCGATTGAAATTGGAATTGTAAATCAAGGATGAACTCTTGGTAAAGTTACAAAATGGTGACCAAGAAAAGGAAATACCCCTAACTTCAGATGTAGAAATAATGGTTGATGAATGCACTGTAAGTATGTCACCACAAGATTCCTCTTCCCATTTAGATTCATATTTATGTAATGATACTTTTGGATATTTTGAAAAATATACTAAAGGTATTGGATCTAAATTGTTGACTAAAATGGGATTTAACAGAAGTGGCCTTGGTAAGAACAACCAAGGTATATCTAACCCAATATAGGTCAAGGATCATCCTCATTATGCAGGTTTGGGTTTTCCTAGTGTGGGAATGGATATTGGAGAATCCTCCAAGCACATTGAAGGAAGATGAGATTTTGATAACAAAGTGTATACCCCACTAGTACAACAAAATAGATATGGTAAGAAAAATCAGCAAAGAGGTATTGAGATTCCACCTCCACTTTCTTATCATAATCATAAGCCTGAAAAAACATGTAAAACTTCCGAGGATCCACTCTTTCATTTTAAACAATATGGATTTGATATACACAAAATGATAAATCATGTTTTTCCTTCCATTTTTTTGGAATGCATAATCATTATGTCTCCTTTTGTTGGAAGAAAAATTATTTCTTGTAGAAGTGGTTTCCTGATGAGCTTAATGTGAAAAACAAATCTCATATATTTTAGGTGATAAATGGAAAAAGATTTCCTCATCCAAGAAAATGGATAAGAGGAACTATTGCACTCGTTGTAACATGAGTGGAAAAAAGGTTGAAAAATATTGGAAAATTCATCCAACAATGCATCAAATGAATGGTAAGAACAATTTTGTTTACAAGGTAACATTTTTTAATCAACCAACTAAGAATGAATCAACCTTGGATCTATCCATAGATAAATCACAAATGAATCCATTTTAATTTGATATGGATAATTAAAACTCATGTGATTTATATATATTTACATTTTCATAGTTATAAATAATAAATAAGATGCATTATTTTCAAAGAAATTTGGTATTCTGTTGATTGATAAAAATGAAAAATTCCCATATATAATTTTAGCTTTGAAATTGGAAAAATGGTGGCACCTATATGGAAGATCTAAGGGAAAGGTTAATCATACTCAGATTATATTTCTCACTTGTAAGATGACAAAATATGTTTCTATTTTTGACAACAATATAGTATTCAGATTAAATAGGAATGGGTATAATGTCTATTTTGGGAAAACATGTATGTTGTTGTTTCATTTGTGAAAATATAACAAGTGGCACTATTTATAAGTGTAGAAATTATACAAAAGTTTTGTGACCATGCATGATTCTTTCACATTTTATTATTCCTTTATTTTTGGGCTTATGATATTTGTAACTATCAAACATGGTTACAAATAATAGGTACAATTATTGCACTAAAAACTATGATGCATGTTACATTTCAAAACATTGACATTGGTGTAGGATCAAGGTACAACAGATGAATATGGCATTTTTGGTTGTCATATCAGCTACTGAGTATTGGCCATGGATTAGTAAACATCTCTTTTGGTGTTGGCATTGTGTTCTCTATTTGGAATAATCCACTTTTTGATGGCTATTATATGTGTGTGTGTGTGTGTGTGTGTGTGTATATATATGTGTATATATATATATATATATATATATATATATTGCAATTTTTAATCTTACCATGTTATAAAATGGGTTCCATGTGTTTGTGATATGCAAAGGACCTATTAGCAATTCAATTGGGTGAGTTTCCTTTTAGAGACCAAAAGGGTCTTATTGGGGAGGAGTGATCTAGAGGAAATTATTAAGTGCATGTGATTCCTAAATCTCCTAAAGAATTACAATGCAGAATAGTATTCGATATATTTACGTTGATGTAAAGAACTCAAAAAATAGAGCTCGTATGCTCGAGATATTGTCTATTGAAATTTTTGGCAAGCTTGAAAATTCGGGGACTATGCTCATGTCTACTTGACTTGGACGTGTGCACATCGACCAAGTAAGTGAATCACATTTGGATAAGTTGAAAAATGGGTATGAAGTAAAAAATTTGGGTTTTAGATGTCATTTTTCAAAACTTGGTTACAAACAGTGGGCCTTGTTATTTTTGGATGGGAGCTCTTAGCTAGGATCAACACACTCTTTTTGTGGAGGGGTGTCTTATCCTCATATCTTCATATTATTATTATAGTGCTATTTTATATATCACATTGTAGTTTTATAGGATGAATTGGGATTTTTATTGTAGGGAAATTATATTGTAATGCAGGGTCTACCTCATTGAGCTAGTTAACAACCCGGTGCATTGGTGCATTATTGTTTGGCCAATATATGGCTCTATATAGCTCAAACTATTTATCAACTCGATGGGGTGGTTAAATCCACACTTTGTTCGATCTTATCTCTATGGTGAACTTGGTCTTTTCATGAAACTCGGTGAGTAAACTAATGGGTTTCGTTATTCCCTTCATTTAATCAACTCTTTGTTGATGTCATATTCAAACCAGGGGTGTATCGAAGCTATATGCAACAAGAAAATCCTAGTGATCTAGTAATTGTTTGTAGGTATTTGTTATTTTATTTTCTAGGGTTTTTTGCAGTGTCCTTAGGATTCCATGGCCAAAGCCTTATTATCTCTATGTTGTAAGAAACTTGCTGAAATAAACACTCATTGCTGGAAATAAACACACATACAAAAATAAATAGATTTTTGGAAATAAACACACAATGCAGAAGTAAACACACTTTGCTTGGAAATAAACACATGGTTGAAAATGTTGTGAAAATCTTGCAAGGAAATGAAAATCTAGTCTATAACACTTAAGGGACAAGTATAAAACATAGTTCAACTTAAAGAATCAAAAGTGTTTACTGAGAATTAATGATCTACACTATTTTCTTTAGAAATATAAATACCAATAAAATGAGAATCTTGTTTCTTAGAGGAGTGGGATTTTGCTCCACCTTGAATCAGGATTCGACAAAGTGATATTCTCTCAAAAGGAAAGTGGTTATTTTATTGCTGAAATATTTGTCTTACAAAAATGTACTAGATATTTCTATATCTCTATCTCTATGTATCTATATGTATATGTTCTCTCCTTTTCTAAATCTATCTATAGGTATTTATATATATATTTCATTCAAAGATGCATTTACAAAGCCATAGTTGTTCTACCGATTCAGATGGAACCAAATTATGCCCAAAATAGATGTTGAATTTGGAACCTTGTTGGACGTATAGTTTTCTAATAAGTTATCCCTGGATCTTCGAGTATGAAGAATCGGAAATCTTCTTATCTTCTCTTGATTGAAAGGCTCATTGATTTCTCTATCATTGGATGTCGTCAAAATAAATAGATTCCCATTAGTTCTAGAACTTTGGAGAAGTTCTGGAACTAAAGGGGATTGTTCTTGATCTAACCATGAAAGTTTTGGAGCTAAATGCAGGAGTTCTAGAACTAAGTGTTGGAGCTCATAAACTATGTGATGGAGTTTCAGAACTAAGTCTGGAAGTTCCGAACTAAGTTGTATTGAAGCCAAGGCTCCCAAAAACATGTTGATCACTTCATACTTCGTTCTTCTGACTGATTATGACCTGTTTTATTACAAAAAATAAATTTCCACACACTTTCTTAGGAATTATAGAGATTTTAAATGTTAGAACTAAATTCAACTAAAGATGGAAAATTAAATCCCAACTTACATTAGATCAAACAAAAGTCACAAAATGCAGTCAAACTTGATAAAAAGGAGAGTAAAATGAGATCATTTATTGCGCATTAATGAGACATATTTTGGCCTTATCATAAACTAATCTCGATTAACCACCACCCACACATATTCCATTACACATCTATGTGGTGGGTCAACATATAAAAAAATCCTACATGGCTTAATAAACCCCGTGATTGGTATAAAAATTGGGAACTCAACATAGCTAATGCCACATATGTGGCATGTAAAACATAGCATGGTGTCACCATATCCACGGGTCTATAGCGAGTAATCCTATTTTTAAACCCAAACACCTCCCACTACACGATCAATGTGGGATTTAATCCCGAATGTAAAAACTCGATCAACAAAAATGGAGGAAGGGGGATTCAACCTCGTAACCTCCCGAGTTATAAAACGTAGAACTCTTTGTTGAGCCGGGGAGGGCTCGGAGAGTTATAAAACTAGATCGGTTCTACTTAAAGAAGGATTTTTCTAGGTCTTTGGTAAAGGAAAATTAGAACAATTTTTAGAAAACTTGATTTTGAAGTACTTAGAGCCAAATTGGGACTTCGGTGTAAAATAAAGAAGTGTTAAAAATCTAGAGATGAAGAAGAAGTTGTTATTTTTCTAAGGAGTGTTATAATTTTCCTAATGTAGGGTTTTTCGACTCATTTTCATGGAGAATGCACTATGAATTAGCTCATTTATAGGTGACAAAGGTTTATTATTCACTTTATAAGGTAAAAATTGTACTGTAAGTGGTTTTTAATAGATCAATTCATGATTAAGTGAATTTGGAGACGTATCCCATCTAGATGAACTCCGTTATCAAGCTGTGGTGATTTTTTTTAGTTTATTTTATTTCTTATGATCAGATTTAAATTACAATATAATGAAATGAATAAATGATTAAGAAAAGAAATTAATTGGAAAAATTGGATTAAAGTTAAAATTGAATCCATTATCCATAATACGTAAATGTGTGCACAAATCAATTTTGGATGAATTAAATCAGATTGATATACATTATAAAATCATCTTGTGATCATTTTTAATGGTTTTTTAATAAATCCACTTAAATCACATAATTTTTGTTGTAAGAAAAATAGATTAGTCAAGAGATTAATTTGGAAAAATAATGGATTTTTAAATACCCAAAATGGAATCCATGACCATATCTTGATCAATTAAAATCAGATTTGAAAGTATCATGAATTTTTTTAAAACAATACCAAGGGGGTGAAAATTATTTTCAAATAAGAAAGGATGTGATCTAACAAATATGGAATTTTTGAAATCCTAATTGGAGAGTCACGTATGATAAATAAATGATAAATATATGATATGACACAAGTAATAAGCTAGATAAAAGTGAAACCCTAGGTGAAAGAGAGGAAATAGAAGACTTAAATGATTTCTCAATAAACATTAAAGTCTTATGGACTAGAAAATTGATGAATGGAGGAGGAGAATGTCACAATCATAATAAAAAAATTGGAGTCATTGGATGAGTTGGGACTAGAGAAAGTAGAACAGAAGTGGGGTGATTACGTGCTAGAGACCAATGGTAAGTGCCTTTGACTATTTAAGGGCTCAAAATTTGGTTTTTCTTGTGTCATAAGATGGTCACTCACCTTCCTTGTTGATCACCTTCATGTCACTTTGGATGATCATCGAATTCACTGAAACCTAAAACACAAATGATATCCTACAAAACCCCAAACTATATCAAATCCTAAAAAATAAAGATGCAAGTGTAAAGTTAGACAGATCTTAGTGGTTAACCACAAGAGTGAAATTACAACTGAGCACTACACTACATCTCAAACTCCATGTAGTTCTTGTGTGTGTATGTATAAATCCTACCCTAGGAACCTCTTGTGTAAGATACACTTGATAGTGAGTGATAGATAGATGTAGCAATGTAAATATATGTGAGAATGAAAAATAAACTTCCTCTTATGTGTGCATGTAGAAAATGCAGTACCTTGTCCCTTGAATGAGTGATAGATGGATGCATTTGATGCTCTTAGAATTCCTTTGGATGAAACCTTAGGTGGTGATAATAGATGCTTAGAGCTTAGTCCTTTATTTTGGTCACATAGCTTTGTATTTATATGATTCCCTTGTTTGAATTTCATAATTAACAACTAAAAGGTTGACCCATAAGAAAACAAGATGCCCAAAAGATAAAAGAGGCCCAAAAGAGGTGAGTAAGATAAAAATAGGTCGGGGCGCCTGAAGGACGAGGGTTCCGAGAGCTGATGTCGTGAATGGGCGCAAGTGTTCAAACTCATGAAATATAAGGAAATAAAGCATTGACTGGGTTGTAGGGTGTGAAATACCAGAAAGAAAAACAAAAACAAAGCAAAATGCCAAAGATAGTTGTCAATTGCTATTTTTCTTGCTTAGTAACCATATGAATGCAATTATGTGTAAATTTTATGTTTAAATTTTCCCCACATTATGTTCTTGAGTGAATACTCTCTAACATAAAGTAGATAAGAGATGTGTACCGATAACCATGTATAGTGTGATGGCGATAGCATGCTAAGGAGACAAGTGAAAGCATGGAGTGATAAAAATGAAGCGTGGAAGATAAGAAAGAGGAAGTGACCCTAGGGGTGAAGCATATGAGTTATACCATGTTGTACCTATTTTTGTGCTTAGTGTTGTGCTTGTGATTACTACTTCTTGTAAGGAAAGACTTGTAAAAAGAAGAGAAAAAGAGTATTCAAAGTCATGTATTATGAAAACTCTGTAAAAGCATGTAAAAGTATGTAAATGTGAAAAAGTAATAAATGGAAAGTGTGCACCTAATCCATCACAAGTGAAAAATAATAGAAAGTGTCCTAAAATATTATAGAAGAGAATTTTTTTTGGGAAATCTCATGCCAAGAATTACTTTTTTAGGAGATCTCATGCAAAGAATGGGTTTTTGGGTGATCTCACACCAAGTACAAGTTTTTGGGTCAATCTCATGCCAAAAATAAGAGTGTTGGGGAGATAGGTCTAGTTTTACTATCCATCCATGAATTCTTCCTAAATTTATACACCACCTTTGTAGATGGTGTGATCCTGCATTTTGTTCCATGCTTATTCTAATTTTATCCAAGGATAAAAAGAAGTTATAATGTGTTTGTATTGCTCAATGACTATGCCTATACTATGAAAACTACTTTATGAACTACTAAAAATTAATCCAATATGAGAAAGTAACTATAAGTATCCCCTCGTCATAAGTCATAAGAAAATACAAGAGTTCCTAGGACCCAAGTCATAATCTAGGCCATTCTTTGACTATATCTCTATTATTTTATTGTACTATGCAAGTTTGTCTTGAAGCTCTGAGATGTTATATGGGGTGACTGATTCACCCAATGTATGTCCCATCATCCGGGGTACATGTGACCTTGTTAGGAGGATTTGACCCAAAGGAGAGGACCGGATACTAATCTAAAACTGAAACCTGCATGGGGGATGGAATGTGCTTGGTAGAAACCAAGGCACATGCAAATAAAGTGGCTAGATACATGTGTTAGTAGAAAAGTAGCAAACATGTAATAGAAAAACAATGTAACGCAGTAGTAGTGTGAACAAATTAGACCACGAAAATTGGGTTTCAAACATGGGACATCACTCATAATGTCACAAGATAATTAGGGGCCGAAGTATCCAAAAGCATATAATATGTGAACATCTCGAGACATAGGAAAATCCCAAAAACAATGACATACAATGGAAAATAATAGCAAAAAAAAAAAGTATTAGACAACCATGGTGGAAAATAGTTCTTGCAAGGAAAATGCTACACATGAAGCACCCATTAGCATGTTAGAAAGATAAGGAGTATGTTAAAATGTGTATAGATAAATGGAACAAGTAGTGTGCTAGTAAGAATATGAATTAGTATAAAATTAAACAATAACACTTGTAGTTATAAGAAATTAGATGCCACCGGGAGCCTTGGTAGGATTTGGTAAGAGGTATAATTCTAAGCATCCATGCTACGAGTAAATATTTTGCAAATTATGTATTCATAACTAGAGAACAAGTGAACGTGCATATGTATATAAAACATATAATGACATACAAGACATTTGTCTATCATGTGAAACAAAGTGTACATATGATCATAAATAAGCAAGAATAAGTGCAACCAAGATATGCAGTATGTTTTGAATGTGATAGAATCGAGTGTGGCCCCAATTATATGTGTATGAATGTGTATGAGATGAGGTTCATTTATAAAATACCCCTCAATATTCAAGAGTGAGCCATAAAAAAGAGTGTGTCATCAGAAATGGTTTAAACTACACACTAGATAGATAGATCAAGGAAGCATAGAGAGTATATTATATAAGAAGATAGTCTTTTGTGTGAGAGTAAAATTCTAGAAAGATGTATCATGAAGTGTGGAGTGTGAAATGTGTAGTGTGGGAGGTTCATGAATGTAGTATGCCCTCCCGGTCAAGTGTGAACCTTAGACCCAAAGTGTGTCATAGGGTGGTGATGATACAAGTTGTGTGTATAAGGTTGTATAAGATGAATGAGAAGGACTAGATGTTAATAATGGAGCTTAATATTATAAATGAGAGACACACTGATAATGTTAGGATGGGGGAATGAGTCTAATTCCCCCAAGTGTATGATGATGAGTAAGCTATCCAAAAAAGTGAAGAGAAATGTTCTTCCACCCGATATCGGAGGAGATAAAGGTATGTGACCATGTTTGTAAAGGAGGTGATGAATGAGACCGATGATGTACTTGTGATGGAATTTGGGGTGATCAACACCCATTTGAAGGAGACCAATAAGGTGATGTGTACCTATATAAATGAGACCAAGGAGGTGATGTGAACCTATGTTAAGGATATCGAGGAGGTGATGTGCACCTATGTGAGGACACCGAGGAGGTGATGTGTACCTATATGAAGGAGATTAAGGAGGTGAAGTGCACCTATGTGAAGGATCTATCCAAGTAGGGGACCTAGGTGATGAGATGGACTAATGGACCGATGGAATGAGTATGTCGTTGATGAATAGTAGAGATAGGAGAATTTTTACACATTTGAGAGGTCCAAGGGACCTAGATGCTCTAACGAGTGTAATTGAAACCTCAAGAAGAGAATGAGGATATGATGTACATGGCGTAAAACCTTTGATGGTGGTAACTTACTTGATTTGAATGAATTTTGGACACAATAAATTCATGGATATGATTTCTTGAGTGATGCAAAGCCAAGGTAGACCTAAGAGCATGTCACGACCTTTGATGAAGGTGCCATAATGAATGGAACAATCATGGTAGAGACCCAATCAGAATCTGAAATCTTGACATAACAATAAGATTTAGGAACTAGATAAGAAATATAAGAGGGTGGATAGTTGATAAACAAAATAAGTGCAATAAATCACACACCCATATGAATTGATGGATCGATAATTATATTATTGATAGCATGAGGCCCGATAGAAGTATTAATATGTAGTGTATCTCAAGAGAATGTATTGTTAGGTGTGGAGCACATTTTCATGTGTGAAAGTGTTGAAGATCGTACACTAAGATTACTATACACTTTTCATGTAAAATTTTTGGCCTGAAAAATGCACCCGACATATCGGGAAACGTGCTTTTCTCATATGGGTGAGTTTTGACCCATAGGTTTATGGGACGGGTTTTCCCATGGTTTTGTAAACTCCGCTTAGCTTGATTGTCTATTTATATGGTCTTATGCATATGATAGATGTACAAGAAAATATATTCGAGATGTGTTTTGAATTCAGCTATGAATTATTGTCAGAGTTTGTTGAGCATAGCTCCAAGAAGGTATTGTATTGAGAGAGCGGTGGCTTGTAATAAAATCGAGCAAGTGATTCTTGGTGGACGTACCCCAAATTGGGTGAACCACGTTAAATATTGTCTCTTTGTGTTGTGATGCAATTTCATTTGAGATCTGTAATAATTTCGCATATTAGTTTCTTTTTGCGATTCTATGAGGGATTATTCCACATATTTTATCCCTTATTTCCTAACATGTATCATGATAATCGTGATCAAAGAATATAATGAGGCTGGTGGAAATGCATCATGCATTAGAAACTAGAAAATCAAGATCCCTTGATGAAGGAGGAGGTAATGCATGATATGTGCGATTAGATGAAGAGTCATTGGCTTACTTTTCATGCTTAGGGAGAGGATCATTATATATTTTAATATTTTATTTTCATTAACCGGCGTAGATGTTGAAGGCTCATAGAGATCGATTGCATTATTGTCTATAAGAATTTGAGTGAGATATAGGATTTTGAAACATTGATCTGTAGAATGCCCAATGCATCGATGATAGTCACATATAGTATTTTCATTATAATTACATCCTTTATGGCGAGATGGATCCAGATCAAGTGGAGGAGGAAGCGTAATAATATTTCTCTCAATGAATTATGGAAATAGAATATGTGGAGCACAAGGTAATTTTTTGAATGCATGCTTTGGAGGCTTCTACTAGAGATTTTAAGGAGTAGAGACAACGTTAATAGTATCTTTTTCTTCAGTGATCGTAGTAGATGGCTTGAAATTTGACTTTCCTTGAAACCGATTAGAGGATGCTAAATCTTGATCATGATACTTTAGCTTTCCCATAGAGATAAGTTTGCCTTCATGTAATTTAAGGGTATAACATAAATGATCAAATGAAGGAGTCATTTAAAACATGAAACTCTCTTGTAGAGGTGGTAAGAGACTTTGGAAAAATATCTCTTTAAGTTTGAAGTCAATAATAACATTGGTCATTCTAGTTAGGTTTTTCTTATATCATACAACATAGCCCACTAAATTATCATTAGATCCTTATTTAATTTGTGCAAGTGGAGCATATGATATATTATAACTAATATTGATTGAAAAATGAATGATAAAAGAATCATCTAGATGTGTAAATGATTTTACTAAATGAGTAGGTAGATCATACAACCAACACATAGTATAATCTTGGAGAATTATAGGAAGCTACTTTTATAGTAAAGTATAATCATTCACATAATCGAGACATGCCACATGACAAGATCTAAGATGGTCTTGAGGATCACTATGGCCATTGAAGGTGAAAATATTAGGGGTGAAAATATTTTGAGGAATTTTATAGGTGGAAATTCAGGCTGTGAAAGGAGTATGAATGAGTAAAGTGGAGTCAAGAGATGGAGATTCAAGAGAAGTAGCCTACTAAATTTAGTGGATTTAAACTTGGAGACCTTGATAAAGAGATGTTAGGTCCTGAGTACCAATAGAAGAGACTTTTCATGTGTGAGAAATAAGAGGTGAAGTGAAGTGATTAGTGGGAATAGGAACAAATACGGGAACATTAGAAGTAGGTGGAAGGGATGAATTATGAGGCTAAGTAGAAATAGGAATGGAAGTGATGGTAGAAGTAGGGACACTAAGCTCAACTAGATTGGTGGATTCCTCACGACTAGAGAATAAAAGTAGATCAAGATCTTGTGGATGTTTTGTAATATGATCATTGAGATATTGAAGGTGGCCTTCAAGAAAGGATCCGTAAGATTGAGCCATGATTAAAAAAAAAAAAATACCTAGAAGTAAGGTTGGGTTCGAGCGACGGGTTCACAAAATGATTTAACAAATATGGAATTTGTGAAATACTAAATGCATAGTCAAATATGATAAATAAAAATAAAGCATAGATCTAACATAAACAATAAGCTAGATAAAAATGAAACCCTATGTGAAAGAGAGGGAATAGAAACTTAGTTTATTTTACAATAAATCTTGAAGTGTTCTGAAATGGAAAGATGATGAATGGGAGGAGGAGAATATCACAACCACACTAAAAAAAATTGGATTTTTTGAATGATTTAGGACTAGAGTGCTTGGAATAGGACTGAGGTGCCTAGGCATTAGAGACCACTTTGTTAGGCATATATGTGTGTAAGGGCTCATAATCATTTTTTTCTTATGTCATGAGATCGTCACTAAATTTTTTTTTGTTCACCTGTATGTCGTTGGATGATCACTGAATTCTCCTGAAACCTTCAAAACAAATGACATCCTACAAAACCCTTAAATATATCAAATCCTAAAAAATAAAGATGCAAATGGGAAATCGGACTAACCCTGGTGGTCACCTGCTAAAGTGAACTTATGACCGAGCACAACACTACATCTCATAATCCTTGTAGTTATTGTGTGTGTGTAGAAATCATTCCCTAGGAAGGTTTTGTACAATATGTTCTTGATAACGAGTGATAACTAGATGTATTAATGTAAATAGATGTTTGGATGGAAAAAACTGAAATTCCCATCCTATGCGTGTATGTAGAAATTGTACTCTCTTGTCCCTTAAATGAGTGTTAGATGGATGCCTTTGATGCTCTTAGAATGCCTTTGGATACAACCTTAGGTGGTGATAATAGATGATTAGAGTTTGGTCCTTTATTTTGGTCACATAGCTTTGTATTTACATGATTCTCTTGTTTTAATTTTGTAATTGACAACTAAAAGGTTGACCCATAAGATAACAAGAGTCCCAAAATATAAAATATTCCTAAAAGAGGTGAGTAAGAAATAAAGAGGTTATGGGTACCCAAAAGGACGAGGGCGTTTGGGAACTAGCGTCTTGATTGGGTGTTGGTGTCTAGAGTCATGATACATAAAGCAATAAATAATTTTTGGGTTGTAGGGTGTGAAAGAGAAGAAAGAAAACCAAATACAAATAAAAAAGGACAAAGATAGTTGTCAATTACTATTTTTCTCACTTAGGAATCATATGAATGCAAGTATGTGTTTATGGACCTAGAAATGTACCCAAGTACATGATTTTGTGTCTACAAGCTGACCTAAAGCATTAAAAGGTGGACAAGAAGGTGAAAAGGACCCAAAATAGTAATAATAATATAAAGAAGGATAAGAGTGACTAGGAGGAACAAGATTTCTCGAGTGCTTCTCTTCTAACTAGGCGCTAGTGTCCAAGGTCATCAAAAGATAAATCAGTCAAGTGTCGATAGAGATGTAAGATGGGTAAATCCATTAAATTGGAGTAGATAAAGCAATCAAAAATCCAAATTGAGTTGTCAACCACTATTTTTATTTCTTAATAATCATGTATATATAAGTATTTTTAGGACCTAGAAATGTACCCAAGTGCATAAATTTTGTGTCTACACCTACCACTTCCTTATCTTTGTCTTCACTATTCACTTTCTTACTTCTTTCTCTTTCAAGTAGAAACATGTCATCTTCACACACTTCTCACAAGAATGCAACTTGTTAGCTTCAAAAACTTCAATTCAATTCATCAAACAACTCAAAATTCACATATGTACAAAGCTTGTAAACAAATATATCTTCTTACTCTTTTCCTTTTAACCTCAATAAATCCTTTATTTTTATCACCAAGGAGAAAACCTTCTATAATACCAAAATTATGAAGAGGTTATGGACCCAAATACCATTCCACTTCAATCAATACAATAATTAGAATTTTCACTTATAAAAATGACCAAACCATGTTATAAGAACACCTTGTTCAAGATATCTAATTTTTCTCAAAATAATAAAATGCACTAAACAAGTGAACTAGAGGCCATAATCACCTATAAAATTTTAAAATACATTATAAAAACATGTTCATGCACCCCAAGAATTCTCATACCTTTATTCTTCATCAATTTCCTTTAGACCTTACATACTTGCTTCAGTAGCCCTCAAAAGAGGAATTTTTTTATCAAAATAAAAATTCAAGAACTTATGCTTCAGTATAAAATTATTTAGAAACCCTTTATTCTCCTTAAACATAGTACAAATTTTCTTAACCCAACTCTTTACCAATAAATTTTAATTCCCATTTTATCATTTTGACGTAGGCCTTATTGTTGGCCCTATTTTAACACAAAGCTTATTGTATAGGTGAATCTATAAAAATTTAACAAAAGTGAATATTATTTGAGATACCCATTATTTCATTCCTCCTTCATGGTAAATTTTGACCTCTAACTCCCTTTACAACTTTCCCAACATAACCTCTCCTTTTGACTAGATCTTGTAATTAAGTCTCTTCTAAGGTTTAACACTTTTCTCTATTTTTAACCTTTTCACATCTAAACCCACTTTAAAAACACTTTTCATTTACTTATTAATATTCAAACACCCTTATATCCTCATCTTGCTATATTTTCTAGTGTTGGCCTCCTTGGCTTCTTACTTGTTCTCAAGTACTCTTATTTTTTAAACTCTATTTTACAAATTTCTTGGCTTAGTTTCTTTTGATTATATGACATTATAAATTTAACTTCCCTCTTACCTTTATTTTGATTCAATACTTCGGTCACCACTTTCCTTGACAAGTCTCACTACTAGTTTTGGCAACTTATGAGTTGTTTCACTCTTCCGTTTTTGGGATTGTTATATGCTAGCTTCTTAGAAATCTAGCTTATGAATTATCTCCTAATTACCTAATTTCCTTATGAATATGAGTTTCTGATACTATTCCCTCCTTATTGTGCCTTATCAAAAGATTTCAATAAATCTTCTCTTTCTCTTTGGTTCTTAATAGTGCCTTATTTAGTACAATGGTGAGTGAATATTATGAACAGGGTATAACTATAACTCTTCCTTTGCATATACTAGTCTTTTGATATCCTTCTAGAAAAATTTCCACACATTATTCTAAGACCTCTTTTCTAGTAATAATATATCACTTATTCTTAAGGTATGTTATGAGTGTTCTTCACTAAAAATTTATTTAACTTTAAAGGATGATCCATGGTCTGTAACAATATTTGGGAATGTAGTCTTGAACTTTTCATCCTTCAAGTTCACATTAAATCCTTATAATTTTACTCTCACACCTTTTAATGACCTTCAAGATTTCTCAATACAATCTTACTTATCAATTTTGAGTGACTCAATTTATTTCAACCAAGTTTCTTTCACTAAATCCCTCAAATTTTGGGATCATAATAGTCAAATATGAGTTTAGCAATTTGAATCAGTAATCTCCATCCCCTATTTTTAGACTTCATAAAGACTTAAAACTCACCTTAATCCTCCTAATCACACTTTGCACTTGGTTTTGATGGCATTTTCTTGACAATATTTAGTGATCTCGATTACAAAACCCTAAAACAAGGTTTCTTATTCCTATAAGGTAGTTTTCTAGTTTGTTTATCTTGATTTTGAATTTGAGACCTTATTAGTAAATTAAAACCCAACAATATGTTTTAGAACATTCAAAACAATTTCTTCTCCATAAGATCACTCTATATATTATTCTATAACCCATCAACAATCAATCAAGATGATTATATACACTATTTCATAGTTTTTAGACTTTTCAAAATCTCATACATGCTCATTAATAATTTACCACACTTAACATTACACAAATATAGTTTTCATAATATTAGTCCATTAAAAATTGTTTTCATGTATTTATTACCCTCAAGTTATTCTTATCATTCACTTATGTCACCACAAACTTACCTCACACGGTTTTGCAAACTTACATAGGATTTTCCTCTTTTCCATTCTCTCACCTCATCAAGATTCTTTCTTGTCCATTTTAGGACTTTACCTTCCTCTTACACCATTTAGAAACATTCAAACCACATTTTTAATGGAATTCATTCATAAAATCTAACATTTATTTACAAATATCACAATAAATCTGCATACATAATTTTGCACACACGAGAAGCTCTTTATTGATGAATAAGTGGATTTTACATAGCTTAAAGATCAATTAGAATATGTTATAGAGTTTTCCTCACCAAAAAAACTTCCTATAACAAAGAAAAACCCCTCTCATTTGAATAACTCATGTTAATGAAGGAAAGAGAGGTGTTTAGGGTTCAAACTACTATCCCAAATAGGATTTAAAACTAACTAGGTGAGGTTTGAGGTCAAGTTAGGATTAAGTAGATCATTTTACAAGTGAATACATGCTCCATGACCCTTCATTACACCTTTATTAAAAATATACTAACACATAGGCCTATAATACTCTATAGAGATAATTTGAATATTTGAAATGTGGTTTTGGATGTAAACCTCCGAAGACCACTTATTACATACTTAAGGAGTCCAAATGGACTAATAACACCTAATAAACATCCAAATGTGCCTAAGACACCCTAATATAGCTAGGAAAACAAATAATTTCATATTTACAAGGATGTTCTGGATCAGCCTAAGAGAGAGTGACCCACTAAAAGTAACATGTGAAATAGAAGACCTAGTAGGAGGGTTAGGAGGGAGTGACCAACTAGAAGTAGCATGTGAACTAGAATATCTAGTAGAATACCTAGGAGGAGTGACCCATAAGAAAGTATGTTGTGAACTAGAAGACCTATTAGGATGTCCAAGAGTGAGTGACCCATTATAAGTAATATGTGAACTATAAGACCTATACATATATGTACTAGGAGAAGAAGTAATTATATCGTTTTGGCCAATCCACTTAAGTATAGGAGCCTCAAGTGGTATACTCATAACTATAACCACTTGATGATTATGAATAAACTTAACATAGTGATGTAATATAGATGGGATAGACCTAAATTAATGTAGACAAGGAAACCTAGATACATGTCATATGAGCTAATAGAATATGTAACAAAAATGGAAATGTAAAAGTAATAGAGACAAGTATGAGATGGAGAATGATATGACCTAGTTTTTTATTAATGTTAATGTTAATTTTTTTAAATTGAAATTACATACTTTACCTTTATCATTACAATCAAACAAAGTAATATATACGGGATGTTTAAAAAAACATGAATGTAGAGTGTATCTAAAATAAGATCGTGATCAATATACGTATCATCAAAACTAATAAATAGATGAGAATATTTCATAGTATTTTAATGGTACCAATCATAATATCCAATCAGCCATCATAAGAAGATGGAGGTGGTTTAACAAAATGAGCATGGTATACTTCTGAAGTATGTTTAGTAGTGTTATGATCATGAAGTGGGTCATTAAATATTTTTAGATTTGAATTATTAACAATAGTATTATTTTTAATGGGGACATCCCATTCCATAGTACCAACATCGATAAGGATTTTTAAAACATGAAAAATACTAAGACATCATTGATAATCACAATGGGAGATATCATTGCATTTAAAATTATGATACCTAATCATACCAAACACAAGTGGTGGAGGGAGAGATATAATATTATACTTAGGTAATTATTTAAGTAATAGATGAATCACACAAGGAAAGTGCGTGAATTACCTTCAAGGATATTTAGGTATAGATGTATGGGTTGTGATACAACATTGATGATGTCTTTAGCTTTAGTTTTGTAATCATAAGATTTTCATTTGATATTATATTTTCCTTAAAAATTATGATTAGGTATGTTAGGAATAGTAGCAACATACTTGTCAAGATTATTGAGGTTAAGTATCTTATCTTCACCCTCTTTCAATGTATGACATAGATGATTGAATGAATATAACTTGTCAAAGAGGAATGACTCTTACAAAGTGGAAGAAGAATTTTTGTAAATAGATCTTGAATATCACTATCAGCCAAAATGTTGTTCGGTTTGGTGAGCATAGTCTTGT
Organism: Taxus wallichiana var. yunnanensis; assembly: GCA_018340775.1. Lineage (NCBI taxonomy): Eukaryota > Viridiplantae > Streptophyta > Pinopsida > Cupressales > Taxaceae > Taxus > Taxus wallichiana. The sequence goes on from CM031233.1 coordinate 31,562,091, forward strand.
ATCATCAAATATTATCATTGATTTTCTCATTATAATGTTGTCATATTTTAGACATTTGATAATCGTAACCTTTTTCTCTAATATTGATAGATAATTATGCAGAGAATTGATAAGATAAAGGAGTCAAAGTCCATACAAAATGCATGGGGAGATAATACAACGTTGGAAAGAAAAATCCTTTATAATTTGATTATATATATATATATATATATATATATATATATATATATATATATATATATTGATAATTAATGTATCATTGTAAGAATAATCTATGAAAGCAATATGAAATGTATGAAGGTTATCATTAGGTCCACCCTTGCCATCATAGATGAGATCTTAGGAAGAAACAAAACTGATAGGAAAGGGATAAGAATTCACTTTTGATGTAATAGGGTTATGAAGAAATTGATTAGAATCCATGATATGAGAATAAGTAGGTGTGCCTTGTTGTAAATGCAATATTTTATCTTGAAAACTAAGAAAAAGGTTCTCAAGAGTGTGCGTGCTAGAGAAAGAAGAATGTAAACCACTAGGGGTATATAGGATATTTAGGAATAATAGTAATAGACATAATATAATTGTCAAATGGAATATTAGGTTCCATAGATGGAATATGAATAGTATATGTATGGATAGTAAATGATGTGAGAATATGTCCAGTATTTGAGGATACTATAATATGCTTGAGCTGATCTTGAGAAATATAGGGAAGAACATCAATATTATCAACATTTTCTTGTTAAAAACATGTAAAATTTTATGTCTCATCTTTGGGCAGGTCATGATTATCATATTTGTAAAGGAACCCTCACCTTGTACATGGTCATTGAAAATAGTGAAGACAAAGTGAGAAAATATATTATAAGTATATTATTTATGTTCACAATTATTAGAGATGATAGTGTTAGATTATATATTAACATAAGATGAATTAGCATAGGGCATCCCTCCCTCACACCAAGTAAGAGAATTAACTAATTAAATGGACAATATATCGTAATAGTGAAAGGGTGGCAACCCTTAGACTTGAGAAAAAGATTATATAATTATTGAGGATTAATCATGATGATACCTAAAAATAAAAATCGAAAGCTAATAAGAGTATCAAATACCAAATAAACAAGGAAAACCCTAGTTAAACTAGGGGTTGAATAAAGTGATAAATTTTATCTATAGTACGGTTCACAAAATATTTTTACACCCTAAAAAAATATATATAAGAGATACAATGTGAAAATATATAGGATGTAAGGTTCATTAATCGAGGTTATTTTGATTAATTAATTTATAATTAAATATGTATAATCAAAATATTGCATTGATACTTATAAAAATGATAAATGATACAAGGATATATTAATAACATAAGAGGAAATGAATAACTAGTTGTACATAGTGGCACATAGGAAATATGGATGTATAGACTGGGGAAAACGTTGAAGGTGAACCGAGGATGTTTCATTTTTAATACTTTAACTAGAAACTAAATTTTTCTAGACTGTATTGTATTTCCTTTATTTTACATGAATCTAACCCTTGCTATACAATATTGGACCTTATTATAATTAATTTATATAAATTTCTATGCCCTTTACTCATTCGAAATATTTTTGTTTTATACCACTCTAGCTCGCACAACTTGTAATGAAATGTATCAAGTGGAAACCATAGGTACCTATAGTACCATTAATTAAAATAATAGTAAAAGGATAAATTAGTGTGTCGGTGAGGATGGAATACCCTTATAAGGTCAATCCCCCTCGAACCAAGACAAGTGTTGCACTACATGCCCTTGAGCAGGATCAAGCCTCATGTAGTTCTCCTAGTATAGGTGGAAGTGTCAATTTGATCTAATCCAACCCCTATGTTGGTAATCATGTCTCTTAATATAAAGATAATGAGATAATTATAGAATGGAAAATTTACCTATTATATTAGTATTTTGATGTTGTATGCTTCATCTACTAGTGTAGACACTAAAATTAGGTCACACTACCCTTTGGTCCCTCGACGAATAAACACCCTTCATCACATTCACCTAGCCATGGCCCCCTTCACCTCACTAATATTAATAAATTAAATTAATTAAATTAATGCATTATCCTCACTATATTTATTATTTAAATATATTATTTTAAATAATATCCACACAAACAGATTCACTTAGACACCTCACCAAGCCAACTCAACCTAAGACCTATTCTTAGTAAATTGCCATAACTAACTAAGACTTACCCAAACCCTAAAAATCAATGCCTACATTCCCTCTAACCACATTCCCGCATGCTCACAAGAAGCTCCCAATCTAATCCATGGGTTAACAACATAAAATATGAGGAAATCAAAAGGATCTCCCTAGTTTAGTAAACCTAGGAAATCATGCCTTGACCGACATCGGTTACCCCACTGTCGCCGGTTAGTTTGGAACCACCATCGATTACTCTTTTAACCCCAAAACAACATTATTCTCAAGGTTAGAGGTTGGAAGTATAAGGTTGGTGAGAAAAACACATCTCGAGAGATAACACATCTTTAGAGAGCAAATTCCAATGAGAAACACATACGAGGAAGGAGATCAAACATATTTTCCTGCACAACCATCCCAACCATGATCTTGATCTAACCAAGCAAAGAGGAATGTACATGCAGCCCATGCAGAAGATTTCCTTTAGTTGGTGATCACTTGCAACCTTCAAACCCCTCATCAACACCTCCATCCCTCACTCACAGGCATTCAAGACTAGAATCCAAGTAAGTATAACGTCATACTTTTTTGTTTATTTCATTTCATCATCATTTTATCATATATTGTTTACCTAGCCACCTATTGACCTTCTCTAACATTTCCAGCTCCATATACCCATTAAAACCTCACCAAAGCCTACCCCAATCACCCAATACCTCATCCGACCAACCAAAGTCCTTTGTACAATCACAAAGAGACCCAAAGCTTTTCGTGGCATTTTAGATTTCCACGATCGGCACCGATTACTGATTGACCACCGTCGATTACCCTTAAGCGATATAGGTCTCTATATTTGCCCATACATCTCGAACAGACCTACCCACCAAATTTCATCTCACCCTCATCCACCTGTGATCTACCTGAGACCTCTATCAAACCTGTAGAACCTAGAACTAATCATTTGACCTTTGGATTCTATTCTAGCTTAGCCTGTTAGATTAGATCTATTTCTTATTGTGTTTTAAGTGAGATACCTAAATCATTTCAAATTAAAAAGGATTTAATTTTTTGGAGCATTAAATTTTTTAAAAGCAGATTGGATTTCGACACCATCTAGGAAGTATCACACTTCCCAAATCTAGCATACGCTAGGTAGTTCACTACCCATATTGTTTAATTCCTTTTGGTGGTCTTACTTTGCATTACAGGTAGTTCCTCCTAGCCAAAAGGAATCTCTCATGATCAGTTGTGGATTCAGAAGTCATATACGTGCAACAACCCATCAACCAACATTTGAATAAGTATTCCTCCTACACCCATTACCCTATCTATTTCATCAACACTTTAAAGAAACGATCTAAGAATAAGGTGAAACATTTTGGCATGCCCAGTGGGACCCATCCAAGGTTCCTTGCATTTCATTCATTCCTAGGAAAATTTGTGTGTTTGTTTCCCTTCTAAAAAGCATACACACTAATTTTATTCCTTGGTAACCCACCTCTTCTTTCTATTTGCTCTAAAGGAAACTTTTCTTTTGGTGTAATTAAAAAGAACCATTTCTTCATGTTTTCTACATTGTAGTGAAAGATCATCCCTCTTCCTCTTCATCTTATTGTGTCATCTAATTTTACATCTTGATTTGGGCTTAAAAATAAGTGCATTCCATTCTAATTTATTGCATTAGCTCACATTAATTGAGGGAAACCTATACGCTGGAAGTCATGCCGGTGATGGTTGACATAAACGAATCATAGAAAAACACTTCTTTCTTTTTCTCTTTCTCGAGTCTTACCAAACCTCACAAAATTTCAAAATACATACATTCTTAAACAACATCACATGATCACATGGTGCACGGTGAGCACCCCTAGCTTTCTCGAGTCATACTTTAGAGTGAAGCTCATGTTAGGAAATATTTAATTAGTGAGTCATACTTTAGCGAAGCCCAGTTGTTATATAAAACACCATAACATAGTGTGTTAAACCTCACCTTTTAGATCTCCTTCTATTTGTAGGAGGCCATCCTACAAAAAAAATCTATTTCAAAACTCATGTGTATGCTCCTTTCTTCAGCCCCCACCATCCCTAAATAACATAAGCTAAACAAACATAATAGAAAGAGCACTTCTAGGATTGCATTTTTCTTAGTATTTTTGTTTGGCTTGCACTTTGAGTGAGAGATCACGTTCTTCACTTTTTGTTCATCTTTACACGCTCTTCATCATAGCTGGTGTATTCTAGCTTCACCTGAGTGTGTCTGGGCCATATCACCATCATTCTTAGAATTCTAGGTCTGATTCCACACCATATTTTAATTCACAACCACTTTTCTTTCATCACTATTTCAATTTCACAAGAACCATCATTGGTTACCTCACCGCCATCGTTCTAGGTCCTTTTCTAAGCTACTCAAAAGGACATTTTATTCATTCTCTTCCACTTTTCATAGTCCCTGTCACTACCATCATACCCATTGACATTGTAAAACACCATTAGATTTGGCATACCTATCGATTCGACCTTCCGCTGGTTTTCACTCACTTACCATTTTCTACGGTGGATTGTGTCGGTTTGCCTTAACCAAAGCATCGGTTAGCCTATTTCACTTTCTAACCACCATTTGTTACCTAATCCACTTTTTACCATTAGATTCACTTGTTCCTGTTGTTTTTTGTGTCATTCGTAGAGAGAAGCAACCCTACCTGATCAGTACTAGTTCACATGGTGCTGACTAGAAGATAAGCAAGTACACTCGTATTTCATGCCAGTTGTCAACCACTCCCACCTAGTCCTTCACCACCTTCCATTTTATCAACAGCCATGGATCCTATCCACCTATCACTATTGCTACCAGAGATGAGGAGTTCACATGACTCCTTGACCAAAACCCTGTCACCTTACAATTTTACCTTTCTCACTCATCCACTCGAGATGCCTTGGGTCAGTTGATGTATGGCATGCTCGTATCTATCCCCCCAACTCTCACTCCCACTCCCACATTGGCCCCATCTGGCTCCGTGTTACCCACATCTACCTTACCCCCATTCGTTTCATAGCTAGGTCCTATACTCGCTATAAATGTCACATCTGCTACCTCTATAGCACCCGCTTACATCCACCATACCCACGACAACTACCCAAAACACAACCTCATCCACCCCTAATGTCTCACACATACCTGTAGCTACATTACCACCTACAGTTTCGGTGACCCCTAACCCATTTCAGAATGTGGTCCTTTCCATTCCATAATCATTAGCCCCTATTGCCACTAGGTTTACCACGACCCTTCCACCCCCATATACATACTATCAACAACCTCTATTTCATTAATTATACACACCGGATATGTAGCCCCTATTTCTTTGACTTCTCCTCAATCAACCTACATGGCAGCCCCATAAAGCGGAGTGCCACCCTATTATATGCCCAAACCTAACCCTCTCATGTTACGGGAGGCACCCAATCATCACAACCCACCAATGACCTAATTAAATTGATGTTGGAAAAGATGAAAACATTGGAGGCATCGGTTCCGGCTCCCATAACACTCTTACCTACGATGAGATTTAATGATCCCATTCACCCATCCATTCCTATCCACTCATACCCTGTGCATTGGGAAATGCCTAAATTCAATTGTTTCAATAGCAAAGAAGACCCGCAGCAGCATTTACGGTCATTCAAACACGGGTGTTATCTAATCACTCATGATGATGCCTTGCTCTTGAGAACCTTTCCCATGTCCCTCACTGGACCTACATTAGATTGGTATAGTGGGTTACCTAGACACTCTATATTCTCATTCAATCAGGTAGCCCAAGCCTTCTTGGATCATTTCTCTATCAATATCGTCAAGAAGGTTACCATGACCGATCTATACTCTACACGTTAGTATGAGGATGAATATATCGCAGATTTTGTCACTCATCGGCGTAGCTGGAATAACTAACTTACCTTCCAACTACTACAAATAGAACTCATTGAGCTCTTCACACGGGCTTGTGCTAGACATATCTCACTGACATTATAGGTACAAACCTTCTAAACATTCGATGAAGCATTCACTATGGCACAAAAGTTAGAGATTCAGGCCATCGAAGAGAAGAAAATCCAATTACGCAATAAGAATTCGGCATTCAAGTTGAATGATATCTCTTTTCTTCCAAACAACAAACCAATTATTTAAAAGATAAGGGCACCACTAACGTAGTGCTACTCAAGGCTAGCCCGACTCATGTCAAACTAGGATACCCCCTCATCTAATCGCTCACCTATCCAAACTTTTCAATTCAAATGAGAGCAGTGGAAATACACCCCAATTGGGGAACCTTAATCTTCTATCTTATTAAATCTTAACAAATCTAGAGCCATCACCCTTCCACCTATAAAACCACACACTATTTTTGACCCTCTTTGCCCCATGCCCGCATGGTATAAAGAACATGACTTCTATAACTATCATTGAGTAAAGGGTCATAGTGATGGAAAGCGCATCACTTTCAAAAATATTGTCCAATAAATGCTCAAAAAAGTTAAGTTAACCATGGATAATCCTAATGCACACCGCCAAGCAAAACCTACACATCTTCAAGAAACCATTTCCCAACCATGCCCCTTCATCTTTTCAAACTTGTGAGACCGCAACTCATGATACCCATACCCATCGGGTTCACACTATCTTTAATGACATACTTGTCACATCCCAATTACCCCATATTCCTTCCATAGAGGAGATCCTAGCCCGAAATCCTCCTTCTATGTCGAACCAAACTCTCATGTTCCCTCACCAATAGAGGAACACCTTTCATCTCCTTCATCACCCATGGAGGAGTCTTCCGCTAACATTAAGACCATCTCACCCTTGGCTTCACCACTTAGAGAACCTTTACCCATAATACCTCCTCCACCCATAGAGGAGCACCCATTACCTCCTCCACCCATAGAGGAGAACCCATTACCTCCTCCACCCATAGAGGAGCACCTATCCATTCCTCCACTTATAGAGGAGCTCCCATCATCTCCTCCACCCATCATAGACCGGTTGAGATACCTTTGCCTCTTGGCAAGTATTCTCCATCAACTGCCCAAAATCCTACAGACCTACTTTCGGCTCTCTTACCCACGAAAGTTGAAGCTAGCCAATTCCCTGTCTCTAAGACACATTTTATGGGGATTTCCATTAGGTCCTCATCAAATCCACCTACAGACATGTCATTCTCACATTTGGCTAATCACTTAGATTATGTGGATAGAGCCTTACTATGGGGGTGTCTTTTGCTTCCTATCTCAACATAGATGCAGAGATCCCTCGCTGATACCTCCACTATCTACCCAAAAATATTTTGACCAATCAAACCAAACACAACCACCTCTATCACAACCCCTTCCATGACACCTGTTATAGCTCAAACCACACCCTTACCCATAACCTGACCTACATCTAAACCCAAATCCACACATACAACATCTTCCTCAACTAAACCTATTATCACTTTAGGGTTCACCCCGATCACTGACCCTTACTCATCCACCTATTAAACTGGATTTAGCTACATCCTCCAAAGTCAACATCACACCTACTCGACACCCAAACAGAAGCACCAAACTCATAGAACTCATACCTCAACCACACCAATCACACCTGCACGTATCCCATCCATCTTAGGATCTCAGCTTCCCCACATGGTCAACAAACCTCCACAAACCAATAAACCAAAAACACAACCCATTCCTTCCTCAAAACCTTTGACCTTCCGGATGCCCAACCTTAAACCTACACCTGTAGCCTCTTTACCACCCATACCTCCAATACCCTCAACTATTGTTTCACTACCCACTAAACTTCAATTGTTGTCTCTCACACCTCAAGCACGACCCACGTCATCTACCTTCACAACACCCCCATTATCCCGTGGGTAACTCACCCTCTTCCTCCATCTACTTTTCCTTCTAGACCTCGTACACCCACATCACCTTTACCCAAGAAGGTGCAACCCAAAAAGAAAAAAACTCCCCTACCCCACAATAAGGTAGTCAAAACAACCACACACCCTCCTACCTATCCATCTACTATACCCCTACCTAAACAAACATGACCGACACCTAAAAAATGCCCACACCCAAACCCATAGCTCGATCCATTCTCCTCTTCCAAAGACAACTCCTCAATAATAAACCACACCTACATCCAAACCTATGATCACTTCCCATTGCGATCCATTAGATGCGTCCTATGCCAAAATTTTAACCAACCTCCTAGAGACTTCTATCATCACATTACCACCACTCAGACCTTACAACCCCTCAAACCCAAGCAAAAATGGTTTGACAATACTAAAATTTGCACATACCATAGTGTGCTTTGCAGGGCACAATGTGGAGAACTACAAGGAGTTAAAAATTGTCCTTATCAATTGTGTCCACTAGAAACCAACTTTGATGACGTCGACCTTCTCAATGAGGATCTTGCTTCACCGACACTCATTCCCACACTGCGCCCACTCAACAACCACAACTCGCACCCTCACACTCCTAGATCCACCCCTAAGATTTGAAATTAACATGGTTCGCATCAGAGAACTTGCCATGCCACCACCCCAATGTCATTGCGCCTAACTCACCTCACAAGGATTTTCTCCTCCAGTAGGTTTTTTCCCTTCATGTCATTATACCACTCATCCTACACCTTCTCCATTTTCCAAATCCCCTCAAATCAACATGATACATGTCACTACACGTGCGCAAAAGGGTAAAGAAAAGGCAACTAACCCATCAACCAATCCTATACCCAACATACCATCTACACCCATACCTAAAATCACTATCTATGGCCCCATGTACCCCATTTCTAATGGTGTCACACATCGCACCATGCTCAAAAAATTACACCAATCTCCCCTCAAAATGTCCTTATATGACCTCATTCAAACCTCAAAATCCCATCATCAAGCTCTCATGGAGGTTCTTCAATCTATTGAGGTTTTACCCAATGAACCTACACTCGTAGCCTCCATTATCACACCCCATCATGTAGCCTCTCTCACAAAATTACCACCTTCATTTTCACCCCTTCCTATTCACCAAGTGGCATCCCTTAGCTTATCGAGGAAGAGATCTTGCCACACCAAAATGATGACCCAAACCCAACCCTCTTCATCTCTATCCACATCGATGACATACGGGTACATTGTGTGATGATTAATGGGGCGTTAGCATTAACATCATTTCATCCCATGCATTCGCTCAAATGCACATACCTAACAATTACATGCATAAACATTTGGTCATGTTACATTCATTCAATGATTCTATCACCTCTACACTAGGCATCGTCATCCTCCACATTCGTGTGGGCCCCTGTACTATTCTAGAATTGTTTTACGTTTTGGAGGGGGAATTCTAATATAACTTTTTGCTTGGCAGACCCTGGATCCATGTCATGGGTTGCGTTCCTTCCACTTTGCATCATTGTGTAAAGTTTGAACATGAAGGACACACTTATACCATTCCATTGGACCCCTCACCTTTCAAAACATGCAACATGCTTTACCGACCCAATGATGTGCTCATACCTATCAAGCCATCTACCTCCGCGACCACTACCGCTTCACCTACACCTCCACCTACCAATACAGTCATTGCTTCTACCGCACATACCTCCTCCATTCCTACCACTACCATAACCTCCACGATTGACCCATCAACTTCCCAATCCATTAACTCCACCTCTACATCGACCTCGACACATTATCCATACCAGCTACCTACATACCAATCGTTGATCCCTTGGAAGGTGTTTTTCAATGCCTTACTCTGGGGGAGTACCACCTATATAGTGTCAACACATTCCTTACTCTACAGAGTATGGAATCCTTCACCAACACCCTCGCTATGATCACCATATAGGAGAATGTCTCCTTTATGGTCCTCCTCACCTTCATACTAGTCTCACCTATGGGGGACTTGATACTACCACTTACACACCCAAACCACCATCACAAACCCGCCCATTTTCTGTTGACTTCCAATCACTTACCAATCGCCGTTTCACCCACACCTTCCTACATCAATGTGCATGGAAGGGTTTTGGTTTTGGCTTTTACAAGCAAGGCTGCCATACTATTATTCCATGTACCACCCGCAAACATAACGACCGTAGTGGTATCAACTTTCTTGAACCACCTACCAAATAGGCCTACATTAAACTCATTAACAACACTAGCTCTTCTCCACCTTCTTCACCCACTCCACCTTCATCACCATCCTCACCAATGGAGTCGATGGATCCTGAATCTATCCCTCCTAAAAAAATTTCATAAACACCATTTCCTTAGGGCCTTTGACTTATCAACGCGAGGGCGAGGCCCCTTCCACTCTTCCCTTCTTGTATCCTGAAATGATCGATGACGACACACCTATAATTAACGTTTTCAATGTCAAGATGATGAATCCATACTCACCTACCTTGGTGCAGAAGACTCATATATTCATTGGTCATTACCTTCTAAGACACAAACCATGTTGAATGAATCGACTATCAAGATCAACATTCATACTCAAGACGACCCGCACATCCTAAAGATCGAACAATCTTTAGATGTTGCTGAACAGGAAGCCATCACTTCTTTTCTTAGAGATCATAACCATGCTTTCACTTGGTCTTATGTAGACATGCCCGGTATTGACCCCACCATAGTGGTCCACAATATTGTAACCATTCCCGATGCCAAACCCATCAAACAAAAGCTGAGGAAAATGCACCCTCGCATTGCTCTTCTCGTCAAAGAAGAACTTCAATGCCTTCTTTTTGTTTCCTTCATCTTACCCATTGATTATCCTCGTTGGATTTCTAACATTGTCCCTATCACTAAAGTGATAGGGGACTCCACATTTGCACGGACTTCTATGACCTCAACCTAGCCTACCCGAAAGATGAATTTCCCTTACCTAGTATTAATCAACTGGTTGACCTTACCGCTAGTCATGAGATGTTATCACTCATGGATGGTTTCTTGGGTTATAACCAAATTTTACTTGCCCCAGAAGATCAACACAAAACCTCATTCATCACCCCTTGGGGGACCTTTTGCTATCAAGTCATGCCTTTTGGCCTTAAAAACACTGGTGCCACATATTAGTGGGCTATGACTTACATCTTCCATGATATCATGCATCACATATTGGAATATTACGTGGATGATCTCTTGGCCAAATCTAAACATTGCTTCGAGCACCTTTCCATCCTTAAAACCATATTTGACTACCTCATTAAATATTATGTCTGCCTTCATCCTAAGAAGTGCGTCTTTGCGGTTCTTTTAGGAAAGCTCCTGGGATTTATCGTTTCCCTCCATGGTATAGAAGTTGACCCTGCTAAAGTCAAGGCCATTCTCAAAATGCCTCTGCCTACTAACCTTCAACAACTCCGTAGTCTACAAGGTAAATTACAGTCCATTCGCTGTTTCATTTCACAATTATCTGATCGGTGTCAACCATTTCATCATCTGCTCAAGAAGGATGTCTCCTTTAAATGGGATGATGACTGTCACAAATCTTTTGAGGCCTTAAAACAATACCTTCTCCATCCAACCACACTCATTGCACCTAAAAACGATCAACCTTTTTACCTATACATATCCGCTACTGATCATTCCTTGGGAGCCATGCTCACTCATAGTGATGAGCAACATAGGGAGCAGTGGTTTATTACATAAGTTGTACTCTTTTGGACTATGAAACCTAATACAACCATCCCGAAAAACTTTGCTTATCCTTAGTTTTTGTTGCCACCAAACTTTGTCATTACCTACTCAACCATAAAACCTATGTTGTGACCAAAACAAAACCCTTACATTTCATGTATGCAAAACCTTATCAAAATCAGTGTGCCGCATGATGGCTTATGCTTTTAGCTGATCTTGACCTCAAATTCATTCATCAAAAGTCCATCAAGGGCCAAGATATCACCAACCAACTAGCTGATGCACCTATTTCTGGGGATCAACACTCTAATTTTAACTTTCCATATGAGTCCATTGCTACCCTTTCCCTAGAAAAACCCCCTTACCAAATGACACTCTTCTATGACGGTTCCAAGTGTTAGTGTGGGTGCGAAGCTGGTATTATCCTCATTCCTCCCATGCCTTTGTCTTTCAAACTAGATTTTGAATGCACCAACAATATTGACAAACTGAAACGCTTGTACTAGGTCTCCAAGCTACCTACGCCCTAGATGTCAAATCAATCAACATCTTTGGTGATTCTCAATTGGTCATGAACCAAGTCAATGGTATGTACCAATGTTGTAACGAGATACTTCAAAAGTATAAACATCATGTAGACATACTTTTGACCACCTTTGATCGTTACACCCTTCAAACCATCCCATGTTCAACCAACAAATTTGCAAATACCATGGCCTACTTAGCTTCCCAAATACCCACTTCACCTACTCGATTCTACAATCTTTGTCACCGTATAATGACTCTAATCACCTTCTTATTTACCTCACGATGTTTACTCGATCGGAACCACTACCCCTGACCTAAGTGACCTTTGGTATTAACAATACTACTCGACTACCTTTCTCCCTCCATCTTACCTCTTGATCTCACCTATAACGGATAATGTGCCTTCCTTAAAAAGGTCTCTCGTTACGTCATTCTTGGCGGGACTCCTCTATAAACATGGATTGATGGTATTCTCTTACGATGCCTCATAATTTATAAAATTCCTTATACCATTAAGGAGGTTCATGATGGCATATGTGGAGGTCACTTTAGTGGCCTTGCTATTGCTAAGCGTATTCTTCACCTAGGCTATTACTAGCCGACCCTTAACCATGATTGTTGCGACTACGTCAAACATTGTGTAAAATGCCAACAACATTCCAATCTTCATCATACACCCAGTCATGCCTTACAGGTTGCTCGTGACCTTTGGCCCTTCTCTTAATGGGGTTTGGATCTTGTTGGAGAAATCAATCCTCATTCGTCCCAACGCCATCAATGGATCATCACTGCTACCGAATACTACACAAAATGGGTGGAAGCCATACCACTCATCTCCATGAAAGGACCATTTAGCACAACTAGATTTATTAGATGAACATCGTCTTAACGATCTGGATCACCTTCAATTTTACCAACAACGTATCAAATGTGCCTATGACAAACATGTTCGTGAACAAACCTTCCAAGTCGGTGACCTTGTCTTGAAAGAAAATCAACACGTAACCAAAGCAAAAAAAAGTAAATAGGGAAAATTTGCTCCCTATTGGCTTAGACCATACATCGTGACTCATACCTATGGATCAGGTGCTTATCGTTTATCTTCTCTTGATGGTAAACCTGAACTTGAGCCCCTTAATGCCTTGCATCCTTAACCATTCTATTTTTGACTTATCATCCTACCTCACCCTTTGTCTCTTTCCAAGCTCGTCCCTTGAGTGCTACCCACTCCATACACCTCCTAATGATTAAAAAAGAATCATGTGAGTACATGTCACTTATTATCTTCTCTTGAATTTTTGTATCACGGCACTACACATAGCATGATTCTCATGGATACTTTTCATCTACCCTTAGATGAGATCCCATGGTCATTTCACCTTTCCTTTTGAACAAGAATCATATTCTTCACCTCGGTCTTGTCCATGACTGTAAAGACCTCACATGGGACCAAACTCCTTGAGTCAAACTTCTAATATAAAAGATGACTCCCTCAGAAGGACATCTTCCTCTCGACAACCACTGCTATAAATAGACTTATCCCTCGAAGGAAAGCTATGTAAATCCCTTTAAAAAAATGCAAAAAAAAACAAGATAATTTGAAGCTTCCCGCATCAATCAACTTCATGAAGATCTCAAGGAGTTAAATTCCTCATCCCATATAGACTTCCCACATCGATCAATCTATCTCAAATACAAGTCAACACAAAAAACTTTTAGTCATGGACTTGCCCATTGTGACCTTGGATCTCTTGCCCGATGAGCATGCTACCTCATGCCACATAAAAAATTAACCACCTTTCACCCTTCTCACCATTCCCACTCTCATTTCCTAACTGCCTCAAGGGACTTCTTGGAACTTAGACATTTGGTGATCATATGACTACTTTTCACTATAGAATAGTCAATCATGCAATGTCTTTAGGGTCTTATGTTCATCACCTCCTCCTGGGTATGATCTACTCGGTATGATCCCACCTAATCATGTGGCTTTATGTCCCCCTCTTATCTTTTAACCATCTTTTTAACATTTTGATTACTTATATAGGACTTGGTCCTCGAAGCTTAATTTTGGGGTAATCTTCTTCTTTAGCCACAATCACCTTCACCTACATCATTTTAACTATAATCCACCCACACCTAACAAACCTAAACCCACAACATGCCCAAAAACCTGCCAACTCATTTTCATAGCTCCTCATTTTCTTCCCTAGCTTATGGGAAACTACATCGGCTTTGAGGTCCCTTTTCACCGAAACTATGTAGAAAGCACTCCAAGGGCATGGGGCCCTTGGAGGTTATCTCGGCCATTCTCTACCCTAAACAATTCATCTTCCATGTTCCCCACCATTTACACCACATCTCACTTAGTTTCCCTTTTATATACAAAATTGGAAATTAAGCCACATACATAACAAGTTTCTTCATATTTTATACATTTATTACACCTACCATTTCTCTATCATCACTTTGCATAGATTATACCACATCTCTCATATGACCCATAGTATCATTCATTGCAAAAACAATGAATCACAACTTCACCTACTTTTAACACGACCATGCCTATAACCCGACTCGATCCATGCCTAACCAACCAAATTCATCCATGCCTATAACCACGACTCAATACATGCTTAACAAAACCTAACTCAACTATTCCTAACCAACCCAGCTCAACCATGCCTACCAACTTAACTCATACATGCCTATAACCCGACTCAATCCATACCTAAGCAACTTGACTCGATCCATGCTAAATTGACCTAACTCCATCATGCATAACTCACCTAATTTCTATCCATATCAAAACAAAAATCCATATCTCATCTACCACAAGCCATGAACCAATATCCCATAAATACATCAAAAAATCACAAAATACCATGTATCTCATCATATAAATCAATAAATGTGTATCTCAATATACATGCCTATCTCATCATGTCCATCATCTCAAAATGTTGGCACGTAACCTGATATACAATACAAAATGTCATCGGCACGCAGCCGGTATATGCTCAAAATATATAAATCATTCGTACATCCTCATTGTCTTGCACGTAGGCCAGTATATGTATCAAAAAAATAACTAGTATACAACAAAAACTAGATGACCACATATTAAGCATCTCATCGAATGTCCTCCATCTCTATGTCACATGTACCCTCGGCCTCCTGTGTCCCTTCTGACACCTCACCTAGAGTTGGTTTTCGTGCGTTGGTGGCCTCTCCCTGATTGGGCCTTGGAGCTCGCTGACCTCCTGTGCTCTCCACACTATGAGTGTGGGATCTCATCCTCTCACTAGATGCCTATTGTGCCATATACTCGGCATAGGATATGAAATCTATCCCGGCTGCCATAAGCTGGTCCTGATAGTATCTCACCTCACCTAGGGCATCCCATAACCTAGATATAGGCACGGTCTGTGGTGGTCCCATAGGTCTCGGCCCTATACCTTCCCTACAGCAACCTTCCCTATGCCTACCTATGAACTAGGACCTGCTCTTGGTGCCTGTGGTGGTGCCCTCTACCCCTGTGCCTGTATCTAGGCCTGTAAGGCCCTAATTTATGCCTAGGTTGTGGCCAACTAACCTTGTAAACCTGTCACCTAAGCCTGTAAGGATGCCACCTGACCATCCCCCCTGCCCATCTCCATCTCCTCCATCAGCCATCCGGCATGCAAACTAGCCACCTATACATGTAGCTCTACTACCTTTGTCTCTAAACCCTCCCGGTTGTCTCTGCAAAGATACCCAACTAGGTAATCAACATAGTTACCTACCCCTATAGGGCGTCTCTCTACACTGTAATGGTAGTTAGGTCTGACTACCCCGATTTAGGTGGTATGGCTCATAACTAAGCTACCTACTACTACCTGTACATACATGTCCGTACATCATCGCGTCATCTATTTGTTGATCCACTAGTTTCTCCTCCTCCCCTATGGGCACTGTAGGCTGTGGTAGAGGTAGGGGCCTCTCCATGTCATCTCTCCGATACTGTGGGAAGGGTGGAGGAATGTCTGTAGGATCCCGAACTACCGTCGAACTTGTCTACTAGGATCATCTCATCCTCCCCTAGCATGACGACCCTATATCCACCTCTCTAGTTAGAGCTCAGCTAGCTCCTCATGCATATGCCTATATGAGGGGAATCCCACATATGGCCTCCATATAATGTCCACTCTAGACAATCCCTCCAGTAACTACCGAAAATGGGCCACATCATGTGTCGGCCTATCTAATCTCTGCTCTCCTATCACCGACACCCATCTCATGTATCCCACCCGCACAAATCTAGGTGGGAATGCATCTGTTCAGGGCATCCGTATAGGTTACACACACACTATGTGATCATATGCCCAGCAGTGTAGTATAAATGTACAACACAGGATAAACCTACACAACTACCCATATGCCCACAGCTCTTTGTATAGCTGCACCAAGAATGTTGGTGCCCAAGAAAAGTGGGTCTCATGCACCATCATGTTGTGGAGTACCCCATCGGTGATCGGGTAAAGCATCCACCCTCTCGTATCCGCACCGCATGCAGCAGTAGCAGCACACTACCTCCATCAATGAGAACCACTAGCCTCGTCTCATCCGGATGGGCTAGGTACATCTCTCCATAGCTCATACCGATGCTATGGAATCTCATATCAGCTTCCCCCTCTCCAAAACTATCCCAATCAGCTCCTCCGAGTCCTCGGAGGAGATAGAGTAAACTTGGGCACCTACTATAGGTAACCACAAAATACGGAATCTTTCCTCTCAGGGTGATAGTCATCTCACCCATCGGCAGTGGAACGTGTTGGTCATGGGATCCCATCTATCAATGAGTGCGATTATCAGGTCGAGCTACCGAACAACATATCTATAGAGAAAACCCCACTCAAGCCCACTACCTCTCACATGCCGCAGCTCCAATGGGGTTGTTGTGTCGCGCAATGTCACCAAAGAGAGGCAAAACCCTATCCTGTTTTTCACATAGAATGCTTCCATTCCTGGAATAGAGTTACTTTTATCCTTTCATTCCTTTGAGAAGCAGAATTGAATGTTGAGAGGGTGTGCGCGTACCGTAGAGAGAGATTAGGTCGATTGCAAAGAACTCCTTTTTGTATGCAGGAAGGACTACTGTAAGTAAGAATACAAGACCACCAGATTCTAATTAGACAATAAATGAGGAAGCGCCTTGGGCCAGGGAAATATTAGACTTCCTTTGAAGGTGGTCAGTTCCCCTGCTAATATGAATTAACACAAATTATTGCAAAATTACAATTTAATTACCTTGTTAAAACAATAGAGGAAAGGGCTCAGTTTTGGTTTTGAATCACGGTGGCCCGATGCGGTCCTTTATCACCGTCTACCGGTTTCGATAACCGATATCGGTAGGGGCAATGGTTTAGGGGCTTTTAGTGAAGGTTGGCTATAAGGTGGCTATGGTGTTTATAAGGCTAGTAAATGATTGGGGATAGGTAATGGGGTGATGGAGAAGACTCAGAGAGTATGGGGGCTGTTCTTGGGGCAATGTAGGGGTAGAGGAATGACAGTTAGATGGAGGGTGTTACCGGGTAGTAGATCTAGGAATAGACTTAGAATTGCTGTGATTCAGAAGTCCAAGAAATGTTATTAAAAGAACATACAAGATACTACTTACTAATTCCTGATGGAGATATCAGGTCTAAAGACTGTGATAACGAAGGCAAGGCTCAGGTAGGATGATCGGACAATCAAAGATGAGCTATCTTCTCTCCCAATGCTTGGATGAGTGTCACTGGGCTCGGTTACTCAGTTGTAGTCTTGGGCTTGATGTCCTTCTCTGCAAACTCCTCTCTTTCCTTCACTTGTCTCTGCTCGGCCAAGTGAATTCCCGATCCTTCAATCAATTCCCAGGTTCCGATCCTTTGTTTTTGGTTGGGGGAGGTCATTTACAGGGAACCGATGGCGGTTACGTAACCGACGGCGGTCGAGTAGGAACCGATATCGGTTAAGTCAAAGTGAGCTATTTTTAGTAAAATAGCCAACTTTCCCTCCTTTTCTCGAGGAATTAGTTGTGGGCTTGGTCAAGTCATTATTAGGTTGATTTTGGTGCGGGTGAGGAGTAATTAGTCATGGGTGTGGATGTAGACCAAGTTATAGGTCTTAATTAGGTTAGTTTAGGGTTAGGACTAGGTCATGATGAGGTGGCGAAATGAGGTGGCAGGTTTGGAGATGTGGATTTATTAATTATAAGGTAATTAATAAATAATTGTGTAAGGTTTAGGTGATGAGGCTAGGTTGCGAAATGAGATGCGGGGCACGGGGGGTCGTAAGACACAAATTTGGTGTCTACATTAGCCCCTTGTTGTCGTGTAGCTTGTCTTGTAAAGCTGCACTGACAATAATAAGAAGTGGTTACTCCTGTTAAGGGTATAGGTAATCCCCCTCAAATCTATCATAGATTGAGGTAACGTGAAATCAGGGATAGGGTTGATAAAGGGTAAATGGTGTTGAGATGATGGTAAGATGGTGGGGTAAGTTCAAGGAAGCGGAGGCACACGTTGAAATGCAGTAGTGCGACCAGGGTACATGATTTGAAGAGCAAACAAGCAATTCATAGGCAAAGGTCGATAGTTTATCCAAACAAGGGTGATATAATCACGGTATCAAGGCATAGGAAGTAGCTCGGGGGATATAACGGGTAAGGTACGAGAACGTTTAGGCATGTTCGGCGTACAAATGGTTGGTTTGGTTGAGATAAATGTCACGGTCTCGGTCAGGCAAAGTTGGTCGGTTGATCAAGTCAAGTCAAGTACCTAATCATCTTTAAAACATGAATAGGTGAGCTCGATTGAACAAAAGTTACATGATGGGTGGATAAAATTGTAATTTGTGGGTTTTGGGCGAGGTATTTAGTGGTGCGGCCTTAGGTCGGGCGATTGATTGGAGTGCGGCCTTGGGTGGGCCTGATGGTTGGTTGCCTTGGTGAGGGCTTGATTGGGTTGCGGCCTTCGGGCGAATGGTTGGTTGCGGCCTTGGGTCGGGCCGAATGGTTGGTTGCGGCCTTGGGTCGGGCAAATGGTTGGTTACGGCCTTGGGTCGGGCAAATGGTTGTTGCGGCCTTGGGTCGGGCTGATTGGTTGGTTGCGGCCTTAGGTCGGGCGATGGTTGGTTGCGGCCTTGGAGTCGGGCCGAATGGTTGGTTGCGGCCTTGGGTCGGGCGAATGGTTGGTTGCGGCCTTGGGTGGGCGAATGGTTGGTTGCGGCCTTGGGTCGGGCAAGTTGGTTGGTTGGAGGGTGCGGCCGTGAATGCCGTGAATGTGGCCAATGAAGTCAAAAAAGGCTATTTAGCAAAGGAGGGTATAGGCGATGTGGTGAGAAAGGGAGATTGGTGAATAAGGGCAGAAATTTTGGTAAAATAGGGATTAAACCGATATCGGTTAGCTATGACCAGTATCGGCTAGATGACCGATATCGGTATTTTAGGGCACAATATAACCGATATCGGTTATAGGTCAAAAACCTATAAAAAGAAAAATACGGCCTGTCATTGTCACATTGTCAATTTGAAAACCAAATTTAGTTGTCTGAGGTGTTTTAGTGATATTGTTGAGTTTTTCGGCTGAGGTGGCATTATTTGAGTGGAGAAGTGAGTGGTTGGTAGACCCCAGTGAGTAGGAGGCAGAATTTGATTGGTGGAGAACCCAGCTGAGGAGATTTGGAGCCATGGCACGGCCGGGGAGGAGCGGGGAGGTCTTGGACAGTTGGACCACCACCACCTATCCCACCATGATGACGTGTAGTCGTACCGGTAGGCTCTGAGCTCTTACCTTTGTGAATTTAATGAGTTTAAGCTAGATGTGGGTTTTGGGTAGGAATCCAAGTTTTGAATAAAATAATGAATAAATTGAAGTTATTTGAAAAATGGAGTGGGTAGGTAGGTTAGTTAGGTCAAGGCGGCAGGGTGGGTAGGTTTTTAGGGTTTTTCAATGGGTAAAAGGGTAGAAATAGGCAAAAATGGGTTTTTGGGGGCCGCGTCGGGTTTGGCTCCGGCCGTGGACAGTGACCGATGTCGGTCACTAGGTGGCCCGGCACGGTCGGTGCACAAATTTTTGTGGTAAAGTGGGTTGTGTGGTAGGCCGGGTCGGTCGGTAGTATGTGGCAGCCGGTGTATATCAAGTGCTATAGGGGACAGGTTGTCGAGGTGATCGGTTGTTGATTTTGTCATTAGTTAGGTGTTTTTTTTTTTTGTTTTTTTTGTTTGTTGTTTGTGTTTGTTTGTGTTTTTTTTTTTTGTTGTTTTTTTTGTTGTTTGGTTGTTGTTTAGGGTGAAGAGGGAGGGGGTAGAGTTGATAGGAAAGGTGATTGGGATGGGGGGGAAATGGGGTGGTTGTGTGGTTGGTTCGGTTAGGATAGATTAAGTGTTGCGTATGAATTAGGAGGTGTTAAATTGGTAGGGGCATAGTTAGATGGCGAGAGTAGATCTGGGTGATTGGTAGGGTGTGAGATAAGGAAAGGGGATATCGTAGATGTTTTAGGGTAAGATAGGTGGGTGTAGATGTGTGTTATAGAGTCGGGGTGTGGTCGGGAGGGTAAAAGGGGGTATAGAGGGTTAAAGTAGTTGTTTTTGTAAAGGGTAGGTCTAATGAAGTGGGTTGTTTTTGCAGGCACGTCAGCAGCTTACGATGCGGGATCGGATGCCCCCGCTATTGAGACGGATGCGGCCACATGTGTCCATAGCGCAGTGGGCCATTATGCGCGAGGTGGGACTCGGTGGAGTCCAGCGGTATAGGGCTGTGGATAGGGACCATAGCCTTATGGTTGCCCTCATCGAGAGATGGGATCCGGTGACCAATGTTTTCCATCTCCCTACCGGAGAGATGACTATTACCCTGGAGGATGTATATCGCATCACGAGGCGCCGTCGTAGGGAGCGGTATTCAGGTAGATGCGGAGACGGCTATGGACAGTATCCTTCAGGTATTTGGGGATGCAGCCGCATTATTGACTTATCACAGTGCGAGCATTGCCTATGGGGACATGTATCGTGCCCACAGACATGAGACACGGCTTGCCGTGTTGATGATGATAGGTATCACATGCTTCGCCCTCCCGGACTCAGAGGGAGGCCGCTTCCCACGGGCTTTGATGGGAGTGCTGCACGAGATGGTGGAGGAGCATACGTCCTATGCCTGGGCACTAGTATATACAGTGTGCTATCTGAGAGAGCTGTGGGGTTATCGCCGGATGAGGTGATTTGGGATTTGCTCCACATTTTTGTTACACTGCTGGGCATATGAGCACATCATATGTATACGACCAGTAGGGCTGCCCCAGCAGCCAGGGCCTAAGTTATATACGAGTATGGCTTTCAGAGGTGGTTGGGGGTCGTGGGCCAGCCACGAGCGGTGCTCGCGAGGCGGGGATGTAACTACTACCGTCATATGTTAGAGGGCTTGACCTTGCTTAGACATTGTATGGAGGCCCTACAGAGGCCATCGGCCCGAGGAGGAGCCGAGCACAGATCGCTAGATCAGTATACTTTACTGGATAGTAGGACGGAGGCACAGAGAGCATGAGCGGATACCCCTAGAGAGTACGGCGGCGAGTTGGGGCTGCGACAGGATGAGCCGCCTCCCTTCCCTCAGTACCGGAGGGATGATGTAGAGGCCCCACTACCTGCACCATAGCCCGTGGACCCAGATTGGGTAGCAGAGAGACCAGCGGATGATCTGATGGATGATCTTTGGAGTGACAGTGCTTTTTGGTTTGGTGGGAAAGTCCAGAGAGCAGCTAGGATAGCACAGCCCGCACAGCCAGATTTGGTGGCTATTACGCGAGAGAGGACCACCTCTAGGGCAGTGCGGTTATTATTACGGGAAACTTGCTGCTTACTGCACGAGCACGAATCGGGGTATTACGAGGCGGTGCTTGAGCACGAGAGCTCGAGCACGGCCGAGGCACAGTATAGCCACGAGGCACGCAGCGTGCACCCACAGTGCAGCACGAGCACCTGCTGCGGCCACGAGCACGCACGCGCGCAGTACGGAGCGCCACCACGAGCACAGGGTGTGCGGTAGGCGAGGGCCACTTCTTATTAGGAGTCGGGGACCAGCCCGGCGTAGCCATGGTGGCACGGGCCCGTTATATGGAGCGAGAGCGGAGGCCGGTATTATTAGGATGTCCTTGATAGTGCAGGGGTGACTATCGACCATATGCGGTGCCTGAGCGAGACCTCTCGAGGCGAGAGATCCAGGGGGCGCGGCCACGGCGGTGGGTCGGTGGCGAGGGGAGGCGAGAGCCGGCACGAGGGACCAGCGGGGAGAGGGGCTGAGGGTGGTGGGGAGAGCTGAGATATCCTGAGAGCGAGAGAGGGGTTTTTGGATTTTGGATATAGACACCGGTCTGCGAACCGGGTATGTATATAGAGGCTGCGTGCCCACATATGATTCATTTATTCATTCTTTGTTGTATATCCGGCTGCGAGCGAAGTCACGAGGTTGTATAGTTGATACCGGCTGCGAGTAGTATATTTTTGACATGAGAGCCGCTGCGAGCGAGTCGAGATTTGTGATGATGATAGCGGCTGCGTGCGGCTTTGTATTATTTTGAGATCACAGAGGCCCCCATGCAGGGCAAGTTGTATATTTGAAACATTGATATATATAGAGATGATGATTTTGATCCAGATGGTGTGTATAAAATGTTTTATGTGTTTTGTCGATGGTTTTTGAAATTTAATGTGTATAGATGATGAGTTAGATCAAATGGTGTATATATCTTGATGGGTTTGATGTAGATATTGAAATGTCATACGTATTTTGTGTTGATGGTTGTTTTATTGTAGATAGATGATGTTGATGAAATTGTGATGATATATTGATGTGATTTTGATGACAAATATTGATAATGGTGTCGTTATGCAGGAAAAGAGGCGGGTGCCACAAAAATTTGCAAAAAATAAAGAAAAGGCCCAGGTTTAAGCAAAACGAGACATGTGACCGATATCGGTTACGTACTAGCGGCGTCGGTAGATTAAGGACCGATATCGGTTAGGTAGCGATACGGTTATTCAAAAGCGAGCTTTTCTAAAAATAGAAAAGCTTGGGAAGCGACTTAACTTATTTTTAAGTTCTTATTTTTAGAGTCATGCAACAAGTTAAATACGTGAATGCGACGCTGTTTGATGACTGATACAGGTAATTGCATGAAAGAATTGAGTGATAAGGAGGAAAGAGACAGGTAAAGTGAGTGTGGGCTGAGATTAAGAAGGTAGAAAGGCAAGTTATATTTGAAGAGGGTGATGAACATGGCTGGACGAGGAGAAACATCCAGCAGGCAGGGACGAGAGGGAAGACAAGTTCCACCCCAAGCTGCTGCATCCCGAGAGGTAAACTGTTTGGTTGTATTTTAATTCTTGCATGTTTTGATGAATAGGCTGAGAAAAGGTAAGAGGGTAGAGATGAGAAAAAAAAGGTGATAGGCAAGGGTTTGGGATAGAGTGAGTGTTATGGGGTAGGTAAGCAGGGTGTTCACGTATGTTTATAGGTAGAGAGAGGAGTAAACGAGCAAAATAATTATCGTAGGTGGTGGTTTTAAGCAGGGTGTATAGGATTGACAGTGACCGATATCGTTTAGAGATAACCGGTATCGGTTAGTAAACCGGTATCGGTTATCTATAACCGATACCGGTTACTGTAGGAATTTCCAGAATGTGAGAAAAAACACTTGGGGATTTGATTTATTGAATGGTTGTGTGTCGTTTTGATGTATGCAGGCAGAGGCAGGGTTGAGGATGAATGATAGTGTGCCAGCTTTGTTGTCACGAATCCGAGCGGATGTAACACCAGCTGAATGGGCATTGATAAACCATGTGGGGTTAAGTGGAATCGCTATTATTCACGAATCACATGCAATCATGCTATGTTGCAGGCGTTGATTGAGAGGTGGAATCGGAAAAGAATACCTTATCTGCAATAGGGGAGATGAGCAGTGCGTTGGAAGATGTGTTTAGAATTTTGAGGCTCCCAATTACGGGGAAGACCAGTGTATCGAGGCATTGCCTAGCGCGGGGGGGAGCGATAACTTGTAATATTTGGTTTATTTGCACGAGATTTGACATGCGAGTTTGACATTCACTTATGGTACAATGTATGCAACACACCACGAGGAAACAAGGTTGGCGGTGGTATTAATGATAGCGGTGGGGTATTATGCATTACAGAGGCGGAGGGGAAGATTTCCAAAAGCATTGATGAGTGTTATTTGGGAAATGATAGAAAGGAGCGTGACTTTTCATGGGCACCCGCATATCTGGCGGAGTTATACGAGGGGTTTATGGGCTGCGGTGTGAAAACACGGGGATGACCTTTGGATTGTTCATACTTATTACATTGTTGGGCCTATGAGCACATTGTTTGTGTGTGCGACCGATAGGCCGACCCATCCAGTCGGGAGAGACAGGAGTGCAGAGGTTGGGATTCAGACGATGGGTCCAGACAGAACAAGAGGCGAGATCCCAGGCCGTGATAGATGACATCGAGTATTATAGGCAGGTATGGGAGATGGTGACGATTGCGGATATTTGTTGGAGACCTTACGGGAACTATATGGTGACGGAGCACATAGCTGAGGAGTTGAGGGGTGTAGAGCGATTGAGGTGGATCGCAGGGCACAGGCCAGGTGAGTACGAGAGGATTCCTCTAGATCGCGTGTGGTGACAATTTGGATTTGTTCAGGATATACCTATGGCTTATAGACCATACATGAGGATTGACGCCGAGGCAGCATTCTCACCTCCCGGCCAACACCTCCAGAAGGGCCAGAGGAGATAGCAGCCGATCGCAGGGTAATGGATGCGGAGAGCGACGAGAGGCCTATAGATTATGGTGGGTAGCGAGCTGCGAGGTGTACGTGATCATCATCGACATAGCTGTGATTACGGTGAGAGAGATCATCTGCTGCGGGGTTTAGTTCATCGGCTCAAAGCGGGTGAATGAGACAACGAGATTGTTAGCGGTTGCGAGTCACAGTGGAGAGACTAGAGGCAAGATTCCTCCACGCGAGAGGACGTATTCGTATGTTACAGGAGATGTTGGCGGATTAGTGGGAGGAACCAATAGCAGTGGCACCTTTGAGGATGGAGAGGCCAAGTGAGTGGCATCGTCGATCACGATCACCACACGATTCGGGAGGAGGCGCGAGGTCTAAGTGAATTTCATAAAGTATAAGAATAAATAAGGATCGACCTACGCGTCGATGATAGAGAAGATGTATTTGTTTAACATCTAAATAAAACTAAATATGTATGTTGATTTGAGTTATGATAATAATAAGAATGGTTGTGTTTTGAATGTTTTGTTTTGAAAAAGGATAAAGATGAATGTGAGCGAATAGAAATACACAAATAGATTTATATATACCACACATGATAGGTTATGGTAGGGGATGGTCGAGCTAACCTTGGGAGACCCCATGTCTCCTAAGTGTTGCCTACATAGCCCATTGCACAAAGCAAGGAGGGGCCTCAGACCGATGTAGTTCTCCCTTAGGACCAGGGAGAGGTGAATTCAGGCAATTTGGTTGTGGTTAGGCAATTTGTTGGTTGGTAAAAAATATTGATATTGGTAGGGTAATGTTATTGGTGTTAGTAAGGGATTGGCGATGTTGGTGTAGGTATAGGTGAAACGAAAGTTAGCTTACCCAAGTAGTAGGGAACCGTGTCCTGATTAAGGTCAACACATAACCCTAGAGTCGAGTAAAAGAGGCAGAAGTGTCCCGTAGTTGAGAAGAGCTAAACAAACCACATATATTAACATAGGATGGGCTTGAATCCCTAGGTGCCTTGCATAGGTGAGAAGTCGATAGGTGAAAAGAGTCGTATTATCACAATATATCGGATATACGTCACGTCCCTTGAGTTTTGTTGTGTTGACGAATGGTGAGGTGAGGTGGCTGGTATAGCTGGGGTGTAGAGAACTTATTATAAGGTGATTATTCTGACGAAAGAGAACCAAACCTAAATAGACAAGTCCATGACTCAAAAGTGCTTTGGAATACTACTTTTTTTTCTGGATATAGACTGATCAATGCGGGAAGTCCATAGGGGATATGTATTTTGTTGTTCTTGAGGTCTTCACGAAGCTGATCAATGCGAGAAGCTTCTGATAAAGGCTGACTTTGTATAATTTGTCCTTGAGGAGAGATCTATTTATAGTAGCAGAATCGATTTTGTGTATATTTGTCCTTGGGGAGCGATCTATTTATAATAGTAGAAGTGACTTTGCACATAGCTATCCTTGAGGGAGAGTCTATGTATAACTTAGAGAGTCTAGATGTCCGTTTGGCATGAAGCATCTAGTTTTGTAGGAAGTTTGACTCAAGAATATCCCATAAGTGTATAATTGAGAACATGTTATTTTGATACTTTTAAGTCATGGACTAGACTAAAAAGGGGAAGGCATCTTTAAGAGGAGGTAATGACCAAACCACGTGAGCTTGATTCTATTTTGAGATGCATGGAACAAAAATGTATGAGGTAGTAAATGAGCTCAAGGGATGAGCGCAAGGTAGATAAGAAGTGATATAACACTAAATTCAATAGTAGAATGGTGAAGATGTAAGGCATTAAGGGGTTCGAGGCTCGGAGGTTTACCATTAAGCGAAGCTAAGCGGTAAGTGCACGATCCGTAAGTATGAGTGATAATGTAGGGCCCAATCAATTAGGAGCAAATTTTCCACGTTTGCTCTTTTCTAGTTTGGTTACATGTTGATTCTCTTTGAGGACAAGATCACCAACCTTAAAGGTACGCTCATGGAGTCACTTATCATAAGCACGCTTGATGCATTTTGATAGATTTGAAGGTGGTCGAAGTTTGTAAGATGACGCTCGTCAAGAAGCTCAATTGGGCTAACCGCTCTTGGCGGAAGTCATCATTGGTGAGAATATCCTGAAGTGATATTCTTAGGGAGGGTATTTGTATTTCGAGAGGCAAAGACTGACCTCGGTACCATATACCAAAGAGAATGGGGTGGCATTAGTGGAGTGCAGAATGCTAGTCGATAAGCCCAAAGGGCAAAGGGGATGTGATCAGGCCAATTGCTTCTAGAATCGTTAACAACTTTCATGAGGATTTTGGTGAGGGTTTTATTAGAAGATTCGGCTTGACCATTTGCTTGTGGATAGTAAGGTGATGAGAAGCTAAGTTTGATACCAAAGTTGTCACAAAGGTCTTGTAACAACTTATTTTTGAAAGATTTTCCATTATCATTATCGGGCGATGAGGCATGCAAAGCGACAGAGATAATGTGATGGTTAATGAATCGACGATTTTTTCTTTTTGGTTGAAATGAGTGGAATGGCTTCCACCCATTTAGTGTAATATTCGGTTCTTTGTGATTATCCAGCGGTGGCGTTGCGAAGATGGTGGGTGAATCTCACCGATAAGGTCTAAACCCCATTGTGAGAAAGGCAAAGATCTCGTGCGACTGTAGCGGATGGCTAGGAGTATGTTGAAGGTTGGCATGTTGTTGACACATAACACAACGCTTAACATATTTGTAGCAGTCGTTATTAAGAGTAGGCCAATAATAGCCTAGGCGAAGGATTCGTTTGGCCATGGCAAGGCCACTAAAATGTCCACCACAAATACCGTCGTGGACTTGTTGGATGGTATAGGTGACCTCCGTGCCGGTTAGACATCGAAGGAGGATGCCATCAAAGCCACGTTTATAGAGGAGTCCCCCCATGATGACATAACGAGAAACACTTTTAAGAAAAGCACGTTTTCCGTTACTAGTAAGGTCAGGTGGGAGAACAGAGGTTGTAAGATAGTCGTGAAATTGGTGATACCAGGTATCCTGTGAATTAGCAGACACATTATTTATCATACAAACATCGGGGTGGAGTAAGATGGGGCAAAGAGTTGTTGGACCAAGATGAATATGTCAGAGTCAGTTGGTGAGGTAGGAATTTGTGAGGCTAAGCAAGCCATAGTATCCGCAAATTTGTTAGTGGAGCGGGGAATGGTTTGGATAGAATAATGAGTAAATAAGGTCAAAAGTGAATCCACGTAATGTTTGTACTTTTGAAGTTCCTCATTTTTACATTGGTAGATGCCCATAACTTGATTGACTACCAGTTGGGAGTCACCGAAAATGTTAATAGACTTGACACCTAAGTGTAAGCGCAACACAGAGACCCAAAACAAGGGCCTCGTATTCCATTTGTATTATTAGTGCGGGAAATCAAGCGGAATGAAAGAGGCATAGGCTCGGCATCAAGAGGAATGAGAACAACATGCGGCTCCTCCACCGCGCTGGCATTTGGATCCATCGAAGAAGAGGGTCATTGGATACGACTCCTCACTGAGTGAAAGAGTGGCGATGAGTTCGTCAGGGAAATTAAAATTGGTAAATTGCTCCCCAGGTAAAGGGGCTTCCAGCGAGTTGGTCTGCGATAGTTTGTCCTTTGATTGATTTTGGTGTACAAATTCAAGGTCGAGGTCGGCGAGGAGCATAAGCCATCGGGTGATGCGTTGGTTTAGATGAGGTTTGGCGTACATATAATGAATGGGGTCCGCGTTGGTGATGACAAAAGTTTTGTGATTCAGGAGGTAGTGTCGGAGTTTGGTGGCTACGAATGATAGGGCTAGGCACAACTTTTCTACATGTGTATACCTAGTCTCGTAATCCACGAGAGTACGACTTATGTAATAAATGGCTTGTTCTCGATGCTCGGAGTCACGATGTGCGAGCATGGCTCCTACAGCATGGTCGGTGGCAGAAAGGTAAAGGTAGAAAGGGCGATCGTCTTGAGGTGGGATAAGCACGGGTGGTTGCAAGAGATAGGCTTTAAGAGCCTCAAAGGCTTGGTGGCACTCTTCGCTCCATTGAAAGACAATGTCCTTTTTAAGGAGATGATGGAAAGGTTGACATCGATCGAGAGTTGGGAGATGAAACGCCGGATAGATTGGAGCTTACCTTGCAAACTACGTAATTGTTTGAGGTTAGTAGGTGGGGGCATTTCTAGGATAGCTTTGACTTTATTTGGATTCGACCTCGATGCCACGCAAAGAGACGATAAAACCAAGAATTTTCCCGAAAGGACACAAAGACACATTTCTTTGGTTGAAGGTGAACACAATATTGTAGCAGGTGATCGAAAATAATGGTTAAAACATCGAGATGTTCAACTGCGATGTTTAGATTTGCCAAGAAGATCATCGACATAATCCTCGAGGATAGTGTGCATAATGTCATGAAAAATGTAAGTCATAGCCAGCTTGTTGATAGGTCGCACCTAGCATTCTTAAGGCCAAATGGCATGACACGATAATGAGAAGGTTCCCGAGGAGTTATGAAGGTAGTTTTATGTTGATGGCGGGGCTACCAAAATTTGATTGTATCGAGAAGCCATCCATGAGAGAAAGCATCTCATGGCCGCGGTGAGATCAACAAGTTGATCAATACTTGGGAGGAAGTCATCCTTTGGGAAAGCGAGGTTAAGGTCTCGAGAAATCCATACATATCGAAGTCCCCGTTGCTTTATAATGCAGTGCGATGTTAGAGATCCATTGAGGATAGTCAATAGGTAAGATGAAGGAAACAGAAAGGAGTCGTTGAAGCTCTTCTTTGACCAAGAGGGCAATGCGTGGATGCATTTTTCTCAGTTTCTATTTAACTGGTTTGGCATCGGGTTTTAGGGTAATGTTATGGACAGCAATGTCAGGATCAATTCCTGGCATGTCAGCGTAGGACCAAGCGAAAGCTTGGTTGCGGGCACGGAGGAAGGTAGTGAAGGTAGTTTGTTCTGATGCGGTAAGAGATTGTCTGATCTTCACAATGTGAGGATCATCCTCAGTGTGGATGTTGATTTCTATAGTCGACTCATTCAACATGGTTTGAGTTTCAGATGGTAAGGCGCGTTGAATATAAGAGTAAGTCATCGCACCAAGGTAAGTGAGGATGGAGTCGTCATCCTGGCACTCAACAACATTAATTGAAGGTGAGTCCTCTTCGATCATGTCTGGATACAGAAGGGGAAGAGAAGATGGGTCTTCATTATCACGTTGATAAGTGAGAGGACCCAGGAAGATAGCGTTTATGAAAAAAAAAAGTTAGGAGGGATAGATTCAGGGTCTATCGACTCTGTGGGTGACGATGGCAAAATGGGTGATGATGGTTCGGAAGGGGTGACTTCGTCATCTTCTTGGATACAACGGATATGTGATGTTTTCTTTGGTGTAAGTGTTTAAGAAATCCAAGACCACTACGATCTTTGTGTTTGCGTGTAGTCATGGGAATGATTGTATGTCGGCCTTGTTCATAAAGACCAAAACCAAAACCTTTCCAAGCACAGTGAGTCAAGAAGGTGAGGGCGAAACGATGATTTGTCAGGTATTGAAAATCAGATTGGAAGGGAACCACACCAAGGGAGGTTCGGGGGTAACAGAGGATGTGTCGACACCCCCATACGTTAGGTTGGTGCGGCAATTAGGTGGTCCGTAGGAGATTACCTCCCCCACACGACGGTCGTAGGTAGGATGCGCATGTAACTGTCCGTACTCCTGTGGGGTATGGAAAGAGCTAACGTTATATAGGTGATACTCCCCCAGCGTAAGGCATTGAAAAACATCTACTAAAGTCTGAGGTTGGGATGTTGTCCGCGGAAAGGAAGTGGTATTTGCGATAGCGGTCTCATTGGTTGAAGGTGTAGGTGGTTGAGGTGGATGGTTGAGGTGTGGTTGAAGTGGATGGTTGGGTTGGATGAATGGGTGTCTTGACTAGTACAAGCACATCATTGGGGCGATATAACATATTGCAGGTTTTGAAGGGGGGAGGGTCAGCTTTTACGGTATAGGACTTCCCCTCGTACTCAAATTTTATGCATCTATGTAAGGTGGAGGGAACGCATCCCATAGCCGGATCGAGGCGGCCTAACAACATGTTGTATTGGAATTCACCCTCAAGGACATAGAAGAGTTCGGGTAAGGTACGTGGCCCTACACGAATGTTAAGGATCACAGTGCCTAAGGTAGAAGTAATAGCATCGTTGAATGAACGCAACATGGTGGGGTTGGCACACATGCAGCTAGAGGGGATATTCATTTGTTGGAAGGCTTTGGAAGAGATGATGTTTAGGCTAGCGCCCCCGTCAATCATAACACGACGTACGCGGATGTCCCGGACGTAAGCTGAGATGAAAAGAGCGGGGTCAGGATCTTCTGCACCAAAGTCAACAATTTCATCTTTGGAGAAGCAGCGGTGACGGTTTCTTTGCCACGGGACGGAAGTGGTAGATTGTTTGGTGAGAGAGGCAACGTGGTTGGGTGTTAAGATGGAGGTAACGGGAAAGGTTTCATTAGGTAAGACCTCTATACCTTGAAGGATTTCAATGAGAGCTTGTCGATGAGATTCAGAGGCCTGAATGAGATCATACAGTGTCATTTTTATAGGTGATTGGTGAAGTTGTTTGATCATGGTTCGGTGGGAAACTCCATTAGAGATGGGGTAGGCGAGTCCACGAATAACCACTTTAGGTGGTGGTGTGATCGGGATGGTGGACGGAGAAAGAGAGGCCGCAGGTGTGCTTTCTTTAGCTTTCCCATTGTTTTTCTACCCTCGAGTAGCAACACTAATCATATTGATCTCGTGAACACGAGAGGAGGAAGACGGTAGGGATAAGTCATGGTCTTCGAGAGGTGGGGTTGTAATAATGATAGATCTTGGTGAGGAGGGGATAGGTGGTATAGGAGAGGGGATTGAAGCTAAAGGTTTCTCCCTTCGTAAATTGTCTTTCTTAACCTTTTTATCTGAGAGAGGTGTGTGAAGTATGGCTTTCAACGCTTTGCATCCCTCTACATCATGTCCTGGTGTGCGGTGGTAAGCGCAGATTTTAGACTCATCATAACCTATAGGTCGAGGTTTAGATGGATCATAGGGTCTAAGTGGGGGTAGGGAAATGGTCGCATTCTCCACCAACATAGCAGAGATTTTGGCGTAAGACCCTTTGAGCGGGTCAAAGTCGAGAGGAAAATGAGGCTATTAGTAGGTAGGTTTCGGTAATATTTAGGTATGGTTGATTTGTATGGGTGGTGGCTTAGCGAGGGTTTTGATAATTGGATTTAACTAAACGTGACCTCTTCGGCGCAGAAGTTATGTTTAGCTAGTCAGATGACGTGGTAGCAAAAAACAACCATGGAGAAAGAGGAGTGATGTAAACAAATCCTTTGATGATGGAGTTTGTTTAGAGTTGATAGGTGGACAGGATACTTGGGGTGACGGTGTTGATATACCCTTGGATCTTTGTATGGGTGCGGAAGGTGTAGGTCGTTTTAAAGAAAACGCAGGAGGTATGATGTATTGATGCAAGGTGGAGGGATGAGGTCCCAATATAGAAGGTAGGTGTGACGGTGATGGTTTTAGTTGTGATAGAGACATAGGTTGGACTTGAGGAGATTGGGTCTGTCTCCTAAGTGGATGGACGACTTTACTTTTGGATAAATCTAACCGTTTAGGTGGGTGTGTTAGACTGGGTATTGGTGAGGTCCCAAGCGTAGGGGAAGGTTTGGTTAGGTCAATAGAGGTGGATGAGGTATTTGGTAGAGATGAGGGGGGTGAAGATGAGGACATAGGCATTTTAAGCTTTTGTAAACACTTCGGGTATATGGTAGAGGCATCTGGATCGGTCATCTGCATTTGAGTAGAATATGGTGTACTCAAAGCGTTCCCATAGGACTCGTCATCTTACGAGGGTGACAATCCTCACGTGTGAATAGGAAATTTTGTATGGAAGAAAGGTGGGTTGTGATTCCGGTCCCTTTGTGGGTGTGATACGGGGGTAAATGAGGCCTTTGTATCAATGGGCGTTAAGAGGTCAACCGGTCATTTGAAAAGATTTAGGCGATGAAGAACTAATAGGTAGGAGGGCATGTTTGAGAGGATCCGTCATGATTAAAGAATTTGGTGATGTCGGTTTGAGGGGTTTCTCGTCTAAGGATGATGAAAAAAGTGGCGAGTCTTCCTCTTTGTCTGCAAGAGTGGTAGAAGGAGATGTTTGGGAAATAGATAAGTTAGATAACATCCGCTCATAGTCTTGCAGAGATGTGGTGTAAGAAGGCTCCTCTGTGAGAAGAGAACTCTGGGCGGTTAATTCCTTTATGGGTAAAGGAATGGAAAGGATTTCATCTTGTCTTGATGGTGGTGAAGGGGGTTCGGGTTCCTGCGTTAGTGAAGAGGCTTGATTCAGAATTTTCTCGATAGAGGCTTTTGGTTGGGAGTCGAAAACTGCATGGATTTCATGAACACTCTCCTCGGCTAAGATATCTTGGTTTATGTTACTGTTAGATGAGTGGTTGGGAATGGTTTGTTGAAGATTTTCAAATTTCGGTTAGCAGGGGCATTAGGATTATCGAGGGCTATATCCCCTACATCAACCATTTCCTGCACTATGTTTTTCAACATCTTGCAGTTTTCATGACTGTGTCCCTTCACGCGGTGGAAGTTATAGAAGTCATTTTCTTTGTACCAAGAAGGTATAGCGCGGGTGGAATCAAACCCGGAGTGAGGTTTAATAGGAGGTAAGGTAATAGCTCTGCTTTGAGCAATTTTCCAATATCACACCATAAGTTTCTCCCGAGGGAGTGTAATTGATGGGCTCGGCTTTATACTTATAGGTGGTTTTTGGCGGGGTATTAGACGGTGCTTGGGATTTGACCATCACCGCATGGACAGCTCCTTTTGATTTCGAAGCAGTCGATGCGTGAGAATTGGTGGTGTTAGGTTTGTTGGTGGAGTCTTGGGTTCGGAAATTGGGGTTTTTGTTGTGCAACCGCAATTTCTCTTCCTCTAAGGCTCGAATCTCTAGTTTTGAGCCATAGTAAAGGCCTCGTCAAATGTGCGGAAAGTTTGAATTTGGAGGGTAGGAGAAATGTGCTTAGCGCAGGCCCGCGTAAAGAGTTCGATAAGTTCGGCCTGAGGCAAGGCATAAGTAAGTTGGTTGATAAGGCCCCGCCATCGTCCAATGAAATCTGCGATAGATTCATCTTCAAATTGTCGGATGGCATAGAGGTCGGTGATAGATACTTTCTTAGCAATGTTAATGGAGAAATGATCCAAGAAAGATTGGGCTAATTGGTTAAAAGAGAAGATTGAGTGCTGGGTTAAAGCAACTTTGTACCACTCAGGCGGGTCTGATAAGGACATGGGAAAGGTGTGGAGTAGTAAGGCATCATCATGAGCAATCAGATAGCAGGCATGTCTAAATGATCGCAAATGTTGTTGAGGATCCTCCTTACTATTAAAACGAGTGAATTTTGGTAATTCCCATTGAGGAGGATATGAATGAAGGGGACGAGAAGGATGAATAGGCTCGACAAACTTGCTCGTATGTCGAGTGCTACGGCTTCTGAAGCGAAGCCTCAGATTTTGCATTTTGTCCATCATTTGTTTGATTAAATCGGTGGTTGGATGAGATGATGGTGCGGTTGTTGTAAGCGGAGGAGGATTGGGCCAAGGGCCACCACTAGACAATGGTGGGGTTAAATGTTGATAAGGTATTGAGGACGAATATGTTGAGGTGACCGAATAGGGATGTCCTATATAAGATGTTGAAGTCATAGGATACGTGTGTGGAAATGAAAAGGTGGGCGGAGCTTGAGAAGGAAAGCTTGTGTGGATAGGTGGCAGAGAGCAAGTTATGAAAGGAGCAATCTGCGAGAGAGACGAGGTAGGAGCAGTCGGCGGTAATGATATGTGGGGCCCCAGATTAACAAAAGGAAAGCCAATCTATGCCGTAAGAACCTCTGAAGCCACTGAGTTGGGTGACGGGGCTAAGGATGAAGAAGGAAAGGCGGAATTATCGAGGTGGAGAAGGAGCTAAGTGAGCGGCTATACTAATAGGCATACCAACAAGGAGTTGACCATCGGGTGTACGGTCAGGGGCATGAGACAAATAGTACTGTACAGTGCTAGGATTAGCGTCCAAAAATTTCACAAATTCCTTATCTCCTACAGGGATTTTGGGAACCTCATTTGGTGTCCGTAGGATTCCCCACAGGATGTGAAGGGGGTGATTGAGGCAAAGGCACGGAGCGAGGCATGTGAAACCATGGCTGTGCTTGTTTCAGTGATAACAACCATGGACAAGAGTACAGTAGAGGATGCAATCTATCGAGAGCAAGAAGCAAGCAACAAAGTGTTGGAATTGGTGGGTTCTTGGTTTTGGGAAGCTGTGAAAAACGATGCGATATCGGTCGTCGGATAACCGATGTCGGTCAGGTTATAGCCGGCGTCGGTAAGTTAACCGATGTCGGTATAATAGGACCGGTGTAAGAAGCTGTAGGAAGTTGCTGATTTGGGGTTAACAGTGCTTAGTATGCCTACCAAACTGTTCTGAAGTGATCACAGAAAATAGTGTATGACAGAGAAACAGAACAAAAAACAAGCAAGATGCACAAGCAAATTAACAGACTAAACCTAGGATTAGTTTTAATCACTTTGGGCTTATGCCTTAGATGCAAGATGATGTCAATCCTAAATAGAAGACTTAGGGGAAATGTCAAGTTTGTTTTGGCTTATAAAGTTACCTCAATCGGGCGGAGGAATACCGCGGAAAAGGGGGGATGTTTGAGCTGTTGTGTTAATTATGATGTGATTCGGTATGTGTTGTGCAGTGAAAGTAAGATTAATTTCTTGTCAATACCGTGGATATCACCCCCACGTGTACGACCTATTACTTAATCTATGTTCACTAGAATTGAAAATGGCAAGCAAGAATGTGATGCACGTGTTTTAAACCCAAATCGAAAATGATATTCGATGAAGCAAAGAAGATGACTTTCACTAATGCAAAGATGTGAAAGCAAGACAAATTCTTTTACCAAATAACAAAATATCTTGTGAATATTTTAGAAGAAGAAAATAGCAAGTGTGCTCCCTATATGAAAGCAAGCAAGAAAGAAAGAAACCCAAAATGGGTCCCCAAGAGTGTGCAAAATGTTTCACACTGAGAATGCTTCCGTTCTGGAATAGAGTTGCTTCTATCCTTTCATTCCT
Organism: Taxus wallichiana var. yunnanensis; assembly: GCA_018340775.1. Taxonomy (NCBI): domain Eukaryota; kingdom Viridiplantae; phylum Streptophyta; class Pinopsida; order Cupressales; family Taxaceae; genus Taxus; species Taxus wallichiana. The sequence goes on from CM031233.1 coordinate 31,598,547, forward strand.
TTGAGAAGCAGAGATAAGGGTTAGGGCTAGGAGGAATACATTGAATGTTGAGAGGGTGTGCGCGTACCGTAGAGAGAGATCGGAGTCGATTACGAAGAACTCCTTTTTATGCAGGAAGGACTACTACAAGTAAGAATACAAGACCACAGATTCTAATTAGACAATAAATGAGGGAACTTGCCTTGGGCCGGGAAATATTAGACTTCCTTTGAAGGTGGTCGAGTTCCCTACTAATATGAATTAACACAAATTATTGCAAAATTACAATTTAATTACCTTGTTAAAACAATAGAGGAAAGGGCTAGTTTTGGTTTTGAATCACAGTGACCGATGCCGGTCACTGTCACCGGTACCGGTTTCTGATAACCGATATCGGTAGGGGCAGTGGTTTAGGGGCTTTTAGTGAAGGTTGGCTATAAGGTGGCTATAAGGTGGCTATGGTGTTTATAAGGCTAGTAAATGATTGGGGATAGGTAATGGGGTGATGGAGAAGACTCAGAGAGTATGGGGCTGTTCTTGGGGGCAATGTAGGGGTAGAGGAATGACAGTTAGATGGAGGGTGTTACCGGGTAGTAGATCTAGGAATAGACTTAGAATTGCTGTGATTCAGAAGTCCAAGAAATGTTATTAAAAGAACATACAAGATACTACTTACTAATTCTGATGGAGATATCGAGTCTAAAAGCTGTGATAACGAAGGGGGCTCGAGTAGGATGATCAGACAATCAAAGATGAGCTATCTTCTCTCCCAATGCTTGGATGAGTGTCACTAGGCTCTGGTTACTCAGTTGCAGTCTTGGGCTTGATGTCCTTCTCTATAAACTCCTCTCTTTCCTTCACTTGTCTCTGCTCGGCCAAGTGAATTCCCGATCCTTCCAATCAATTCCCAGGTTCCGATCCTTTGTTTTTGGTTGGGGGAGGTCATTTACGAGGCCGATGGCGGTTACGTAACGGCGGCGGTCGGTCGAGTAGGAACCGATATCGGTTAAGTCAAAGTGAGCTATTTTTAGTAAAATAGCCAACTTTCCCTCCTTTTCTCCCGAGGAATTAGTTGTGGGCTTGGTCAAGTCATTATTAGGTTGATTTTGGTGCGGGTGAGGAGTAATTAGTCATGGGTGTGGGTGTGGATGTAGTCAAGTTATAGGTTAGGACTTCATGATGAGGTTGAAATGAAGTTAGGAGATTGGATTTATTAATTATAAGGTAATTAATAAATAAGGTCATGATGAGGCTAGGTTGTGAAATGAGGTGGCGCCAATTCCGGCCACATTTGACTAATGTCGGTCACTTATCGTGGAAATGTCTGTGTGTTCCCAAAACCCCCTTTTCTAAAAACCTACCCCTACCCCTTTTACCCCACCTACAATGACCTAAAATACCCCTGGACCTCTACCCACCCCACCTATACAATTTACTACCCTCCCCATTCCTCTTTTTGCCCACTATTCCCCCATACCCAAATTTAATTTTTTCCCACCCACAAAAAACAAAAAAATGACAAACCAACATTTTTATATACTAACCTCTAATCTATCCACATAACAATGTAGCGTAGGGCGCTTACCTTGTTGTGCTGCTACCATCTCGGTGGCACATCTAGCCATTATACTAGTGGCCTGCCTGATCCCTCTTAGCCTCTATCATCACCGAATAGCTACTTGTAACCTCCAACCAATCAAATCTCTCACCGTGATCCTATGGACCTGTTGCTCGCAAACCAAACCCTCATGAAATCACACTGCCAACTCACTGTCCCGTTTCCTCCGGACACTTTTTTCTCTTTTTCTTTTTTTTTCATTTTCTCACTTTGCAAATAATAAATGAATAACACAAAAATGTGGATTTTTTATTTTTATAACCAACCTAACCTAACCGACATCGGCTACCCTTGACCGACATCGGTCACGTGCCCTACCTAACCATCATCGGTTCCCTATACCGACATCGGTTATCCATGACCGGCATTGGTCACCCTCACCTGCACATTGCCTTCCCTTTTGCCCTTTTACCCCACCCTTCACCCTGATCCTTTACCCAACCCCACCTTTACCCAACCCATTTACCTTACCTTTCCTGACCTCATCATTTCCTACCTCCCTTTTTCCTCCTTTGGGGACTCATTATTTTACCCCTACCTTGGCCTTACCCACGCCGTGACCTAGCTATTTGGACCTAGACCATTGCTAGTGACCTTTGACCTCATGTGTTTGCTATACCTTGCGGCACTGTTACCTATGTTGTTGACCTAATGACCTTACCTAGCCTATTGCCATGACCATTTATCCTGACCCTACCTTTGGTGTACCAAAACATACCTAAATGTTCCTGTACCTAACCTATGTTGTGTTTCTTGACCATATCCTATACCTTGGATACCAGAATCACTTCAACCTTGTTTGGATAAACCTATCAACCTTAGCCGATGTAGAGTTTGTCTACTCTTCAACCGGCAAAGCGTGCTGCGCAGTTTATTAATGTGCATGTGTTAAATCTGTTGCTACCTTTGACCCAGAACCATTACCTAGATTTTTGAGTAGACCTTTAACCCTTTCTCCCCCGTTCCCACCTACCTTTTCCTCCCATTTACCTTTTATCAAACCATGCACCAATTCTCCCTACGCCTCGCCTCATCGGTTCCTAGTTTGAGGGGGATCACCTTCACCCACACATGGGGCAACCACATCTTATTTTTGTTAGCATCACTTACTAATACAAGCTATGTAACAAAAAGGTCAAAATGTAGACATTAAAATTACGTCACACTCCCCTTTGGTCCCTCGGCGAATAAACACCCTTCATCACATTCACCTAGCCATGGCCCCCTTCACCCCACTAATTAATTTAATTAAATTAATGCATTATCCTCACTATATTTGTTATTTAAATATATTATTTTAAATAATATCCACATTGATTCACTTAGACACCTCACCAAGCCAACTCAACCTAAGACCTATTCTTAGTAACTTGCCATAACTAACTAAGACTTACCCAAACCCTAAAAATCAATGCCTACATTCCCTCTAACCACATTCCCATGTGTTTACAAGAAGCTCCCAGATCTAATATGTGGGTTAAAGACATGAAATGAGGAAATCAAGAGGATATCCCTAGTTTAGTAAACCTAGGAAATCCTACCTTTATCGATGGTAGTTACCCCTAACCATCACCGATTAATCCAACAAACTATCGGTTACCCTTTTAACCCCAAAACAACCCTATTCTAAAGGTTGGAGGTTGGAAGCAGAAGGTTGGTGAGAAAAAACCCGTCTCAAAGAGATAACACATCTTCAGAGAGTGAATTCGGTGAGAACCCACATGCGCAGGAAGGAGATCAAACATCTTTTCCTACACAGCCATCCTAGCCATGATCTGATCTAACCAAGAAAAGAGGAATGTACATGTAGCCCATGTAGAATATTTTCTTTAGTTGGTGATCACTTGCAGCCTTCAAACCCCTCATCAGCACCTCCATCCCTCACTCACAGGCATTCAAGACTGGAATCCAAGTAAGTATAACATCATACTTTTCTGGTTTATTTCATTTCATCATCTATTGTTTACCTAGCCACCTATTGACCTTCTCTAACTTTTCCACCTCCATATACCTATTAAAATCTTGCCAAAGCCTACCCCCAATCACCCAACACCTCATCCCGACCAACAAAGTCCTTTGTGTAATCACAAAGGAGACCCAAAGCTTGTTCCGTGGTATTTTGATTTCCACAGAACCAGCACTTTGTTACACGACCGTTGTTGGTTACCCTTAACCGACATCATTCTCTATATTTTCCCATACAGCATAGAACAAAGACCTACCCACCAAATTTCATCTCACCCTCATCCACCTATGATCTACCCGAGACCTCTGTCAAACCTATAGAACCCAGAACCAATCATTTGACCTTTGGATTCTATTCTAGCTTAGCATGTTAGATTAGATCTATTTCTTATTGTGTTTTAAGTGATATACCTAAATCATTTCAAATTACAATAGGATTTACTTTGTTTATAGGATTAAATTTTTTTAAAACGATTGGATCTGACAACCATCTAGGAAGTATCACACTTCCCGAGATCTAGCATATGCTTCAGTAGTTCACGCCTATATTGTTTAATTCCTTCTGGTGGTCTTGCTTTACATTACAAGTAGTTCCTCCTAGCCAAAAGGAATCTCTCATGATCAGCTATGGATTCAGAAGTCATATGTACACAACAACCCATCAACTAGCATTTGAATAGGTATTCCTCCTACACCTCGTTACCATATTTGTTTCATCAACACTTAATAGAAACGATCTAAGAATTAGGTTAAACAACTAGGATAAAGCCTTATATCCATCAAGGCCTTTGAAAATTATTTGAATGACCTTATTCTTAGTAAGACATTTCTCTAGTACTATCAATACTCTTTAACAAAGTTGAGTATTTTATAACTATAGTACTAGCTGGTCTAAATGATGTGAAACTACTTTTGGAAGATTTAGGAGAGTCTTGAGTTATTTTATTGTTTCACCATTTTCTTTACCTTTTTGAATGACAAGCAAAGATAAGGTTATGGGCTAGGAGAAATACTTGTTAAATGGGTTGGTTGATGGTTTTGTTACGCGTTCAATTCTCGATCTAGTGCCGATTTTGAGAGTTTATTTTTACTGGGAGGAACTACCTGTGTAATAGAAACCAAGACCACAAATGAAAATTTAAATGATATATGACAATGGATTGCCTAGCGTGTGCTTGTTTCAAGAATTGTGATACTTCCTAGATGGCTATCAATCCACTGTTTAAAACAAATTAATGTGAGAGATAAATAAATTCCTATTTTAGTTGATATGATTTAGTTATCTCATTCAAGTACAATAAAAAATCCTAATCACAACAGGCTAGGTTAGAGTTTGATCTAAAGGAGGAGATAACTATCAAGCTACTAGGTTGGTTAGGGTCTAATTCTAGGTTGTTTAGGTCAATTGATAAGAGGTTTTTAGCTCTATCTTTGGGAAATGTATAAAACACAGAGATCGGCATCGTATGGCATGACCGATGATGGTTCTGCGCGGGTTTTCAATAACTCACTATTTCATGATTTAGGGACTTATCTAAGATTGACTGGGGAGATGGTGAGTGGGTGTAGGTCTAGAGAGGTGTTAGAAATACTCAAAGATGTATAAAATTTAGGTATGGGAAATTTTATGGTGTGGGTGAAGGAATGATCAAACTGGTATGGAGATAAAATGGTGGGGAAGTGAGAGTTCCAAAGAGAAACTAATACTTGAAAGTAACAAAGCCTACTCGAATGAAAATAGAAGAATGTTAGTTAACAAGATACTTACTTGTGATGTAGGTTCAATGGCTATATGGAAGTGATGGTTGATAGGGGGAATGGTTTTGGTGCTGAGGTAGTGCTTCTTGAATGTTACCATGGGTGCAATGCTCCTAGATATGTTTGGATGATGGTTCGAGATTCCCGGATATACGTAAAGATGTTGGTTCTGCTTGCATGCAACCCTGATCTCATTGTCCTCTGGTATCGAATGTGCCACCCTCTCCAACAAGGTTATTAAGGTGAATAAATGGTAACCGATGATGGTACCATATTGACCAGCATTGGTTTAGGTTTGACCAAGCGTTGGTTAAGGCATGATTCCCTAGGTTTACTAAAATGGGTAGATCTCTCTGATTTCTTGGGCTAGGTTGGTTTAATTCTCATGGATCATAATGAAAGCTTCCCTTCTAATGGGCGGGACTGTGGTTAAATATATTTTGGGATTGATTTTAGGGTTAGATCAAATCTTATCTCATTAAGGCAAGTAAGACTTAGTTATTGTTAGTTATGGAAACATGCCAAGAATAGGTCTAGGGTCAGGTGGCTAGATGAGGTGTCTAGGTGAGGTGGAAATTAGGTCAATTAAGGTAATAAAATAATGGATATTGTGAGGATGGGTATTTAATTTAATTTAATTAATTAAATTAGTTATTAATGTGGGGTAAAAGGGGGTCATGGTTAGGTGCCCATGTTTAAGTTTGTTATCCGATCAGGGGCTAAGGGAATGTAACCAAATTTAGGTTTCTACATTTTTCCCTTTTTTATCACGTAGCTTGTATTGGTAAGTGATGCTAACAAAAATAAGAAGTGGGTGCCCCATGTGTGGGTGAAGGTGATCCCCCTCAAACTAGGAACTAGTGAGGTAGAAGACGGAAGTGGTGAGTGGTTTGATAAAAGGTGGATGTAGGGAAAAGGAGCGTAGATGTGGGAAAATGTGGGAAAGGGTAGAGGTCAAAAATAGGCAAATAAGTAAATGGGCTAGGGTCAAAGGTAGTGGTAGTCAAACACACACACGGTATAAACTATGACATGGTTCCAGGTTGAAGATCTTGCAAAATCTACATCATCCAAGGTCGATAGGTTTATCCATACAAGGTTGAAGTGATTCTGGTATCCAAGGCATAGGATATGGTGCGGAAACACAACATAGGTCAGGTGCAAGAATGTTTAGGTATATTTCTAGTACACCAAAGGTTGGGTCAAGATAAATAGCATGAAAATAGGCAAGGTAAGGTCATTAGGTCAAATAACACAGGTAATAGTGTCGCAAGGTATAGCGAGCACATGAGTTCACATGTCACTAACAATGTTCTAGGTCTAAGTAGCTAGGTCACGTAAAGCACGGGTAGGGGCAGGTAGGATAGGTCAAGGGTAGGGTCCCATGGTATAAGTACATGTACAAGGTCGAGACCCTTATTGACAGGGAAAATTACAGGTAATGTAGGTTGCGGTGAGACACAGGCACCTCCTTAGATAAGTGTCCGTGGTGAGATTTTGGACACCCTAGGTGAGGCAAGGTACTATCAGGATCACTTGGTAGTAGCGGGGATAGATGTCCCTTCATAAGTGGTCTAAGTAAGTATCAAGTTTATTAGTAGGCCTCGATGTGAGAGGACCCAATCCTACACCATAGTTTAAGGAGAGCATAGGAGGTATAAGCCCGATAAAGGAGATGAGGGAGTAAAAAGGCCACCAATGTACGGAGGCCAGATCCAGGTGAGGGTCCATCAACTGCTAGATCAAGACTCACGTAAGGAGTGAGGTAGGTGCGGGGCACCACACGAGAGCAGAGAGGAGTTGGGAAATACCAACATGAGATTCAAGGAGAAGGCAAGGATATCACCATTTTGGATAGTATTGGGATTATTATGATATGACCGATCTCGCATGTCGATGATTATTTTTCTATATGATATATCCTGCGTGTCGATGATGTTTTGTATATGATACAGCCTACGTGCCAATGATGTTTTGTATATGATACCATCCTATGCGGATGATGATCTTGAGACATTTATATTGGAGACATTGTATATTGGAGATATTTGAGCAGATAGGTAGAGATGTTGATGATTTATATATGATGATGATGATTATGGCATGATGTGTATATGTACTTGCAATGATGATGTTGTACATGTGATGGGAACTAGGTAAGTTAGGCATGATAGAATCAAGTCTTAGGCATGGATGGAGTCAAGTCATAGGCATGGATTGAGTCAGGTTAGTTTAGGCATGGATCAAGTCAAGTCATAGGCATGGATCGATTCATGTTAGTTTAGGCATGGTTGGAGTCAGGTTGGTTTAGGCATGATCGAGTTAGGTCCTAGGCATGGATTGAGTCAAGGTTTTATGGTTGATTGAATTTATAATTCATTAATGTGTGTAATTTGTGATGGTATGGATCATGTTAAGATGATTTGTAGGAAAATGTATGATTATGGTAGAGAAATGGTAGATGTGATGAAATGAATGTGTAAATTATGATGGTAAAGATGTTTAGCAATTATTTCTTGTGTGGTTTAATTTCTAGTTATTGATATAGAAAGGAAACTAACTAGGGTAGAATGTGAATAGGAAAAGGAAAGGGAAAGGGGGAATTGGTTAGGGTAGAGAGTGGCTGAGCTAACCTCCAAGGGCCCCATGCCCTCGGAGTGTTGCCTACATAGTCCAGACAAAAAGGGACCTCAGGATGATGTAGTTCTCCCATAAGCTAGGGAATATTGTGATGAAGGAAAGGAATGGATTGATAGGTGTTTAGGCATGGGTGAATATAGGTCATAGGAATGATTGAGTGTAGGTCATAGGCATGGTTGAATGTAGGTCATAGGCATGATTAAGTTTAGGTCATAGGCATGGTTGAGTGATTTTTAAATATAGGTGTCGAGGATCTAGTCTTGTATAGGATAATCAATAAGTAATGAGGAAGGTGAATGGTAAGAGGTGGTAAAAGATCCACTTAATTTGATAAGAACCCTAATGAGTCAATCCATACCTAAGAGGGGCTTATGAATGTAAGACCCTAAAGGTGTTGCATAATGGACCATTCTAAGGGTGAATAAAGTCACATGATCATGAAATGTCGTGTTTGTGGAAAGTCCCTTGAGTAAAGAGGAAATTAGGCTAAAAAGGAAAGGAGGTGAGAATGGGAGGTTTAGCGTAACTTAGTGTACAACGATCATTTTTTTGGAACAAGAAACCTAGAATCCAAAATAGGAAAGTCCATGACAAAAATTTCATCTTTTTCCTTCATTTGTTTTTTTTTAATAGACTGATCGATGCGGGAAGTCTATATGGGATGAGTATATTATCTCCTTGAGGTCTTTGTGAAGTTGATCGATGTGGGAAGCTTCTAGATATTTATTACATTTTTGTAATGACCTTATATAGTTATCCTTCAAGGGAGCAGTCTATTTATGGTGGTGGAATTAGAGTGAAGAGATGTCCCGTTTGAGGGAGTCATATTTTGCTAGAAGTTTGACTCAAGGAGTTGTATCCCTTTTTGTTTTGGACGTTTAAGTCATGGAAAAGACTATAAAGGAAGATTAGGTTCTTGTTTAGAAGACAAGACTATAGCACACAAATATTAACTATGAAAGAGGTGGTTTCAAGTGATGAATGACCATGGGATTCCATCTTGAAGAAGACAAAAATTATCCATGAGAATCATGCTATGAGTAAAGTTGTGGTACTCATATTGAAGACAAGGCTAAAAGGTGACGGGTAATCACATGATTCTTGTTTAGTCATGGATCCTCAAAATGGGTAATATGAAAGGTGAAAAAGCACTCAAGGGATGATTGATCAACTGACAGAAATTGATATAGGACTTGATATCAACAATAGAATGGCCGAAGATGTAAGGCATTAAGGGGCTTAGGTTTAGGTTTACCTTCGAGTGAAGACAAATGATAAACATGATCCATAGGCATGGGTAACGATATAGGGTCCAAGCCAATTAGGAGAAAATTTTCCCCATTTACTTTTCTCCTCTTTGGTTACATGTTGATTTTCCTTCAGGAAAGATCACCAACCTGAAAGGTTTGTTCATTAAACACATTTTTCATAGGCACATTTGATATGTTTTTAGTAGATTTGGAGATGGTTAAGAGCATTGAGACTGTGCTCATCTAATAACTCAAGTTTTGTCAAACGATCCTAGCAAAAATCATCATCGTTGAGCATGTCTTGTAGTGAGATGCAGAGAGATGGAATATGGACTTCAAGAGGTAAGAAAGCCTTGGTACCGTAGACCATAGAAAAGGGTGTGCAAAATGAAGTTCGAATACTAGTACGATAAGCCCACAAGGCAAAAGGAATATGTGTATGCCAATATTTCCCAGTATCATTGAATACCTTCATAAGAATTTTGTTCAAGGTTTTATTTGTTGATTTGGCTTGACCATTGGTTTACGGGTAATAAGGTGATGAGAAACTGAGTTGGATGCCAAAAGCGTCACATAGTTTGTGTAGGTTTTGTTTTTGAATTGTTTTCCATTATCAGTGATGAGGCGGTGAGGAACACCAAAGTGACAAATGATATGATGGTTGATGAATTCACATATTTTCTCACTTTTGTAGAAATGAGGGGAATGGCCTCTACCCATTTAATGTAATATTTAGTAGTGGTTATAATCCATTGGTGGTGTTGGGAAGAATGGGGGTTGATCTCACCGACAAGATCCAAACCCCATTGAGAGAAAGGCCAAAGGTCTCGTGTGACCTGTAAGGTGTGACTAGGTGTGTGATGAAGATTAGCATGTTGTTGGAATTTTACGCAACATGTTTGACATAAGCACAACAGTCATGGTTTAGGTTGGCCAATAATTAGGAAAAGACGCAACATTTGCCAAACCACTAAAGTGACCTCTAAAAATTCCAAAGTGGACTTCCTTAATGGTGTAAGGATTTTCAAAACTTAGGCGTAAGATAATGCCAATCAAACCACGCTTGTATAAAAGCCACCCATGATGACATAACGGAGACACTTTTAAGAAAGAAAAGAATACATATTGCTTATACCCATCACATGGGTTAGGGGAAAATGAGTATTGGTGGTAAATAAGAAGGGTGAAGGTATTGTTATTTTAAGCAAGTATTTGAGAAGCCAAGAAGGAGGCCATGGTATCACAAATTTGGCTCAAATTTATGGTAGAAATTCATCATCCCATTCAAAATGAAAGATCTTTCTTTTGAGAAGATAATGGAATGGTTGACCAACCGAGAATCATAAAGATATTGAGATAAAATGATGAATGGATTGACACTTTATTCCGTAATGTTACCTTGATACAATAAAATTGAGTTTGAAAGACAATGAATAATAGGATTAGTGGGAGAGGCATTTAACAATAGCCCCTCCCTTGAACTTTAGAGATGATCGAAGAAGAGTTGATTTGTAAAATGTGCCTGCCACAGAAAAGAAATGACAAATGATTGGAAATTTTTTGGTCAGAAAAGTGGAGATTTAATGGACCTTTAATGAATGAATTTGAGGTCAAAGATGCAAGGTGAAACCATTGATGTTTTGGTTGCAAGACATAAAACACAATACTTGAGAAGGAGGTCAAAGATGTTTTTAAGGATAAGGGCAAGGTGTTGGCATGGTTTGATTTTATGATTTGGAATAGTTTGCTCAGATCATCATTTACATAATCTTCCAATATGATGCATGATGTCATGGAAGATGTAATTCATGGCTCGTTGACTGGTTTATATGCATTTCACACCAACATGTTTTCATTTGGCAAGCATTTTTTGATGCCAAAAGGCATGACTCGAAGAAAAGAAGGTCCCCAAGGGGTGATGAAGAGGTGTTGATTTGATCTAGAGCTATAATATTTGATTGTAGCATGAGAAACCATCAATGAGTGATAACATTTCATAGCAGATGGTGAGATCAACTAGTTGTTTAATGCCCGGTAGTGGGAAATCATCTTTGGGATAGGTGAGGTTGAGGTCATAGAAATTTATGCAAATGAAGTCCCCTATCACCATTGTGGACAGAACGATGTTAGAAATCCATTGGGGATAGTCAATGGGTAGGATGAAGGAAACCTAGAAAGAGAAGGCTGAAGCTCTTCCTTGGACTAGAAGAGCAATGCAGGAGGATGCATTTTCCACATATTTTGTTTGATGGGATGGGTCAGCATCAAGAATGGTTACGATATTGTGGACCATGATTTTAGGGTTGATACTAGGCATATCGGTATAGGACTAGGAAAAAGTGTTTCCATGGTCCCAAAGGAAAGAGGTGAAGGCTTCCTATTCAGTAGCATCTAAGGATTGGCCAATATTTAGAATGTGTGGGTCATCAGAGTGTTAATGTTGATTTTGATGGTCGATTCATTCAACATGGTTTGTGTCTTAGAGGGTAACGATCGATGAATATAAGAGTCTTCCACACCAAGGTAGGTGAGGATGGACTCATCATCCTGACATTAAATGACATTAATAGAAGGCATATCATCATCGATCATGTTAGGATATAGGAATGGGAGAGAAGAGGGAGCCTCGCCATCGCGTTGATAGGTCAGCGGTCCCAAGGAAATGGTGTTTACGAAAAAAAAAAGTTAGGAGGAATAGATTCGGGATCTATGGACTTTGTGGGTGAAGATGGTAATGTGGGTGAATGAGAGGGGGAAGATTTCTCATCTTAGATAAGGTCGACGCAAACCTTCTTGGAGGGTGGAGCGTCAAAACCAATGCCACTACGGTCATTGTGTTTATGAGAGGTACATGAAATGATAGTATGGAAGCCTTGTTCATAAAATCCGAAGGCCAAATCCTTTACACATGTACCGGTGGAGAAAAGTGTGAACGAAGCGGTGGTTAGTGAGGGAGTGTAGGTCAGATGAAAATGGTTGGGATTGGGATGGAGGTTTGGGTTTATAGGTGGTAATATCAAGTCCCCCATACGTTAGGTTGGTGCGAAGGTGGGGAGGGCCATAAGGAAAACCATCACCGATGTGGATGTCATAGCTGGGGTGTTGACATAAACTCCTATACTCTTGTGGGGTGAGGAAGGTGTCGATATTGTATAGGTAGTATTCCCCCAGAGTGAGGATTTTAAAAACACCTTATAAGGGATCAGTATTGGTATGTGGGTAGTGGGTATAGATGGCTCACTAGATGTTGGGGAAATAAGTGCATCAGTGGTAGAGGCTACAGCTGTAGTGGGGATAGCAAGGTTAGATGCAACAGAGGTAGTGGCAATTTTGGTGGATGGGCTCATGGGTGAAGGTGAAGTGGTGATAGTGGCGAAGATGCCTTGACTGCAGTACAAGCACATCATTGGGCCGATATAGCATGTTATAGGTCTTGAAAGGTGATGGGTCGACAGGGATGGTGTAATTATGTCCCTCGTGTTCAAATTTGAGGCATCGATGTAAATTCAAAGGGACACAACCCATGGTGTGGATCTAAGGTCATTCGAGCAACAAATTATATCTAGAACTCCCCTTCTAGGACATAGAAAATTTCTAGGATAGTGTGGGGACCCATGCGGACATGGAGAACAATGGTACCTAGGGTAGAGGTCATGGCATCATTGAAGGAGTGCAGCATAACTAGGTTACCATACATGTAATTGGTAGGTATCTGCATTTTTTCATATGCATGGGAGTAGATTATGTTAATCTTAGCACTACCATCGATTATAACACGTCATATGTGTATATTATCGATAAAGACAAAGATGAAAAGAGTGGGGTTGGGGTCATCAGACTGGAAGGGAGTGATCTCTTCATCTGAAAATATGAGGGCATCCACTTGATGAGTAGGTGGAGGTGTATAGAGTGAAGACCTAGTGAGAGAGGCTACGTGGTGAGGGGTAATGATGGAGGCTATGGGTGTGGGGTCATTTGGTAAGAATTCAATAGATTAAAGGACCTCCATGAGGGCTTGACGAATGCAACTCCAAGGTTTGGATGAGGTCATATAAAGACATTTTGAGGGGGATTGGTGTAGTTGTTTTAGAATTGTGTGATGTGTGACCCCATCAGAAATAGGATATGCAAGACCTCGAATGGTGACTTTGGGTATGGGTGCGGATGGTATGTTGGGTACAAGGTTGGTTAATGGGCAGTTGCTTTTTCCTTTCCCTTGTCTTTTTGAGCATGGGTGGCAATGTTGATCATGTTAATCTGAGGGGAGGTGGATGAAGAGGGTGTGTCATGGAAGGTATAGTGGCATGAGGGAAAAACCCTAGTGGGGGATACGATCCTTGTGAAATGAGTAGGGTGCATTGGCATTTTGGTGGTGGTTTGGCCAACTCTCTTATACGAACCATGTTGATCTCAAATCTTGGGGATGGATCAAAGAGTTTGTGGGGGTGGATATTTTGGTCATTGAGTAGGTAATGGGAGAAGATCTGTGGAAATTGGTGAAGGTGAAATGGGGTCCTCATCAAGAAGATCGTCATCATCAAAATTTTCTTGGGAGGACACAATTGGACAAGAGCGGTTTTAAAGCCTTATAGTTCTCTACATCGTGTCTGGGCACATGATGGTAGGTGTAAATTTTGGTTTCATCAAACCCTTTTGGTTTGGGTTTGAGTGGGTCATAAGGTCTAAGAGGTGGTAATGTGATGAATTTTTTTTTGAGAAGATTGGTTAAGATTTTGGTGTAGGATATCTGCTAGTGGATCACAATGGGAGGTGAATGTGGGTTTGGGTTGAGGTGTGGTTGATTATGGAGGAAGAGGCTTTACAGGAGGGGGAGTAGGTTTGTCTACTATTTTGGTGTGTGGTGTGGTCTTAGGTGTTGGTTACATCTACTTGGGTATGGGCATGGTAGAAGAGCTAGCGATAGAAGGTTTGGTTGGTTTAACTACCTTATTGGAGGGTAGAGGATTTTTAGCTTTAGGTTGCATTTTTGGGAAAATTTGACACATGGGTGTATGAGATGTGGAGGAAAATCTGATGGTGGAAGAGGACAGGTTACCCACGAGGGTAACCGAGATGTTGTGGAGGTGGGTGTAGGTTGGGCATGAGGTGTGAGTGAAATAGAAGAAATTGTCATGGGTAGTGAAGAATTTATGGACGGTAGTGGAGGTATGGGTGGTAAGAAGGTTATGGGTGATGGTGGAAGTTGTGTGGGTCATTTGGGTATATTAGAGGTTGTGATGAGGAGGTGGGTTGTTGGTTCTTGGTTTTACCAGTGGTGGATGGGGTTTCTTGGCCAAGGTCGAGGGGTGAGGTCCTAGGATGGATGAAAGGGGTGAAGGTGATAAGGGCATGGTAGGCGAGGTTGGTGTATGAGATCTAGGAGATTGGATCTTATTTTTAGGGGCCGGGGTAAGTTTAGTGTTAGTTTTGGAAGATGTGGCTAAATCTAATTTGATGGGTGGGTGAGTAAGGCTAGCTATCGGTATGACCCCTAAGGTAGTGATAGGTTTAGGTAAGGGAGGATGATATAGGTGAGGGTAGGTGTTTGGGTGTAGATGTATGTTGGGTTATGGGCAAAGGTGTGAGTTGGGCCATGGGTGGTGATGTGGAAGGTGTTGCAATAGTCATGGTTATGTTTGGTTTGGTCGCTTGAAACACTTTTGGATAGATAGTGGAGGTGTCAGTGAGAACAATCTGCATTTGTGTTGAAACAAGAAGTAGAAGGCGTCCCCAAAGTAAGGCTCTATCGACATAGTCCAAGTGATCAGCCAAGCATGAAAATGGTGTTGTTGTAAGTGGGGCCGACATGGATCGAGTTGCAATTCCTGTAAAATGTGTTTGAGACATAAGGAAATGGCTAGCCTCGGACTCTATGGGTAAGAGAGATGAAAGCAGATCAGCAAGATCTTGAAGGTCTGATGGTGAATGGTCATCCAAAGGTAATGGTATTTCTACAAGATCCTCTATGGGTAGAGGAGAGGATGGGAAAACAAGGTGGAATCTCCTTGTGATGGTGTAGGTAGTGGACATGCATCTCTATGAGTAGGAGAGGTGCCACTAACAACTTCTCAGAAATTTGAGGGGTCAAAGGTGGTGTGTTAATTATAGGCTCTTCCACGGGTGATGGAGAAAATGAAGGGGTTCCCTGTGGGTGGAGGAGTAGATGAAATTGGTTCTTGTTTAGGTAGTGGAGCTTGGGCTAAGATTTCATCTATGGAAGGAACATGAGGAAATTAGGAAGAAACTGGTATATCATCAAAAATAGCATGGACTTCGTGGACATTGCTATCATTATTTAAAGTGTCACTAGCTTGGTTGGAAGATGGGGCATGATTAGGGAATGGTTTCTTGAAGATGTGTAGGTTTTGGTTAGTGGGTGCATTCAGCTATCCAAGACTAGATCTTCATTGTCTAACATTTATTGGATGATATTCTTGAAGGTGATGTAGTTATTGTCATTATGACCTTTGACACGATGATAGTTGTAAAATTCATGTTCCTTATACCATGTGGGCATGGGTCACTCAGGTTCAAAACCAATATGTGGTTTTATAGGTGGAAGGGTAATGGCACCAGCCTTAACAAGCTTTTCCAAAATAGAAGAGTAAGATTCTCCTATCGAAGTGTACTTTCATTGTTCTCATCTGAACTGGAAAGCTTGGATGGGAGAGAGATTAGAAGGAGGTTTGGTTGGGTTTGATTGATGAGGGGGACCAGCCTTGAGAACTACAACATTGGTAGATCCTTTGGGTTTTGAATAGTTGTTTTGGGGTTTGAAGATGAAGAAGCATCATTTTATTTGAACGTGATGTTCTTGTTATGAAGTTGAATTTTCTTCTCTTGATAGCACAAATTTCCAATTTCCATGCCATGGTGAATGCCTCATCAAAAGTATGAAAGGTCTACACTGCGCAGGTTGGTGAGATGTGTCTTATGCAAGCCCAAGTAAACAACTCTATGAGTTCATTTTGAGGTAATTGAAATGTGAGCTAGTTAATTAGGTTGTGCCAGCAAGTGACAAAGTCAGCGATAGACTCATCGTCATCATTTGTCGTGTGGAATAAAGATCAGTCATGGTAACCTTCTTAACAATGTTGATGGAGAAGTGATCTAGGAAGGCTTGGGCTACTTGATTAAATGAGTAGATGGAGTGTCTTGGTAGCCCACTGTACTAGTCCAATGTAGGTCCTATCAGGGACATTGGGAAGGTCGTAGGAGTAAAGCATCATCATGGGTGATCAGGTAACACCCATGTTTGAAAGACCACAAATGTTGTTATGGGTCTTCTTTACTATTTAAAATGGTTGAATTTTGGCATTTCCCAATGTACAGGGTATGGATGAATAAGGATGGATGGATGAATGGGATCATTACAAATTTCATCATAGGTGAGAGAATTGTGTGAGCCAGAAACCAATGCTTCTAGTGTCTGCATCCTTTCCATCATCAATTTGATAAGGTCATTGGTAGGTTGTGGTGGAAGGGTTCCTCCTATGGCATAAGGGGATGGTATTGAACCTATGACATGGGTAGCACATTCCATTTATGGTGATGCCGAATAGGGAGGTTGAGAATAGGGGACCGACATAGTGGGCATGTATCCAGAATGGGTGACAGATGAGATAGGGGTTGTTGATAGTATGTGTATGTAGGTGGGATGGTCGTAGTGACTCTAGTAGTGATTGGGGGTAATGTTTGTGGGATGGAGAGGACAAGATTATGGAATGGAGTAGGGTCACTGACACCATGAGTGGTTGTGTTGCAATGGGTATTTGTGAGATAATGGGTGTGGATGGGGCTATGGCCTGGGTGGTTGATGAGGGGACAAATATACGAAAAGTGCAAGTGATATTACGAACACACAAGTGGTCATGGTAGGTATGGGTCCTGTAGTGTGAAACTACTGGGGGTGAAGCAGGTGAGGGTAATGCCACATTATTAGGGGATGATGCAGAAGTGGGAATAAGGGCAGGAGAGATGGATATAGGCATGTCATATATCAACTGACCTGAGGAGTCCGAGTGGAAGAGTGGGAAAGGTAGAGCGTAAGGCCACGAGGATTTCGATCAAGGATTCTGTGCAAATTTTCGTCACTTGCTGACAATGGTGGTAGGTAAGGTTGGATCCATGGGTGATAGGATAGAGGGTGGTGAAGGACTAGGTGGGAGTGGTTGACAACTCACATGAAATATAAGAGTGTTGGCTTGACTGCGAGTCAACACCATGTGAATGGGTATATATCAGATGATTTTGTATCCATGGATGACAGGGGTAGTAAGAATGAATAAAATAGGTGTTTATAGGTAGATTTGGGTAATATATAAGTTTGTTGGTCCCATTATTGAGTTTTCATAATGTGCCTTAATTTTTCATGTCTAATTATGCTCTAAAATGTTTTATCTCTTGAATGGGTGATCTGATAATTTGGATTTATCTAGTTTAGTGCTTTCAAAAACTTTTCAAATGCTCATAATGTTGTTGTTTTTCCCTGTTCTGAAATAATTTTCCAAATTTTCCCCCATTTGTGCCCTAATTTCTTCATTTTTACGGGTTATGTCATTTTTCCTTTGTCAAATCGTGAAAAAACTTGAGTCTGATCGAATCCCAAATTTGTGCAAGTATTTTCCCAATCCCAAGGTCGAAATTAATGTCAAAAAATGATTCAATTGGTTTAAGATCAAGAAATCTTCCTTGTTAAAAAATTTGATTTCTAGGGCATCCTCTATATTTTTGACATTTTGATGGTCATACGGGTGTATTCTACCCATCAAATTCATCATCACACTATTATTGCAACGTGGTGGGCTCCTATTGGCCGAGGGTGGTTGGGAAATATTTCTAACTTGTTGATTTTTGAAATTTTGGCTAAAGGAAAATTTTGACCCATGGCTCCGCCTTTTGCAAAAGGGTGCCTACGTGGCACATTCTGATTGGTCGCAGAGTGGCGGGTGGCAGAGGTTCCTTAAGAATTTTGGCTTTCATTTTGGAAAAATTCTCAAAGTCATTTCTAGGTCCGAAAGCCCACAGCGAATGGGAAGAGGACACGTGGACTAGGGGACATGCGGGTGGTAGATGGAGTTGGTGATTTTTGATTCAAAGTGTCAAGGGAAATTTTTTCCAATCATGAAAGGCCCACTGTGTCCAGAGCCAAACACGTGTCCACAAAGGGTCGGGGATGGGAGAGTTTGAGGTTCCACGAGATGACTTTGGAGTTTTTAAACTCCAAATGGTAAAAGTAAAAATTGGACCCGAGGTTCTAAAAACCAATCAAAGAAAGGACATGTGTCCAAGAAATGCAAAAATCAAGCAAAGGGAGCTCAGTCAAAATTGAAGGTGTGCCTCTGTAGCCAATCTATGGAGGACACGTGGCATTTTTCAAAGAAGTCAAATGGAGAGCATGGCCTGAGGAGAGTTTTGAAACTTTTCATTTTTGGTGGGTAGAATTAGAAGCTTGGACCCTTTTTCAAAAAAAGTGAAAATTGGAGAGTGCCACGTTTGAGGAAGAGATGGGTGTTCGGGCTCAGGTAGGGGAAATTTTGTAAAATTTTCTAAAGATTCAAAAGGGTCGTAAATGCATTTTTAAGGATGGGACCCTAATCTAACCATGTTTTGACACGTGTCCCACCCTATCCAAAGGTCAAAAGGGGAATATTCAAGAATCTCATCCTCCACGTGGAGGGCTGGCATTTAAAAGTTATCTAAAATCAATGGCAATTGTGCATTCTCCTTTTTGCCACCATGGGATCTCTAAGAAACTTGGAAATCAAGTTTTTGCACCAAATTGCATCAAATTTTATATGATTTTGCATCCTTTTGTCCTTTTGAGTGCAATGGCACCATTTTCATGAGATAATTTGATGATCTATGATGTTTTTGGTGTAATTTTTACCTAGCCCATGAAAAAATGTGAAAAGTGAAAATCAAAAGTTGCAGAGGTAAAAATTGAAAAGGTAAAAGGTGAAAAATGATTGCTAAAGCATGCTTAGCATGCCTGAATGACAAAAATGTGACCCTGGGATGGATAAGGATCTGAATTTGTGTAATATTTTAAACTTTTTGTGCATCCCTGGCAATATGCGAGTTGTTTTCCATTTTATGTCATTTTCATGAAAGGATAAGGGTTTTTGTAACAAATTTGATCCCTCAAGCATATTATTTTCTTGGGAAGGAAGACTCCATGATGGCATAGGGTATATTATGCATTTTTAAAAAAAGAGATGGAGAGGAGAAAAAGGACATATAGTTTTTCAAGAAAAAAGCTGGAAGAAATCCATTTCTCCGGAGAAATCCACCTAAGAGCCATTTTCAATTCCATATTGCATCGATTTCATCATGTTGAGTTGGTTTTAGTTGTAAATCCATCAACAAGCTCGATATTGTTCTTATACCATTCCCCTACTAATGTATTTGATCAAAATTTTGGATTATTTGGTGTTATCTCTTGGCAAAAATTGCATATGCTTATGTTTTAATGATTTCAATTTGTGTTTCTTACTCATGTTGCAATCTTATGTTTAAGATCTCTTTGATTATACAGGGTCTCATTTCTTATTGATGGTTTAATGGCATTTTCAATCTTATATTCAGAAGAGCCTTCATCTGATAGAAGATAAACATATTTAAAATCATTTTACTATCCTTGAATATTGAGATTGTTTGTAAACCTTTGGGTGCACCTTAGGTCATGATCAAATAGGGATTCCTAGATATTTTGTTGGTATTTTGACTTCAAGATTTTGTGGTAGGTTATCAAAGGTTGTGTGGAAGAGTGCAGATCTGGGCCTCCATTTGGTGCACATATCCTGGTTAAAGGAGTATTTAAACCCATGAAACATCTATGTTGTTTAGGTGCTGCAAATATCTTGCAAAGGTTCTCAAAGAAGCTAGTAATTCCTATCTAGTCTTGTCTAAACATATCCAACAAAATTTCATTCAAAATAACTAACCCTACCCTATACTACCCCTACATTGCATTGTGTGTTAACAAGAGAATACAATCCATTTACAAACATGCACAAAGCAAATCAGGATAATACCATGTCTCTAGTAGCCTCAGCCTTGTTTTGAAAACATTTCCATCATTTAATAGTGACAACTCTTTTGAGTTTGAATAATGGAGAATTGATCATGTTTTCCCAAGGCCCCTTCCATACAATATGCAAAATACAAGGATATCCACACCTCCTTCACCAAACAAAGGCTACAATATAGGTTCTCTTGCCTTGGTTGATAGGCACAACCTAAAATAGTGAGGATCAAATCAAAATCCTTCTGAGGTGCTACCCACTCCTTCAAAATCTTGAGTCCTAACAAGTCAGATAGATGTCTCCCCACTACAAATGACATACAAATCATTTATCTACCTCTGAGTGTCTTGTGAAAATCCATGATGTTGCTTGAGTTATGAAGGAGATTAATTTTGGGTACCAACAAGTTGATGTTCAATACAAGGTAAGTCGATGCTGGTTAAGGATGACCTATGCCAGTTAAAGGGGTAACCGAGGTCGGTTACTGTGAGACAGGAACAATTTTACCAAATAAAGCAAAGATTGTTGACGGTTAGATGAAGAAGTTGTATGATGATGACCGTTGAGATTAGAGAGAGCACAAAGACTCATAGGAATTTTGACAACAAATAAAATCGATAAGGATTCTTTAGGCAATTTAACCCCAGAGAAAAAAAGCGATGCCGAGTAAGCAAAACCAATGCCGGTCAGGGGTAACCGATGATCGGTTACTGTGAAATATGGAAAATGTAGAAAAATGGATTATTGTGAATTTTAGTGAGATAAATAATCAACCCAAAGTTCTAGAGATGATGCAATGAAGTCTTGACACACTCAGAAGAAGTCAAAATACTCCAACTGTGATTGTGGAGTGTGTAAGGAAACATAATGGAAAAATGGAGAAGCGTATCCTCACACCTCAAAACGCACGTCAATCAAACACTAAAAACACATACCTAACAAGTGGTTTTTAATGTGTTGAGATTATGCTATTTAGAAGACTGAATCATGAATTTTAGAATAGAGTTTTTGGTGAGGAAGGCTTCTTATGAAGAAGGATATCTAAAAGGAGAGGTTTAGGTATGTTATGGTGGGGGGGCCATCCTCTAAGATAATGACTTGACAAAGGTAATGAGCTAGGGAGTACCTACCAATCTGATCATGTGATCGTGGATAAGTGTTCCTAGGTAAGATGTTGTTTAAGAAAGATGTGTATATTTCAATTTTGTGCAAGTTTGGTAAGACACAGAGAGAGAGAAAATGTGCTTTCTACGATTCTTTGTGTCAACCATCAGTTGGGCATGACTTCTAGCATATAGGTTTCCCTCATTTTAATGTGAGATAAATGTAGAAAATCAGAATGTAATGCAACCAATTTTAAGCCCAAATCGAAAAGGTTACATTCGATGAAGCAAATGATGAATAGGAGAGGGTATGCTCTTTCACTAAATGCAGAAAGTAAGAAAGAAGAATGATTCCTTTTAAATGCACCAATAGAAATGTTTCTTTTAGAGAAATTAGAAAGAAGAGAAGATTACCAAAAAAAATATTAATGTGTAAGCCTTTTAAAGGGAAAAAACACACAAATTTCACCTAGGAATGAAGAAAATGCAATAGAACCCCTGATGGGTCCCACCGGGTGTGCCAAAATGTTTCACCATTTTCTTTACGTTTTTGAATGACGAAACAGATAAGGTTATGGGCTAGGAGGAATACTTGTTAAATGGGTTGGTTGATGGTTGTTACACGCATTCTAACTTCTCGATCCAGTGCCGATTGTGAGAGCTTCCTTTTGGCTAGGAGGAACTACCTATAATAGAAAACAAGACCACAAAAGAGAAGTTAAATGATATATGACAGTGGACTGCCTAGCGTATGCTAGTTCGGGAAGTGTGATACTTCCTAGATGGTTGTCAATCCACTGTTTAAAACAAATTAAATGTGAGAAATAAATAAATTCCTACTGTAGTTGATATGATTTAGGTATCTCATTCAAGTACAATAAGCAAATCCAATCACAACAAGCTAGGTTATAGTTGGATCTAAAGGAGGAGATAACTGTCAAGGTACTGGGTCTAGTCAGGGTCTGATTTTGGGTTGTTTAGGTCAATTGGTAAGAGGTTGTTTGGCTCTATTTTTGGGAAAGGTATAAAACACAGAGACCGACTTTAGTTTGGTATGACCGATGAAGGTTTAGTGATAACCAATGATGGTTATTGCGGGTTTTCAAGAACTCACTAGTTCATGATTTAGGGACTTATCTAAGACTAACCCTAGAGATGGTGAGGAGTGGGTGTAGGTCTGGAGAGGTGTTAGAAATAATCAAAGATGTCAAAAATTCAAGTATGGGTGATTTTATGGTGTGGGTGAAGGAATGATCAAACTAGTATGGAGATAAAATGGTGAGGAAGTGAGAGTTCAGTAAACTAATAACGTAAGTAATAAAGCCTACTAGAACAAAAATAGAAGAATGTTGGTTAACAAGATACTTACTTTGTGATGCAAGTTCGACGGCTGGATGGAGGTGATGGTTGATCGAGGGAATGGTGTTTGGTGTCAAGGCAGTGCTTCCCAGAATGCTACCGTGGGTGCAATGCTCCTAGATTTGTCTGGATGATGGTTAGGGATGCCTTGATGTATAGAAAGATGTTGGTTCTACTTGCATGCAACCCTAATCTTGTTGTCCTCTGGTCTTGAATGTGCCTACCTCTCATAAAAAGTTCCAACCTCTCCAAAAATTTGTTAAGGTGAATAAATGGTAACCAATGACAGTTTTGTCTTGATTGGTGTCGGTTTAGGTCTGACTGGCGTCGGTTAAGGTGGGATTCCCTAGGTTTACTAAAATGGGCAGATCTCTCCGATTTATTGGGCTAGGTTCGTTTTATTCTCATGGATTAGAATGGAAGCTTCCCTTCTAATGGGTGGGAATGTGGTTAGAGAGATTTTAGGGATTGATTTTAGGGTTAGACCAAATCTTATCTCATTAAGGCAAGTAAGACTTAGTTATTGTTAGTTATGGAAACATGCCAAGAATAGGTCTAGGGTGAGGTGGCTGGATGAGGTGTCTAGGTGAGGTGGAAATTAGGTCAATTAAGGTAATAAAATAATGGATATTGTGAGGATGGGTATTTAATTTAATTAAAATAATTAAATTAATTATTAATGTGGGGTGAAAGGGGGCCATGGTTAGGTGCCCATGTTTAAGTTGGTTATCCGATCAGGGGCTAAGGGGAATGTAACCAAATTTAGGTGTCTACATTTGTATTGATATTTTTATGGGAGTTTATAAAAATGTCAAGTGAGCTATGATGTTATATTGACTTTCTTACATAGGATGTTGTAGATGAAATAACATGTTAAGGATCACCTAAGAAGATGAAATGACACATATATGATGATCAAATTAAAAATAGAGGACCACAAGATAAAGAGATTATTATTTTATTCCACTATGGCCCAAAGATGAATATAATGAGATAAAATTTGAAGTTCGGGAATGATTTTTCCGGTTGAATTACTACTTAATTAACATTTCCTAGATGAATGACTTAGTATATTTTAGGGATGAGAAAATTCAGAGATAGACTAAAAATTGTGTTTATTTAGCTTATAACTAAAAAAATTTCCTTAGCAAATAAATGTAGTAAAACATTTCATTTCCAAATGAAAAGTAACAAAAATTAATAATCTACACATAGAAATGCACTAAATCTTATAAAACACTTGAAGACTAAATGTAACACCAAAAAAATCATGTACATTAATCCATAATGTCATATATCATATTAATTTGTAATTTCATAATCATGTACTTGTAAGACTATAAAATCCTAAATGTAATAAAAATGTGAATAGATTAGAATTCCAAGCCAATGTCATATGGTATACAACTCCAAAAAAAAAAAATATTTCCACATGCACACAGACACGCACATGCACACACACGCACACTCACACACGCACACATGCACACGCACACACACACTGCACACGCACTCACACTCACACTCACACTCCATAAAAAGTATTCCCTTTCATTTCCTTCTTATAGAAGGATTTCCATCCAATTTAATTCTCACATATGGATCTAGTTGATATGAATGAAGTTCCTCAAATGTTTGACTATGAGTCCACTTATGCTCAAATATCACTCTTAATTAAACCTATACATGCAAAAAAATTATTAACACTATATAACTTAAATGTGTATGTTCTCGTAATGAAAATATTTACATGCACACACTTACCATAATTTCTTGATTGCAATCAATACCTTTACTTATTAGCGGGGTTAATGTCATCTTGTGGATCATGAATATGAGTGTCAAAGTGAGAGACACGGGAGTGTGTGTGTTGTAGAAGTTATAATGGAAGCGATTATATCCTAAATACCTATAAATTTACTAAATCAACCTTAAAACTTAAGCGATAGAGCTATTGATGATTAATTTTGTAAATTTATACAAGTATTTACTTGTTAGGAAATATATCTTAGTGCTCCATTTGTATGTATGGGTGAATAATAATTACATGTGTAATTATTATTATGGTAAATTAGTGAAAGTACATTTACTATGTAAATGTAAATAGTAAATGTAAAATGTGGTTAGTATGTGGTAAGTTAGTAAGTTAGAATAATAAAACAATTAGTATTGTTTTATTATTATATTGGTGAGAGGTTGAAACCATACGGGTGTATGGTTGTATATGAAAACAAATGTTGTTGTGAGGATTTTTATTTTACATCTCCTATATAATGGAGTGTAATGAAATAGTGAATTAATAAATAAAATATAATATAGAGTTGTTGATTTCAATTATTATCTGTGTAGCTATTTCATGTATTTTGTGTATTAGATAGAGTAATTTCTACATTTGGTACCAGAGCAGGTTAAATCTATCTCGAAGAATATCTTGTAACTTTTGTTTCATGATCTGGGTTTCTCAAAAAAAAATCACGTAAAGCGATCGATCATACAGAAGCTACAAAGAGAAATTTCAATAAAACCCAGTTCGTAGGTTTGGAGAAACGTGCAATTTACTATAAAGCACATTGATCACTATTGTTTTTTTGAAGAAATCAGAGAATCAAAGGTAATTCAAATCTACATTCAATTTTTTTGGATATTTAGATTTAGTAAAATGGATACACCATTATATAAATTTAATGGGCTGAAATTCCATACATGGAGAGTAAAAATCTAGATGCAGTTAATGAATAAAAACCTATGGAGGATAGTAGATGGAAAAGAAAAAGCACCTACAGATGTAAGCAAAATTGTAGAATGAGAAACTAGAGATGAACAAATAACAGATGAAATTGACTATAACTATGAAGAATTTTTATACTAAGTTAAGTTCTTGGAGGAAGGAGGCACAGGAGGTTGGAGGTCATTCAAATGACCTCTGTCAATCACCAACGACGGGCCGTATCAGCTATAGTGATTTTTTTTATACAATGTGCTTTTAGTGTTTCTTTGTGTGTCCAGCAAAATGTTTGGTTGCAGTGTTCCTATTATGGTTTGCGAGAATAAAGGAAATTTCACATTGAGGGGGAACATGGTCTCAATGTTCCATTTTATCTTTTCATATTTGTTATCGGTGAGCAAGTGTTTCCTACATAATTCCCTGAAGGAAAAGCATAGTGCATGATGAAAGCACAAGGAAAAGAAACATCATGATATTGAGGTTGTTGGTTGTCCTGTAAAACCATCCCTTGTTGAGGTTATTGGTTGTCCTGTAAAACCATCCTTGTTGAGGTTGTTGGTTATCCTATAAAACCATCCATGTTGAGGTTGTTGGTTGTCCTGAAAAACCATCCAGATCATGAGCACACACGGGTGGCACACTGCAGAAGAAGTGCAATTGTTTTTTCTCCCATGTTCACACTAAGGGGGAATGTTAGGAAATATATCTTAGTGCTCCATTTGTATGTATGGGTGAATAATAATTACATGTGTAATTATTATTATGGTAAATTAGTGAAAGTATATTTACTATGTAAATGTAAATAGTAAATGTAAAATGTGGTTAGTATGTGGTAAGTTAGTAAGTTAGAATAATAAAACAATTAGTATTGTTTTATTATTATATTGGTGAGAGGTTGAAACCATATGGGTGTATGGTTGTATATGAAGACAAATGTTGTTGTGAGGATTGTTATTTTACATCTCCTATATAATGGAGTGTAATGAAATAGTGAATCAATAAATAAAATATAATATAGAGTTGTTGATTTCAATTATTATCTGTGTAGCTATTTCATGTATTCTATGTATTAGATAGAGTAATTTCTACATTTACATCGATTCTACAATGCAAATATAATAATGAAATGTATCAATAAAGTAAAATCCTTGTTAATCATCCAAGTAATGGGCTATTAGTCATCGTGGGAAACTTTTACATACACAATACATTCACGTAAACTATCTACATTTTGTGTGATGAAAAAAATAGTTAGAATAATTCCATAACATTAATAACACATACATTGTATGATTCCTAATACCTTATAGAGTTATTTCTCGAGATAAAATCACATAAGCAATACTATTTTTGCTATTTCCCACAAAGTGGTAAAGGAGTGTCTTGTGTGGTCATCAACTTTAAAAATAGTATATCATTGTTTTTTGATCAACTATATACATGTACACAAATACATACATACACGAAAAATATAAAATTAATTAAAAATATATGCAAAGTTTGAAACATTACGAATTACCACCATGTATATAGACATGACATGGTAGTAACAACATATGGTTGATATGATTATGAGACTATCTCATGTTGTGATATACAAAAGTGCATGTAAATTAATTATGACCAAGTTCAAATTGTACATAAAGAATTTTTTTAATAACATTATATACTTGACATGTGTATGTTCATGGTAATGAAAATATTACATGTACACACTTACGATAAGCTCTCGATCATGCTCAATTTCCTTTTATACTCAAAATGTTCCATGTCAAGTTGTGGATCATGAATAAGAGTGTCAAATTGAGAGAAATGAGGAGTGTGTTCCCTATAAGTTATAATGGAAGGGGTTATATCTTGATACATATAAATTTACTAAATCAAACTTCAAACTTAGCTCATAGAACTATTAATGATTAATTGTTTAATTGTATACAAGAATTTATACATGGGGGTTCATTAGCTAGGTAATATCCTAGCACATGAGTTCATATTGATGTAATTAAAATTAATAAAAGTCAAGTCAATAAATGGGTAGACATGAAGTGGTGAAAGGGTCTAATTTATTAATATTTTTAACCAGGTATTAGGGGTATGTTAGAGAGGTGCGCAAAGGAAAGGGGGATTAATTTTAATATAAAACTAAAAATTTGAACCTTAGTTTTAAAAAACTAAATACCTTTAAATTGCAATTTAAGGAGTGTGGTCATAAATTTAAATTATAACATCTTTTTGAATAAAGAAATATTAATTAAGATATTCTTAACCATGAAATAATAAGATGGTAGAAATTTAGGATTGAGTATGCTTTTCAAAACAAGTGATATAATTTCACCATCTTAATTATTTGAAAACTATTAATAAATGATTAAATCTTAATATCTATAAGGTAATTGGTAATAGGTCTTAAATGGCTTCAAACTATCTTTCGAGAGAAAATGCATATTAAAAAAATTGAGTGAGAAATATGATATATTTTTTGTTTAATATATTAGGGTAGAAATAAAAAGGGGTAAATAAAATTGTCATGGAAAAATGGGTAAGTAAGGTACATGGAAAAAATAGATACCATGGTATTTTATTTCTAATAATATAATGGGAGCAAGTATTATCATTTGAATAATTAGAGGTTAAAACCAAAATTAAGGTTATTCTTTAATACCCTTCAAACGAACATGTTATACCATACTTTTACTAAGTGAACCCCATTGCATTTACACCGACTATGTAATGCAAATATAATAATGCAATTTATCAATGAAATGAAATCTTATTAATCATCCAAGTAATGGGATACTATTTATTATGGGTAATGTTTGCATACACAATACATTCACGTCAACTATCTACATTTTACGTGATGAGAAAAATATGTAAAGTAATTCCATAATATTAATAACACTAATACATTATATAATTCCCGATACCTTAAATATTTTTTACTCAAATGAAATTGTAGAAGCAATACTTTTTTTTGCTCTTTCCCATAGAGGTGGAGGAGTGTCTGTGTGGTCATCAACTTTACAAATAATATATCATTTTTATTTGATCAATTATATACAGTACACACATACATACATGAACCATATAACATTAATAATAAATGCATGCAAAGTTTGAAACATTTAGAATTACCTCCATGTATGTAAACATGACATGGTACCAAAAACATACGGTTGATATGATGATGAGACTATCTCATGTTGTGATATACAAAATTGTGTGTAAATTAATTATGACCAAGTTCGAGATATATATTTAAAATTTAACATACATGTCTTACTAATTTTTCTATAACATGTTAAAAATATCAAATACTAGTAAAGAAATAATTGAGGTATTCAATACAAATGTTTCTCTCAAATACTCATCAAACTTAATTGCATCATTTATCCCACCGAAACACCCCTAAAATCAATTTTCATGAAACTCTCATTTTCATTGGGTCCAACGCATATAACACCACAAGATCAACAAAAGTATAATATCATATTGGTCTTTAGCTAGATAACTCCCTACCTACCTTCATCAATATTATATTGGGAAATGTATCTTGTATTCCAAACAAGGTTATCATTTAATACCTTAACTACATGTAATGTGTGAATATCTATGTCCTTTTTCACTATTGTAGGGACCATGTTATGATAAGGTGGCTTTTGGACAAGAACTATAGAAAATTTATTAGACACACTACATGCACCCAATCTATCTTATGTTGATAATTTTCATCATCCCTAAAAATTTGAGTAAACAAAATAATTTTAGATATAATTGAGGATAAAATTTCAATATTTTTTACTCAAAATGTATAAAGGAATCTCATTTTAGTTATAAGGCATGTGATTAAAAACATCTACCATTGATCCCAATTTTTTCTTTAATCATATTATGGTGGAAATATTTGATTGAGAACCATTTTATGACAATGGAGAATTTACATTAGTTATAGGATAATTAGATAATGCACAAATGAGGTATGTTGTATTTTTGTCTTTCAATAGAGTTGATGACAATTTGTTGGCATAATAATAACCACAAGTCTCTCTATAATATGTCCACCTATCAATATGATTCATTTCTAGGTTAAACTTGCCTACTAAAGACTCTAATATGTTTTCCAAGGAATTATGGTGTGGGTTAGTCAAATGGTAATCCCTCATTACCATAATCAACTTCTTTATCTATAATTTATTCTCCACTATATATGTTCCACAAAATCCTCTTGACTACCTAGGGGAACTAGTGGAACTATAAGGAGGGATAAGTGGGTTAGGAGAGCTAGGAGTGTTGGGTGGAATTTTATATTTATCCTCTCAATGATTTGTTTTTCATGTGGAGGGAGTTGAGGGGATGTAAAAACAATAAACTTTTTTAATTAAAATAACAATGTAAATATCATAAAATTACCAAACATAGTTTGATTGGCAAAAACTAAGTTTTTCACCTCTTTTCCATTGTGGCATTATTGAAACCAGTCCTTTTAAACCTTCCTTGAAATTTTTAGGTGATTTTTGGTTCCAAATTGATGTTTTCTAAAGTGCGAATGGAATCTTTGGAGAAAATCACAATTTTCAAAGAAAACGTGAATAAACCCATGATGGGTTCTAATAAGATTGACTTAGTACCATGTATGCATTATTGGTTTATTAATCCTATAACCAAAGTTAAAGGACCACATACACACTTTTAAATAGCATGTACACAATCCTTAATAATGGATACATGGTTTTTTTAATCATGTTTGTTTCCATATTTTGGCCTCCCAACTCCATGCACTTACCATCAATCAAGAGATTTAAGAAATGAGAGTGAGAAGGTAAGTTTTCTATATCTATGATAACATTTATGGCTAGGGTTTAGGGAAACCATTAACACCAAGGGATAAAAAGATGCAAAGTAAGAGATCAATATGAAGTCTATGTTAGATGAGTAGTATCCTTCAAATCCCAAAAAGGGATTAGGTGAAAAAATAGAATGAGAGAAGAAAAAAAAATCCAATTTTAAAATTCCATAAATGGGGTTTCTATAGATATTATCGTAAGGAAATAAGTGACAACTATAGTTGATAAGTGAAAAGTGAAACATTTTAGTCATTTGAAGAGAAACCTCAAGATTTAATAACCACAAATATGGAGGTTTCACGTAAAAAATAAAGAAGGATTTACAACAAGATCAAGAGCTAGCACATGCAACAATCAATAATGTTATCTTAACTAAGAGTAGTAATAAGGAAGAATAACTAAAGAGGTGATCACATGAAGACTTAGAGATCCTACTAAAAAATAAAGTCCATAATTATATTTATAATTACCTACAACAAGCTTAAGGAAAGTATTGTAAATATTACAACCCAATAGGAGGTATATACACTCATAAAATTGGCTAATGATCATGTGTAAAGGAGTTTGTATATGGAAACCCATGACAGAAATTTAATGGAAGAATCTAATAAATCTAGGGAGAATGAAGCAAAGACTCAGAGAGTGCACAATAGAATATGTTGAAATTATAAAGATAATATAAGATAATAATCCACATATAGTTTAGGAGTTCTAAGGGGATGGGATGGTTTTTTTAATAAAAATTATCATTCACATCCAAATTATATGTTATGGGGTTATACTATGACACAATCAATTGGAGAATAGAATCATGCAATACATGTAAAAGAATCAAAAGATGAATGGGAACTTTAGGGTAATAAAGGGGTCGTGAGGTGGAGGAAAATTTTAAAAGACTATAACGTGGGATGCAGAGGTATTTTTGGTTCCCAAATACATACATTTTTTTCTTAAATATTTGAGTATATGAGGTGGAAAATATTAATAAAAGTAGATTTTATCATGAAAAACATGGAATAAAGTGAGAAGGTCCTGGGAAATGTTAGAGTGTTTGAGAAAATGGTAAGGAAAACAAATATACTATTGGAATAAATATATCAATAAAAATATTCTAAAAGAGAAGGGATAGATCCTAGGATAATCTATTACTTTGGCATGGAAGAGGATAAAAATGAAACAAAAAAAATGGACAAATTGCTAAACAATTTAGAGGAAATTTAGAAAGTCACAAAAAGGGATGAGAGGATAATAACTACATTGGAGTACTGGGAATGTTTGAAAATGGAACTTCAAGGGTAGGTACCTAAAGTAATATGCATGAAGAAAGTATTACTCTTGGGGTAGATATGGTATTTACTATGGGGAAATGTTGATCCCCCAAAAGTGTATAACTTATCCCATTTCAAAATTATGCAAGAGTGATACATGCAATGCAATGTGATTGGTTAATGTAGGAATGTATATAGGGACACATGTTGAGGCATGGAATATGACAATTATAGATAATTTGAGATCATGTAGATGATTAGGAAATAAAGGGGAATACGTAAGGGGTGGATGCTAATTGAGGAATCTAGGATGGAATTAAATAATATTTGAATGAAAATCTGACACCTATGTGTGTGTGTGTGTGCGCGCGCATGCGGCGTATGTGTGTGTGTACTTTGATATTCATTTCAATATATTTGGAGAAATATCTTTATGGATTCAATCTAGGGTTTGGAGATCTTCAAATGGTCAATGAACATGTGTATTATCAAATTATTTTATTATGTAAGTAGAGGGAATTTTTTTGTAAGTAGATCTCAAATTTCTTGGAGTATTATTGTGTGTACATACATACATACATACATACATACATACATACATACATACATACATACATATATATACATACATACATACATATATATACATACATACATACATACATACATACATACATACATACATACATACATATGTGTGTGTGTGTGTGTGTGTGTGTGTGTATGTATGCATATGTATATGTATGTATGTATCTATGTACTTTGATATTCATTTCAAAATATTTGGAGACTTTGTAATTTCCAAAGATAATATATTTGGAGAAATATCTTTATGGTTTCAATCTAGGGTTTGGACATCTTCCAATGGTCGATGAACATGTGTATTATCAAATTATTTTGCAAAGTATGTAAGTAGAGGGAATTGTTTTGTAAGTAGATCTCAAATTTGTTGTAGTATTCTTGTATACATGAAATATATATGATTAAATGTATGTTTTTATTTTTATTATTTACTCGATGTTTTATGGATGAATGTACAAGTTTTATTTTGGTTAAAGGAGTTCATATATATGTCTACTTCTTCCACACATTGGATCTTTTCAATTTTCTCATTTCACGAGGCCCTTGATGTTATCTCTTTGTCTTGGGATAGACTTTAAAATGCAAGCTTGATTGATAAGTCAAAATTGTGTATATTTGTGTTTTTTTTATACATTTTCTAATCAATGCATGATTTGATGAATTTTGGTGTAAAATAATTTAATAACCAAGAAAATACAACTACATGTAGAGGTAAAAGAGAAGAAGAAAAGAAGGCTTGGGATTTCATGAGTCCCAAAGAAGAAAACTGAACTTTATATTGTAGGATGACAAGGAATCAACAATATGTGATTAAATACACAAAGGAAAATATGCACATGATACTTCCAATACCCTAAGTAAGGAAGTTCAAGTGAAAATAAAAAACAATTGTTGGACTTTCAAGATGAATTCCAAGACTAAGGAGACATAGAGAAAGAGGACCAAGGAATTTGAAGAGGAAAGAAATACATTCCACACATACCAAGGTTTGAAAGGAATAGGATATAGGTTGAAACATGGGTGTTGAGAAACAACAAGAAGAGACAAGACAAGATACATACATGGAAGCCTTGCCTAAAATGAATCCCACACAATCTACACCGTAGGCTCCAAAAATATTTATGATTATATTTGATATTTTGTTTATATAAAGAAATAATTAGTTGAACACACTCATCACATCTATCTCAACAAAATGTGGTATTTTGTTTCACTAACTCAAATTTATTTAACAATTATTATTTAGTACTTTTCCATGTTTGGATAGAAAAATAAAAATGGGTTTGTAGGTTCTAAGAAATATTAGGTTGTGTAGTTATATATTTTTAATATTTTCCATTTTTCTATCTTCAAGTGCAATTTTATAAATACATCATAAATTGGGGCAAATGTATACACTTAAAAATGATCTTGAGGATTTTATTCAATGTTAATTCATATATTTCTAGTGTACTACTTTTTTTTTTGTTAACTATGTGTTTAAAGGTAGTGTTATTTGACGGGGGTTCATTAGCTAGGCAATATCCTAAAGACGTGGGTTCATATTGAGGTAATTAAAATTAATAAAATTAAACTCAATATACCGGTATGAGGGGGTGAAAGGGTTTAATTTATTAATGTTTTGAATCGTATTGGGGGTAGGTTAGAGAGATGGGCCAAAGGAAATAGAGGTTTACTTTTAATATAAAACTAAAGCGTTTCAACCCTAGTTTTTAAACGTAAATACCTTAAAATCGCAAAGGAGTGTGGTCATAAATTAAATTATAATCTCTTTTTAATAAATAAATCTAGATTCTTAACCAAGAAATAATAAGATGGTAGAAAACTAGAATTGAGTATGCTTTTCAACACAAGTGATATTATTTCAGCATCTTAATTATTTGAAGAACTATTGATAAATGCATAAAGCTTAACATATATAAGGTGACTTGAATATGTATGTTAATGCATATTCATATTTTTGTCTAATATATTCTAGAAATGTAAAATTGTAATTGAAAAATGGGTAAGTAAGGTACATGGAAAAAATAGGGGTTTTTTCATTCTAATAATATAACAGAGGGGGTATTATCAATTGAATAATTAGAGGTAGAAACTAGAATTAAGGTATTCTTTAATACCCTTGAACGCAGTGCTATACCATACTTTTACTAAGTGAGGTAGTGGTTATTTGTGGCATCGTTGATTTATTAATATGAATCTTCACCACCCCTCCCCTAGCTCTATATCCCTACTAGATCTCGTTATTGTCCGCTATATATCTTCCCATGTGTTTCTTTAGATTCATGCCTAGAGAGTCAAGTATGTATAACAATATGCCAAAATCATACGTAATTCTTGTCCATTTTTCTACTCCCATCTTAAGTTAGAGTGCACTTGTCCCATTTTTTCACATTTAATTGTTTGATTTTAGTTTGATAAGATCCTAGGTTTAATTCAATTATTACCATAAATACACAAACATTATACCTCATTTGGTAGCAAAGATTTAGAAAATATTAATATCATTCATAATATTTTATTGAGTAAATAAATGTTTTCTAAGAGATAAAGCAACCATTGAAAATATTATCTTATTTATCGATAAAAATTTATGTGGAACACTTTAGTGCATGGGGTATGATTTTTTTCTATGTTATGGTATTGGCATTTTGAAGTCATTTCCTATACACAATTCACCATTTGTGACATTTTTTCCATTCTAGTTCTCACCCTTATTGGCATGATGATTAGATTTTGTTTTAGTCTTAGGAACCCTCAATATAGGCATCTAATATTAATTTATGTTCCTTAAGTTTTCAAATTCATAGGTATACTAAAGTTATTCTAGGATAAGGAGAAGAATATATTATTATATGCACACCTAAATCACAACATGTAGAGTTTGGAAATATGCAATCAAAACCAAGCGAACCCATTCATAAAATACTTTAGATTTTTTTATAGGACTTAGAATGAATTTTTCAAATTTTTTTATTCAAGCTTGTTTTAGACTATATGCATATGTGTATATGTGTGTGTATACACACTTTTTAATTATAAATTATTTATTTGTGTTACTTTTTTTTTTTATAATTTGGAGGGGTTGGTGAATATCTAGTGACCTAGAGCCCTAAACACATATTGTAAGTAAAACAAGAGATTTGAAACCATAACTTGTACCACCTTAAATAATGGCTAAATGCGAATAAACCATAAATATTGTTATTTTTTAGTCAAATACACTCCCAATATATTAGAAAATATTCCATAGAATTGGAGATATTTGATAAAGAAGAACAATTTTTTTCATGGAAACAATTTTAATAGGGAATGCATTTTATATAACATTTTATGTGTGTTAGGTGCAGAATTCTTAGGTTTAGATGCCAAGGACTGAGGGGTTTCCATTCCACCAAATTCCCCTAAGGCATGATCTCAACCTCCTCCTTTATTACAGTATTTTTGAGCCTTTGCACTCAACAAGAGTTATACCCTGGTGGGCTCTTTGTGAACCAAGCAACTTCACCATTGGGCCAACGACCGCTCAATGTTTTATTTTAAATTGACGTCTCTATAACTAATAAATTATAACTTTAATTGTGTACTTAAAAATCAATAAAATATAGTAATATATTAATCCTAAAAAAATTGAAAACATTTATTTTTTAAGTGCAACATGATTAACACCATTTATCATCAAATAATATAAAAAAAATGTAGGATCAAAATCGTCATTAAAAGAAATCTATAAAATATCAAAACAGACATATTTAAGATACTCTAGTGATTTTGCTTTGTAATCATTATGTAGAAGCTTCTGTTGTGTATAACCACCACCACCTTTTGATGGCTGTGAATGGACCACGTTGTTAAACTGTATCAGCCATATGACATACACATTTTTAAATAGGGTGACACAGGCTTACTGAAGTTTTTCATCCCTGTCTTGGCCCACAACTGATATTATTGTCGATTATCATACCACATGGCAAAACCTAACTGCAACTGAACCAGGTACCACATACAATGTTAAAATCAAAATGCATCATATACAACTGTATGAAAACAAATCAATCACTATTGGTTCTGCCACAAATTAAGAATATAGCGAAGTACTGGGCCAGATATTATGTTATCAGTTATTGATGATGACAATTCTTGAAATAACTCCTCTGAATTGTCTGTTGATCGTGTGTAAGTACCTCCTCAATGCTGATATAAATACCACCTCTGCAATAATACCCTTCTTTCTCCTGCCGACAGAATCAGAAACTTTTGAAGGTGCACCGTGCAACCTCAATTTAATAGCTTCAATCCCTCTACTGCAAATTCATTTTTATTTCTGTACATGATTATTTTATCTTTACCCAGAAAAAGGACTGAACGATCCATTTAATGCGAGAGCCAAATTGAAGCAGATTGTATTTTTCTCAAATCTAACGGATCTGCATTTTGTTATAATATCGTTTCATGCATTTAGAGTTCATATATTTAGTTCATGATTGGGTGGTGCTTTTTAAGGTTTGAGGGGATTTTCAAGACAGGTTAAATATTTTTCTCCAACCCTAATACGATTGAGCTTTTCTTGATTGAATGTTGGAAATATACATCTATTTTGAACTATAACTTATTGATATTTTGTTTAAACTTTAAATTTGTTGGAAATAAAGATTTCTAAGGTCAATCAAATAGATTTTATTTAACAGCCTTAATTATGTCTTACGTTTTGGCGTTAAATCTGCATGTTTTAACATTCATAAACATTAAAAGTGTTTAAACAATCCTAACTCTTAATATAGCTATTTTTGGCGCCATGTCTACTTTTTTGTTACCAGCTGGATTGAGTGGTGGTGTAGTCATTTTTGCACCCCACTAAGAGCAAGGGAACCTCATGCGCATTGACCTATCACCCAACGGGCACTGGGCGCTCACCCGAGGCACGCGAGAGGGAGCCGAGTCTCTCTTTTATGTGAGTTCAGTGGAAGGCATGCTCATGATCTTGACTTAGTGATTTAAAAGACATGAAAAAGCTATAGAGCTCAGAACGGCTTCTATACCCCTTCAGTCATAATAAAAGAAAAGTGCGCAACAAAAGTAATAGAACTAGGAAGTTGTAGATCCACCATTATACATAGCATTCAAGTAAGATTCATGATTATACAAGAACAGAAGTACAATAGATTTATGCAAGTAATACAGAGAAAGAATCGTAATACATTTGTCATGGCAACCTTATCACATTCATTCATAGTATTACTTATAAAAGATTATGAAGGCGCACCAGTAGTCATGCGCCATGTGTGGATCCATACATGTATTCTCACAAAACAAAAATTGCATTCCCCATTTCCCCATTACATCCTTACTGGAATCCTTTACCCATTTTCATCCCATAGTTCTCGCAGTAATTCTACAGAGCTCCGCTACCTCTCTTCTCTCTTTTCTTTGCCAAGGGCGTGTGTATAAATAGGCCTCTGAGCTCTAACAAACTTCTCTGTAGCCTCAGATCTGGCCCCAAGTGTCAAGGTGTGGGTCGCCCCAAGCGCATGCCTCTCCATGTCATGATTAACTTTTTGGATCTTTCTATCGCAAGGTATATTCCTTCCAGGACACCCTGTCACCAGGCTGGAACCTTATCCAAATGGAACACATTCTTCATGTGTCCTACCCAAAAGGCCAAAAATGGCTAAGTCCCAAATTGTTCTTCGTGCGGCGCACGTGCCCTGGGTTCTCCAAGAAGCCTTTTGAATATTACCCATGCGCCTTAACTTGTGCGCTTCCTCCGGCCATGTGCACCTATGTGCCTTTAAGATTTGGAAGCTATGATAGGGGCCCAACATTACCCCACACTTCACCTGTTCTCTGCCCTCAGGAACCTTCTCAAAGAATGCAGTACAAAAATAATGCAAGGCCTTGCCTTGGAAAAGAATGGGGGAAAGAATAAAGAATGGGGAAGAGAAAGAATAGGGGGAAATTTCCTAAAGAAGAAGAAGGGGAAAATTTTGCTAGAGGTCGGCCTCCAGTGTACTCCAAGTGTTGACTTCTCCTGCGCTTTAGTGCAGATGTCGCCAACCAAGGTGCTCACCTCATCGAAGGTTAGCCCTTCCCCTTGTGTGGTAATGGTTTCCACCATAGTCTCCAGTTCTTTAGCATGATCTTCCAGGGCATCCATCTTCCTTGTGATGACCTTATAGAGCTCTTTTAGCTGGGTTTTGATTGAGACTCACCGGTTCTCAATGGCTTTGGATTTCTTTTCTACTTCGGCTATGATCCTTTCCCTGCTCAACTCTATTTCCCTTATTCTTTTCTCTAAATTCATTCACTCGGCTTCATCAGCTGCAAAGCAATATGCTTGTCACTTTGTCTTGATCTACGTAATGGTCGTAAGCGACCCCCACGGTTTGTGCAGTTGTTCTTACATCAGTGAGCACCTTGTTGTATTCAGCCATGAGCATGATGACCTTCAACTTGTCTTCTTTCTCTAAGCATGCCGCTACCTCTTCTACCGACTCTAATGCCAAGGGCTGCCTCTCCATGGTGAGGATCCGAGTCAAGTCCTCTAGACATTCCATGGAGGATCTATACTTTGCGTGGGAGGGTTAAGGTCCTGGGTGCTTCGTGATAATCGATTGGGAGATGAGCTCCACCTTCTTGGAAACTTCACATACCCTGGCCTTTTCCTCTTGAATCTCCCTCTGTAGTTGAGCGCTGATTAATTTCTCAAGGCTGAGATCCTTCGTTAGCTTCACCACTTCTTCCTTCCTCTTCTCCAACAGGTCCTCCAAGACTCTAACCCTATCATTCCTACCGAAGAGCCTAGCCTTGATTTCCACGGAGACTTTGTTGAGCATGTTGCACACTTGTTCATCCGATAGTTGATGTGTGTTTACAATGGGGTTGTCCCCCTTTCCTTCGGACAGCTTTAATACCACTCCTTGGTTAATCTTGAATTCAAGCTCATCGAGGTGGGAGTGAATGCCCATGATAGCATCTTCCTCATTCGTGGGTATCCATCCTCGTGGTTAAAGGACTCCATGGCGGTGAGCTCCTTGGTGGGCACATGACTTTGGAAATGCATGCACATATCTTTGTTGGGGTCATCAATGTAACCCATCGTTGTTCTTCCTCCTTCCGTGCACTTATTTCTCGTGCGCATGCCCTTGGGAACCGTTACCGAAAGATTTGGGCCTTTTGTGCTACCCACACTCTTCTCCTTCTGCTCTTCTTTGAATTCACTGAGCACTAGCTCCGCACCGCACTCCAACTCCTCTTCAACCGGGGTGTTGATTATTTTCTCTACCTCCTTGTCGCCTTCTCATTCACCTCCTCCTGAGTGAGCTTGGGCATAGCTAGCTCCTTGGTACTAACCCCTTCACTCCTTTCTTCACTCCGCGTGCCTTCCTCCCCTCGAGCACCCTTCCTCCTTACAAATATGAAAGCATCATTTGTATCCTTTGCTTCCTCTCCCTCCGAATCATGGACATCAATCGACTCTTGGTTCACCATAACTCTTCCCCTTCAACATCATCCTTTTCGCCTAGATAGGCATTTGGGTCATCTGCATCTTTAGACCCTTGTTCCTTTGTTCCTTGTTCTTCTTCCCCTGCAGAAAACTTTGGAGTCGAGGA
This sequence comes from Taxus wallichiana var. yunnanensis, assembly GCA_018340775.1. NCBI lineage: Eukaryota > Viridiplantae > Streptophyta > Pinopsida > Cupressales > Taxaceae > Taxus > Taxus wallichiana. The sequence goes on from CM031233.1 coordinate 31,638,275, forward strand.
TGTCGTCTTCTCTTCATCTGAAGGTCCTTCAGGGGATGGTGGCTTCGCAGGCTCCGAGGTCTTCCCTGACCATCGTTCTTCTCTTCTTTCTGACGTAGGTACTCGACCCTACAGTACCTACATTCTACCTCTCCACCACCCTTTGTTCTTATTCTTCTTCCTTCTCTTTGTGCTTGGGCACGGGCTTCTTTCTTCCCATGGGGTCGCCTAAAATGGATATCTCATTCTCTAAGTACACGCCCTTTTCAAACTTCAGCCTTATGTGTAGGTAGATCCTAGCAACAATGCTCTCAGCAATGGGTAAGGTCATGGGCCTTATAATGTGTACATCTTGTGACACGTACCTTTCAATGTATGTGTGCTTCCCTGGGTAGACCAACTTCTTTCTCATTTCTCTGTGTTCACTGTCAAGGGTGGACAGGTCAAGTCTTAATTTCTTCAACTCCTTATACCTGTTTACCCCTGCTTGGAAGAATTGGGCAGTAAATGAGAAGGGGAGTTTGCACCAGGGACTCCAACTGCCATCCACCAAGATGAATCTACCAATGCGTAGAAGTGCTGGTATACCGCAAACTCTGCTTCACCTTCAGTCACCGTAGGGAGTTGTTCTGGGATCGCCATTCCGCCCGAATGCGTTCCTGAGGCACGTATACCATTTATCCAAGCATGCCTTGTGCACCCCTATCATTGACTCACAAGTATACTTCTAGAACCTATCCGTGGGTGAAGGGTCTTCATCGGGGTACTCCCATATGAACTTATCAGATGCATCCGCACCCCTGATCTCTAAGAACACAATGGTTAATAGAATGTTCCCAAATAATATCTTCCCTCCATTCTCCGCGCTACTTATGATCTTGTCTACTATGTACTAGGAGATGTTGTATACGGTGCCCTCCGTGACCTTTCTACAGACATTCAACCAGGGCTTGCTCACCTAGGTCCACCTCTCTTTCCCATTCATCTTGGAAACAAGGTGTGCTGCCATTTTCTTCACCAAATCACCGATATCCACAATGTCGTAGTACCTTGATCCCTTCTTATAATCCTGGAATGCAATGGTTTCTTTAATTACTTCCTCATCCTGGAGGTCATCTATGATCGCGTCCCCTTTACTTAGGCATGTAAAGTGTGAGATTAATCGGGAGTTATGCGCATTACACCCTATGAAGAAGAATAAATCTTCGTTCATGCGCGTCATTAACCATTGGTACAGGCGCTCGGGCTTTCCAAAATATGACAATTCATAAAGCTGGAGAAGCCCTGCCTTCTCCATTTTCACCTTGACTACGTTCTTTATAGATTGGCATCCCATCAGGTGTTCGTTTGTTTTTGGGGTGCACCAGCTCCAGCGTCATTTCCTTTCGCAATTATACTCAACCGGTGATTGTAATCGATTACGGTCATCTATCTGATATGGGACTCCCACTCTTGCCCTAGAAAAACCCCATCCGAGTATTGCATCTCTGAGTACCATTCCTCATTGGTATCCAAAGGGATTTCTTCTTCTTTCTTCTTTCCTTTTCCCTTACCCTTTCCCTTCTTGGATTGTACTACAGGCTTATCAATTGGTTTTGTGGCCGTCATTTTACCCTTTGCTTTCATTCCCTAGTTACTTTTGAGTTATTTGAGAGTTTTCCACGCGCCCCATGCCCTAGAGTACAAACCCTAATTTCTGATTTTCCTCCTTCGATCATGGCATTCTTTCACAACATTCCCCACACCCATGAATCACTTTTGCTCCGGTTTGTAGATCTAGTGGACCGATTGTGCGTGAGTTTTTGAGATTTTCCTTCGCACGAGTTAGCTCTCGAAACCCTAGCTCTTGAAAGAAAATCGTTCTCCTTGTTTTCGCAAAGTAAAATAATGAACTACCCATCCTTGTATTAATATCTTTTCCTACTTTTACGCATTAAAGGCTAGGATACCTACCACCGTATGAAAATATTTAATGCGGCATTTTTCAAACAAACTTGACTTCAGCACTTTTCCTTGCATGCCCAATCCTTGTGCTAAAATTTTTCACTCGTGCCCAATCCTTACGTGAAAATGTTTCCAACCTTTTGGCGCATAGATAATCCATCTTGATAGAAGACTCTTGCACGCATGTTACCAATGCCAAAGGCACCTCTTCCATCCTCATGATTCTTTCTTTTTCCTACCTTGTGTTTTTGTGCTTTCTCCTTTGTACGTGGATTTCCAATGTAACTTTATTTTGTCATCCATCTGCCTTCCTAATGCATCTTTTCAACAGGGCCATATCAAATGGTCTACCAATTTAATCTTCCGAGAATAACTTCATGCCTCTTTTTATCACCTCACCCCACACTAAATCGATGTGCGGTCCTCTGCGCATTCATAATTCAAAAAGTAATAAGGTTACCGGCACCCAAGGCACAAAATAAGACAACAACACGAAAGGGAAAAACAAGAAAGGAAAAGCATAAAAGGAAATTCTAAACTAATTGGCAAAACTACCTTATTTACAAACACCAAGAAGCATTATTTATAGTAGGGTTTCAACCTACTCCCATTGAAGTGTCAAGTAATTTTGTTCCATCCAACGCAGAATCGGCACGCGCCCAAATCAAGGATGTATGAAATTACATAAGGACCCAACCAATGCACCTTTAACTTTCCAAGATGGCGTAGAAATTTTGAATCATATAGCAATACCATTTGGCCAACCTCAAACTGTTTGTTCTTAATGTGGCAGTCATGCCATGCCTTTTGCTTAGCTTTTTCAGTTGTTTGGCTCCATCTTTCTAGCGAGCACCTTTCATCCAACTTCATCAACTCATTTATTCTCTCTTCCAGCACTTGTTCATCATCCACTCCTCTTGCGCATGCTATACGTAGTGATGGTAGCATAAATTCAACCGGCAAAATAGCCTCGCGCAAACACCAGTTGAAATGGTGTGGCCTTGTTCAACATTTTATACGTTGTTCTATATGCCCAAAGGATTGCTGACACCTTGTCATCCCAATCCTACCTACCCATGTCACATATCTTAGTTAATGTGTGACTAAGGATTTTGTTAAAAGCCTCTGCAGTCCCATTTTCCTGAGGGTGATAAGGGGTAGTCTTGTGATGGGATACCATGAATTCTACCAATAGAATCCTGATTGTTTCATTTAAGAAGTGAGTGCCCCTATCACTTGTTAAACTTAATGGGCACCCATACCTGCTGATAATGTTCTCCCACAAAAATCTAGCAGCCATGGCTGCGGTGTAATCCCTTAGTGGGCGCGGCCTCTGCCCACCTTGTCAGATAATCGACAGTAATGATATACCGCGAGTTAGTCCTTCGCGTAACTGGTGAGATTGGTCCGACAAAATCTATTTCCCATTTCTCAAAAGGTTTTGCGCTAGCAATGGGGCACAAGGGCATCTCATCCCTTCTTCCAGGTTTTCTGAGGCACTGGCAGTGGTCACAGGCCTTGCAAAACTCAATACAATCCTGGTGAATCATCTCCCACCATAGTCCAGTGACTAGGATCTTGCACACGGTTGTATTCCCTGCATAGTGTCCTCCAGCAATCCCACCATGGGCTTCTTCTATTATAGCTACACATTCATGTTCTAATACGCACCGCGCAAAACCTCATCACGACCCATCTTATATAAATCCCCATTGATCAACATGAAGGGCATGGCGTGTATGGCTAACCTTTTCCTTTCAGAGCATTCATCCCTTCAAGCGCCACACCTTCTTTGAGAAAAATAGAAATGTCCTCTAGTTCTAAGGGCACGCCGCAACCTAAATAGTTGTGTATTTGGCATGGATTCCTCGATACTCTGTGCATCCTCTCCCAAATCAATCCTTGATAAATGATCTAGCCCACAATTGTTCTTTCCTGGTTTTACCACCACTTTGAATTTGAATTCCTGAAATAAAAGTACCCAACGGCATATGTGCCCTTACAACACTGCTTTGTTTACTAGATACTTCAAGGCCATATGGTCAGTGTAGAATATGAAGGGATTCACTAGTAGATATTGTCTAAATTTGTGGAGCATGTAGATCATTGACAATGCCTCATGCTCGGTCATTATATGATTCTATTCTACTAGTGTCAACTTTCTACTTGTAAAACACAAGGGATGATCAACAATCCCCTCTCCTGGTTGAGCAAGAACGGATCCCATTTCCATACTAGAGGCATCCACGTGGACATGGAAAGGTTTATCCCAGGATGGGAATCATAGAATCGGTGCGGTGATAAGCCTTTCTTTTAGAGTGTCAAATGCCCTCTGTTGTGCCTCTCCCCACTGAAAGGCACTCTTGTGTTTGAGCAATATTTCCAAAGGCATAGCGATCTTGGCGTATCCCTTAATGAACTTTCTGTAGTACCTAGTGTGTCCAAGAAATCCATGCACTATGCTTTGGCTGGTAGGCTCCCCTAACCCTACAATAACTGTAACTTTCGGGATCCACCAGTAAGCCCTCTTTGCATATGATATGTCCCAACAACGTTCCAAAAGGAGTTGCAAAGATACATTTCTTGATGTTGAGGGAGATCCTCAACTACCGACATCTTTCAAACATCAACCTCAAGTTATCACAATGGTCCCTTACCAATCCATACACTATCCAATCATCCAAATATACCTGAAGGAACTTGTGGATGAAGTCCTTAAATGCTTGTACCACTATGCACGAAAAAATACAGCGAGCACATTCTTCAACCCAAAGGGCATGACCATGTATGTAAAGCTTCCCCAATTGGTGGTGAAAGTTGTCTTTTCTTGGTCTTCCTTGACAATCCTTACTTGGTGATATCCTAAGAATCCATCTGTAAAGGAATAGACCTCACGCCCAACAACTCCTTCCAAAATCTCTTGATAAAGGGGGTGGGAAAAGGATCTATAATACAAACAAGCATTTAATTCCCTGTAATCCACACATATCCTAATCTACACATCCTTCTTTATGTTGATCATCATTGGACTTATCCACTATAATTTTCCATAGCCTCAATGATACCAGATGTTATCATTTTGTCTAGCTCTTCTTTAACCCTTACGTGCATATTGGGATTCATCCTATAAGGTCTCTTCCTAATCGAGCACGCACCATCTTTCAACTTTATTCTCATTTCTCCCAATGAATGGTGGATGCCTTTCAACTCATGGTATCTACGCAGGAATAAATCCTCAAATTTGTGCAAGAGATCGATGATCTTTGATACTTCCTTGTTTAACCAGTAGTCCCCAATGATAGCTTCCTTGGGCTCCTTTTCCGAGCTGATGTTAACTTTCTTGGTTTTGAGTGGTTCATGATACGTGTGCGCACATGCATCCACCTGCCATCAACTACTTGCGCACCCCAACCCGAATGGTCGATATTTAGGCTTTCCATCTCCTCTCCATCAACAACGTATACCATCTTTCCTTTCTCCTTTTCAGCACACGCGTGCTCAAATTGTATGTCTTCTGGTTCCTCCTCTTCGAACCATGCTTCTAAGCCACTGAGTAAGTTTACTAACCTATCTTCTTCCATGGCGCAATCCCCCAAAGTGAGGCATTTGATAGTCTACAATGCCTCATCAACTAGTTACTTAGTACTTTGGTACTTGAATGTGTGAACCAAGTTAGCTGCTAATTCTTGCCAACTTCCCGTTTGGCGGTGTGTTTCAGAATGAATATACCAAGCATGCGCACAACCTTGTAGTGTTGAATATAGCTTGTGCACCCAAAGGGAGGGTGGTAAAGCCACGCCTTCTCCCTAGACCCTCTCACATGCCTAGATGTGGGAAGAGGTGGGTCCATTGCCATTGTAATCCTTGATAGCGGTGGGTATGTTACTTTTTAAGAATTGGATAGTGAGCGCAATTCTAACTTCACACCATTCCAACAAGTTTTCACTATGCGTGGCCCACCACCTTGCTATTGTGCCTATCAAAACATAACCTAGCATACTTCATCACTCGTCCTCCCTCCAGTGAGCTTCCATCTCTCTTAAAAATACCTCAGGGTATGCATCCCCAGAATACTTGGTTATTACCTTTCTTCCTAAGTGTCGAACTATACGCGTCATGGTTACCTTGGTTACTGATCCTTTTAGATGTCACCCAATCAATTCATAGGTCCCATGCACCCAATTATCGCATGCTATACTGGTAGTACAACCGATGATTGAGCATCATCAAACTGGATGACTCCTGTAGGGTGGATGGTCTTTGGATCTCTTATGGAGCGCACATATATTTTGTCCAGGACTTCCTCCCCAAGGGGTTCAGTATAAGGGGTGGACTTCCCATCAACTAGTGGTATAACTACCTGCTCTTCCTTGTTTTCAAAGCTTATGTACCCCTTGTTAAACCAGAGATCTACATTATTCTTATAGCACCATGGGCGCCCAAGTAACACTGGGAAGTTATCCTTCGGCAAGCGCCAAGACTTCAAAATCTCCGGTGAACTTAGTCCCCTGAATGGTAATGGTTGCATCCTTCAATACACCTATGGGCATTGCCTTTGTCTTATTTGCCATATATAGCACATTTGAAGATGGCTGTAATGCAGGTCTTCCCATTTGATGTCAAGCATCCAAAGTGAGAACATTAACCTCCACACCTGTGTCAATGAGGATGTTGCTAAGCAACCATCCATCCACTACTGCATTCAAGGTAATCTCTTTGTCATAATCAAGGCTGTGAGGTGGGAGGTTTGCATGTAGGATCTACCTTTCGTGTTCTTCCCGGTGCGTGGTACCTTTTCCCTCAACCATGCTCCTAGAAGGGGAATAATATTCTCCTGCCTTAGCAGTTTACACACCTCCTTAACCTCGTCCAAGTCACCCTTTGGCACTTCTACAGTTCTTCTTTGCTCATCCTTTCTAGTTTGCTCTTTTAAGCATTGGATCTCCCCTTGTAAACTTTGAATTATGTCCATGGTTTCCTAGTAGACTTCTTTCTGGTGAGATGGGTTTGGATACTTCCCATGTACTACTTCTTCTCTCGAAACAGAGGTCTCTGCCTAGGCACTTCCTTTGTGCGTGTGAACTCCGCCCTTGTTGTTACCATAACAAGCTCTAGTTATGATTCATGTATTACTCGTGGAAGCCATTGCACATCATCCTTCTTAATACTCACCATGGTAGCACCCTTATCCTTCCGGTACTACTGACTCATATGTTTGTATAACTCTAGGCACTCTTCGTACTTATGTTTTTTTCCACACCAGGAGCATTGTAGAAGATCTGGACATTCACGCTTATAATGGTCTGTGGCTCCACAATTAAAACATGTCCCACGCGGGAACTCACTTCTTCCTCTGTGGTTACCATGACCACGAAATCCTCCACGAAACCCTCTTCCATGCGCACCTCCATCTCTGTGCTCCCCATACCCACTGATCATCTCCCTTGGAACTACTGCTGGCAATGCCGGTTTGGCGCGCACTTTAAGATAAATTACCTCATGAATCTAGTCAATCAATCTACAATCCTTGGTGTCATGTGTGGTTGAGGTACATATCTTATAATAACAAGATATGATTTTGTGGATCACGTGCTGCTGAGAGGGCACCTACTTACATCATGGTCCTCATGACATATTTTGCAATTTACCACTACGACACATGCACCGCCTGCCCTTAGTACATATCCCACAATTATCCTTGTGTGCCCTTCTATGTTACAATCCATACACCACATCCCTCCGTGAATCTCTCGGGCGTGTTGGTAGATAATTTCTCCAATTGCTTAGCCATGGCAGCAATCTGAGCCTCTAGAAATGGGCTAACACCAGTGTCAACACTACCAATTGCCTCAACGCATAAAGCAGCTTCTAACACTTCGCGTGGGTCTGTGAATGTTTTATGAGATAAAGCCATCCTAAAGGGTGTGATCAACCCTCAACAAACTACTAAGCATGTTGTGAAGGGTGGATATCATAAGACATTTTAGATAATAGAGTTTTAAAATGTGCATCATATTCCCACACGTTGTTTGCCATTCCCTACTGGATTTCTTTGAGAGAGCTAATGCTCTTCTGTTTAAACTCAAGTATGTGGAATTCCACCAAGAATGCATTTCTCAACGTGGTATAATCCACAATAGTCTAATGAGGGTCATAGTTTCTATACCAACTATGCGCACGTCCTTGCAAGGTCATCATAAATTAACTGGCCTTTCGATCCTGGGTCGTGATTCCCTTCGCGTGCCATAGTAGCTCACACTTATGCACATGCTCCATGGCATATTTTATCCCACTGTAATCTGGTAAGTATAGAGACATCTCAAAAAATACTTGAGGAGGTGGTGGGGCCCCGCCCTCCCGATCCAGTCCCTTTGTTTCCTTTGGTGTTTCCTCCTCCGATGGATCCACTAGATCCTAAGCCACCAACTCCACCACTTCGACCTCCAGATCCTCCTGTGTTAGGTATAGGCCTGTGTTTGTTGTGCCAAATAATCTCGTCATCCCACTTGATTGCATGCCAACGGTTTGTGAACTAGTACCACTCCTAGTCGTATTTCCTCCACCACTTCCTAACGCACTTCCAAAACCAGTTGTATATGTGCCTTGCCCAAACATTCCACCAAATACTGGAATAGTTTGTGAAGCCATAGAAGTCCCAAATGAGAAGTTATATCTTTTAGGTGCCAATCGGTTGCTTTCACTGAAATCAAATGGATCAACTGTATTTTTCCCTCATCGAACAAACTAAGCACCAAGGTTCGGTCACTAGGTGGGGTCAGATGCACGCCAACAACTCTTCTTTCTCTACGTGATGAATCTCATCAGAAGCCACAAGGTTTTCTCTCCCACGCTTACCAAGATGGGGTACCACAGACTATTTGGGTTCCACATCCTCTACGTGAACCTCAACTCCTTTCCACCAAGTCTAGCTCCATAACCCACTTGTAATCCTACATTTTCTATCGATCTCCTTTTCATGCACTTTTTTATACTTGAGCCGTCTCTCCTCCCTTTCCTATTCATTAAATCGGATCAGCCATCATTCCCAACCTCGGCTTCCTCACCAAACATTGAGGGTGGTTTAACTAGCCATAGGAAATGCCTCTAAACCCATAGTTACCATCAAGATTTTGATTGCAAGGGAATAGCACACATAAATGATCCCTAGGCTCTTGAAAAACTCAAACTCGGTAAATTTTGGACATGAATACGTGGAGATGGCGTATTCAGAGTGTAGCTAGTCAATACTCCTTTCCACCAATGATCTATATAGACGAGTCCACGTTAGATCAAGCATCTTACGAGGTTTTGATACGTTTCTTTGGTCCAAGGGTGTGATTTATAATGCCACCCCGATCTAGATGTATAAGCCGAGAGCCATTCGAATAACTCTACTGGGAAACAACAGAAGAAGGTTTCATACAACTCATGATAAAGAGTGTCCTCCACCCATCTTCATGTGTTAAACCTAGGTCTAGTATTGAATCTCTGGGTGAATTCGTCCTCCGTGATTTTAAACCAATCTTCAACACCTTCAAGTGTTAAGCACTCTGCCATCACTTTTTGCATAGATCATGATGTATGCCATGTTCCACTACAACTTTGAAAAGAGGTCCTCAGCAACGGAACCAAGATGTAGTCATTTTTTCACCCCACTAAGAACAAGGGAACCTCATACGCACCGGCCTATCACCCAATGGGTGCTGGGCACTCACCCGAGGCACGCGAGAGGGAGACGAGTCTCTCTTTTATGTGAGTTCAGTGGAAGGCATGCTCATGATCTTGACTTAGTGATTCAAAAGACACGAAAAAGCTATAGAGCTCAAAACGGCTTCTATACCCCTTCAGTCATAATAAAATAAAAGTGCGCAACAAAAGTAATAGAACTAGGAAGTTGTAGATCCACCATTATACATAGCATTCAAGTAAGCTTCATGATTATACAAGAATAGAAGTACAATAGAAATATGCAGTGTCTGAGAGAAAGATTCGTAATACATTTGTCATGGCAACCTTATCACATTCATTAATAGTATTACTTATAAAATATTACGAGAAGGCGGATGTAGTCATGCGCCATGTGTGGATCCATACATGTATTTTCACAAAACAAAAATTGCATTCCCCATTTCCCCATTACATCCTTACTTTGGAATCCTTTACCCATTTTCATCCCATAGTTCTCACAGTAATTCTGTAGAGCTCCGCTACCTCTCTTGTCTCTGTTCTTTGCCAAGGGCATGCGTATAAATAGGCATATGAGCTCTAACAAACTTCTCTGTAGCCTCAAATTTGGCCCCAAGTGTCAAGGTGTGGGTCCCAGCGCATGCCTCTCCATGTCATGATTAAATTTTTGGATCTTTCTATCGTAAGGTATATTCCTTCCAGGACACCCTGTCACCAAGCTGGAACCTTATCCAAATGGAACACATTCTTCATGTGTCCTATCCAAAAGGCCAAAAATGGCTAAGTCCCGAATTGTTCTTCGCACGGCGTGCATGCCCTGGGTTCTCCAAGAAGCCTTTTGAATACTACCCTATGCACCTTAACTTACATGCTTCCTTCACCTGTGTGTGCCTACTCACATTTAATATTTGGAAGCTATTATAGGGGCCTAATAGGTGGGAAGTGGCGATTCATCTCACCACCCAATTCCTCTACCAATTTGGTAAGTAGGTTGGTTCGGTATGTAAGAAAGTCTGCATAAAAACTTTCGGAGGGTCTTTATACTCCTTGAGTCCAATCCTTTTGAAACCCCCTTCAACTACAAGTTGCCAACATTCAACATAAGTTCAAACTCATGAAATCTCACTCATCTCGTGGCGCTCATCCCGAGGCTGCATTGGCTCAAGGTGGTAGACAAAGTTGAAAGGAATGATAAGAATATTGTTCCAAGCTGCAATCTCAAATGATAATAACACACCACATTAGATTTGCAAAACAAAATAACTGAAATACTATATGTGGAAATTCATCATAATCCATAATGTTCAATACATTACAATACTGATGAATTGAATTACTCAATAAGAAATATGTACATATAGGATGAGGAAAGTGCAACTACTACCTAAATCACTGGTGAAGAACTCCCACTAATCGATACAAGTAGTGAAGTTAACTCCAAAAGACTACTAAGATAACTCCACATAACTAAAAAGCTAACTCAACACAACTAGTAAGTTAACTCCACACAACTAGTACACCTAAACAAGCTAACCCAATAAGTGTAGGGCTAACACAAGTGTAAGAATTATCCTTATAAACAAATAAAAGGATAAATAATAACTTACACTAACACCCTCCTATAAGCATAACTTAGGTGAGCAAAAAGAAGGTGGGTCCTGCAACAAGGCTTGATGAGGTACCCGCATACAATAAGCGGGAAAAATGGATGCCACAAGGTACCCAAAACTAGTAATAACAAAGTAATGAGAGAAAAAATCCACTTTAATATATCCAAGAAGCTCGGTTCCAAAAACTCATATAATATTGAAGAAGTTTGGTGTGCACTATAAGTCGAATTTGTTGCTTGATCATAGAACTCAAAAACAACTCACACCTTGGGTTTCACTAGAATAGCTTCATGCAAGGAGACTATGAATGAAGTGATGTCGAAAGTGTAAACAACACCAAACAAAATTTTATCAAGCTGCTACAAATAGGTGTGATGCGATCCAAGAATAACCAAGAAAACAAGGCAAAGACACGAGATCCAAATAATTTGGAGTGTCGGGTTCTAAGAAAAGCTAAGGCAACAAGGCAAGGACACAAAATCCAAAGAAGCAATATCAACACGTAACAAGGCAAGGACACAAAACCCAAAGAATTAGTATAAACACCACACCCTCTCATATTGTTGAATGGGTAGAGTGACACCACAGATCTGTATGAGTTGCCAAAATCAACTACTCAAACACTGACAAACTAACACAGGATTCGCGAGAATAGGTCCCCATAAGAGAGAGGCTGTCGACATGCCAAAAAAAGTGTAGAAAATACAGATCCAAAATATCTCAACAAACAAGAGAGATATAAATGTATACACCCATAGATACAAGAATGCAACAACCAAAAGTTTAGGACATCGGGCTCAATTGAAATTACGTCGACAAGTGAGTACAACACCCTCCCAAATTTGACACTTTATAATTGAGTACATGTAAATATTACAATGAGTAAAGATTACCTTTTAAATTTGAAATATGTGTATAAAAATGTCACCAATGTGTAGATCTCTAAAAAAATACACAATTTCAAAAAATCAAATCACCTTAATCTGAGCTATGGATAAAAAGTTATGAGATTTAGAAGGTTTTGCTATTAAAATAATATTTTAATGTTGATGTTTTTTTAAAAGGTACACATGACACCCAAATGTCCAAAGGGTAAAAGAGTGCATCCACACGATACAAGCTTGCGACCAAAGGATAAAAGCTTGTGCCCAAAACCTAAATGTCCAAAGGGTAAATCATTGCATTCAAAGGGTACACGTCAATATCTAATGGATAAAAGAATGCACCCAGAGGGTACAGATCTATGTCCAGTGGATAAAAGACTACATCCAAAATAGAAATATCCAGAGGGTAAAAGAATGCATCTGGAAGGTACACACTTATATCCAATGGATAAAAGAATGCACCTAAAGGGTACATATTTGTGTCGAGTGGATAAAAGAATGAATCTAGAAGGTACACACTTATATCCATTAGATAAAATAATTCACCCAGAGCATACAAATCTACGTCCAAGTGGATAAAATACTGCATCCAAAACAAAAATATCCATAGGGTAAAATAATACATCTTGAAGGTGCACACTTATATCTAATGGATAAAAGAATGCACCTAGAGCATACAGATCTACGTCTAGTGGTTAAAAGACTGCATCCAAAACAAAAATATCCATAGAGTAAAAGAATGCATCTAGAAGGTACACACTTATATCCAATGGATAAAAGAATGCACCCAAAAAGTACAATTGTTAATACAAACTTTGACTACAAATATCACTTTTTTGGCACTTGTATCAAAAAGCTGAGAGAAACCCAGAAAGATGATATAATTTTTGAGTCAAAAATATGTCTATACATAATTGTATGGATTTTTTTGGAGAAATGTGCCAAAAAAATAGTAAAATGTCCACATTTTACTGTCTCAAAACATGGTCGAGTTTATAGTCGATTATAGGGTTTTGGCACCTTCCCAATCAAATGGTACACTCATATTTACATAAAAATGCATGTTGCAGAAAAGTGCTAACAAATTTTGAATATATGAAAATAATAAACCCTTGCTTGCAAAGAAAAACTTATAGATGGATGTCTACATCATCTATCACTCTGATACCATGAAAGGAACGATAATAAGATTTTTCCAAGCCATGATATCGGATGATAACAACACACCACATTAGATTTGTGAAACAAAAGAGCTAAAATACATAATATGGAAATCCATCATAATCCATAATGTTCAATAAATTACATTACAATGACTTAAATTACTCAATAAGAAAGATGTACATATAGGAGGAGGAAAGTGCAACGACTACCTAAATCAGTGGTGAAGAACTCCCATTAATCGATATAGGTAGTTAAGTTAACTCTAGAAGACTAGTAAGATAACTCCACATAACTAAGAACCTAACTCAAAATAACTAGTAAGCTAACTCCACACAATTAGTACACCTAAATAAGCTAGCCCAACAAGTGTAGGACTAACACAAGTTTAATAATTATCCTAATAAATAAATAAAAGGATAAATAATAACCTACACTAACAAAAACATCTAAACACTTCTTCAAATCCCTTTGTGCCAAACATGATCATCAATAGATTAAACCCATTCAAGTGGCTTAGATTCAGCTCACAGACTTTTCCGAGATCACTAACGATTTTGCGGAACATTATTAGCTAGTTTTACAAACACACGGGAGGCCACCAATGAGTGATTTGTCACTTTGCAATAGTGTATCGAGGTGGTACTGTTAAGATATTTTCCAAAGATCGTGCTCATTGTAATGCCCCTCTTTCTTTGGATGAACTTTATGCTGCTCTATGTGTCTTGTTGATGATAGATCTCTAGGATTGGATGACTATCCATGTGAATTATACAAGGCCACTTGGTCTTTTGTTGGTACAGACTTGCTTGAGTATACAATGAATTTGTCCAATCCAATTCTTTAGGGAGCTTCATCAATCAAGGAAACATTAAGTTTATCGCAAAAGTAGGTGATTTAAGTTTATTACTAGTTGGCAACCTATCACTCTTTTGAATGTTTCTTACAAAATTCTTGCTAAGCCCTTGCTCTTCACATTGTCGATTTGTTACCTAAGATTGTTCAACCCGAGTAAATGGGATTTGTCAAAGGATGTTATATTTTGGATAATATCATTGTGTTCTGGGAAGGAATGGAATGGGATTGGTTGTCTTTGCAACGGCCTCTATTCCTTAAAATAGACTTTGAAAAGGCTTATGATTGTATTGAATGGCCTTTCATTTTGGCCATGCTCATAGCCTTAGGTTTTGGTGAATTCTTTACCTCGGTTGTCCAAACTCTATTTTCTAATGTTTCTGCTTGCCTCACTATCAATGGTCAACAGTCCTCTACAATTGGCCTTTTTATCTATCAAATAGATGTGCCCTCTTGCTCCTCCTCTTTTTGTTCTACTTGTTGATGCTCTTGGATATCTCATTCCTAGGCATGTTGAACAGGATCACATTTAGGGAATTTTCTTTCTACGGATCATTCTACTCATCTCATTAATACACACGGATCATTCTACTCAGCTCATTAATGGGCACTTTACTGATGATTCTTTTCTTACCCTTGCTGAAAATGAGTAAAATTTTGTGGAATCTTTTTATTGTCTTGACATCTTTTGTCTTACTTCATGATCCAACATTAAGATGGCTAAAACTTTGGGCTATCAAAAGGTTTCCACCCAATGCCTAACTAGCTGAAATCCTACCTCGGAAGTGGATTAGGTGCAGAGAATAATTCAAATTTTTAGGCATACCTTTTTCCTTTGATATTGATTCTATTACGCTATGGAAATATGTGATTGATAAAGTTGAGCAAAAAGTCTCTCGGTGGTCTTCCAAATCTCTCTCCTTGGCTGGTAAATTTTAGGTGTGCACCAAAATTCTTGTGGCCACCCATGTTTACTATTTTTCTTGTTGGTGCCCATCTCAGGCTTCCTTTTCCAATTTTACCAAGCTACTTGGGATTCTTTGTTGGTTTAAAAGTTCTAGTTCAACTATCTTTCATTAGGTCACTTAGGAGGTTTTTGTCTCCCTCGTGATCAAGGTGACATGGGAATAATTGATGTCTACAGGAAAAGCATGTCTTATGTTCTAAATGGGTGGTGTGATGCCTCTTTGGTAATTAAGCTTAGAAAATTTTTCTTCACCATTGCATTGCTTTAGGTTCCCCTTATGGAAAAATATGTTGGGCTAATATAGGGTTACATACCTTAATTATCACCAAGGAACCTGTTAAGATTACGCACATTTTTCGCCAAGAGCATATGGAAGGCCTTTGAATTTGTGAAGTCATTGATGTGATGGATTAGAGATAGCTTTTACACTGGGAATTCCTTCAATTCCCATAATATCTCGGTGTTCTCCCATTGTCACACAGAATATAGTATCCCACTTGCTGAAACTTTGGGTATCAAAGCTCTCCGTTTATCTCGAAAAGGGATCCACACTATTCAAGATTTGGTTTTCAATGAGATATTAGATTTCATGGCTCGAGCTCAAGATGAGATTGAATTTTACCAATTCAGTTCTTTCATCTATCCACACAATTCAAGAGTTGATGTTAGATGGCATGCTTCACAAAATGGGACTTAAACCTCTAAATGTGGGGTGGTGAGATTAGTGGTGGAATTATAGCATATCCTTTCTTCACTATAATGCCGAATAATTTACCGACTTTTGGGTCCTATTTTTCGTGCCATTTCCAAAATCAATGCTCATTGGGGTCTACAATTAGCCTAGACTACTTGGATTTATGGGCTTTCCCATTCCTGGAACCCATTGTTGGAACCTAAATTCAACCATTTTTTATGGTCTCTTACTTATCATGGTCTTCTGTTGGTAAGCATCTTAGCCACCTTGGCCTTCCCAATCCTAAATTCCCCTTTTTTTCTCACCCTGAATCTTTTAAGATTTTGGTCCTGTCCCCATTCTCAAGTTTTTTGGTCTTGGATTCATATGCTATTTCAACCCTACCACCCTGAATTCTTTCATTGGTGTATGGAATTGTTTAAAGATTTCAGTTATTGGCCAACCTATAGTTTTGGCATTTGTTTAGAGCATGTATTCTCTTTTATATTTGGAAAGCTTGTAATTATTTTATATTCCAAAGTGATCATTCTATTGTTTTATTTTCCACTAATGATAAAGTGGCTATTTTGTTTTTTATATGCCTAAAAATTCAAGCTCAAGCTAAAAACATTACTTTGGATTTTTCGATCCACAAGAATTTTTGGCACACTGCTGAGAGTGCTCCTTGTGTGATGAGTCAGGTCCCTCCTAACCCTTTACTGCATCCACCTTGGCCATCTCTACCATGTCAACCACCTCGTAAGGACCACATCATAGAATCCACTCCCGTAGTCACTTCTCCACCTCTCCCTGTGGTCACCCTTGACTTTGTCCTCTTCAAGGCGGAGCTAGAGTCATCCTCATGAGGAAGGTAGTGGTAGGTTCTTCGATGGGCTTCTCCTCTACATGGATTTCAGACTTTTATTGGCTCTCATCCCCCTGGTTGGGAAATTATGGTACCTCAGTAAATGAAAATTCCTTATTAGGATGGTGACAGTTGATCCTCCTTTGGCTTAGCCAAGTTGAGATTTCATCCCTCCTCGGGATGATCCTCCTCATCCTCTCAAAGCAAAGCGGTGGCATGTGCTTAATGTTATTTGGTTTTATATAGCTCCTATGTTTTACCTTGTGGTGTTCTATGATGGCCCTTTGGGCATGTTGTGTTGACCTCATGGATTTTTTGTGGGACCATTAGTATTCCATTCGCCCATGCTATTGTAACTCTCATTTTTTTTTAATATAATGAGTACTTCAATAGTAAATTCTTCAAATTCATTACTAAAATATAAGACCTAAACATCATGTCCAATGAGACGTATTTTCTAATTTAGTACCTAATTTTCAAAATAAAAATTATTTTTCATCCTTAGTCCTTGTAGGAAATGCAAAATTTCAATATGAAGGAAAAAATAAAGGATTTGTATTTGAATAGTAAGAATATGATAAAGCCCACCACACAAAAACCATTTTTTCTTATGTACCTAAGTGTTTGTGTAGAAGAATTAAGGTTTTGATCATTAGAAGTGCATGTGTGAAGATTATAGAAATAGAAAAAGTACAGTAAAGAATCTACAACCAATGATGAAGTAACCCAATTTGGCTAGAATTTCAATGAGTTGATTCTCGGTAGATGTTTTAGGATTTTTAACATTATCACCAGCCTCTTAATGTTCTATGTTTATCAGCTTTTCCAAACTATCTTCTTTCACACACACCAGATCTTTCTTGATATATTGGTTTCTATGATGTGATGTGTATAGTGATTAAATCTATTGAAATCAATGTGGGTAAAAGGTTGGATATGAAGAATGAAAAACATCACCTTTTCCATCTTTGCCATTTTGAGATTCAAAATCTATATTCATGACAAAAGCCTCTTTTCCTTGAGTAGAATCAAACTCAAAAGATGTGAGCATACTCTTATTCAAAATTCCTGTTAAGAAGGTTTTCATCTTGAATGGAATCAACCTTGGGGAATCAAACACCATCTCGTTCCTTTATCCTTCCTTGAGAAGGTCTCCACTTTCATGAAAAGGTAATGAGCACAATGTTAGGACTAAAATATCTAGATTTCATTTTCCCAATCTTGAACACCATAAAATAGGGAGTTCATTTCCATGATGAATTCATCCTCTTCTTGAGTATATTTAGTTTCAAGAGGCCTACTAATGAGGCCATAAATTGGCCATAAATTACCGTTATTTTGTCCTTCAAGTTACCTTCAAAAGTGGATTTAAATGTAATCTAGGAACTTATAGTTTGTTTAAGATAGAATATAGGATATATATCTTCTTCATTCTTTATAAATATTTTATTATCTATTTTGTTGACTAATCCTATTGATTATTTGGGAAAAGATGCAAAGTCTTGTGTATGCAGGCTATAAAGGAAAGATAATGCTAGTATTGGGAAAATTGGAATTGATCATGAACATTACATTTAAAATCAAATCTGATTTCATATTCATATTTCTCTTGAAAAATTATGCAATTTCAAAACAATAATCATCTCAATTTGAGCTCTCATGAAAAAGTTATAGTTGTTTTAAGTTAGTTCCGGAACTCACCTTTGAAAGAGATCAACCAGAGCAAACAAGAAAATATATGCTGAGATGAATTACACAGGAGACAAAAACAATTGTGCAAAATAACTCCGGATGTTTTATTCATTCATTCAGGATGATATAAATACAATAGCTTGATCCTTAATTGAAGGAGTCAAAGCTTATCTTTGATAGCACTCTCAATCCCTTAAATCACTCAACCTCACTTATCATTATGAGTTGTCTTTACAACTCATAATGCACACTAAATAATATATTTGAATATTATATTCCTAATATTCAAATATCCAAACCATTTCACACTAAATACTTTATTTTTCCTAACAATCACCCCCTTAGTGTGAACATGGGGAAAACTTATCTTGAACTGTAACTTGTCGCCTGATGCTGACTCATGACCTAGATGATTTTCAAAGTGGTTTATCATCAACCAATGAAATGGTTTTTCAAAGTGGTTTACCATAAACCAGAGAAGGGTGGTTTTACCAATGGTTTACCAACAACCAAAATGGTGGTTTTCAAAGTGGTTTACCATAAACCAAAGAGGCGTTTTCAAAGTGGTTTACCAAAAACCAAAAAATATCATGTTGATTGCAGTTTATTTTCAGCCCTCATCATTTTTCACACTTCAGGAGATTACATGGGAATCTATTACAATTGTGAATAGGAATATTACTTTTGTTCTTTTTTTTTATCACACCAAACTGGAAAGAAAACACACAACTGAAAAACTTGGCCACCAATCCAATGTTGCGGCCTCATCGATGGTACCTAACGAGAGGTCACCCTCCATTCGCCTCCAGCCTCCATCTCTTCATTTAGAACAGGAAATCATCTGAATTGTAGTCAGGGTCTTCTTTCACTTCTTCTTCTTCTTCTTCTTCATTTTTTGTTTCTTCTTTGACTACATTTGCTTCATTTGTTTTTAGACTTCCATTGAGTAGATCTTTAGCTCGAATCCTGCAGTACAACATTGTATGTCCCTTTTTCTTACAATAGAAACACTCAGTTTCTTCTTTGTTTTTAGAAAAGTTCTTGTATCTCTTTTTAACAAACAAAGTTATTTCTTCAATATTTTCTTTTGTATTTCTTTTCTCTTCTGCTAAGAGTGTTGAAATCATATCTTCAAGTGTCTGAGAAGGCATTTGTCCTAGTGTGAACACCACATTACTGTATTTTGGAGGAAGACTGTTTAATAGTATTGCTTTTGCATCTTCATCATCTATATCAGTTTTAGTCTCTGCAAGTTGTCTTTTTAGAGATCTTAGTTCATTTATATGGCTGGAAATTGTTACCCCATCATTCATCTTGAGTTTATACAGTTGTAGTTTTAATGTGAATTTTGCATTTGTTGCTTTAGCACCAAACGTTTTACTCAGCACATCCCATATCTCCTTTGAAGTTTTGTCTAGATCTACATAGTGCAATTCCGTGTCACACACTGCAAGTCCTATTATTGCCTTAGCTTTGTCATTCCTAGCTTGCCATTCTATTGCTTTAGTAGAATCTGTTGGTAAATTCTCTGTGCCAGATACAATTCCCCACAAGTTCTTATGCATCAGTTGCATTTGTAGTTTTACTTTCCAAGTGTGAAAGTTTGTTCCGTTAAACTTGTCAAGTGGTATCTCCATATTATCCTAGAGCGTCGGTTCAACCGAAAATGTGCTCGTCTAATTTTGGTTTTTAGGGTATTGGTTTCAACCGATAATGCACCCAAATTACAAAAAGAAATACAACCTATTATTCACCTAGACACAATTTTTGAAAATTTAATAAAGCTCTAATAATTATTTAATAGTGGTGATGAAAATAAGTAATAAACATGACACTAACATGGCCGACTATTTTAGACCATTCGACCTAAGCAATTGACTATAGCTCAACTAAAGCTAAAGACCACATTAAAATATAAATGCTAATAAAGACACATGCTTTTATAAACATAACCTGGCAGTGTATGCGATGACATAAGCGAGTAAGCGAGTAGCGCAGATGCATCGAATTAATGAAATCAATGTAATTTGAAAGAAATCAGTCCACGTGCCTTGCAGATGTGATCTCTAAGCTGCCACGTTTAAAATCCATGCATTGGACTGATCATTCTACGAATATACGCCTCCAAATTAAATCCACACACAACTGACACGTTGATAACAATATCAAAGTGAATGATCACGAACAGAATTATTCTTGATTGAAAAACATGTTCTGCATTTCTTCCAACGTGAGATCTCTGGTGGACGACTTTAAATACGCAGGAAAATATAATCTTTTTCATAGATCAAAGAATTTCATACTCTTAACAATGAGAATTGAGCTATCAAAATCTCTGATGCGTCAGATTAGCTTTCATTACAGAGGTTGTCTCTGAGCGTGAAGATAAGCTAAATGCTTGGATCGAATCCCAAATCATGGAGAAAAATACTACCCGAAATGGAATTTGATCTCCACAGATCTGTAATATATCTCTCATCGAATTGCAATACGCAAGACTACTCAACAGATCCAGCTAATAGAACACTGAGATTGCTAAATACAACACAGTCAAAAAATGCATTAGATAACTCAATCCCATGATGGTCAAACAAGGAGGCAATCCATTAATCAATCATTATGCTCAGAACGCCATTGCTCGATACCGGATGAAAGAGATCAACCAGAGCAAAAAAGAAAATATATGCTGAGATGAATTATAGGTACAAAAATAATTGTGCAAAATAACTCCGGATGTTTTATTCATTCATTCAGGATGATATAAATACAATAGCTTGATCCTTAATTGAAGGAGTCAAAGCTTATCTTTGATAGCACTCTCAATCCCTTAAATCACTCAACCTCACTTATCATTATGAGTTGTCTTTACAACTCATAATGCACACTAAATAATATATTTGAATATTATATTCCTAATATTCAAATATCCAAACCATTTCACACTAAATATTTTATTTTTCCTAACACTCACAGAGTTAGTTCCAGAACTTGCAGGTTTAGTTTCGGAACTCACAAATTTAGTTCCAAAACTTGTATCAATTGAATGGCAAGTTAGTTTCAGAACTTTCACTTCATGGACAAATTAGATTTAGTTCGGAACTTGCATAAAATGAATGATATCTTTAGTTTTGAACTTGCATCAATGGAATGATAGTTTTGAGGGATTGTGAAAACTCATAGATTCCAATGGGAAATATGAGAGAGGTTTTTGTTCATAGAAATGTGTTTAATAAAAACCTCATTCATATTTTCTACAAGTTTTACCAATGAAGAGATATCTAACTTTTAGTGAGCTGCAATTCGAGGAAAAATGTATCAGACGAACACTAAAAGTTCCATAAAAAGAAATAGAAAAGTAAAATGGAAAATATGAGAGAAATTTTTGTTCATAGAATTTTTTTAACAAAAATTCATTCATATTTGTTACAGGTTTTACCAATGAAGAGATATCTAACTTTTAGTAAGTTGCAGTCAGGAAAAGTGTATCAGACGAGCACTAAAAGTTCCATAAATAGAAATAGAAAAGTCAAATGGAAAATATGAGAGAGGTTTTTGTTCATAGAAATTTTTTTAACAAAAACCTCATTCATATTTGTTACAGTGTTTTACCAATCAAGAGAAATATAACTTTTAGTGAACTGCATTCGAGGAAAAAGTGTATTTGACAAGCGTCAAAAGTTCCACAATCAAAAACAACAAAGTCAAATGGAAAATCTGAGAAATATATTTGGTCAAAATCATATTTTGAGGAAAATCCTTCTTCCAATAATGTAGAGGAATAAAATCATTATGATTCTTGTTACCGAAAAGCAAGGAGAAGATTTGAGAGAAAATCTTCCTAAAATAAGTGAGATAAGATTTGACTTCAATAATATATCTCTCTCCATATTTTGTGGAGATGAAGATCTTAGTTGTTAGGATTGGAATAAAGATAATATCATATTGTATTTCCTAAAATAAGGATTTGGTTGGATGCATAAATTATAAATGCAACCTTCCACACTTAGATATGTAATGTTTTTCTCTAAAGAAATAAAGATCTATTCTTTCCTCTCAAATATTTTGTAGTTTTAAGATCTCAGAAGTATGATTTAAATCCTCTTCCAAGGATTGAGCTAGCCAATCATTCCAAAGAAGATGTATATGTGTATTTATGTTTTTTTATTCATTCTGTTGTATTTTTTTAATCTTTGTATTGTGAAAATTCAGTCTGTTGTAAACCTACATGTGTTTCATTCAATTGTGTTTATTTTTAATTCAACAATTTCATTTATGCAAGTGTGTTTCTTTCATGCAAATTTCATTTATGCAAGTGTGTCTTTTAATTCATGCAAGTGCATTTCTTTCATGCAAACTTTAATTCTACAAGTGTGCCTTTCAATTTCTGCAAGTGTGCTTTATTTTATGCAAGTTTGGTTTGTGTTTAAAGGATTTACTTTCCAATATTTTCTTCTCTTAATGCATACAACCTTTGGACACCAACATGGATTGACATTATTAATGGCAAGGATTGACAACCCTCATCACTTACACATCATGTTATTATGTTGAAGCTTGATAACATGATCGGAAAAATAGGACTTACATTCCAAGAAGTTGTTTGATATTACTTTGTATTCATGAGCTGCACCACTCACCACCTCATGATTTATTTTTGTGAGTCAATATTTTCATGACCATCATTACTAACAAATAAAGAATCTACATTTATGCTCAATGGGAAGAATACATTATCAAGTTATGGTTCTATCGAGATCATCATGATGCTTTCTAACCAAATCTATCATACTTGGATACTCCTCCATCAACATGGGAATCTCAACATCTTCCTCTAAAGCTCTGAAGAATTTGTAATGCCTTAAATATTTAAATAGAATATCTAGCCTTATTTCAACTTATCTTTGAATGTTGTATTTCATTTTCCTGATGATAAGGAGCTTCTTCATCTTACCATTAACTGGAATGGTGGCATACGACCAATCTATTTGTATATCTCTGCCAACATCCTTATAGAAGCTTCAACTCAAATACATAACATATGATGCCGACGTGTCAGCTATATGTGTTTTCATCATGATCTTCTTGTCGGAAAATATTTAAATGTTACACGAGCATCCTTGACTGGATAATAAGTGGTACTTCTTTGGTTTCTAAGGAGTACCAATAACCAATAGTGGCAATGAGAGAGAGATAGATAGCTTTAGAAACTTTTATAGGTATGCCATTTTAAGAGGCACCATAGTTGATAATGAATTTATTTAGTTTATATCTATTTACGAGTAAGGTAAGATATAAAGGTTCTATCTTCTTATATGTGGAGGGCGTATAAGAAAGAAGGTTTTGAGAAGGAGTGTATGAGGAGTGAGAGGTTGTTCTTTGGAAGTTTCATTTTTGGAACATGAACTTTAACTACTTCCTTTGATAAACCAAACAATCCTATCAAATTTCTTGGGATGAGTTCTCAAGTACTCAGACTCAGAAATCTGAATGTTACTTTTTTGAAATGGTCAATAATTTTAAAAGGTGAAGAATTGGTAAGAACATCGAGAACTATGTCAACATCGACATGAGTAGGATGTTCATTCTTATGATCCATAGAAGAGGAATATGATTTTTAAAAGAATATGAAAGAGATATAATTGAAGAGGAAGATAGAGTCTTAATTGAGGTAGTCCTAGGATTCTTCTTGTCGAGCCCATGGAAAGCGGATAGTGATGATCCTCCTTTTGTTGTTTTTTTGTAGAGTCTCCATTTGAGGATCAAAATTATTAGCTTAGGAAACATAAGAAGAGGTTTATTTCTTTGTTTGTGAGCGAGTGAACACTTCATAAGAGTGACTATCCATATCATCCATGGGTTCTTCATAATCTTCATCTGGAGAGTATTCAAAATATCCGATCTTGACACATTCATCTTCATCCTCTTCTTCAGTTTTGATTCAGAAATGTCTTCTCCTTCATCTTCACTAGTCTCACATATTGCATTAACTATTGGGGCTTTCAAGATATTATTTGGGGTGCTCTTCAAGTCTGATTCTTATTCATGTTTTGATGAAAGGAACATTAAACAATTTCCTTCTTCAATTAATTCAAGTCATTGACTAATTTTGCAATAAAGGATCAATTATTTCATCTTTGAAACTTTGGGCCTTATCATTTATTAAATGGTTCTTGATCTTTCTTGACATTATGAGGTCTTCACATCATCGGTGACAAGTTCTTGAGTATTGTCCAAATTTTTGGTTGCACTCTCCATTGTATGAAACTATCTTTGGGTAATTAGGAATTCACAAAGAATATTTTATGATTATTCACATTAGGATGAGCATAAATGGGAATATTATTGATCAACGTATTTAATTTTTCTATGAAATATCACATGGAATCTTGTGGTTCTTTCTTCATCTCTATTAGTTGAGTGAGGAGGGTATGAGCATCTTCTGCAGTTTTGAATCTTGTTTCAAACTCGGTTTTTATATCATCCTAATCATTAATTTATAGGGATGGAAAGTAGTAAAACCATTCCACATCAACGTCATGCAATGAATCCACAAATAACCACACAAAAACTTCATTTTGCACTCTAATAATGCCACAATTTGTATGAAAGTTGTAATATGATCATCTAGTCATTACTTTCCATCTCCATAGAATTTGGGAAATTTCTTTCTTGATCCTTTTAGTAAGTCTTGAAGTGGTGTAGTTAAGGAAAATGGACCAGTATTTTTCCCCATGGTAAAGTTGCATCCATACTTTCTCCTTCTTTCTCTAGTTCTTCTTCTTTTTCTTCTTCCGAAGGGATGAGGACTAGTAGTTTTGAGTTTGTTCTTCAAGATGATTTCAGGAAATTTTCTTTCTACCTAGATAACGGGAAGTCTAAAATCATATCTTTGTTGTTCCTCAAATGCGATTTCAACAATGCCACTTGCATGATCAGATCGAGTGTATCTTCTTTATGTTAATTTTTTCAAATTGTTAGATAGCACTATAAATTGCAAAAATAAATATTTTTTAATAGGATTACAATAAGGCTATTGACCATTCGGATAGTATTTTTGGTATTTTCAATTTTTAGTTTTTATGTATTTTTGAATATGTATTTTTGGGAATTTTATATATCTATTAAGGGTTCACAAAGGGATAATCTTCCCCATTAGAGTCACCAAAAACTATTGGTGAAATAATTTTTTTGTCTTGAAAATTATTAGTTTTCACTAGTGATCATGGGGCTAATCCCCTCCTTATTTGATATGGGGAGGATCCCATTATTGAATGTAAACTAAATAAATTTGTGGGGTGGCCATTAGGCTAGGGATCACATAGGAATACTCCACTAAACCGTGGAAAAGAGCTTTTCTAGAGTAAAAGGGAGGAATTTTCTATGAGGAGAGGTAAAGGAGAGTTGGAGAAATAAGGAGAGAGGGTTAAAGTTATGAGTATTATTACATAATTCACATACATCAACTAGAGTAGGTCCACATTCAATTAGAAATACTAACAAACTAGAGACACATAATTTCAAAGATTCATTAATCAAGGACACAAAGTTTTGTC
Organism: Taxus wallichiana var. yunnanensis; assembly: GCA_018340775.1. NCBI lineage: Eukaryota > Viridiplantae > Streptophyta > Pinopsida > Cupressales > Taxaceae > Taxus > Taxus wallichiana. The sequence goes on from CM031233.1 coordinate 31,664,144, forward strand.
TTGGCTATATAAGATCATCGTTCCTACAAGGTTGGAAAGTAGAGAGATAGTAGAGGAACATAATCATAAAAATTATAAGAAATGTAGCTCTTATTTATTGATGTAATAGTGATAAAAATATCAAAAACATACAATGATCCACAATTTAGAACCCTTTGGAATGTAGAATCCATTCCAATTTATAACATACAAAAATGTCTCTTCATCTATGATCGGGGATCATTTTTGAAAGTTCCCTAAACATACCTAAATGGTATCAATGCAGAAGATCATCTCGAGAGATTTCCAACGACTGTGAGAATGTGACAAATGGACATCGGGAGCTCTAGATATGTTTGGTCAAAGTTCAGACAATGGGAAAGTCAACTCTAGTCAACTAGTCAATATTGGACCAATGGCACTGCGACACGTGGTGAAAAGGAAAAAGGGAGTTGTTTGTTGGTTTTGATCACTGGTCTTCGACGAGCGTAAAAAATGGTGCACGGGAACAAGAGGCTCAACTTTTATTACGGAGGGGAGCCCGCCACCGTGTGGACTATGGTATTATCGCCGACGTGGTGGGTCCACAAGCCACCACGTGGCTTGCCACCACTCATCGAATTCACTCGATTTTCCTATCGGGAGACAAAAAGTGGGCTATATACTATTTATCGAGTTAATTATTTCCATACCACATTACAGGGGTCGAAATTATATTTACTTGGTAAGTCCACTTTCCAAATGCCACACATGTATATGCCAAACCGCTATATATTAATGTTTATACATTAGTATTAAAGCTCACATAAACCAACCGACCACACATAACAGCCAACATGCTAGGTTATGTCCACGTGGTAAAGGCATGCAATGTCATGCGTGGAAGATTCCACGTGAGGAGAGGGAGGTGAAGCGGTGGAGATGGGGGTGGATAAGTCTAACGTGGTCCTTTGACCACTCCACATATGCGTGGGAAGGCTATTTAAAGCCTTAAACATTATTCAGCCGCATAATGTGGGATATACCCACTTACTTTAGCCGCTCTTATGGGATTTTTATCCTATTATAAAATGCTAAGTGCCCTATTTGGGATTTAACCCATTAAAACATGCAATCCGATTTAATCCCATTACACATGCTACGGGATGAGGCTATTATTAGCCTTAGGATAATTTTAATGCATTTTTTTAAGGGCCCTATTTTTTGTATAAATAGGGAACCCATTCTATTGTAAAACACACCTGAAAGGGAGAAGACAAGCTCAGAGCTTGGAAGGAAAATGAGAAATTGTTGTTGTGTGAAGACCTAAATTATTTTAGGCATTATTATTTTGATTATTATTGACCTATTAGTTGTTAGGCAATAATAAATTAAATATTTGTGGCTAGGAGTTATTCAAACTACCTATTTGGCCCATAGCGCTACACTAATTACTTGCAAATCCTGGATTGTCGATCGGAGTGCTAGCGTCGCATTGATAGCGTTGGGAAGGCCGATCGAAGCCGAAGGAGATCAGACACGCGGGAAGGTGGAAGTCGGGTGCTATTTTTCACCCTTGTCGTCCGAAGGTCTAGTTATTCTTCTAAGCAAGTTAAATAGTTTCCATTAGGTTTTCTTGTGAAAGTACTATTGTAACTTACAAGTTTTGACTAGTGGAACGGTTCGATCACGAACCCGGAGACGTAGGTAATTGCCGAACTCCGTAATCAATTTGTGTGCAATTGTCTTATTGTCTTGCATTAATTTTAAATTGATTACTTAAAAGGAGCAAATTGTTGGCAAATAATTAAAGCCTATAAAGTCCGAGATCAGGTAGTAATAATCTGATTATTTTCAGATCAATCTACCCCCTATATGAATTTTCATCTTTCCTCATCACTTATGACCTTTCACAATCCTAGGAAAGGAAAGCGAGTCTTTTATTTTTGATGAAAAATGACCCTTACAATTTTAAATTGAATGTCACTTAAGTGAATAAGAAAAAAACAAAAAAATACATTCTTAGTGAAGAATTAGAATAGAGAGAGAGAGGAAATAAGAGAGAGAAAGAAATGAGGTATGACCAATCTAATGAAGATGTTAGCATAATTTAGCATAGGCATATTTATTGCATTTTATTGCATTGTCTTTTATTTAATAATGTGCAACATGTAATGCACTCTAGTCGCATTGATATTGTTATGTTGGATAACATTGATATTGGTATTAGTAGTAATTACATGTGCATGTGAGATGGGTCTTATCATCTCGTATTTGGTGCACTTGATAGATAGGTGTGTCATGTCTATCCATATGAGGTTATCTAATATCTATAAATATTCTGACTCTTGCATTGTAATGTAATCGATTTTATGATCAATAATATTTGTGAGGCTTTATCCCTCTTTGGTCATTCATGATGATCTTATTCTATTCTATCATTTGGTATGGTATCCAAGCTATACCATTATTATCATTTATCATTTGGTATCGGAGCGGAGTTCTATCAAGCAAGGTTGAAGAGGAGCACTATTGGAGAGGATCCATTGGAGAAGAAGATGCATCAAAGGAGAGCCATTGAAGCATCCATGACCTCCATTCCTTCTAAGCATCCCTCAACTAAAATTTGACCTATCACTTATTTGGAAGGTAAATTTTTTGATTAGTCATTGGCATAGCCAATTGATCTAACATATTGGCGGAATATTTGATTTGGAGATCTTTAAAAAAAAAAAAAAAGATCTTGAAAAAAATGTGAATCTAAAAAAAAAAAAAAGATTTAAAAAAAAAAAAAAATCTTAAAAAAAAAAAAAAAAAGAGATCTTAAAAAAGAATTTTTTTACTGAGATCTAAAAAAAAAAAAAATCAGATCTAAAAAAAAAAAAAAAAAAAAATTAGATCTACGAAAGTGGAGAGGTGTGAAGAATCGGGAGCAAAGGTTGAAGCAGTCCATCAACAAAATTCCAGCAGATAGCTCTTAGAAAAAAGGACGTAACTTTTTCATACAATGTCGGATTGATGTTCCTAATTTTTTTCTGGAAAGATAAGAAGGAGGCGCACAACTTTTTAGTTTACATCATCTTCAGATTCGGCCTCTACATGTAATGAAAAGTCATATACAAGTCGGATCATTTTTTTACGAAAAAAAATCAGATCTAGATGGTAAATTGGTAAGATCTCAAAATAAGATTCCGATTCTTCTGAAATTTGTAGGTTTAAGAAAAATATTGTATGATCTTTTTGTCAAAATTTTAGAAAAACCTAGATCACGGTTTGTGAGAAAAGGTGAAAACAATATTGATTGTTTGTTTGGATCTTAAGGAACAAACGGTCATTGGTTCAATTCCCACTCTCTCCATATTTTTTATTAAATTATTTTTTTGGAAAATTTGGAGAAATTACTAAATTTTGGGAGATTTCCAAATTTAGAAGCTCACCAAACACATTTAGAGCCACCGCTAAATTTAGCGGAAAAACACCTATTGGGGGTAAAAAAATATTTTTGGCCTAAATTGTGTATTTTGTGATTCTAGACCCTTTTTCTAAAGAGGGGGACACAAAAACTTCATTTTGATGTAATTTTGGAGCATTTTGTACTAATCTTGGTGCATAAAGTGAAAAAAAAAAAAAAAAAAAGTGCAAATTTTTTATTTTATGTTTGGTTCTATCACATGAGATCTTTGATCTCATAGCAGCGTTCGGTATATACGGTGCCTCTGGGAAGCGCTTACGGGTGATGCCGTCGCAACTACTACTGCACTTAATGCCTAACATAGCTACCTAAATGTCGTCTAGGCATGACCCTATAAAATCGATGGGGAGTAATAAGGACACAATACACACACATTTGAGCCCTCCCATCCATTTGTGCTTGCACAAACCCCTCTCTGTACTGTCTACGTACCACGTACTAAATTCTTTCACGTGCGTTAACACCTCTTTCCATACTGATGGGTATATTGAAAGGGTGATCTTCTTCCATGTACGATGGGTATATCGGAAGGAGCATATATAGAAAGGTTTGGTATATCGGCTGACGGTATATTGAGAGGAGACCATAAACTGGAGTGATAAGAGCCTTACCCTTTGTCGAGAAAAAAGTTTTAGAAATTCAGATTGCAGAAATGGGTGCACAAGCACCAAAGTTCTTCTTTCAGATTCACAACTACTTAGAGGAGACAACTATACTGCATGGGCGAAGATCAAGATCGTTACTTGAGTTTGAAGACCTATGGGATCAGGATTGTAGATGGAAAAACAACAAGATCACTTGATGATGGAAGACAACAAGTTCAATTTGATTGAGGGGCCAATCAAAAGGCCAAGTTGATCATCTTGTTTAGCATAACGAGACGATGTGCGACCCCACATTAGAGATGCCACATCGGCGAGGATGCATGGGATAAGTTGAGCACGATCTATGAGGTAAAGAACAAGAATGTCATCCTCGACCTACTATCACTGTTTGCATACTCTCAAGTTGAAAGCACAATGAGAAGGTTGAAGTTTTTTTGAGATGAGTTGCTACTTTGAGGGCATCTCTATTGGCATTGGGAAAAGAGATAAGTGATGAAGACCTCATACCAATTGTGTTGCGAGCACTTCCTCCTTCTATAGAATCTTTGTGACAACTATCAATATGAGTGAACACACAATCACCTTTGAGAAGTTGGTCAATCTACTCAACAAAGAAAGGCGATGAACAACAAAGATCATGAAGATGAGCAAGCACTATCTTCGATCATAAAGGAAAGGAAAATTTCAATCCAATCACAAGAAGTCCCAACAAAATCAAAGTCAACAAATGGACCAAATTCAGCGAGACAACACCAAGAAGTGTCCCATTTGCAATAGAGGGGACATGACATCAAAGATTGTTGGTACAATTCCCTATAAAAAGGGTTCATCAAGCAATTCAAAACCCAATAACCATCAGGGTAACAATAATTCAAATAAAGGGAAGTCAACAACAACAACAATCAAGGGCAAAAAAATGGTAATTGGAAAAGAAAACCCAAACAACAAGGGTACATTGCGAACATGAGGATGATTCGGATGAAGGACACCACATGTATTACTCGCTCGATTTGATGAAGAAACCAAGTCCACACAAGATATCTGGTATGTTGATTGGGTGCAACTCGACACATATTTGGACACGATGATTGGTTCTACACACTACGTGACTCACCTAACAAGAACCATGTGTCATTAGGTGATGACTCATCATACATGTCAAGGGATTGGAAACATTTCACTACCTCTTGGAAAGCATAAGCTGCAAAATCACGAGATGTATTGTATGTACAGGTTGACCAAGAATTTGTTATTAGTTAGTCGACTCCTTGATCACAACTTGAAGTTAGATTTTGATGAGTAATAATGGAGAAAAAGTGTGCTTGATAAGAGATAAGTCAAGAGGTTCCAAGATTGTAGCAAGAGCCTCCGATGTGGGACGCGTGTTCGACTTGATTTTTCCACAAGGATGATCAAGCTCTAGTGGCCAAAGACACACAATCTGAAGAACTATGGCATTCGAGATATGGTCACATCAGTTTTGGCTATCTCAAACACTTCAAAAGGGCAACATGGTGAAAGGATTGCCTACACTCAAGCACAACACGACAAGTGTCACGATTGCCTAAGAAAGCAACAGAGTACCCTTCGAGAAGAACACATATAGAGCTAAGGGAAAGCTTGATTTGGTGCACACCGATCTTTGCGGGCCCATGCTGACCAATTCATTACGGATGTCAATACTTCATGCTTTGTGTTGATGACTACTCAAGAAAGATGTGGATATATTGTCTAAGAAACAAGAGTCAAGCCTTTGAGACATTTCAAAAGTTTAAAGCACTTGTTGAGAATGAAGTTGGTCGTAAGATCAAAACTCTCCGCTCAGATCGAGGGGGGGAATTCACAAGCAATGAGTTCAAGACTTACCTAGAAGCTCATGGGATTCATTGACAAATGCCTCCTACTCACACACCACAGTAGAATGGTATAGTTGAGAGAAGGAATCGTACTATCATGGAAATGGTGCGATGTATGATTGACGACTCAGGTTTAACAAAGACATTTTGGGCAGAAGCTGCAAGAACTGCAGTCTATTTGTTGAACAGAGTGCCCACAGTAGCTCTTGAAGGAGTGACACCTCAAGAAGCATGGTCAAATCGGAAACCATCAATTGCACACCTAAGAGTATTTGGGTGTAAAGCTAGCATGCACATACCCAAGAAGAACAGGAACAAGTTGGATATGAAATTTGGCGATATTCATTGGATACGGTGAAGAAGCACTTGGAGTGATTATGGGATCGAAAGAAAGAAAGTATACACAAGTAGGGATGTTGAGTTCTTTGAGAAGAAACAAGCAAGATGCTCACTCAGCGACTCAACAAACATGTAGAATACACCTCTTGTGAAGAAAAATTTGATGTTCCCCTTTGAAGATGACAGTGATGAATTGGATGATGGTGAAAACTTGGATCCACCACAAGCCAATGGAATAGCTAAGAAGTTACCTAAATGGTATACTCAATTAATAAGAGATGTAAATTTGGATGAAGCACCTAGCACATCATCCAATCCTGGACCTAGAACTCACATTCAAGCTCGTGAAGAGGTCAATTATGCCCTAATGAGTAGAGTTGTTGAAACAGTTGAGCCATCTATAGTTCAGGAAGCCCTACAATCAAAAGCTTGGAAAGATGCCATGGATTCAGAGTATCAGTCAGTGATGAAGAACAACACATGGCAACTTATCGACCTTCCACCAGGGAAGAAACCCATTGGATGCAGATGGATATTCAAGACTAAGTACAAATCAGATGGGACTATTGACAAGTATAAAGCAAGGCTTGTAGAAAAGGGGTATGCACAACAAGAAGGCATTGATTATGAGGAGACATTTTCTCCCACAACCAAGATCAAGACAATCAGGATGATCTTTGCTCTAGTTGCACAATTTGGTTGGAAAGTCCACCAAATGGATGTGAAAAGTGCCTTTCTTAATGGAGATTTGCAAGAAGAAGTCTATATGACTCAGCTAGAGGGTTATGTAATACCAAGAAAAGAGATGATGGTATGCAGACTCATAAAATCTCTATATGGCCTAAAACAGGCACCCCGGGCATGGTACATCAAAATTGATGAGCATCTCATAAGTCATGGATTTGAAAGGAATCCTTATGACCCCAATCTCTACCTCAAAAAGCAAGGGGGGGAGATTGTCATTGTGGTTGTTTATGTTGATGATCTAGTCATTATAGGTAGTTTTGTGAAGATGATCGATGCAACAAAGAAGGATTTTAATCGATCGTTCGACATGACAGATCTCGGGCTCATGCACTATTGTCTTGGGTTGGAAGTATGGCAAAAAGAGAATCATATCTTTGTGTCACAGTTGAAATACACCAAGACAACGCTTGAGAAATTCAAGATGATGGACTGCACTCCTATTGCTACACCTATGGAAGTGAGACTTCAGTTATCTCGTTCGATCCATCACCACCGGTGAATGCAACTCTCTATTGGTAGTTGATCGGGAGTCTCATTTACCTGACATATACTAGACTAGATATAGCTTTGCAATCAGCTATTTATCACACTTCATATAAGAACCAAAAATATGTCATTGGAAAGCAGCAAAGAGAATTTGAGATATCTAAAAGTATAGTTGACCTTGGTCTAGAGTACTGAAGAAGAGCGCAACTTCTTCTTTGATAGGATATTGATTCGAGATCATGCAGGAAACATGGATGATAGGAAGTCAACATCAGGCTTCATCTTCTTTATGGGATCTAGACCGATATCATGGGGAAGCAAGAAACAAAACTTTGTTTCTCGCTCTTCTACAGAAGCAGAGTATCGAGCTGTAGGTGAAGTTGTTTGTGAAGCAATATGGCTACGCCGAATACTGGAAGGAATTGGTCTACCACAACAGAAATCTACTCTAGTATATGTTGATAATGAAGGAGTTCTGAAGCTTGTTTGCAATCCAGTATTTCATGAGAGAACCAAGCATATTGAAGTACAGGTTCATTTCATACATGAGCATGTCTTGAAGCACAACATATAGCTCAGTTTGTCCCTACTGGTGAATAGAAGCGAGATGTTTTCACTAAGTCACTTGCACGTGACAAATTCACCTTTATTCAGAGAGTTCCTCTCCACTTCATTGGAAACTATGCAAAATTAAGGGGGGGAATGTTAGCATAATTTAGCATAGGCATATTTATTGCATTTTATTGCATTGTCTTTTATTTAATAATGTGCAACATGTGCACTCTAGTCTAGTGATTTGCATTCAATATTGTTATGTTGGATAACATTCAATATTGGTATTAGTAGTAATTACATGTGCATGTGAGATGGGTCTTATCATCTCGTAGTTGGTGCTTGATAGGGTGTCATGTCTATCCATATGAGGCTATCTAATATCTATAAATATTACAGCTCTTGCATTGTTATGTAATCTGATTTCATGATCAATAATATTTGTGAGGCTTTCATCCCTCTTTGGTCATTTGCATCTTATTATTGCATTTATCATTTGTCTTCTAAGCTATACCATTATTATCATTTGTAACATGTGTACTCTAGTCTAGTAACTTTCATTCAATATTGTTATGTTGGATAACATTCAATATTGGTATTAGTGGGATAATTACATTCCATAACATGAGATAAGGTCTTATCATCTCATGAGATTTATCTATAAAACATGTGATATTATTTATATCAGGTTGTCTAATATCTAGGAAAATAGGTTATGAATAAAACTTCCTTACTCTATGCATTGTTATGTAATCTTATTTCATGATCAATAATATTTGTGAGAAACTTCATCTCTCTTTTTTATTATCTAATTCCTATTCTATCAAATGGAAGGATATTATTGTTATCATTTGGAATTCTTGTTTATACCATTCTTGATCATTTATATACATATTCTTAAACCATATTTGTCATTTATTTCCATAGTTTTAGCATAATTGTTATAATTGAATTATAACAATTTATATTCTTCTCAAATGTATTTTGGAAGATGTTCAAAAGTTTATCAACCCTTTTCCTATTTCTTTGTAAATCCATGGCTATGGAATTATTTAGGATTATCATACACCTCTTTATCACATTCTTGAAATTGACTCATTGAGTTTAATAAATTTGACCCCTTCACACAATAGAAGCCTCTACTCTTGAGTGATCAATCACTATAGCCCATCAAATGCTTTGAAGAGAGAAGATGGGAGAGAGGATGATCATAGATTTTGGATGAAAATTTTGAAGGAAGCTTATTCCCTCATAAACTTTGAAAAAACATTTTGCATCCATGATACCTCTGGCATTCTCCATATCTTCATGAAAAAAATTACCTTGGAATTCCTTGATGCACTTCGTATGTAAAATGAGACTGGATGTACTTCCCAAAAATGATATATTTTCCCCTTAAGTGTTAGGTTAATTTTATTTACCTAATTAATTAATTAGCATTTTTAGTTAGATTATTTTTTATATACCTCTACATTTATTTTTTTTACTATGGAGAATTTTGGAATTATGTTTGTATTTAGGATCAAGCTCCCATCTGGAATTTGTTACTTTATTGTTACAATTACATTTGCAAAATTCATAAGAGTCATTCCATAAGGATTACAATTATCCATCGAGTAAGGTTTTCTCCATGAGTTGATATTAATAAAGTTTATCGTGACCTTCACCCCTTTTGCATCAAATTAAATTTGGTACTAGAGCTAGTTGAAGCTCATGGCGAGTCAAATGGAGATGAGTCATGAGGAGTGGAAAAGCTCTTTTTGAGGAGAAGAATTAATTACTTCACATGGCAAGGATTGCAACTTGGAGATTCCCAAAAGGTGAAGGATTATGTAGTATTGAGAACAAACTATATTTGCCAACTTGTGCTCTGCACTAGGAAAATTTGTTGGCTAAGCTAATGATTGAGCCTCCTACACATATCCATACGTTATATAAAATCAAACATATATATATATATATAATTTTAAAAAAAAAGCATAGTTATAGGTATACAAAACCATAGCCTCACAGGGTTTGTTCCATTAAGTCATTCAAATTCTGATAAGAAAAAATGTAAAATTAATACAAAATATATGCAAAGGCGTTCCCAACAAGGAGATAAAGTTGAAGATCCATTTTTTACGCTTGGATTAACTTTATCCCTGTAATCTGTTGGTTTTCACATTGTAGAATTTGGACCCTCTGCCACAATGTTTTAATGAGGTAAGTCATTTTTTCATCTACTTCAAATAGACTATGCTTCATTTTATAGCTAAGCGCTCATAAGATCCTAAGTGGTTAAAAGGAAAGACTTAAAAGCGGGAGGTTTGGTGTTCAAATCCCACCCCCAACATGAACTTTTGAATTTTGAAATTTGGTGGAAAATTTGGAGAAACCACCATAGTTGGAGGCATATTTGGTGGAAAAATCGCTAAAGCAAGCTAGTTTAAAAGGACCTCTAAGTTTTAGTGAGAAAAACCCTAATTTTGGGGGAAAAATTTTTTTTCTCCCATAGGCCTTTTTTTCATTCCCGACAACATTCACCAAAGGAGGGATAGCTAAAAATTGCATTTTAATCTAGTTTTTGCAATTTTTTTCATTTTGGGTTGTTTTGGGCTCAGAGGCCACTAGGGCTAGCAAACAAAAAAAAATTTTTCCATTCAATTTTTCCAATTTTTGAATATAATTGCATGAATGCAAGTTGTACTAATTTGTAGGTTACCATAGTCAACTACAAACTTTGTAACTACTCAGAAACTGGTAGAATATTGTAATAAAAAATAGTCCAAAATTTATTCTCAACACTCATGAGATCCTCGATCTCATTCACGAGTGTCCGTATATACAATACCTCACGGGAAGCACTTACAGGTAAATTCATCATGACTACTACTACACTTAATGCCTAATATAGTTGCAACAACATCATCTAGGCATCGACCCTTTAAATCGATGGGGAGTAATAAGGTCACAATGCACACACTATGAGCCATCCCATCCATCTATGAACGTTTTCATGACATAAATTTAGACTGAGAAATTATCCAAGTATATAATGAAGTTACACGTGCGTATGAAGATATTTCTTTGAGTTGGTGTCAATAATCACATAGACCCCTTTCATTATTGTCTTGGTACCACGTATTGAATTCTTTCATGTACATTAACACCTCTTTCATGTACCATCGATTATATAGAAAGTTTGATCTTCTTTCACGTACCAAGGGGTATATTAGAAGGGCATGTATATAGAAAGGTTTGGTATATCGGACTGATGGTATATATATTGGGAGACCTTATACCTGGTGATAAGAGTCTAACTCCTATTAGTGATCTCTATAAAAATGGGCACCAATGCCCCTAATTTTTCTTCCACATTCACAACTACTCAGAGGAAACAACTATACTTCATGGAAGACAAAAATCAAGACATAGCTTGAGTTTAAAGAGATTTATCGGCTGTTGTGAATGGTACTCGACAAGATCAACAACTAATACAACAAAACAACAAGTAGTTTGATAGAGTAGATCAAAAATCCAAACTCATCATCTTGTTTGGAGTGTTCGATAATGTGAACCCACATTTATATGCCAAAATAGCTAAAGAAGTGTGGGATAAGTTAAGCATAGTATATGAGGCCAAAAAACAAGAATGTATACTAAATTTGCAAAGTCGATTACACACACTATAGTTCAAAGTAGAATGAGAAAATTGAATCTTTCTTAAGAAGAGTTATAAAGTTGAGGGCTTCACTTATATCCCTAGGAGAAGTGGTCTCAAATGATGCTCTCATTCCCATTGTTCTAATAGCACTCCCCTCTTCTTACCACATTTTTTTATGACAACACTAAATGTGTCACATATCATTAGTTTTGACAAATTGGTAAAATTACTGCAACAAGAGGAATCCATACATAATAAGGATGATGAAGAGGAGTAGGCACTCTCTTCACATCAAAAATGGAAAGGAAAAGGTAAAGGAAAACCTAATTCCTATCAAAATTCCCAAATCAAAATCAATATCAACATCAAGGGGGATAAACAAAGAAGAATGAATTTCAATTTGTAAAAGAGGACATGACCTAAAATAATGTTAGTATAATACATAAAAATAGAGGTTCATCAAGTAACTACTGGACCTCAACACAATAATCTCATAAGGGACATTCTAACTACAATCAAGGAAAAAATGGGGGGCTGGAAAAAATACCCCATCTCAAGGAAATATTGTTGAGCAAGAAGAACATTAGATAATGAAGACTTCTTTTACACTTCTCGATCAAGTGAACCTTCCACATCATCTAGTGATGTTTGGTATGTTGATTTAGGGAGCCACTCGACACATGATCAGCCATAGAGACTAGTTTACTTCAATGAGGGACATGCCATCAAAAAACCATGTTTCATTGGGAGATGATTCTTCATATACAGTTCAAGAGGATTGGGAACATTTCTCTACCCCTTGGTTCACGTAACTGTAGACTATTTGATGTCTTATATGTCCCTAGGTTGACAAAGAATTTTCTTTTAGTTAGTCAACTCCTTGATCACAACCTAAAAATTGACTTTGATAGTCATTCTAGCAAGAAAACATGTTTGATTCGAGACAAATCAAGAGGCTTAAAAAATAGTTGCAAAATCCTCCAATGTGGGACACATGTTCCGACTTGATTTTGTCCATAGAGATGATCAAGCACTTGTGGCTAAGAACTCCACCTTAGCATAGTTGTGGCATCGGAGACTTGGTCATGTAAGTTTCAAGTATCTCGAGACATTTTGCCAACGTTGGTGCAATATGGTACATGGGCTACCATCTCTTTAAAAGGATACAGACAAGTGTCTTCACTACCTAGCATGAAAACAACAGAGCTTCAATTCAAGAAGAGTACATTCGAGCTCATGGAAAGCTTGATTTTTTTGTATAGATATTTTCAATACTAAGTCATTTGCGGTTCGAAGCACTTCATGCTTTATGTTGATGACTATTTAAGGAAAATGTGGATTTTTTTCTTCACAAGAAAATTGAAGCTTTTGAAACCTTGAAAAAAGTTCAAAGTAGCGATTGAAATGAAAGTGGTCGTCACATCATAACTCTCCACTCGGATCTGAGGGGGAATTCACTAGTAATGAGTTCAAATACTACCTAAAAACTCACGGGATTCATCAAAATGCCTCCTCCACACACACTACAAAATAATGGTGTTGTTGAGAGAATAAATCATCTTATCATGGAAATGTTACGATGCATGATCGATGATTCTAGACTTGCAAAGACATTCTTGGAAGAAGCAATAAAAACAACAATGTATTTGTTGAACAAAGTGCCCAAATTTTCTCTTGAAGGAGTAACACCACAAGAAGCATGGTCAAAGTAGAAACCATCTATTACACATACCTTAGAGTATTCGTGTGCAAAGAAAGTATGCACATACCCAAAAAGAATAGAAATAAATTAGACATGAAGTCACAGAAACTCATCTTCATTGGGTATAGTGAAGAGACTCTTGGGTACAAATTGATGGATCCAAAGACTAGAAAAGTCTACACCAGAAGATATGTTGAGTTTTTTGAGAATAAGGAAGCATAGTCTCCTCCTCTAGACTCACCTGATGTAGATTTTCTCCGGTTGTAAAAATTGAATTTGATGTTCACTCAAATGATGAAAGTGATGATGGGGATGATGGTGTTGATAGATAGAACCACGACCCATAGGAATAGTTTAGTGTATGCCCAAGTGGTGTACTAGCACATTCTAAGATGCAAGAATGAATGCTCCACTGGATACATCCACCCCTGGACCATGGACTCGTAGTAAAGCAAGAGAAGAAGTGAACTTTGCTTTGATGAGTAGATTTATTGAATCTGATGAGCCCTCTACAGTCCAGGAAGCCCTATAATCAAAAGCTTGGAAAGATGCCATGGAATTTGAATATCATTCAGTAATGAAAAATAACACTTGGTAGCTTTTTGATCTTCCATCAAGGAAGAAACCCATTGGATATAGATGGATATTCAAAACAAAGTACAAATTAGATGGGATAGTGGACAAGTATAAAGTGAGACTAGTAGCAAATGGGTATGCACAAAAGAAGGCATTGACTATGAGGAGACATTTTCTCCCACATCTAAGATCAAAATGATCAGGATGATCTTTGCTCTAGTTGCTACATAGTTTGGTTGGAAAGTCCATCAGATGGACATAAAAAGTGCCTTCCTAAATGAATATTTATAAGAAGAAGTCTACATGACTCAACCTAAGGGATATGTAGTACTGGTCAAGAAGAAAAGGTGTGAAGACTCTCGAGAAATATCTCTATGGCCTCAAATAAGCACCCTGGGCATGGTACATCAAAGATTGATGAGAATCTCCTATAACATGGATTTGTTAGAAATCCATACAATCCCAATCTTTACCTCAAAAAGTAAGGGGGAGATTGTGATTTTCATTTTCTATGTCGATGATCTAGTCATCACTGGAAGTTCAATGAGGATGATCGATGTAACAAAGAAATATCTTAATTAATCATTCGACATGATAGATCTCTAGGATAATGCACTATTGTCTTGGATTGGTAGTATGGCAAAAAGAGAATCACATTTTTGTTTCTCAGATGAAATATACCAAGACGAGGCTCAAGAAATTTAGGATGATGGATTACACAATATCTACACCTATGGAGAACAAATTGAAGTTATCTTATTCATATCCATCTCTCTGAGGTAAATGCCACTCTCTATCGTAGTTGATTGGGAGTCTCATTTACGACCTACACTAGACTAGATATCACTTTGCATTGAGCTATCTATCCAAGGTTCATGCAAGAACCCAAAGTATTTCATTGGAAATCAGAAAGGCACCTCTTAAGATATCTCAAAGGATCAATGGATCTTGGTCTAGAATAGAAGAAGTATGACAACTTCTTCTTGACTAGATATTTGGATTAAAATCATGCAAGAAATATTGATGACAAAAATTCCACTTCAAGATTTGTATTCTTTATGGGATCTAGACCAATATCATGGGGAAGCAAGAAACAACTCTTTGTTTCTTGTTCTTAAACAAAAGTTGAGTATCGTTTTGCAAGAGAATTTTATCATGAATGATTTGGCTACGTCGCAGACTAGAAGGACTTGGAATACCAAAGGACAAACCAACCACCATGTATGTTGACAATGAAGGTGTTCTCAAACTTTTTCGTAATCCAATTTTTCATGAAATAAAAAAATACATTGAGGTATAAGTAAACTTCATGCGTGAAGCATGTCTTAAAGCACAACATCTAGCTTCAATATTGTTCAACAATTCAATGAATAAAGCATATATCTTCACAAAGTCACTTGCACATGACAAGTTTGATATTTTAGAGAATTCCTCTCCTCATCCCTTGAGGAAATGTGAAATTAAGGGGTGAATGTTAGGTTAATTATTATTTACCTAATATAATTAATTATGTATTGTGATTAGTTAGATTATTATTGGTTATATTTAACCATATTATTGTTTTTTTACTATGGACAATTGTTAAAATAATTTTTTTCTTTATTTGATTCCCATATGGAATTTTTTTCTCTATTGTAACAATTACATTTGTATTCATCTATTGTACAATTCCTATAAGAATTTCAGCACTCTATTGTATTTTTACCAAGTTGATATTGATAAATTTTATCAAACTTCCACCTTTGTTGCTCAAATTACATTGAGAACATTGATGACCAATGAGATGTAAGATAAAATCCTTATGATAATCGAGGCAAAGGAATTATAGATAAATTGAATGCAATGTCATCCACCTTATGAATAAACACCCCATATGAGATGAAGTGAAATGTCCTTTAGGACTAAAATGTACTCTAAGACCAAAATTGGGAACCAAGAGGGTTTCCTTCTTCCCAAGTCATAAATAAACTATCAACCTTTCACAAGCATGAATTTTTACCCATTAATCCTATGAGGAAATCTATTGAGAGATGATCAAGTAGAATGATAGTTGAGGATTTATAGATATTTCCAAATTTGGCATGTTCACTCTAAGACACCTCATGCGTATCGCATATAGATATGCGGGAATTCATTTACAAACCGATAAGTTGACCTACACGAAGATTGGAATCAATGAGAAATGAAAAAGAGGAACATGTGAGAGCATTTTGAGATCATTCTAAAAACTTACTATTTTTAGTAAGTCATAGATGTGTTTCTATTTTTAACAATTTCGTCGATTTTTCATTTTTAAGTGTTTTGATCTTTGAGGAATGAATTTAGGTCTTGAAAAACCAATTGTTTATCAGACTTACTATTATTAGTAATATACCTAGTAGAGGCTTACTAAAAATAGAAATTTGTCTTCCGGGTGTCAATCATAATGAAATTAGTCTCAAAAGTTTCCACTTTACAGGGATGCTTTTATCCAATTTTCAAGAAATTTGGCTTGTTAAGTTTCCTTAGATCTGAAAAATGTTATTTATAGTTGGAAAATCCCTATGGCTGTAAAAAAGTCTTATTTCATCAATGGGGTTAAGTAAACACTCTTCTAAAAGTTGTTTTCATAAGGAAGCGTTAGTCAAAATCTTGTTGCAATCAAAGTTGGGGTTTGCAAGTTATGATAAAAACAAGAATTTGATGTTAGGGCACATAGTGAGTTTTTTATGTCTGAATGTGTATAACCAATTTTAAAAACCTCTTTAATGGATTCCAAGGAGTCACTTTATGTTTATAATTTCATGTTTTACTCATTTTAGTTTTGGTGAGTGAGAGTGAGTGAATTTATATGGTGGGAGTGGAAGAGAGAAAGTGCACATGCGAAAATGGAGGAATGAGAGAGTGAGAGATGGATTACTAAAATTGAACTTGGTAAAATGGGGTTATAGGGTACATTAGGGACACCAAAATGTGACCTATGGGGGAGTAGGATGTCTCACTGTTGTGCCCCCTTATCCCATGGGGATAAAGAGGATACTATGACACATAGGAGTCTAAAGTGCAACTGTGGAGAGTGAGTGATGTCACACTTTGGTGTCCACCTTGTCCTTTAGGGAATATATGGGACATAAGAGTGTCCAAAAAGTAACTTTTTCATTCCAAGAAAGTCAAATTTTCCTTGGATGTCCAAATCGGAGAGACTGGACTAATGTTTTCACCTCCAGAGCTTAGGAGAATGTTTTCGGGTCAAATATTATATAATTTTGACTCTAAAACACATTTTAAAATAATTTGAACCATTATAGAAAATCCAATTCTACGAAACTAAAAATTTAGTTCTTATTTCATTTTGAACTAAAAGGGGTGGCTACAAAGTTTTGAACTACCTCGGCAAGTCCTTAAGCCTTGGATAACATTTGATGTTTCCACATTGTAGAGGATTATAATATATTTCATATTACTATTTATTTACTTATTTACTTATTTGGAAACTCTTGGAATCATCTAGAGAAGTCAAGTTTTCATAAGGTGTGTTCGTTTCATACATCCTAAATTACTCGATATTGAACAAGGTTCTCCTTAATCATATTTATTTTCTAAACTTTCCTAAATTTATTCATAAATCTTTAATATTATCCAACATCACTACCATATGGTTTATATGTTTCCCTGAACACTTCGAGAAGGTGTTCAATTGGGTGCGAGAATGGCCTTGTAGGCCTCGGGAGGAAGTTGTCTCTCATCAAACTCACCGATTTCATCAATCAACTTAGATACTCTTACATGAACATTGTAAAAAACTTAATGATATTAATAAAACTTTCTTCTAAGCCTTGGTGAGGGTGAGGCTTAAGGTAAAGGTGGCTAGAGTAAGGATGCACGGTGACTCGGAAGCCTAATTTTCGATTAGGGGCTTAGTTGTCACGCTTAAAAGTTTCAAATATTCATGCTCCATAATTGCATTAAAACACACTATTTTTTATCCATGTGAACTTTTGTATGGAATGAATCCACTTATTCCTTTAAAATTTAAATTTTAGACCTTAAGGAGAACATTGAAAGTAGGAATTGAGATTGATGCAACTACGAAAGATAGAATTTTCTAATTTGAATGAGTTAGATGAGATGATGATGGAAGCCCATAAATAACTTTTCATCATCCAAAATCAATGAAAAATTTGGCATTAATCTCACATCAAGACCAAGAGGTTGAATAAATAGGTTCATCCCTTTTGTTCAACTCAAAGTACCAGCAATTCAAAGGGAAGTTGAGGAATACATGATTGGGGCCCTGTCAAGTAAAACAATCTATGATAATGGATCAGTCAATTTTATACCCATTGATGGAGATAGAAGAAATATACTTTTGAATGGACATAGACTAAGGCTATACCAAAAGCCTAAAGAAAATATGAGTTTACAAAATAAATGGAGTCATGTGCTGAGTTTAATTTCATGGAAGACTGTGATTCTTCCACCTTGGTTTTTAGGTAGTTCAAAACTCCAATAAAGGGAGAAAATTGGAATTTTAGATGATAGTATTCTCTCTCTTATTCAAAAAATAATTAAAAATTATATAGGTATTCTAAAACTCAAAGTAACATCATGCAAATAATAAAGCCAGTATGATGAATTTCTTAACATACACACTAACCATAAGTATTTTCAAATGCAAGGGTGGAGAACCAAAAATAAAAAGGAGACATATTCAGTGAGGTAAGGTGCATTTATTCCTCCTACCTATGAATTTTTCTTTCTAAAACATCCCATGCATTTGATTTAATGAATTAATAAGAAAAAGGAGAAGAATAAAATCAAAGTAATCGTGGCATGATGAAAAATTAGTTAGGCATAATTATTGGCACAAATGACTAAGGGAAGTGACATTTGGAATAATAATGTCAAGCATGTCATATTATCTCTAGTATCCCATAAGCGTGTCAAATAATTTCATAAAGAGTTACTGGGACATCACTCAAGAACACTTGGAATTACTAACTAATCATCTTGGTGAATGAATATTCAATAAAATAGTCCTCAGAAATAAGTGGTTGTTGTTATGTATAGAAGACACTAATATTCCAAATATTTTCCACCACCAAATTTTATAAGATGGGATAAAAGAATAAATCGGACCACGATTCACCATCATTTCTCCTATAAAATGTTATGGTCGCATAAGTATTCCAGAAGACGATTGGTAAAATTTTCTCAAAATTTTGAAGGGTATTCAATTTTGTGTTAGTGGAAGAGTTTTTTTTTAATTTTGAAAAAATCCACACAAGGGTTAAAGGAATGAATATTGAAGTTAACAAAACTCTTATAAGTTCCATATGTGGTCTCAATGACTTTAGAATCAAGGTATCAAATCATTATTCTATTAAGGACCTCATTCAACTCTTTTCTAATGATAATGAGCCATTACCTGAGATTATACTCAACCCCCAAGGGATTTAGAAGGGGTAAATATGGAGAGCCTACCTAAACCATGGAATTTTTTTCTTCATGTATTCTAAAATATTTCACTTTTGATGGTCATCACTCTCTTGTATTAGGAGGGAATGCACGATAGAGACTTTTGATTCACTTCAACTAGGGAAGATGAATCCTGAGCTCAAAGTTAACCTTTGAGAGTTGTTGTTTGGCGTCATCTACACCATGGTCACAACACATAGTTAGGAAAAATCCTCACTAAAGCACCACGGTTTAATTTAATTAATTTACAAACATAATTTCTTAAATAATCCAAGAGGGGATAAGGCATGAGAAGCCTTCATGAGAAAGTTTTTAGGGAAAATCAAAATAAGCTCCTCTTGCACACCTCTTCCACCCCTAGGGTTGCTTCAAAAAATTCTAACACCCCATTCCAATCCATTTCTAAACCTCAATAATAAATAAATTAAGGAACAAGCCCAAGTTTTGAGTTGAACGCAATTTGATTGAGGATTCGGACAAAGAAAAATAAATTAAGGACTCCATCACCATAATCTCAAGGAAAATAACATGGAGTAGGTGTCCTCTCAAACCTAAGCAAGAAGAAAGATAAATCATGTTATGAATTATTAAAAGGCTTCTCAAATATTGGAATAATTGGTCGATACTAAGACACACAAGAAGATGATAACCTAGATATCAACTTCATAAATTACACAAGAACAATATAGGGAATAAGGAGGATCCTCTTCTTGAGAAACAACTTTTCTACTCCAAAAGGAGAGGAACTAGTTTGTTAGGAAGAGGCTATTCCTTCCTCTCATGATTAAGGAAAAGAGGAATAATAAAGATAAATTTAGTATGTAATTATGTTTTCAAGAGTTGAGACCACCATTAGATAACAATAGCAAGAAATTGAACTATTGAGGAAAAAATTGAAAGGTATGGAAGAAGTTAACTCTTATTTGAAAAATTAATGTCAATAGACAAATTCTCTAGATCTAGACAAAGAAAAGAGCATTTCTTAGTTAAGTCTAAAAGATGCAGATTTAAGAAAACAAAAGCATGTTGGAATAAAAGATTGGAATGAATTAATTGATGATTGGACAAAAGTTTTGAAGAAAATGAGAAACTCCTTTCTAAATATAAGATGTTTAAAGAAAAGTATAGTCTAGTAATGAGTCAAAAATAAATTTAGATTCTAAGCTTGGCATCACTTTTGAATTATTCTATGAACTCATAGCATGCAAAAGGAAGTATTTAGTCTACAACTTATTTCTTCAAGAAAATTTCTATGTTTTTGTAGTTCACCGGATTGTTTCATGGCCTTCCTCATAAAGCTAATTATGAAAAGAATTTTATGGATTCCTATAATATTAGTTCTAAGGAACATCAAGATATGCTACGTGAACTATTTTTGTGTAACATGGTTGTTCCTAATATTTTGGATTTCTTACTCAATTTATATGTGGGAGAATTTAGAGTAAATCTTTCCAATACCTCCTATATAATCAAATTTTATTGCAAGAGGATCGCTAATGATTTTATGAATAGGGAAAGGACCACTTCATAAGACCTCAAGATGTCAATGTAGACCAAATGAGAAGAAGATTAAGAGATTATTATTACTACTGTTGTCCACTCAAAATTTCCCCGCACTTAAAAGTAAATTTTTGAAATTTCGAGTTTTGAATGTCTTCTCTATCGTCTTTGAAAATGTTAGAAGTCAAGAAATTGTAACTGATCTACATTCCTGGGTCATTTTGTGTGTTTCTCACGTACTTCATGTATTTTTGTCCCGCATGTCCCAGTTTCAAACGGGCCCCTTTGTTGCATTTTCGCCCGAAACGCCTGAGCCGCGTACTTCACGCATTTCTGTTCCAAATGTCCCAAACACTTCCGGACCTGTTGTCACGTTTTCGCCCGAATTGATCAAGTCGCGTACTTCGGAACTTCTTGTCCCAAATGTCCAAGTCAAAGTGCAAGTCGTCCAATTTCACCCGAAACACCCGAACCGCGTACTTCGCGTGTTCTTGTCCCAAATGTCCCAATTTTAAAAGTGCGCTCTGTCCCATTTTTGGCCGAACTGCCCGAACCGCGTACTTCGCGCGTTTTCGTCCCAAATGTCCCAAAACGCATTGGTGCGTATTCTCCCCGCTTCGATAAATACTGAGCCGCGTGTTTCATGCATTCGCGTCTCACATGTCCCAAACGAACCAAATGCCATTCATACTTAGTTTTTCCCGCTCTACCCGAATATGTTGCCTTTAAAATTGGTAGATATGAATTTAATGCGCATTGATTTCCCTTTCTCTCTCCAAAACGGCTATATAACGGGCAGACCCCCTTTTACATTTTTCACACTGCTTCTTTGCTCGAACCCCTGCAATCTAATTTCTTGTGCGCATACACTGCTTCCCTCTTGCAATTCCTTCCCGAGTCTAGATTGCATTTCTCTCTCAGCTACTATCAGTATGAAGATCAAATTCCAGGGACAAGAGCAAGTTTCACCACTAGAGTCTGCCGTTCTCAACATCGGAGACAGTGAAGCTCGACATCTCGATTTCGGTGATTTTTGGGTGAGGATGGCAGATGCAAACCCTACTCCAATGGCACAAATGATTCACGACAGCGGTTTGGCCTTCTTTGGCGGTTTCCGATCTCGGTGCGGTGTGCGATACCATGCTTTCATGCGGAGCTCACTTCGACCCCGCCTCGAGTGAATTGACAAATATACACGGGAACTCATTTCCAAACTAGATGTTGCCGCCATTAGCATCGCTCTCCGAGGATCCCGAGAGATGATAATGCCATAGTCGTTTCTCGGGATCAAGCACAGGCCCTGTTCAATCAGGACAACGACAAATACAAAGCACGGGTTGCCAAGTCCTGGCTGAAGAACCCTAAGAAAGGAGCTTCTCGTCTGACCAAAACCCTCTTGTGGGCAGATTTTAATGAAGAGTTGTCTGATTTCATAACTCTGTTGGCTCGGGTTATGGGCTTGCCCTCCACCAATGAGTTCCATTTCTGGATGTGCCCGCTCATCAACATGGTATGTGAGGGAACACAGAATATCAACTGGGCGGAGATCATTAGCATGAATTTGGCAGAGCAGCTGTCCAACGTGCAGCAAACAAAGAAGTTCTATATGACTTCGTGCACACGATGTACACTCCTGGCAAAGATCAAGGCAAAGTGGTTTGGTTTCTCTTACATAGATGAACACAAAGATGATCCAATATATGCATACGCCCAGCTTCATTCCCAGAGACCAGCAATCGTAACCCCGAAGGGTCAACGATGCTTTAACCATGTACGTGGTTAGGATGCTCAAGGTGATACTTCGGGAGATTCTCTGATGAAGCTATGACTCTGATATCACACTACGGTGCTTACTTCATCCAGTTCAGAAAATTCTCTTATATCAGGCTTGCTGGCTTTGAGGGCACCCCTCTAAGACTGCCCATGTTCTGTAATGATAGGATGGCCTTGATAGAAATATGCAGGCAATTGGACAAATTACACAGAACCTGCAGGGATAAGAGGATCACTGGTTTACACTTTCCCATCTCTTTGGGAAATTATACCTGCAAAACAGCCCTAGATGCACAGAATGTAGAAAGAGCCCTAGTTCCCATCACGGTTCACTTCTTCAAGCCTAGGACCTGCTTCAACTTCAAGAGGTTCATTGGGGCGAGAACATCAAAATAGTATATTATCATAGAGCGATCGTGAGAAGACTATTGGGCTGATTGTGCTGATGATTTTGAGGCTAGAAGGAGGCACTATGGCAGATTCTCCTTGCAATTAATTGAAGAACTAGGCCTATATCAAGTTCCTGAAGGGCTAAAGGATGACAACTTTGATCTATACTCGTATGAGTATGAAAATGCGGTTAATCACACTCCTTTAGAGGACGTGGATTAGAACAGAAAGAGAGGGACGACACCGGTGAGATCCTGCCCGCTTGTAGTCAGGACTACGGTCCGGTTTGACAGAGAGTTCGAGAGTTCGAGAAGGCATTCAGAGAATCCTCTCTAAGGACGCTTCAACACCAAGAAGAGAAGCATCTATTCCAAGGTCCGAGACACCGGTGAAGACCCCTCCCCGCCTCATCAACTCGGGAAGGCAGAATCTACTCCTTCCTCATCCACCTGTATATAAGAAGAAACTCAAAGAAGTAAAGAAAGAACACGTGGAAGAAGATCTCCAGAAAAATAGGCAAATTTGCCTATAGGGCCAGAAGAACATCATTGTTCTTAGTGAAAGTGCGAGAAAGTGAAATGCCAACCCCGCAAATGCTCCTCGAAGACCCGGTGATAGAGATAAAGAATTCCAGAGCACCGAGCTTCCGGATGCTGTAGATCCTTCTACCACAACCGCTTCCAAAGGTGCCCGCTCACATCTCAACTCGAGTCAACGGTTGCATGACCTTGAAAGGCGTCATGAGCTCCTGTCTCTTGGTCCCCTTGCCCCTCTGCTGATTCCTCTTCCTCTTTCGCGGGTGTAACCTTTGGTCGACAAAAGGAAGAGGAAATTCTCCTCTCAAAGCTCGGGATCAAATTTTGATGTCTTTGTCCGCAGCCTTGTTGGGCACCACCCTTCTCATGCCAAGAGAGCCAAAGTCACCTCAGAATAGTGTCTCGATGCTCAAGGTCAAGTAATTCCTGGAGATTGCGCAAGCCTACAACGGATAAATCGGAAGCGGGACTTACGGGCATCGACTGGAGCTCTCAAGAATCCCAATGGGAGAGTCTACCCCTGAAGGTGAAATTCACAACCTCCAGGAAACAGTCACAAGAGTCATTGGGAGGGTAGAAAAGGGCCAGCAAACTATTGAACAGTTGGAAGAATAGGCCCAAGTTCTCACAAGTTTCATCAAGTCCCTTTTGTCTAAGGACAAAGTTTTGGACCCTACCCCCTTGACTGCTCTCCCACCTCCTGTAATTCTAAGCCAAGATGAAGTGCAGAGTATTAAAGATATGCACAAGTATTCTGTCTATGGCAGAGCTATTGAAGCCATGGTGGATGACATGCTTGTTCTTTGGGTTAAACTTCATCGGCGAAGCTTTCAAACTCCACGAAAAGGTGAGCAATATGCAACCAAGCTCTCTTCCACTATCAATACCATGGATAAAGAGCTCAAAATGAGCAACAGATTGCATAGTAGACCTTCGCCTTATGGGACGGGACAGAGACGAGAACATTTCTCTGGCGAATAAAGTTTTTGATGATGCAAAGGACAACTGTCAAGTCCCGGGTCTACAAAGTGTGGATTGGAAGATCGAGTCTTGGAGGAGGCTTTGGCAGAAATGAAGAATGGCGTAAGGCGAAGCCTTCAAGACATTGGTTGTCTCGGCTTTCAAAGATATACACTGTCATCTTCAAGATGAAACCTCTGGTGCTTCCCTTTCCTTACAAGAGATCAAAGCTCAGTTCAGAACTTTTGTAAAAGATAATTTATTCAAGGAAAGCTCCATCTCCAAAGAAAAAATGAAGGAGATCTGCACTCTTCAACTGCCATCAAGAAGAAAATAAAGATTATCATACTCATGTCGAGTTTGATAAAGAGATGGAGAAGTGTCTGGGATTTTGGACTCAGTCTACAGCCAACACGTCAGTTCCCCGTGGCAGAGACATAGCTGAGGCGTTGAAGAGATTCAGACAGCGGATTCTGAAGTCAGTGGGTCCTCTCGGTGATCGCCACCTTTCTTCTTCCCCTTTCTTTCTGTTTTCTTTGTAAAAGGTTGAGGTATTGCGGTTGGCAGTCCTTAACTATTCTTGGTTAAAAGAAACGGTTACAAAAAGTAACTAATTTGTAAGCTATATAATGGCCTTCTTTACGCCATTCTAGGGAGAGGAAGAACTTGGCATATTTTCTGAAAGTGTAAATAGATCATAAAGAAATCAATACAAAAGGGCTTTCCATTCATTGTCTATCTAATCTCTGTTATCTCTGTGTTTTCATTTAATTTCGTGAAGATCATTTGTTTCTAGTTCGTTAGTCTCACTGATTGCATATTTTCAAATATTGCGAGTATAGTGATCTTGTACAACCAAGAAGGAACTTTGTGTCCTTGATTAATGAATCTGAAGAAGGTTATTTACAGAACTTTGTGTCTGGTAATCTCATCTTGTTCATCCAATGCAAACGATCTTGTTTTAAATTCACTGCAACTTCGTATACATAAAGGATTATTCTGCTATCTATAATTCTGCATGTTGCTCTTCTGCTCATCCTCGTATTCCCTTTCCTCAGTCCTTTTGTAACTGATGATCCTTGTGGAAAACACTTTCGTAATATCCAAGTTCAACCATAAAATCATGTTTTGTATATTTGTAAATAAGTTCGTTTCTGAATAAGGGAACCTCTCCCATTAAAGAGGAGGGACTTCTTGTCCCCTGACTGTTGCTCTTCTTAAAAGTCCTATTTGACGACCAACAGTTTTTGGTGACTCCGCTGGGGAAAATCGCATTCCAGTTCTGCAAATTTTTGATCATCCTTTGATCTGGCGACTCCGCGTTTCACTTGAGGGAGAAGGGCCCTTGGTATTGAAGATTCTCAGTTTCAGCTTTTAGAGCAACAAGGTTTTCCTTTCCTTTCAACTTCAACAAGAGATAGAAGGACTCGTTCGACAAGCACTCCACCTGTTCAAGATAGAAGTCCTACGGGTGGTATTCCTTCAGAGCCTGCTAGTCCCAATCTACGAGCTTTGATCCTGCTGGTGTTACTGGTTCCTCTCCAAGCCATATTTCAAGAATGGCGGCACCATTGCCATGGGGTCAACGTGTCGGGCCCCTGGCCCTTACTCAGCCTTTACATGAGTTACCCAGAGGTAACCGGAAGAACTTCCCAAAATTCAAAGGTGACGGCAAAGTACATCCTGATGAACATATTGCAGCCTTCATAGTTGCATGTGGAGTTTTGGGAGTTGAACATGAAGACGTCTCCGTAAGGCTGTTCGTGGAGACTTTACAAGATAATGCTGCTGATTGGTTCTTTCACCTTCCGGCTGGTGCTATAACCGACTGGGACACAATGAGAACCCAGTTCGAGAATCGTTTCAAGCCGGCAGAAGATGTACATGCCTTGCTAGCCCAAATCTCTCAGATAAAGAAAGATTCACAAGAGCCCATGAGAGAATTTGTGGCCCGGTTCAACAGGTTGATAAATAAAATTCCAACAAACACTCGACCTGTTGATCGGATTCAAAAATGTTTCTTTCTAAATGCCCAATCACCTAAAGTTAGTTATGCACTAAGAAGGGCTAATCTCGCAACGTTAGCTCTAGATCAAGAACTGGCTGTTAGTGTCGAAGATGACTTGATCATGTCAAGGAAGTTGAGAAGAGACCCTCCCAAATCTAAGTCTGCTGCTTCTTCCTCTTCTAGCCCTGGACCTAACACTGATCCATTAGTTCAGAAACTTGCGAATGATCTTATTGCTATAAAGAAACAATTGGCTCAAAGATGCCCCTTATGCAGATGTTCCAAGAAGAAATTTCCAGCCAGAGAATCATTTGTCGCTTCTCAAACAAGACTAGCACTTGAAGGACCTCCTGTTAAGGTTCCTGTGAATGCAACCTGTGAGGTTGAAGAGCCAGATGATGATGGGGATAATGAAGCTTGCGAGGAATTTGTGGAGGAATTTGATGATGAGGCAGAAGAACTTGAGGGATCTTGAGTTAATTTCTTTACCACTGAGGGCATTGATGATGGAGATGATTATGATGAAGTGGTAGCAGACATGAATAGCGAATCATTTGCTATCATGACTTGAGAACAGACACATCAGAGGGAGAAAGTGACACAGCCTATCAAGAAATCTAAGGAGCAGTCGACAACTATTCCCGTGATTGCAAAAAGAGGATCTCCTATCCCTACTTCATCTACACCAAAGGTGAGTCCTATCAATCCTGCTACCAAAGTTGCTTCTTCTTTTTCTCCTAAAGTTGATAAGCCTAGAATTTCAAATGATGATGGCCCGTCCACTTCTGGGTCTTTTGATATTGTTGATCACCTGAAGAAGACCAAGGTCCAAATCTCAGAAGCTGAGTACTATCAGACCCATCCCAAAGCTTTTGCCAAGATGATTCAGTTTGTTAATTCCCATTCCAAGACCACCTCTAAAGGTCTTTTACCCACTCCTCCTTCTACACCACAGCCCGGGCCTCAGTAGGCTGCATCCACGTCGCCTAGTGACAAAATTAAACCATTTTATGTAACACTTCTCATAGCTGGCCATAGGCTCGATGGTGTGTCATAGATTGGGAGCCTCGGGGACAATGTCATGCCGGCTAAAGTAGCTCATGCCTTGGGCTTGACCCTCACACGCACTTATGGATCTTGCTACTCTATGGAGAGCAAGGAAGTGCCTCGGTTGGAAGGATTAAAGATGCACAAGTGGCTTTTTCGCTTTGCACGAGAAGAAAGTTTTGGCTACCATCCTAGTATGTGAGACATCCCTCCTTCATATGGAATGTTGCTAAGTAGGAACTTTTGTAAAGATGTGGGTGGAGAAATTCAAATGGATTGGTCACATGCCCTGTATGCTTAGAGTTAATGGACAAATGAAGAAGCTGCTTTGCTGAGAAGCGATGCGAGTATATTGTGCGAGAAAATGGATGACCCTAAAGCACAAATACTCTACGAGGATATGGGTCATGGCAATTACATGATTATGTCCCCTGATGAAATCCAACACCCCAAAGCATCACCTAAAGATCCTAATGGTGTTTGGATTTTAGAATTTGATGGAAGTTGTTCCTCTCGGTTGGAGCTGGTGTCCCGCTAGTGTCACACTGAAGGAAGCTTACACCCCTTTTCATTCAAGTTACAGATTTGAGAATACTAATAACACACAGAGTATGAGGCTCTCATTCTCGGATTGTAAGTGGCCAAAGAACAAGGTGTAAAGAACCTTCTGGCTCGTGGTGATGCAGAGCTGATTGTAAAGCAAGTCAGAAGCCTTTTCAGGTAAAAAATGGGAGGCTGAAGCATTACCGGAATCAGGTTTGGGATTCCATTGAATTCCTTGATGCTTTCTCTATCAAGCAATACCTAGGAAAAGAAGCAGCAGGAGGTGATTCATTAGGTACATCTCGGTGGTCACTTCGCCGATTCCTCATCCTGATTTCTCTCAGGACAAATTCACCATTGAAATGGTCCATCGGCCTAGTGTACCTGACAATACCAATAACTGGCAAGTTTTCAATGATGATCAGCATTTGCTTTCCTTCCTGGAACTCAAGGGTAATTTCGAACAACTGTATTTTGAGGGAAGTGACAACCTGCCTCGTGAAAGTGTGTCCTTTGACCAAGCTGTCACCCAAGGAGAAGAAACAGATCAGGAAGGGTGCATTAAACTCAAAGGAAACAAGATTCCTAAAGGTTTGGTGAGTTTGGAGGAATTATTTGATAAGCATGACAGGTATGTGAAATCTAGAGCTTCCTCTGGGCCTCACAATCAGCTGAACATGACAAAATCAATATTGGAAGTTCTACTGACCCCAAGCTTGTGAATATTGGAAAATGTTGCCACAGATGAGAGGAGAAAAGCAATTGATCTTCTAAGGAGGTATAAGGATGTTCTTGCATATTCTTATGAGGATCTGAAAGCCTTCAAGCCAAAAGATATGCAGCATTCTATTCCTCTCAAACCAGGAATTAAGCCTTTCAAGCAGAAACAGAGGCAGTACAACCCCAAAATAGCTGACACCATCTTTCAGGAGATTCAGAAATTGTTGAAGGCTAAAATCATCTTTCCCATTCACCATTCAACATGGATTGCAAACATTGTGCCTGTTAGAAAGAAGAATGGTGAGATCCGCATCTGTGTTGATTTCAGGAACCTGAATCAGGCTTCTCTGAAAGATAATTACCCTTTGCCCATGATGGATCAAGTATTGCAAGCAGTAACAGGATCTGAAATGTTATCTATGCTTGATGGATTTTCTGGATATAATCAGGTAGAGGTTGATACTGCAGATCAACACAAGACAGCTTTCACTACTCCTTGGGGTACCTTTGCCTACAAGAGAATGCCTTTTGGGCTTATTAATGCTGGTGCCACTTTCCAGAGAGCTATGGATCTGGATTTTGGAAGCTTGAAAGGGAAGTGTATTGTCATATATCTTGATGACCTGACAGTGTTTTCCAAGACAAGAGCGGATCATTTTGATCACCTAGAGACAGTTCTGCTAAGATGCAGAGAGCATGGAATTTCTTTGAATCCTAAAAAATCTGTTTTCTGTGTCACAGAGGGAAAACTATTAGGGCACATTGTCTCCAAGGATGGTATTAAGATTGACCCTGAATGAGTACAAGCTATCCAGCAAATTCCTCTCCCAACCAGTAAAAAGGGTGTGCACTCCTTCGGTAAGATCAATTTTTTAAGAAGGTTCATCCCTGATTTTGCAGAGTTAACTTTGAATATTTCTCAGATGATGAAAGGAAAGCAAACATTTGGTTGGTCTTCTGAAGGAAAGGAATCCTTTGAGGGTATCAAGAGAGCTATCGCTAAAACCCCGCTTTGGCCTGTCGATTTTCAAAGAAAGATTTCATCATCTATCGCTATGCTGAGTATAATACCCTGCCGATGTCTTAACTCAAGAAGACTCTAATGAGCATGAACTCCCAATTGTGTTCATGAGCTATATTCGAAGGATCATGAGTTGAAATACACCATGATGGAGAAGCATGCTTTTGCGAGTGGTCAAAGCTATGAAGCAGTTTCATTTTATATCCTCAACTCTCA
Source organism: Taxus wallichiana var. yunnanensis (assembly GCA_018340775.1). Classification (NCBI taxonomy): domain Eukaryota; kingdom Viridiplantae; phylum Streptophyta; class Pinopsida; order Cupressales; family Taxaceae; genus Taxus; species Taxus wallichiana. Next base: position 31,694,254 of record CM031233.1, read on the forward strand.
CTCCATGGTGCCTTTGGTTCCCAGATATACAATCATGTTAAGTCGATCCTCACACAACAAGAATTTAGATCTAAGAGAGGGAGCTGGGTGCTAAGGTCCAAGAGTATGACATTGACATCAAACCGACCAAGGTGGTTCGTGGAAAAGGCCTTTGTGAGCTCATTCTTGAAGGAGCCAAACATGAGTTCTTTGGAGGAGAAAGTTGACCTTCCCCCATTACTTACATTCCTTAGTTCGGTTGACAAATGGTATGCCGACATCGCCCATTTTCTCACCTATGGGGAATGCCCCTCTCATTTAAGCTGCCAAAGAAAATAGGAACGTTAAATTGAGGTCCGTGCTGTAATATGTGTTGTGGGAAAACGCCTATTCAAGCGAGGAATAGATGGGAGATTTTTGAAGTGTGTAGACAAGGAACAACAGAGAAAGTTGCTCTCGACTTTTCATGATCATGTATGTGGAGGGCACTTTTCATCAACGGTTCTGACTCATAAAATACTCCAGTGGAGGATACTACTGGCCTTCCTTGTTCAGAGATGCATCCAAGTGGGTGGATAAATGTGAGGCTTGTCATACTTTTGTGGGAAGACCTAAACTGGCGTCGTTGCCTCTCAAGCCAGTTGTGATTGAGGAACCATTTCAACAGTGGGGTTTGGACTTCATTGGTACACTTAATCCTGCTTCTAGTGCGGTCACACTCATGTGCTAACTACCACTGACTACTTCACCAAATGGGTGGAAGCTATTCCAGTCAAGAGCACTACTTCAAGTAGTTTGCGGCTTCATCAAAGAGAACATCTTGGTAAGGTATGGTGTACCTAACAAGATTATGAATGAATAATGCTTGAATTTCTCTTCAGCTGAGATAATGGATTTCTGCTATGGGTATGGTATTTCTTTGGCTCACTCTTCAGATTACTACCCTCAGGGCAATGGGCAAGCAGAATCCACTAACAAAAATCTGGTGACTATCATAAGGAAGTTGGTCAATGAGTCTCAACGTGGCCCGGCACAAGAAGCTCTATGATGCTCTTTGGGCAGACAGGATTACACCAAAGAGAGCTATTGGAATGTCTCCTTTTCAAGTGGTGTATGGAGTAGAGGCTCAATTGCCAGTGACAGTGGAACTGCCAGCCTTGCACCTAATGAAGGCCATTGAGGATACTAGCTTCAGTGATGCTCTGGATAAGAGAATTATGTACCTGCACAAACTGAATGAGGACAGATTGATGGTTCGATAGGATATCTGTTCACCGGCCAGAAGGTAAAGGTCTGTTTGACAAGAAAGCTAGGTTCGAGAGATTTCAAGTTGGAGACTTTGTGTTGCTATGGGATAAAAGACATGAACCTCGTGGCAGCCATGGAAAGTTTGATTCCCTTTGGCTCGGACCTTTCAAGATCGGATACTTTGCTTGTAATAATTCTTTCTATCTTGATTACATAGATGGTTCTCCCCTCCCACTTCCTTATAGTGGGCAGTACCTCAAGTTGTTCAAGTCCTAGGTGACTAGGAAGTCCTTTGTATATTCTATACAGTGTTTTTACTTCTCTGCTTTTGGTGTGTTTTCCTTTTGTTGTTTTGGTGTGTTGCCCTCTGTATTTGGTGTTCTTTTTGACTCCGTTGCCCAATGAGCAAGGTACTGGTCTGCTTCCCTGAATTTGTCTAAGTTCTTACCTTGCCTCATTCCTTGAATTTATGCCAAGTCATCCCCAGAAGGAGCCAGCTGTTGTCCACTCAAAATTTCCCCGCACTTAAAAGTAAATTTTCAAAATTTTGAGTTTTGAATGTCTTCTCTGTCGTCTTTGAAAATGTTAAAAGTCAAGAAATTGTAACAGATCTGCATTCCTGGGTCATTTTGTGTGTTTCTCGCGTACTTCGCGTATTTTTGTCCCGCATGTCCCAGTTTCAAACGGGCCCCTTTGTTGCATTTTCACCCGAAACACCTGAGCCGCGTACTTCGCACATTTCTGTTCCAAATGTCCCAAACACTTCGGACCTTCGTCACGTTTTCACCCGAATTGATCAAGTCGATTTCAAAACTTCTTGTCCCAAATGTCCAAGTCAAAGTGCAAGTTATTCCATTTCGCCCGAAACACCCGAACCGCGTACTTCGTGCGTTCTTGTCCCAAATGTCCCAATTTTAAAAGTGCGCTCTGTCCCATTTTTGGCGAAACTTCCCGAACAGCGTACTTCGCGTGTTTCGTCCCAAATGTCCCAAAACGCATTGGTGCGTATTCTCCCTGCTTCGCCCGAATCGGCTGAGCGCGTGTTTCACGCATTCGCGTCTCACATGTCCCAAGCGAACCAAATGCCATTCATACTTAGTTTTTCCCGCTCTACCCGAATATGTTGCTTTTCAAATTGGTAGATATGAATTTAATGCGCATTGATTTCCTTTCTCTCTCCAAAACGGCTATATAACGAGCACCCCTTTTACATTTTTCACACTACTTCCTTGCTCGAACCCCTGCAACCTAATTTCTTGTGCGCATACCTGTTCCCTACTGCAATTCCTTCCCAAGTCTAGATTGCAATTCTCTCTCAACTACTATCAGTATGAAGATCAAATTCCAGGGACAGAGCAAGTTTCACCACTAGAGTCTGTCGTTCTCAACATTGGAGACAGTGAAGCTCGACATCTCGACTTCGGTGATTTTTGGGTGAGGGTTGCAGATACAAACCCTACTCCAATGGCAGCAATGATTCACGACAGCGGTTTGGCCTTTGCTGGCGGTTTCCCGATCTCGGTACAGTGTGCTGATACCGTGCTTTCATGCGGAGCTCACTTCGACCCCGCCTCGAGTGAATTGACCAATATACACGGGGAACTCATTGCCAAACTAGATGCTGCCGCCATTAGCACTGCTCTGAGGATCCCAGAGACGGATAATGCCATAGTCGTTTCTCGGGATCAAGCACAGGCCCTGTTCAATCAGGACAGCGACAAATACAAAGCACGGGTTGCAAAGTCCTGGCTGAAGAACCCTAAGAAAGGAGCTTCTCGTCTGACCAAAACCCTCTTGCGGGCAGATTTTAATGAAGAGTTGTCCGATTTCATAACTCTGTTGGCTCGGGTTATGGGCTTGCCCTCCACCAATGAGTTCCATTTCTGGATGTGCCCGCTCATCAACATGGTATGTGAGGGAACACAGAATATCAACTGGGCGGAGATCATTAGCATGAATTTGGCAGAGCAGCTGTCCAACGTGCAGCAAACAAAGAAGTTCTATATGACTTCGTACCTGATGTACACTCTGGCAGCATCAAGGCAGTGGTTTGGTTTCTCTTACATAGATGAACACAAAGATGATCCAATATATGCATACTGCCCGCAGTTCACCCTGGAGACCAGCAATCGTAACTTCAGAAGGGTCAACGACGCTTTCACCATGTACGTGGTTAGGCTGCTCGAAGGTGATACTGCCAGGAGATTCTCTGATGAAGCTATGACTCTGATATCACACTACGGTGCTTACTTCATCCAGTTCAGAAAATTCTCTTATATCAGGCTTGCTTGGCTTTGAGGCACCCCACGTAAGCTTGCCCATGTTCTGTAATGATAGGATGGCCTTGATAGAAATATGCAGGCAATTGGACAAATTACACAGAACCTGCAGGGATAAGAGGATCACTGGTTTACACTTTCCCATCTCTTTGGGAAATTATACCTGCAAAATGCCCTAGATGCCTGAGAATGTAGAAAGAGCCCTGGTTCCCATCACGGTTCACTTCTTCAAGCCTAGGACTGCTTCGACTTGAAGAGGTTCATTGGGTAGAACATCAAAATAGTATATTATCACGGAGAGCTGATGAGAAGACTATTGGGTTGATTGTCTTTGATGATTTTGAGGCTAGAAGGAGGCACTATGGCAGATTCTCCTTGCAATTAATTGAAGAACTCGGCCTATATCAAGTTCTGAAGGGCTAAAGGATGACAACTCGATCTATACTTGTATGAGTATGAAAATGTGGCTAAGCACACTCCTTTAGAGGACGTGGATTGGAACAAGAAAGAGAGGGACGACTGGCTGAGATCCTTGCACCGGCTTTTAGTCGGGACTAAGTGTCCTGGTTTGTGAGGAGAGTTCGAGAGTTCAAAAGGCATTCAAGAGAATCCTCTTCTAAGGAGGCTTTAACACCAAGAAGAGAAGCATCTATTCCAAGTCCGAGACACCGGTGAAGACCCCTCCGCCTCATCAACTCGGGGACCACAGAATCTACTCCTTCCTCATCCACCGTGTATATAAGAAGAAACTCAAAGAAGTAAAGAAAGAACCTGTGGAAGAAGATCTCCAGGAAAAATAGGAAAATTTGCCTATAGGGCCAGAGAACATCATTGTTCTTAGTGAAAGTGAAGAAAGTGAAATGCCAACCCCTCGTAAATGCTCATGAAGACCCAGCTGATAGAGATAAAGAAGTCCGAGCACTAAGCTTCCAGATCTTTGTAGATCCCTTCTACACCAATTGCTTCCAGTGCCCGCTCACATCTCAACTCGAGTCAACAGCTGCACAGACCTTGAGCGTCATGAGCTCCCTGTCTCTTGGTCCCCTTGCCCCTCCTGCTGATTCCTCTTCCTCTTTCGCGTGGGTGCAACCTTTGGTCGACAAAAGGAAGAGGAAATTCTCCTCTCAAAGCTCGGGATCAAATTTTGATGCTGTCGCAGCCTTGTTGGGCACCACCCCTTCTCATGCCAAGAGAGCCAAAGTCACCTCCAGAATAGTGTCTGATGCTCAAGGTCAGCAATTCCTGGAGATTGCCAAGCCTACAACGGATAAATCAGAGCAGGACTTGCAGGCATCTGACTTGGAGCTCTCAAGAATCCCAATGGGAGAGTCTACCCCTGAAGGTGAAATTCACAACCTCCAGGAAACAGTCACAAGAGTCATTGGGAGGGTAGAAAAGGGCCAGCACACTATTGAACAGTTGGAAGAACAGGCCCAAGTTCTCACAGGTTTCATCAAGTCCCTTTTGTCTAAGGACAAAGTTTTGGACCCTACCCCCTTGACTGCTCTCCCACCTCCTGTAATTCTAAGCCAAGATGAAGTGCAGAGTATTAAAGATATGCACAAGTATTCTCTCTATGGTAGAGCTATTGAAGCCATGGTGGATGACATGCTTGTTCTTTGGGTTAAACTTCATCGGTGAAGCTTTCAAACTCCACGAAAAGGTGAGCAATATGCAATCAAGCTCTCTTCCACTATCAATACCATGGATAAAGAGCTCAAAATCTGGAGCGATTGCATATAAGAGACCTTCGCCTTTATGGGACGAGCAGAGGCGAGAACATTTTGCTGGCGAATAAAGTTTTTGATGATGCAAAGGACAATCTGTCGAAGTCCTGGGTCTACAGTGTGGATTGGAAGATCAGAGTCTTGGAGGAGGCTTTGGAGAAATGAAGAACAGCTGGCAGAAGGGCGAAGCCTTCAAGACATTGGTTGTCTCGGCTTTCAAAGATATACATTGTCATCTTCAAGATGAAACTTCTGGTGCTTCCTTTCCTTACAAGAGATCAAAGCTCAGTTCAGAACTTTTGTAAAAGACAATTTATTCAAGGAAAGCTCCATCTCCAAAGAAAAAATGAAGGAGATCTGCTCTCTTCAATCTGCCATTGAAGAAGCAAATAAAGATTATCATACTCATGTCGAGTTTGATAAAGAGATGGAGAAGTGTCTGGGATTTTGGACTCAGTCTGCAGCCAACACGTCAGTTCCCCGTGGCAGAGACATAGCTGAGGCATTGAAGAGATTCAGACAGCGGATTCTGAAGTCAGTGGGTCCCTCTCAGTGATCGGCCACCTGTCTTCTTCCCCTTTCTTTTCCATTTTCTTTGTAAAAGGTTGAGGTATTGCGGTTGGCAGTCCTTAACTATTCTTGGTTAAAAGAAACGGTTATAAAAAGTAAGCGGATTTGTAAGCTATATAATGGCCTTCTTTATGCCATTCTAGGGAGAGGAAGAACTTGGCATATTTTTACGAAAGTGTAAATAGATCATAAAGAAATCAATACAAAAGGGCTTTCATTTCATTGTCTATCTAATCTGTGTTATCTCTGTGTTTTCATTTAATTTCGTGAAGATCATTTGTTTTTAGTTCGTTAGTCTCACTGATTGCATATTTTCAAATATTGCGAGTATAGTGATCTTCTACAACCAAGAAGGAACTTTGTGTCCTTGATTAAAGAATCTGAAGAAGGTTATTTACAGAACTTTGTGTCTGGTAATCTCATCTTGTTCATCCAATGCAAACGATCTTGTTTTAAATTCACTGCAACTTCGTATACATAAAGGATTATTCTGCTATCTATAATTCTGCATGTTGCTCTTCTGCTCATCCTCGTATTCCCTTTCCTCAGTCCTTTTCAGAATCGATGATCCTTGTGGAAAACACTTTCGTAATATCCAAGTTCAACCATAAAATCATGTTTTGTATATTTGTAAATAAGTTCGTTTCTGAATAAGGGAACCTCTCCCATTAAAGAGGAGGGACTTCTTGTCCCCTGACTATTGCTCTTCTTAAAAGTCCTATTTGACGACCAATACTACCCTAAGTTTCTAAGAATGAAGCCATAGATTATGGAAGAATAACTTAACATTTTTATATCTTATAGCTAGGCACATTATGGGAGGCTTTTTCTATATTTGTTGTAAGATAGGAAAATATGAACGTTCCATTGAAAAGGAGTGAGTTAATATCTCCATAGAATATCTCATGGAGCATGAGGAGATAAAATGCAATTTTGAAAATCATTCGAGGATTTGGCTAAGGAATAAAATGCTAAATGTATGAGAATGAGGACTAGGCCACCTTTGGTTATTATTCCTATGACATTATGGACAAATAATGCACCACAATATGAGGATTATTAGGAAAAATTCAATATGGCATAAAGACTTGACAAAGACTAATGCAACAAGTAGTTTTCAATAGGACTTACTAAAGGTAAGGTGTAGGGGAGATGATGAGTCCATAGATTGACCATTAAATCACAAACTATAATAATTTTACTTCTAAACACATTGATCAATGCATGGGATGTTTGGAATTTATTAATTTTAAGTAAGAAATAATGCACTTTATCCTCTTTAAATATTGTGGACTAATGATTATGGTTTTTAACTAATTTCCTTGAAGATGTGCATGGTGATGTGTGTAGGGTAATGAATTCATGGTATGCTGATATTTCTTCTTGTCAAATTCTAGATTAACAAAGTCTCCTCCACCATAATGATCATTTTAAGAAGTTAATGAAGGCTAGAAATAGGAGCCTAGTTCTAGCACTATCTTGTGAGTTGTAAAAAACTTATAAAACTAATCTCATATTTTTCCACCTATATTATTAGGCATCTGTTAGAGGAGTGAGATATAAAACTATAGTCTTGATTGTTTTTATGTATATATGGGTAGGGAAGTGTAATAGGAAATAGAGATAGACGTATGTAAGAGAAGGTGTCTGTTGTAAGTTATTTTCAGTTATATGTAAGAAAATCTTTTGATCAATAAAGACATGTTGTTTTGAGAATATTGTGTTAAAAAACCAAGCCAAGGAAGAGAAAGGGCCCACTCAACCAAGGACTTGGCTTGCTATGTTGGTATTTATGTCCCTGTTTTCTTACAGTATTGAATTCTGAGTATGCTTGATAACAACTACTTTCAGCATTACAGTATTTGGAATAGCATTTATTTCACTATATTTTGTTTATATTTTACTTTCAATTCTTGCAAATTTCATTTCTGAGTATTTTCAATTCTTTTTAAGTCTTGTTTATAAGCAATTTCATTCTGCAAACACATTTCCTTTTTATGTGTTGATTTCAGTAGATTAAAGTTATTTGATTCGATTTAGGTAGATTATAATTTTCCTATTTCCAAATAGATTAAAAGTTATTATTTCTAGTAGTGATTTAAATGAACAAATAACCTAATGCAAGAGCATCAAGGACTAGAGTTTCATAAGGTCATAAGAGACTATTTAAACATGTTTGTTTAAGTGTGTGTGAGTGATTTTACTTGAGTGAATGAATGTCAAATTGAATATGTTTGTAAAAGTGAAATTGAGTGTGTAAGTAAGGCTAAAGGAGAGTGAAATAGTTATTTTTATGCCTAATCAAGGCTATATTGTTGTGATATGAGTCATAATAGGAGTGTGGACGAGATATAGATATTTATGGGATATTATTTAATCTTATTCTATGTTTATTCATATAGTTGAGCTCTCTTAGGAGGTGGATATGCATATGAGAAGGTTAGCCTAGAAGAAAGTATGGATCATTCTATGAAGATTAATTAAGGAAGATGATAATAATGATGTAACATAAATCTATACTTATGAATGAGGATGTATGAATCACAACACATGTAATAGAATGTATTTTGTATGTTTTATACTTGTAAATTGCAAACCGTGTGTAGAACACCTTTGTCCTAGGCCGAGAGGTAGAATTAAGACAATCACCAAAAAAGATTCTTTTAATCTATGAATGTATAAATAGGTTGGAAGAGGTCAAGGAGGCCTACAAAATTTTCACAGTTCATAAAACTTACCCTAATTGCTTATAGCTCATTTTCCTTGCTCTCGGGCCCAAACTAGGGCATTATATATCTAAATTTCTATCCATAAAAATCACGAGATTTTTGGAAATCTCTATACAGGGTGATAGAAAAAGTGTTCCAAGTTTTAATCCTTGATTCATACGTGTGAAGGAGATTCATATGGTTCTAGGTCAAAGACTATCACGAAGGTACTAAAGAGGAAACATTGAATGCATACATAGCCTAATGGAAGAGTTAAACAATCAAACTTGGTAGATATCATATTATTATCATTATAGAGGTGGATCCATAAGCATTAAGGTGAGATCATAAAGGTAGGTGCCTACTGTCATGTTTAAGGGCTAATAGAGGCCTAATTTGCATAGTAAAGTGCAAAAGGAAGTGTGATTCCATACAAATGAGTAGTGCATAAGATTTTGGTATGTCTGAGAATTCCATAAAGGGTCTCTAGATCACCCTTGAGTTTGTGGGGTTGTTTTAGAATAATTCAAGATATAATAGTATTTTCAATTTGGAAAGGATAGAGAAGAGAATTAAATTAAATACATGTATATGACCGCATAAATGGTCTAAACACCTTGTGTTGGAATATATGAGGTGTTCTAGGAGTTAAAGGAGTGATTCATGAACCTGTATGTGAATTTGAGAACCAAGCACAAAGAGGCCTATTTAGGTCTAGGCTTGTGTGTATCAAGGATAATGCATGCTTTAGGATTGGGAAAGGAATCAGGTTATGAAGTGGTGTTAAGAGTGTGTACTCATGATGTTGATAAGGATATGGATGTCCATGAACAATGGAGCTACAAATTTTAGCAAGGTAATCATTTCATGTTTTCATGCCTATAGCGTTTATATGAATGCAAGGATTGTGATGGTGGTATAGAGCCAACACTGTGAGCTAGTAAGACCAAAGTGTATAAGGATTTAATTGTGTGATAAGATCCTTAGGAAAAGGGTAATGGATAACACCATGAATCAAAATGACCATTTGATGAGAAAATCCATGAATGCATTAAGGTGAGTATGTTCTACACAAAAACAAAATTTGTGAAACTAGGTAGTCCCCTCACATCACAACCCAAGCTAATAGTCACCCCCAAAAAAACACCAAAAATACACTTACTAATTATATATTCCTTTTCTTCTTTGTATAATGCCTTGGGCACATCCTTGGTTAGAATGACATAAAATATAATTTAGCTAATTAAATGATCGAACCCACACACCGACCCATTAGTCGACTTGTAGTAATATCAAAACTTGACCATTTATAGACACATAGATGAGGCAATAGATCCATATGTGAGTTACAAAGATCATGAGAAATATTTTTCAAGCTCATAAGGAGTTGTAAATTCAGCCAAAAAAATTGCATTATTGTTGGTTGTATAATTTGATCTTTTGAAAACAAGCAACAGTTATGGGACAACAATCCCTCCTCCTTATGGGAGAGGTTCCCTTATTGAACACAAAAGATAAAAAATTGTTCAACATTTTGATGGAGATTTTGATATTTTAGATGTTTTTCTTGAAAGGTTTTCAATATAGAAGAAAGAGGAAAAGTCAGGACTGATATTCAGAAAATGAAGAGAGAAGAGCAATTTTAGACATATAGATAGCAAAGTAATGTCTTACTGATGCTTGATAAAATAACAAGATTTAAACTATGCATATAAAATATAGGACATGTATGTATTAGACACAAAGTTCTAAATATACCTATCAACTAGAAGACACAAAGTTCTTACTTAGATACATATAACTGTATATGAATTAGATAAGGAACGGAAAGAGATAAAGCATGAGAGAGGGTGAAAACTTCTTCTTTATTGAATAGTTCAATGTTATTTTTACATCCAAATATCAAAATATCGATCCCTTTACAATGATAAGAAAATTTTTGAAATACCCAAAAAAATGGTTACATGAGCCTTTTTATATTACTTTCTTTTAATTTCAAATTTTAGCATATAATTAAAAATTAAAAACTCAATTTATCTCTTAACACATGAATAAAGAGATAAAGCCACATTAATTATATATTTTAATTAAGAAAGGAGAATATGAACTAGGGAGCCGAGATTCTAGTAGAAGTGCTTGAATTCCTCTTTATCCTAAGCAATTGATGTTTGAATATTTTCAATGCTTCAGCTATGTCCATTCCTGAGGGAATTTTTGTATTGGTAGTTGCATGATTCCAACTACTGAGACACTTCTCCATTTCCTTTCTAAACTCTGTATTTTCTAAGAACTCTTTATTACCATATGCGATACCAGCCTACAGAGTGAAAAATTCTTTCATCTTCTCCTTAGATATGGTGTCCTTGAACAAATTTTCTTTAACAAAAGCCATGAACTGAGATTTGATCTATTGAATAGTGAATTTATCATTTGAATTATCTTTGAAGATTTGGAAATGAATATCCAAGAAGGCAGACCTGACACAAGTTTCAAAAGCTTCTTCTTTTATAGCATGTTCCCAAGTTCACCAATGGCATCTTCAACAACTTTTAATTTCTAGTCAATACCGAAGACCCATTGTTTGGACAGATTCAACTTTGCATCATCAAAAACCTTATTTTCCAGAAAGATTTGTACATTTGTCTCACTCATCACTTTAAGATCCTGAATGCACTCACTCCACAATTTCAACTCCCTATCTAACCCACTGAGTGTTGTATTGAATTTTAATTAAATATTAGCAATTTTCTCATATGCCTTAAATGCGTCTTAAATAAAATTCAAACCTATGATTATCAAGTCATCAACCATAGCCTCCATTTCCTTCCCATAAGTGGTATGCTTATGAATGTATTTGATGGGTTGGACTTCATCACTGAACAGGATATCAGGAGGTGGGATGGAAGATAGGGGAGTAGGATCAAGTACCTTATCCTCTACTAATAAGGATTTGATGAAATTGGATAGAATTTGATTATGTTCCTCAACTTCTCCTGTGTCTGCTTCCCTTTTTCAACTCTTTCAATCACTTTAGATACAGTCTCCCTTAGATTATGCACCTCACTTTAGGTGTTGATTCACCAAGAGGAATTCTTGTCAACTCCAAGTCACCCATTAATAGATCTTTTTCATCTTTTTTAAAACTTGGGTTTTACAATTTCATGAATTGTTGGCCTTAATAGTATGAAACCAATATTGATGTGGCTTTGGCCTTGTTTGTTGGAGGGGGAGGAGTAGTACCTAGAAGAGCTACCACTACATCAAACTTATGAGCAACAATACTTGGAGTAGCCTTTCGTTTCTCACTTTCCAGCAATGGTTGCACTCAAAAAAATGAACTAGAACTAGAAGGAGTAATATTCCCAAGTTCAGATGCACTCATGGCACTTAGGGTTTGTATAATGGCTACTTCTAACATAGAAGTATCCGTTTGAGTGGTAGGATATTCCTTAATAGATACAAATTCAGAAACTAGTTCCTTTGATTGATCCTCCTTCCCACTACTTTCTTCAAGGACACTTTCTTCAGAATTTTCCTACTCTTTCTCCTCACTATCATCATCACCAAGGTCCATAATAGGTTCTTCATTAGGTATTGTTTAAGATTTTTTATGAGAGGATAGTTTCTCACTCTTTGGAATGACATCCCCCACTTTATAATCCTTCTTAGCTTTCCCTTCTTTGTGTACACTAGAGTTGAAGATTATGGAGGAGAAGGAACAGATTTTCAAGTATCTCAAGAAATAACACAAGTGTTTCTTTCTTAGGAGTAGGAGTATCTTGGGAAGTAGACCTAGATTTCCTTTCCCTGAACATCTTCATTTTCCTATCAAACCAAAGTCTAGTTCTCACTAGGATAGGATTATTGAGCTCCTTCAAATCATCTCTCTCCTTGACAAACCAATCAATAGTTTCAATAGAGTGTGCTTGATTGTTATTTCATAGTTGAGAGACTATAATTATTTATCATCATATAAATCCCTTCAGGATTATTATATATATTAAAATCAACAATTTGTTTCAAAGACAACATTCCATAGTACCTTCTCCAAGCCTCATAATAATTAGAATAATAATCCTGTAGTATTTAATCTCGGGAAGATGTTGATAAATGGTTATGAAATTGGAGGAAATTAACTCCTTAATATCAAAGAAAGTTCTGGGTTTATAATAGTGGAGAGTGAGAGGAGTAATTGTTTTGTCAACATTATGAGCATCTAGGGCAATCCTGTAAGTGTAGTTACCCAATGTGATTAGGAATTGGATACCTGCAATCTTCTTGTCCCTACAGGTTCTATGTAACTTATCAATTGTCTGTAAATCTCCACCAAATCCATCTTATCATTGTAATACATGGGAAGTTTCATTGCTTTCCCTCAAATCCATTCAATCTTATATATGAAAACTTCCTAAATTGGGTTAAAAGCTACCATAGACACTGATCAATTGTTTTCACCTCATCAAAAAATCTTCTAGCATTATCTCCTTCCTCTAATATGCCAATGTACATAGTGAATGCATCATTCACTCTCCTAAAATGATGATTTTTGACCTTCATAGTCAGTTGGATGATATACATATATGGGAGCATATTTCTTCTCTTCCACAGGGGAGAAACCCAACCAATCTCTATAGGTGGCAATGGTATACATTAGGTAAGAGGTCATATGGAAGGTTTGAGTTCTTTGAACCTCTGTCAATTGCTTAGTCAGGTTGTTACAAATTATTCCTCCCAATTCAAGTTTTAATTTCCCTCACATATAATATTGATATAGGGACACATCTAAAAATGAAACTCATTAGTGGAGGGAATTCCCATTATCCTAGCAAGAAGAGTAATGAAATATAACAATTCTTCATGGAAATGAGACATTATTTTTGGAAGTCTTGAGGATCTTTTTAAGGTTCTTGAACAAGGACTTGGCTAGTTTTCTTTTTACTTTTCATTGTCTTGATCAAAAAGAACTTGCACCTAGTCCCTTGTAAGATTATTCAAATTTTAAACCATGGGAATCATGAGATCGAGTGTGAATAAAATATTCATTGAGTCGAGCCACCACTTTTCCTTGAGGGTCAAAAATTTCCTTTGTGTCGGGTTGAATCAAGAACTACAAGCAAGAACCGTATCAAGCACATTGAACGGAAATTGGAAAACCCCCGCCTTTGAGATCCCACTATATTTGATTAGCTTAAACATAGGAGTAGGGATATGAAAATTTATTTGATCACCGAAATCATCCAAGTCTAGGTGTTGAGATTCACTATCACCAATGTTTGGTACAACCATCTCCAAAGAAGATAGGTGCTCGTCTCCTTTAAAATTGATCTTCATTTTACGGCAAGAGCAAGAAGATTTCTGTGAGAGTAATTTCCTTGATTCCTCGATCAATACCTTGATGGTTCACAACTTATGTGATACCTATAAAATTTCAATATAATGGAGGATTACTAGACCATGACTACAAATGGAAGAGAAAAGGGAACTCGAACGGTCTCTAGAAAATGCAAGCAAGGTGGTGAAAATGATCAATTACCTGACTATTTATATGCATTTAAACTCAAGTAGGTCGGTGAGGTGAAATAAATGAGGTAATTAATACTCTATGCCAACGCTAAAACAATGAAAATCGGGTAAGGTAGAACAAATGCACACAACTGGTCCATGGGACATCGGGACATTTGCAGGACGGTCAAATACAAAAAGCTGATTTGTGGAAAAAGTGAAAAAAATTACACAACTATCCCAAGGGATAGCGGGATAGATGGGATGTGAGAGAAAAATAGCCGCAATGAATGGAAATCAAAAAAGGAGGACTTGTGGGGAAATGATGATCAGGGAGCACTTGGGACACACGAGACAAGAAAATCCAAAACATTTGTAGCTCACTAAAATTGGATAAGTGAAAATATTTGACACACACCCCCTTGGGACATCGGGACACCATTTCTAAGAAAAGATGAAAAGACCAAAAATGAAGGAAAAACAAGATTAATCAAAAAAACAAGAAAATCGAGGAACAGATGACCTAGAGGAACTTGGGACATGAGGGACAGAAAAATTCAAAAAAACCCGCAAAACACTTTGAAAAGACTTTAAAATAAAAATGTCAAAAAATTACTAAGTATTGTGAATTAGCTTTTTCTCAAGGGATCTTTTATAAGGGCATTTATTAGACACCTAACTTGGAAATTTTTAAAATTGAAGAGGAAAATTCACAACACTTGGGAGGTGACAACAGCTGCTCTTTTTAGGGATATGGCTTGGATTGAGCACCGAGACAACAAGACATAGTATGAACTCCAAAATATCAAGATTTCTAAAATAGACCAGTGCCTTATCCATTGGGAAAAATAGAGTCAAGGATGAAACAATATAGAAGAGACACCCACACAACACCAAACAAAGACCAAAAATGAAAACTATACAAGACTATACAAAGGACCACCTAACAACCTAGGATTGAAACAACTTCAAGTACTACCCACTATATGGTAATGGAAGAGATGTTCCATCCATATAGTCCAAGTAGAAATAATTTTCTCCAGAAAAGTGTCTGATCTTGAAAGGGCCCAACTAGAGAGAATCAAATTTTCCATGACTTCCCCGAGGCTCCCACCTCTTGTCCTAGAGTATAACAACAATTTCCAACCTAGAAGTCTTTAGGTCTCGGCTTTTATCAAATAGTTTCTTTACTCTTTGCTGATGTGTAGCAATATTATCCACCACTTGCAATATGTCCTCATCTAACTTCTGTAGGTACATGATTCTCTTCTCCAAAGCACTAGTGAAGTTTGAATCTTCAATGGCCTTCATAAGCTAAAAGCCTAATAGTTCCATAGATATTCTTGGACAACTGAGCCTCAATTCCATACACCACCTGAAAATGATACATCCCAATTTCCCTCTTAGGAGTAATTCTATCTACCCAAAGAGCATCATAAAGTTTCTTGTGCCAATTCCTTTATGACTCATTGACAAGATTTCGAATGATGGTCACCAAATTCTTATTTGTTGATTTTGGCTTTTCCATTTCCTTAATGGTAGTATTCAGAAGAATGTGCAAGAGAAATTCCATACCCATAGAATAAATCCATCATTTCATAAGAAGAGAAGTTGGAAGCATTATCAGTGACAATTTTACTTGGTACCCCAAATCTAATCAGAATGTTTTCCTTGATAAAGTTACATACCACTTCAGAGGTTGTGATTTTTACTAGAATATCCTCCACCCATTTGGTGAAATAATCAGTGGTAGTTAATACATGAGTGTGTCCAACACTGGAATGAGGATTGAGAGTACCCATGAAGTCAAGTCCCCATTGTTGAAAGGGTTCTTCTATCACCACTAGTTTGAGTGGTAGAGTGGCTAGCTTAGGTCTTCCCACAAAAGTTTGGAAAGATTCACATTTACTCACCCATTTAGTTGCATCTCGAAATAGATTTGGCTAGTAGTAACCTGCACGAAGGATTTTATGAGCAATACAATAGATGAGAAATGTCCTCCACAAGCCTGATCATGAAATGCTCTAAGAAACCTCTTTTTTGTTCTCTATCCACACATCTGAGAAACCTCCCATCAATCCCTCTTTTGAATAAGGAATTATCCCAAAGTACATACTATGTAGATCTCAACTTAATGGATCTTTTCTCTTTAGCATTTAGATGAGATGAGATTCTCCATAAGTAAGAAAATGGGCAATATCAACATACCATTCATCAGTTGAACTGATAAAGAGAACAATTGGAATATGTGTATCTTCTTGGGAAGGGTTATCTTCAACACCGTGACAATTAACTCATAGATTTTTTTCCTCAGACTAGCTTAGTTATCCTGATGTCCAAATCATACTCTTGTACCTTTTCCACCCAATTTCCTCTTTTGGTCCCAAACTCTTGTTGTGTGAGAATAGACTTAATCGTTGTATCGGAACAAATACAATAGAGTTGAGAACTGAGGATATAGAAATGAAATTGCTTGACTACTTTAACTAAAAAAAATGTTTCTCAATCTAAGTATATTTCAATTCATGAGCTTTAAGGACATAACTCATGAAAGAAATAGGTAGTTCACATCCCTTAGGATTCTTCTATGTTAGAATAAAGCCAAAGTATTCTCAGTAGCATAGCAATAGATCAATAAATCCTTCTCAAAATTAGGGAAAAAAAGAATGGGAGTTCGGGAAATTACCTTTTGATATTTTCAAAATCTTCTTTCCCTTCGATGTCCAACAAAAATATTTTTTCCTTTCATCATTCGAGCTACACTCATGGTTATCTCTGTAAAATCAGGAATAAATCTCCTTAAAAATTTATCTTTCCAAAGAAATAATGCACACCTTTTTTTACTTGTGGGGAGAGGAATTCATTGGATAGCTTATACCCTCTCTAGATCTATCTTGGTTCCCTCTTTGGAAATAATGTGTCCAAGTAGCTTGCCTTGGTGACCCCAAAAATATACTTTTTTGGATTTAGAGATACCCCATGTTCCCTACATTTTTGAAGAATAGTTTTAAGATGTTGGAAATGGTCTTCCCTTCTCTTGGAAAAGATAGTTAAATCATCCAGATATACAATAATACATTTTCCTTTCAAAGATCCAAAATCCAAATCCATTGCCCATTGAAAAGTGGCACCAACATTAATCAGACCAAATGACATCCTCTTATAAGAAAAAGTTCCCCATGGAGTTGTGAAGGTTGTCTTGTGTTGATCAGGAACATCAACCTCAATTTGATTGTACCCTAAAAATCCATCCAACATAGATAACATTTTAGATCTAGTAACAACTTGCAAAATTTGATCCATCATGGGAAGTGGATAATTTTCCTTGAGGGAGGCTTGGTTAGATTTGAAAATCCACACAAATCTGGATTTCACCATTATTTTTCCTTACTAGCACAATATTAGCCACCCAAGATGAGTGATGAATTGGAAAATTATCTTTGCTTTCAAGAGCTTCTAAATCTCTTGATAAATGGTATCTGAAATCTTGGGGTTGTATTGCCTTTGTTTTTGCCAAAAGGATTGATTCCTAGTTTCAGAGGAATATAATGTTGCATTTCTCTTGGTTTGAAAGATTTCAAATCATCATATGAATAGGAAAGCACATCAACATATCTTTTTAATAAATTTATCATTCTATTTCTTTCTTCTTTTGTGTAACATTTTCCAATGTTGACAAAGCTTGGGTTCCTCTTTGCTTCCAATATTAACATTTTCATACTGAGAGACTGATGAACCTCATGTGATATATTTGACTTGATATACATGTCATGCTTTTCAAACAAATCTTCTAGGCTTATAATCCTCTAGGTATTTTTTACCTTTTAAATTAATACAACCATCCTTATCAGATTCTTCCTCAATTCCTTCTTTAGTCATGGTGGATGTTATGGACTCATGAGGAGAGCTTCACTTCCTTCAAAATACAAGTTAACTAAAATTATCCTAAAGTTCAAGAAAATAAATCAGATGTTGATCATCATTGAATACTTGCCAATTATTGACATTATCGACACACTTGGCCTATGTATCATTTTGATTGTGAACTTTTCTTGGGAAAAGTTAGGATGAGGGATCAATAAGGATCCTGAGATGGCTAAAGCATATTCTCTAGTATTATTTTCCTTGGGAACAAATTCTATGGAAAAGGCATCCAATAATTCAATAAAATCCCATACCAAATTCTATAGTGTTTTAGCCTCTTGTTTTTAACCTAAAAAATATCTCTGACTTGCTTAACGATGAGTTCAACATCTCCTCATGCACAAATATTCTTAACCCATCTCCCTAGCCATTGATAGTCCCAAAAGAAGAGCTTCATACTCTACTATATTATTTGTGTTTTAAAATTGAAGCTTGTAGGAGAAAGGATAAGACTTATTTTCAAGAGGAAAACATGACCACTCCTGCTCCAGAACTAGCTGAAGAACAAATACCATCAAATTCAAGGATCCAAACACCATTAGGGTCATCCATCACACCTTTGGAAATTTTCATTTCTTGTTCTGACATGATCATGT
This sequence comes from Taxus wallichiana var. yunnanensis, assembly GCA_018340775.1. NCBI lineage: Eukaryota > Viridiplantae > Streptophyta > Pinopsida > Cupressales > Taxaceae > Taxus > Taxus wallichiana. The sequence goes on from CM031233.1 coordinate 31,712,787, forward strand.
AGTTCCTGTGACCAATGTCCTCATAGAGGATTTGTGCTTTAGGATCATCGGTTTTTGCACAATATACTCAGTTTGCCTCTTAGGTAACAATTTTTTCATTTTCCCATTAACTGGGATGAGAGCATGTGACTAGTCCATTTGGATTTCTCCACCCACTTCTTTATAGAAAGTTCTCCTACTTATTAACATGCCATAGGATGGGGAATATTTACTACTAAAATAGTATCCTTGACCCTTTTTTCTGGGAAAGTAGCAAAAGCCACTTGTGCATATTTGATCCTTCTACCTACCAATGACACTTCTTTACTTTTCCATGGAATAACAAGACCAAATGTGCATATTAGACCCAAAGGCCTAAAGCATGATCAACCTTAGCAGGCATCACATTATCTAATTCTCCTGAATTAATGACACAATTATTGAGCCTATGACCAACTATAAGTAGAGTGATATAGAAAGGCTCAATTTTCTTAGTTACAGAAGGTGTCGTAGCCATTAGGTTCTACTGAGGTGTAGAGGTGGGAGTAGGTAAAAGCCCTTTAGAGGTGTTGGGTGTAGGATTGGATTTGGATTTAACAAATTTGACAACTTGAGAAAAGGCATCAAGATGGGTCTGATAGAACTCAACCTCTGAAATTTGGATTTTAGTTTTCTTGATATGGTCAATTATGTCAAAGGATCTTGAGGTAGATGGGGTGTCTAGAATAGAAGGGGAAGAACACTTAGGCCTATCAGCTTTGACATTCAAGGTTGCCTTATTCATAGATGAAGACAAAGAAGTAGAGGGAGTATTAGCACTACTTACCTTTTGAGTAGAAGTGGTAGGGATAGGGCCTCTTTTCGCAACAACTGGGATAGTAACTGGAACCTCCTTGGATCTCCTTGTGGGCTGAACACTTATTTTTTCTTACTCATCTATTCTCGGGTCATAACAACATATGAATCACTATTCATATCAGCCACTACTTCATCATAATCATCTGTATCATCATCAACTCCCTCAATGATGAGGAAATTAACCTGAGAATCACTGGCTTCTTTATGGTGTTTCATTTGCTTCCTCCTCAAGTTCCTCATATCCTTCAACTTCATCTTCATCTTCTGGTTCCTGAACTTCACATGTTGCATTGATAGGAACCTTGAGAGGTGGCCCTTCAATTGCAATTTTGGTTGGGAAGGAGGTAAACAATTTTGAGGCTGAAAATTCCTTCTTGGAATATCCTTATAAGGAGTATTATAAGCCAATTTTTTTTATAGCTATGAGATCATTTGCCAATTTTTGTACTAGTTGGTCTAAGTTATTTCCTAAAGAAGAAGCCTTAGATTTAGCAGGTTCCTTTTTTAATTTCCCAGACATTATTAAATCATCCTCAACACTTATGGCTAAGCATTGATCAACATCTAGAGTAACAAGGTTGGCCCTTCTCAATGCATATCTCACTTCTGGTAATTGTGCATTTAGGAAAAAAAATTTTTGAATTTGATCCACATGTCGAGTGGCTACTAGAATCTTATTGACCAATTTGTTAAATTTGGCAAAAAATTCTCTCATAGGTTCATATGGTTCCTTATTTATTTGAGAAATATGAGTGAGAGAGCATGTACATCTTCAATAGGTTTGAATCGATCCTCAAACTAAGTTCTCATGGTGGTCCAATCAGTGATAGCTCTAGTAGGGAGATGATAGAACCAGTCGATAGCATTATCTTGTAATGTCTCCATAAAAATCCTAACGGAAACATCTTCATGCTCCACTCCAAGTATCCACATGCCACAATGAATGCAGTAATGTGTTCATCTAGGTGCACTTTTCCATCACCTCTAAATTTAGGAAAACATTTTCCTATTCCTTTTGGGAGATCATGCAATGGTTGAGAAAGGGCCAGAGGTCCAACCCATTATCCCTAAGGTAAAGGTTTTTCCATCCTTGGAAAAATGGTTTGTAATAGAATTGTGACTCTAGCCAACACCAAAGATTGAATGCTAGGGCTTGATTTTGTTTGTGAGTTTGTGTTCCTTGCAATTCTATTTTTAACAGGGGAGTACTTATGGATCTAGTTCTCCTTCTTCCTAGGGTCACCCAAATCCTTTTGTTCCAGTAATTGAAAATTTGGATCTTCAATACCACGTGCCCTTTGAACTCATGTATATCTTCTTTCTGTTAGAGTGCTAGTGCCTCTGATTTGATTGAATTTATTTTGGTGAGATGCACAATACGTGCCCCATGGTGGGCACCAAAAATATTGGTTGTAGAATTTGATCTTTTGAAAAAAAAAAATAGTCAAGGGATAATAATCCCTCCTCTTTATGGGAGAGGTTCCCTTATTGAACACAAAGAGAAAAAAAAATATTTACAATATAAACACTTGTTCAACATTTTGGTGGAGATTTTGATATTTTAGATATTTTCCTCAAAATATTTTTCAATATAGAAGAAAGAGGAAAAGTCGGGACTGATATTCAAAAACTGAAGAGAGAAGAGCACTTTTAGACATATAGATAGTAGAATAATATCTTACTAATGCTTGATAAAATAACAAGATTTAAACTATGCATATAAAAACACAGGACATGCATGTATTAGACACAAAAGTTAAATACACCTATCAACTAAAAACACAAATTTCTTGCTTAAATACACATAGCTTTATATGAATCAGATAAGGAATAGAAAGAGATAAAGCATGAGAGAGGGTGAAACTTCTTCTATATTGAATAGTTCAATGTTATTTTTACATCCAAATATCAAAATCTCGATCCCTTACAATGATAAGGAAAGTTCTTTAAATAACCCAAGAAGCGGTTACAAAGAGCCTTTTCAGTTTCCTTTCTTTTAATTTCAAAATTTAGTATCTAATTAAAAATTACAAACTCAATTTATCTCTTATTTTCATAACACATGACTAAAGAGATAAATCCACCTTAATTAGATATTTTAAATAAGAAAGGAGAATATGAACTAGGGAGCCGAGATGCTAGTAGAAGTGCTTGAAGTCCCCTTTATCTTAAGCAATTGATGTCTGAATCTTTTCAATGCTTCAGCTATGTCCATTCCTTAGGGAATTTTTGTATTGGAAGTTGCATGAGTCCAACTACCCAGACACTTCTCCATTTCCTTTCCAAACTCTACATTTTCCAAGAAACTATTTATTGGCATATATGATAGCATCTTACAGAGTGCAAATTTATTTCATCTTCTCCTTGGATATGGTGTCTTGCTTGAACAAATTTTCTTTAACAAAAGCCTTGAACTGAGATTTGATCTCTTGAATAGTGAATTTATCATTTGAATTCTCTTTGAATATTTGGAAGTGAATATCAAGAAGGAAGACATCACACAAGCTTTAAAAGCTTCTCCTTTTTGTAACATGTTCCTGAGTTCACCAATGGCCTCTTCAAGAACTTTTATTTTCTAGTCAATACTGAAAACCCACTATTTGGACAGATTCAACTTTGCATCATCAAAAACCATATTTTATAAAAGGATTTGTACATCTGTCTCACTCATCACTCTAAGATCCTGAATGCACTCACTCCACAATTTTAACTCCTTATCCAACTCACTAAGTGTTTTTGTGAATTTTAATTGAATCTTATAAATTTTCTCATATGCCTTGAATGCCTCTTCAATAAAATTTAGACATGTGATTATCAATTCATCAACCATAGCCTCCATTTCCTTCCCATAAGTGGCATGCTTATGAATGTCTTTGATAGCTTGGAATTCATCACTGGACAAGATAGCATGAGGTGTGATGAAATATAGGGGACGAGGATCAAATACCTTATCCTCTTCCAATAAGGATTTGATGAAACTGGATAGAATTTGATTTTGTTCCTCCAACTGCTCATGTGTTTGCTTCCCCTTTTCAAATCTTTCAATAAATTTAGATACACTCTCCCTCAGATTATGCACCTCACTTTCAAGTGTTGATTCACCAAGAGGAATTCTTTTCAACTCTAGCACACCCATTGATAGATTCTTTTCATCTTTTCAAACTTGGGTTTTGTAATTTCCATGAATTTTTGGCCTTGAGAGTCTAAAACCAATCTTGATGTGAATTTGGCCTTTTTTACTAGAGGGGAGGAGTAGTACTAAAAGAGTTACTCACCATCAAACTTAGGAGCAACAATACTTGGAATAGCCTTTCTTTTCTTACTTTCCAGCAATGGTTATACCTAGGAAAATGAAGAACTAGAAGTGGAAGGAGAAATAGGCCCAAGTGCATATGCACTCATGGCACTTAGGGTTTGTACAATGGCTACTTCTAACACAAAAGTCTTGGTTTGAGTGGTAGGAGCTTCCTTAATAGATATAGATTCAGAAACTAGTTCCTTCGATTGATCCTCCTTCCCACTGCTTTCTTCAAGGAAATTTTCTTCAGGATTTTCCTACTCTTTCTCCTCACTGTCATCATCACCAAGGTCCACAATAGCTTCCTCATTAGGTACTGTTTCAATTTTCTTAGGAGAGGATAGTTTCTCACTCTCTGGAATGACATCCCCACTTTATCATCCTTCTTAGCTTTTCCCTTTTCGTGTACACCAGAGTTGAAGATTCTAGAGGAGAAGGAACATATTTTCAAGTATCTTAGGAGCTAACATACATTATTTTGAGGAGTAGAAGTATCTTGAGAAGGAGATTTCCTTTCCAGGATCTTATTTTCTTCAAACCAAAGTCTAGGAAGTAGACTAGGATTTGAGCTCCTTCAAATCATCTCTCCTTAAAAAACCAATCAAAAGTTTCAATAGGAGCGTGATTTATTGTTTTATCATACTCGAGAGACTACAATTCTTCATCATAATCCTCAATCCCTTCAGGAACATTATATATATCAAAATCCACAATTTATTACAAATACAATCTTCATAGTACCTTCTTTGAGCCTCATAATCATCAGAACAATCCACCCAATAGTCATCAATATTGGGAAGATGTTGATAACCCATTCTGAAATTGGAGGAAATGAACTCCTTAATATCAAAGCAAGTTATGGGTTTATAATAGTGGAGAGTGAGAGGAGTAATTGTTTCACAACATTCGAGAATCTAGGGTAGTCCTATAAGTGTAGTTACCCAATGTGAATAGGAACTAAATACCTACAATCTTTTTATCCCTACAAGTTCTATGTAACTTATCCAATTATTTGTAGATCTCCACTAAAGCCATCTTATCACTGTAGTACATGGGAATTTTTAGGGGTTTTCCCTCAAATCCAGCCAATCTTATATATGAAAACTTCCTGAATTGGGTGAAAAATCTGCCATAGACATTGATCAATTGTTTCACCTCATCAGATAATCTTCTAGTAGTATCTCCTTCCAACAATATGACAATGTACATAGTGAATGCATCATTCACTCTCCTGAAATGATGATTGTTGACCTTTAGAGTCAGCTATGGATGATATACATAGATGGGAGCATCTTTCTTGTCTTCCACAGGGGAGAAACCCAACCAATCTCTATAGGTAGCAATGGTATACATTAGGTAAGAGGTCATATGGAAGGTCTGAGTTCTTTGAACCTCTTCTAATTTCTCAGTCAAGGATGTTACAAATTATTCCTATCCAATTCAAGTTCTACTTTCCCTCACATATAATATTGATATAGGGACACATCCAAAAATGAAACTCATTGGTGGAGGGCATTCCCATTATCCTAGAAAGAAGAGTAATGACATCTAACAATTCTTCATGGAAATCAATCTGGACATTATTTTTGGTAGTCTTAAGGCTCCTTTATTAGGGTTCTTGAACAAGACTTAGCCATTCTTCTTTTTTACTTTTCATTGTCTTGATAAAAAGAACTTGCACCTAGTCCCTTGTAAGAGTATTCAAATTTTAAACCATGGGAATTATGAGATCATTGTGAATACAATCTTCATCATGTTGGGACACCAATTTTCCTGAGGGTCAAAAATTTCATTTGTATCGGGTTGAAGTAATAACTACAAGCAAGAATTGTATCAAGCACATTAAATGGAAATTTGAAATCCCCTACCTTTACGATCCCACTAAATTTGATCAAGCTTAAACATAGGAGTAGGGATTCAAAAATTTATTCCATCCTAGAAATCATCCAAGTCCAGGTGTTGAGCTTCACTATCACCATTTTTGGTATAGCCATCTCCAAAGAAGATAGGTGCTCATGTCCTTTAAAATTGATCTTCATTTTACAATAAGAGAAAAATATTTCTATAAGAGTAATTTCCTTGAGTCCTCGATCAATACCTTGATGGTTCACAACTTCTCCGATACCTACAAAATTTCAAAATAATGGAGGAGTACTAGACCACGGCTACAAATGGTAGAGAAAAGGGAACTCGAACGATCTCTAGCAAATGCAAGTAAGGTGGTGAAAATGATTAATTACCTAACTATTTATATGCATTTAAACTCAAGTAGGTCAGCAGGTGAAATAAATGAGGTAATTAATGCTCCATGTTGACATTAAATAAATTAAAATCAAGTAAGGAGGAACAAATGCACACAATTGGACCATGGGACATTGGGACATTTGGGATGCATAGAGCTGAAAAAGCCAATTTGTGGAAAATTTTGAAAAACTTGCAAAACTATCCAAAAGGGATAAGTGGGACAAGTGGGACGCATGGAGCCAAAATAGCCACAGTGAATGGAAATTGGAAAAGGTGGACTTGTGGGGAAATAGCGGTCAAGGATCACTTGGAACACATGGGACAAGAAAATCCAAAACACCCACAACTCGCTAAAATTGGATAAGTCAAAGATATTTGACATAGACCACCCTTGGGACATCGGGACACCATTTCTCCAAAAATATGAAAAGACCTGAAAAATCAAGGAAAAACAATACTATTCAGAAAAAAGAAAATTAGGAATAGACATCCTAGAGGAACTTGGGACATGAGGGACAAAAAAAGCCAAAATAACCGCAAAACACTAGAAAACCCTTAAAACTCAAAATTTCAAAAAATGACTAATTATTTGGAATAATCTTTTTCTCAGTGGATCTTTTACAAGGGAATTTAGTAGTCATCTAACCTGAAAAAAAAAATTAAAATTGAAGAGGAAAATTCACAACACTTGAGGAGGTGACAAAAATTATGTGTTAGGGAACTTACATTTATAGAATTTGAGAGTGAGAGAGAGAGGAGAAGAGGCCAAAAACATCTAGTGATTCAATGAAAATAACCACTTTCCAACACTAAGGACCAATCAATATAGATTTTTAATCTAGTTATGTGCACTTGACATTTATCCAAGCACATGACATTAGATTTCTAGTGCAGGAGGATGAAACCGTTTAGAAATAAATTTTGTTGATAGAATAGTTAAGTGGTGGTTAAAAGTAGGAGTGGATTTATCATTCCCGATGGATTTTAGCTGAATTTTCTTGATCTTTTTTTACCTCTAACATTTAACAACCTCTCACATCTCACACCCTTTCAAATCTTCCCCACTTATCCATTCAATACTCCTACTATAACACGAGAGGTATTCTTCCCTACGACTTGGATTTTTCCACCCACGACTATGTTCCTTTTTTCCAGTAAATTATGAAATCCATAGATTTCTATATTTAGAAAACCCATGGAATACTAAATGAGTGTTTTGAGGCTTTTAACCTTTTCTTTTAAACTTATTCATTTTTATTTCTGTTGTCCCACTACACTTTTTCCTTGTATTGTGGATTTTGAGAAGGATATAACATTTGTTGTGTGGAATTTAACCAAATCCATGGAATTTCATATATAATGAGTCTACGTAGCACTAACATTTTTCCACTTTTTAGTAGAACATTGAATCCTCATCTCCTTCATTCTCGTGGATCTTCAATCGGGATCCACCTAAGTTTAAAACTTGGATGAGTTATTGAAAATAACATGGGGTAATATTTTGGACAATAGTTTCCAAAGAGGCTTAAACAATGCAATGTAATCCAAGGTGCGAGTTAATCACTAGTTGGACATCATAAATAATAATATCATCCCCCTTTGGAAGGAAGTTTTATAATTTGTGTTCAAGTAAAATACAATAATGGAAATTCAAAGGAGTTATCTAGAAATTTGTATCAAGGGATCCTCTTCTTTACGTTCTCCTTATATTGATTGATGTATTATCTTTCGTGCCTCTTTCTCCCTCTCATTCTAAGGATCAGGTTTTTCAAAAAAATAATTAAAAATAGTTAAGTTTATTTTGGAAAAATATACTCGATACATACTAGAATGAGAGGGAGAAATAAGGATCGAGTTTTTCTCATCCTATAAAAAGCTTTATATATTCTATTTCTTGCTTGATGTATCCCTCTCTTTCTCAAATCCTACTCCAATAGATATTTGTAATCCTATACAACCAGGAAATAACTAACCTTTTGATGAATATAATCCAATTAAAATTTATGTTGCTTATGTTTTTTATCATACTTTGTATATTGGTGTCTTCCCATTGAATCTAGAAATATATCTAGTTTTGTGGTTAATAAACTCAACATTTATATTTATTACCCAAAACCCTTTCTCCATTTTTCTTATCATACTCATACCTTAAAATCATTTTTCCTCCATACATTATTTCTAAAATTTTAGTGGAGAGTTGTTGAGTGATCTCCGATCTTTGACCGCCAAGAGAAAAGAATTATTGTACAATATTTCTAAATTTCAATAAATGAGAGCCTCCACATTCCCAAGAGAATGGACTTAGTCCCAAAGCATTGGCGGAAAATGCCATATTTTTCCCTTGAAAAAATATTTTTCCATAAATTTTAGCACCCTTTATGGGTAATCTTTTTGTTCAATTTTATCCATAAAATCCATAAAAATCTATAAAATACAAAACTCACAAAATATGAAATTCATTTCTTGAAAACCCTATTGCTACCCAGATTAGACCCACCTTGTAAGTCGATAAACATCAATAGGCTTAGAAGGATGCTTAGAGAAATACATACCAAGATTTGAGTCATTTTGTATCCGAGGATGGATTTGGAAATCTCTTTTCACTCAAACATGGGGAATGTTGGATAACACCTCACTAAAGGTATCACCTACCCTGCTACTGTAGGTTCTACCTAAAACTAGGGTGAGAGGACCCATTTTGTAACATGTATTTGTGATATGCGGTGGATAGAACAACAATATTTTGACTCCTTTTCTCGGGAAGTAAAAAATATCTTCACAAGACATGGTCAATACAAACATCATCTAACTCTCACGAGTTGTCACACTAGAAAATACATATATCTTCTAAAGAAAGCTCAAAGTTACTAAAAACAACCATAGTTCCAACTTTCTTCTACATATTTTAGATGATGGATGCATGAATTCAACAAATCTCCTCAAGATTTATGCATAGACATGGCAAACAGGGTAATTCAGATGGATCTAAATATTATTGTTGTGATTTTAAAGTATTTTTGGTAATTTAAGCAGGATAAAGTTGATTATACAAAAACCTAAAATGAACCTTACAAATAGTGCAAATAATTATTTTGATGTAAAATATAGATCACGGTCTGATGCATTCCTTCAACCAAAAGGTTTGTATTCATGGAAGCCCAAGAACACAGGATTTCACAAAAAAATTGAGAATTCAAACACAAAATCTCATGAAAAACTCTCAACAAAATACTAACAATATTTGATCAAATACATTCTAGATACACTCAGGAACTGAAAAAGATCTTAGATCAAACAAATACAAATTGATTTTAAAACTATTTACCACATTATGAAGGAAAGCTCCATCAATCATGTAATTGCAGTTACCAAATTGTCACTATTTTAACTAAGGCTTTATGTAATTCAGAGAGATTAATTAGCATAAGATTGTAATAGAAATGCAAACAATTGATTCAAAGTAATTCATCTTGAACAAAGTAGAAGCACTCATGAAAATACACAAATTAATTCAAAGAACTCCAATTCTTCAATAAGGGGACATAATAACTATGACCTCAATATTTTCCAATGGTTGTACAATGCAACCATCTTGGTGAGAAGGTTTTGGAACAAATGAACAACTCAGGTTTCTCAAATTGGTTCAGTTTTAGCAAGCACAAATAGGTTCTCTCCTTTTTCTCTAAAGCTTAGAAAAATTAAACCCCCTTATGTGAGAGTATTCTCATCACATTTATAAATTTTCAATCACTCATTCACTTTTCATTTCCCCCTAAAAGCATAATTATCCAGAGAATATTCTTCTTCACAACATACAATTTAATATGTTATCTTATGTTGTCAAGTGGAGGAATTATGAATTATTCCTTCTATGTCATTCATTTTTGCATTTTATTAATTGTTTGTCCCTCTTGGTGGGAAAAGAAACCCCTTTGATAGTTTTTAGGTGCCTCCATATGGCTTGATGTGACATGTAAATCCTTTTCACCTTTTGAGAATTATTCTTGAGCAACACACACTCATGTTCATGTCTTTCTAGGTTGTATGATTTTCCATAAATTTTGTCACATCATTCTAGATATCTATCATTTCATAATGTCAATCTATTTCAAATTTATTTCCTTAGTGTGAGCTGAGTGAAAAATCCTTCTTCATTTTATGGTGATGATTTTGCCGGTTTAGCATCCATATACCATCTTTAATATAGATTGATTCACTTCTTCATTGGTAGATATCCTCCTTCCATTTTAAGACTTGAAAATCTACTATGACACTTTCTGTTGGTGTAATAGAGAGAGTAGATGTGGTAACTAGATTGAAATAAATATCCTCAGAAGATTTAAATCAAATCTTAGATTCAACAAAGTTGAGATGAAGCATTTTTAGGGCTCTATTTGAAATTTCTAACTAGTGCGATAAGAAAGGGCCCCGACATATCGAGAAGTTAGGTTTTCCTCATTTTGAGATTGATCAAGATCAATCTTGTTTTCTTTATTTTCCAAGTAAATGTACTATCATATCTTCCATTGGGAGCATAAAAAATCTCCAAAAGATTCAGAGAAATTCTATATTGAGAAGAGGCATGTTGTGACATGGGAATGGTGAATACAAGTGTCCCTTTTCGTGTAATGAATAAAATTTGTGTTGAAATATGTGTTAGTGCAAAATCACAAAGCACCCCGAATGGCCAAAGATGTGAAGTGGTTAAAATGGGGCATTCGGTGTGATTGCATAACATTGGATCATCTCTCAAGCTGTGGGACTTGCAAACCTGAGATGATCCTCCAGAGAAAGTTGGTTCTTGTTCCTAAACTACCTACCATGAGCTACTCTAATGCAGAAAAAACTAAACTATCCTAATCTAACCATTCCAAGGAACCAAAGAGAAAGAGAGGGTGAAAGAAAAGCCTACACTAAAGCGGTGATACACCAGAGAAGGAAAGGGGTGAGATGCTCTATTGAGGGAGGATGAAATAGGGGAGAAAGGAAGATGGGAAGGTTAGATAGAAGTGACACAAACCCAAACCCTAATCCATGATCAAAACTCCATGAAACACAATGCCCTGCACCTACAAATGTGAAATACATGCACATAAAATAGATTTGAAAGGGAGAGGCATGAAGAGATAACAAAACAATGCAAAGGGTTGAAGAAACACCACAAAAACACATTTTATTGCTCTATATGGGTGTACAGACCATTACATTTCTACTTAGAGGCACAAAAATGATTTCTAGGTGTAGGAGAAGGTTTTCAACTCAAAATGGAGTCGGGAAACAAATTTGATAGAGTTTCCCTACACCCAGAATAATCTCCTCTTCTCAAATGAGAAGTGTTACAATATATAGAAATAATAAGAGAGAGAAGAGGAAAATTTGAATCCTATTTCAACTACCATGGGATATGCATTGAATCCTTCCTTGAAGACTCAACCACTATCAATCAATGCCTTTCTCAAATCTACCCCAAATCTATCAATTATGGATCCCTCTGTTGTCTCGGTATATTGAAGAAGAACGACAGATTGAATCGAATCAGATCTAGTAGTTAGAGAAATTAGGCTCTGTATTAATGTCCTGGAAGATGTTTTCCAATTTTTCACCCACCAACACCTATAGAAAATGATATTTTATGTTTCAAGGTATAGAGGGCATCGAGACGTTTCCAAGAAATCTTCTCTTGCCCAAATCTGAGTTCTCAGTTAAAAGATATGGTCATTTGAATTTTTGGGTCGCAAGCGCGTAATATTTAAATGAGTTTGTCTATACCAGATCCATGTGGTAGCTCTATGCTCATTTGAGATTTGAATCCTTCCTTTCTCTTAGAATAGCACCCATGTGACATGTGGTGGCATCCACAAGTTTCCCTATTTCCTTTATATTCTTCTTGAGTCTTTTCCATGGGTGGAGGCACTATATCTGACCCAAGACATGTGGAGGCTTTGCGCATGTTTAGAAACTACCCCAGACTTTACCTTTGGAGTAGCACGGATACGGCACATGGAGATCTCCATGGGACTTTAGACTTTTCAATGATTGCCCTCACCTTTTCGGGCCCTAGGACACGTGGCGAGCTGGTGCTCATTTGAGATTTTGTTTTGGACTGCACCTTTGAAATGGTGTTGTGTTGACACTTGGCACCTTCCACTACTGGCCCGCCTCTTCTTTGAATATTGAAACTATGACTCTGTCCCCCTTTTTTAAATCCTGGGACACATGGCAAGCCCACACTTGTTTGATTCTCTACCTAGGGTCTCACTTTTGAATGTGCATTGTTTGGACACTTGGCGCCTTCCACCTGCATTCATTACTTAGCCATTTTGGGCCCATTCTCCTTTTGACCTTTGTTGACCATTGGCTATGTGGAGGGTTGGTGCAAGTTTGAGCCTCTACCTTGGGCTCCTATTTTGGAATTGCATTAAGCCAACACTTGGCACCTTCCGCCTAGTTGAAAAATTTTTCAATGGTCGTGCAACTTTTTGGGGCTCTAGACATGTGGAAGCCTAGCACTTGTTTGGGTCTACCCTTTGATTTTAATCTTTAGAGGTGTGTCATTTGAACACGTGGAGGCTTTCATTGGATCTCTATACTTAGTCATTTTTTGGGCTGTTCTGAACAATTTTCAAAGCCTGAAGACTTCAAATCTTCGTTGTTTCTTTTCCTTCTCACTCCTGGCTCTTTTGACACTGCTCCTCCTTCCCGACCCTATTGTTCCATTTCCAAGCCTACTTGTAATCTATTTAATGGATTTAAGGCATGGATTTTCGACAGAGCCATTTTTTGAATTTCTCCTATGCGCAGGGTCATTTGATCTTTCACAGGCCCTACCACTTCCATTGTAGAGTCTCCCTGCAACTTGTTTGCAGGATTCAAATGTGATTTCTCTGGTTCTTTTTGTGCGGGGTCGTGGCTGATCCAATATTTTTTCACGGGGAAAATATGGATAATAGTTTTGGTAACTCGCAGGGGTATCTGCCTACTAGATGAAGAGACCAGTAGCCTTGAAGCATCCATTGGGCATGGAGTCACAATTAATGGCTTGGTATTGACCCTTCCTTCAAAATGGACTCCCAACTGCCTGCACTTTCTATGTTCTTCTGTCCCTAAGCCTACCCACACATCTGCACTCTCAATTTTCATAAGAAAATCTTGAAATGGAGTTTCTGAGAGTAGAAAATTGTATTGACTTGGGGCTTTCATTTGTCCCTAAATGGACTGACTTAAAAAACGTCCTTTGGTTGCTCTACATTTGTTTCATTTTTGGGACTAGCAACTACTACAGAGATAGTTATGGATCTTTCTGCCATGAATACTAAAGAGTCTGGCCTTGGTATGTCCCGAGAATGGACTAACTTAAAAATGTCCTTTGGTTTCTCTGCATTTGTTTCATTTTTTGGAACTAGCAATTGCTACAAACAACTATGGATCTTTCTGCCGTGAATACTAAAGAGCCTGGCCTTGGTCTATCCTAAGAATGGATTGTTACAATGTTTACCAGGGCACATTGAACTTCATAATGACATAACCTTGGAGCAACAAAACACAACAACAATGTTATGTACAAAGAATCAAATCATACATGCCTCAAATGAGACATGCAGAGTGTGCACAAGCACTTTTTCGCTGAAAAAAAATCTACTCCTACTCCTATACTAACCAAAAAGAAAGAAAAGCTTAAACAAATCCCACTACAGGTAGGGAGAAATAGCTTCCCTTTCTCAAAAGGGGAAGCCATGTAAATGATTTGACACTGAATATGGCTTCCTAGATGAATAAAAAACTAACTTTAAGCCTGTCCTCCACCCAAATCATCAAGGTATCTACATTAACCAAAAATACCTCCTCAAGTTGATTGGCATTGGACTCCTGGAGGTGTTGATGATGACCCTTGGTACTTTGATGCTCATCCTCATGCCCTAAAGTAGGCATGACTGGTTTTGGCTTCTCCCTTGGCTCCAATGAAGCCAAATATCTAATTGGGCAAGGTATGGTCCTTTGAATCTGCCCATGGTTTTGAACTCTAACTCCAAAAATGGAGTCTTTTTGTGGACCTTCTTGGATGGATGGTGAGAGAGAGATGATGACATCTCCTTGCTTTTTCTCTTCCTTCTCTTGTAAAGAACATGGAAGACCATGATCTTCCAACCCTAGTTCTAGAGGGATGTTGTGAGACACAGGATGTTGTCTTTGAGTGCCCTCCTTTATGACAAAGCAGGATCATGTTCTTGGAAGATGGATGATGGAAGAGAAAATGATGTGATCTCCATGGGATTTTCTCCATCAAAGTAATTCTCCAAGTTAGACAAATAATTTTCCTTGTTGTTGTCCTATTGCATGTGGTCAACCTCCTCCATGGTGTCCTCCTGATCTAGAACTTGATCACCATGGCTCCCTTCATCCTCAAACATGAAGTTTGCAAGCTCAAACTCTTCTTCAACATCAGATCTTGAAGGGGATGAAGTGGAAGGAAGAACTAAAGGTTCTCCTATAGCTTGCTCCACACTTAGAACCTCTGAAATTGTATGGTCCTCCTCCATCATGGGTTCATCAATCAAATCAGGCCCTTGAAATGAAAGAAAAAAATCTTCAATGATGCCTTCTTCATTGAGTGGCCTCAACTCTGATTTGATCTCTCCCATCTGCTCCTCTTCAATGGGACTTGGAGTTGATTGTTCTTCCTCCTCAACTAGTTATGCAGCTTGGATCAGATCAAGCATCCTCTTTAAACAAAATGTCATTAGGGAAAATGCATTCAGAGCATCCAGACTTTAGATCTTCTTCTTCTTATTTTCATTCCTTCTCTACTACAAACTCAGTCTCAGCCACCATTGGCTCTTCAACTTTGACCTCCTCTATTGGCTTGACCATCAAGGGGATATTTATAAACCCAAATTTGGAGCCCAACTCTTCATATTGTTTTTCATTTCTTCTCTGTTGGGATCCCCTTCTTGCTATTTTCCTTGACTAGATTCTTGAGTCTCTTCTAAACATGGACTTTGGAAAGTAAGAGGAGTGATGGGTTGGGGTTCAACTAGCTTTGTAATCTTTTATGGTGGGGAGGGAGGGGGAACTTCTTGTTTGTTTGGAGGGTATGACTTTTTGGAAAGGAAAGGGGGAGGAACTAAAATGGGGTGGAAGACTAGGGAATGGAGAAATGGAATCAACACTTGGGAAGCTTGGAAATTAGAGCTTGGGTTGAGATGGTGCTGCTTGAGAAAGATAATAAATAAAATCTATGAGATGGTGGAATTACCCATTGACAAGGTTGTCTTGAATCTAACTCATAAGCCTCGATCTCCTCAGTCCATTGTGCAAGTTGGGAAAAATTTCAACCATGAAGTCTAGCTTCTCTTGAGGGATGTAATGCCTCAAAAAGGGCCTTCCCATGGACAAGCTACCCTACAACCAATCTTGAATGCCTTCATTTGTGTTATGCCCTTGACTAAACCATGTCAGCCTCCATTTTTTGAATTTTCTCCAATAAACTAGCATTCTCCACATATTTTTCACCATTGTATGCATCCCCTTGTTCTTGATAAGCTCCATGGCCAAACTGACTTTGACCCTACTCATATGGGTAAGTGTAATGGTCCTAGATCTGATTATAATGTAGATTTCAAGAATTTTGGAAATGTGTTGGAGGTGAACTGCATTATTGTAAGTGTGAGTTCCATGAAGGGAATGAAGTCATGATTGCACAACCTCATGGAATGGGAGAAAATGAAAGAGATGGAAGAAACAAATGGATGAAAATGAGTGTAAATGGATGGAAAAGGTCTACAAATTAGAGAATGGGTTTTTGACCGAGATAGATTCACAAGATGTGCTTGCATGTGCCTCAAAAAGCTGAATCCCACCAAGAATACATCAACTTGATGAAATAAAGTGAAGACCTCTTATCCCACCGGGTGTGCCAAAACTGTTAGTGTGGTCACACAATGGCTTATGATTTGCTATTGTAATGAGACACCTCAGAAAGATAGAAGATCTAACCTCAGGTCCCACCGGGCATGCCAAAATTGTTAGTGCAAAATCACAACACCCCCGAATGGCCAAAGATGTGAAGTGGTTAAAATGGGGCATTCAATGTGATTGCATAACATTGGATCATCTCTCAAGATGTGGGACTTGCAAACCTGAGATGATCCTCCAGAGAAAGATGGTTCTTGTTGATGAGGCCATAAATTGGCCATGAATTACCATTATTTTGTCCTTCCAAGTTACCTTTGAAAGTGGGTTTAAATGTAATATAGGAACTTATAGTTTGCTTAAGATAGAGTATAGGATATATATCTTGTTCATTATTTAGAAATATTTTTTATCTATCTTGTTGATTAATCCTATTGATTATTTGGGAAAAGATGCAAAGTCTTGTGTATGTAGGCCATAAAGGAAAGATAATGCTAGTATGGGGAAAAGTGGAATTTATCATGAATAGTACATTTAAAATCAAATCTAATTTCATATTCAGATTCCTCTCGAAAAATTATGCAAGTTCAAAAATGAATCATCTCAATCCGAGGTCGCATGCAAAAGTTATAGATGTTTTAAGTTAGTTGTGGAACTTGCAGAGTTAGTTCCGAAAATCACAGAGTTAGTTCCGGAACTTGCAGGTTTAGTTCTAGAATTCATAGGTTTAGTTATGGAACTCGCAGATTTAGTTCTATAGCTTGTATCAATTGAATGGTAGTTAGTTTTGAAACTTTCTATTCATGGAAAAATCAGATTTATCTCTTAAACTTGCAGATTTAGTTCGGAACTTGCATAAAAGGAATGACAAACTTTAGTTCGAACTTGCACTAATGGAATGACAGTTTTGAGGGACTGTGAAAATTAGAAAATTCAAATGGAAAATCTAAGAGAGGTTTTTATTCATAGAAATGTTTTTAACAAAAACCTCATTCAGATTTTTTACAGGTTTTACCAATGAAGAGAGATCTAACTTTTAGTGAGCTGCAGTTTGAGGAAACATGTATCAGATGAGCACTAAAAGTTCCATAAACAGAAACAAAAAATTAAAATGGAAAATATGAGAGAGGTTTTTGTTCATAGAAATGTGTTTAACAAAAATATCATTCCGATTTTGCTACTGGTTATACCAATGAATAAATATATAACTTTTAGTGAGCTATAGTCCGAGGAAAAAACATATTAGACAAACGTCAAAAGTTCCATAATCAAAAACAACAAAGTCAAATGGAAAATCTGAGAAAGGTATTTGGTCAAAATCATATTTTGAGGAAACTTCTCCTTCCAATAATGTAGAAGAATAAAATCATTATGATTCTTATTACCAAAAAGCAAGGAGAAGATTTGGGAGAAAACCTTTCTAAAATAAGCAAGATGAGATTTGACTTCAATAATATATTTCTCTCCATATTTTGTGGAGATGTAGATCTTAGTTGTTAGGATTAGAATAAATATAAGATCAAATTGTATTTCCTAAAATAAAGATTTGGTTGGATGCATGAATTATAAATGCAACCTTCCACACTTAGATATGTAATTCATTTCTCCCAAGAAATAAAGATCTGTTCTTTCTTTCCAATCTTTTAAAGTAAAGTTATTCTACAAGTTCTTAATTAAAAGTATGAATTAAGTCCTCTTCCAAGGAATGAGCTGGCCACTCATTCCAAGGAAGATGGATCAATGTGTTAATGTTTGTTTCTTTATTTCTGTAGTTTTTCTTTTGTTGTAAACTTCTGATTTCATGTTATGTGATCCTTCTTCAGTACAATTTTTGTTGTGAACCTGTAGGTGTCTTTTTATCTTTCAGTTATTTCCAATTCAGCAATTTTAATTTATGCAAGTGTGTTTACATTTCTACAAGTTTGATTTCCTTTATGCAAGCATGCCTTTATATTCCTGCAAGTGTGTTTACATTTCTGCAAGTGTGCCTTTAAATTTCTACATGTGTGATTTATTTTATGCAAGTTTGGTTTGTGTTTAAAGGAGTTGTTTTCCAAGATCTTCTTCTCTTAATGCATACAGCCTTCAGACACCAACCCGGATTGACATTATTAATGGTGAGGATTGATGACCCTCATCACTTGTTGCTAAACTACCTACCATGAGCTACTCTAATGTATACAAAAATAAACTATCCTAATCTAACCATTCCAAGGAACCAGAGAGAAAGAGCGGGTGAAAGAAAATTCTACACTAAATCGTTGATACACCGAGAGAAGAAAAGGGGTGAGATGCTCTATTGAGGTAGGATGAAACATGGGAGAAAGGAAGATAGGAAGGTCGGATAGAAGTGACAAAACACATACCCTAATCCATGATCAAAACTCCATGAAACACAATGCCCTACACTACTGTGAAAATGTGAAATAGATGCACAAAAAATAGATTTCAAAGGGAGAGGCATGAAGAGACACCAAAACAATGCAAAGGGTTGAAGAAACACCACAAAAACAAGTTTTAATTCTCTATATGGGTGCAAGACATGACCATTACATTTTTTCTTAGATGCAAAAAAATGCTTGCAGGTGTAGAAGAAGGTTTTCAACTCAAAATGGAGTCATAAACAAATTTGATAGAGTTTCCCTATGCCTGAATAATCTCCTATTCTCAAATGAGAACTATTACAATATATAGAAAGAATAAGAGAGAGAAGAGGGAAAATTTGAATCTTGTTTCAACTACCAAGGGATATGCATTGAATCCTACCTTGAAGACTCAACTATTAACAATCAATGCCTTTCTTAAATCTTCCCCAAATCAGTTGATTCGGCTCCCTCTATCTATCTCGGCATATCAAGAAGAATAGTGGATCGAATCAAATTAGATTTGGTAGTTGGAGAAATCATGCTCTGTATTAATGGCCTAGAATATGTTTTCCCATTTTTCACCCACTAATGCGTGTAGAAAATGATATTTTATGTTTTAAGGAATAGAGGCATCGAGATGTTCCAAAAAATATTCTCCCGCCCAAATCTGAGTTCTTAGTCAAAAGATATGGTCATTTGAATTTTTGGGTCGCGGGTGCATAATATTTAAATGAGTCCTGTCTCACGGGTCCACATGGCAGCTCTGCGCTCATTTGAGATTTGACTCCTTCCTTTGCTCTTGGAATAGCTCCCATGTGACACGTGGCGGCATCCACAGGTTTCCCTATTTCCTTTGTATTCTTCCTGAGTCTTTTCCGCAGTGGAGGCACTGTATCCAACCCAAGACATGTGGAGGCATTGCAGACATGTTTAGAAAATTCCCAATTTACCTTTGGAGTAATGCAGATACGACATGTGGAGACCTCCACGGGCCTTTGGACTTCTCAACGGTCGCCCTCACCTTTTCGGGCCCTAGGACACATGGCGAGCTGGTGCTTGTTTGAGATTTTCTTTTGGATTGCACCTTTGAAATGGTGTCGTGTTAACACTTGGAACCTTTCACTACTGGCCTACCTCTACTTTGACTATTCAAACTATGACTTTTCCCCCTTTTTTAAATCCTGGGACACGTGGTGAGCCCGTGCTCATTTGATTCTTCACCTAGGGTCTCACTTTTGAATGTGCATTGTTTGGTCACTTGGCGCCTTCCATCTGCATTCATTACTTAGCCATTTTAGGCCCATTCTCCTTTTGACCTTTGTTGACCATTGGCTACATGGAGGGCTGGTGCAAGTTTGAGCCTCCGCCTTAGGCTCCCATTTTGGAATTGTGTTGAGCCGACACTTGGCACCTTCTACCTAGTCGAAGACTTTTTCAACGGTCGTGCAACTTTTTGGGGCTCTAGATGCATGGAATCTAGCGCTTGTTTGGGTCTACCCTTTGATTTTAATCTTTGGAGGTATGTCATTCGAACACGTGGAGGATTCCATTGGATCTCTATACTTAGTCATTTTTTTGGCTCTGTTCTGAACAATTTTGAAGCCCGAAGACTTTGAATCTTCACCATTTCTTTTCCTTCTCGCTCCTAGCTCTTTTGATACCACCATCCTTCCCCAACCCTGATGTTCCATTTTCGAGCCTACTTATAATCTGTTTAATGGATTTAAGGCATGAATTTTCTTGACAGATCCATTTTTTGAATTTCTCCTCCACAGGGTTGTTTGATCTTTCGTAGCCCCGCCACTTCCATCAGAGAGTCTCCCAGTAACTTGTTTGCGCAGGATTCGAACGTGATTTTCTCTGGTTATTTCTATGCGGGGTCATGGCTGATCCAATATTTTTCCATGGGGGAAAGATGGATAACAATATGTTCTTAGGGAGTATTACATACTTTATGATAAGACTTCAATTGATATAGTACCCTCCATTTCTCACAAGGTATAAGAATTAGAGAAGAGAATAATTTCTCTAGAAGAAGTTTGAGGAATACCTATTCTACCTCATCAATTCACAAAGTACCAACACCATCATCAAGAAGAAAGAGGGGGGAATCAAGCTCTCAACCCCCAATTATTATTTTAGATGAGGAAGAAGTAGAGCCTTCATCTCCTCAAAGCATTCCAAGGCCTCAATTTCTATAATCAAGGAAGGTAAGGGAAAGTATGCTCTCTAACCTTTCATTCATCTAGTGCAATGGGCTCCCTTGATGGAGTACAAAATTATTAGGACCTTTGATTGTTCCTCTACTAAGAAAGCATCCAAATTTACGAGAAGGCACTCTTTGGGGTGAGTCTAGTTCGAAATACCTTATTCCACCATGTCTCGAGGTGTAATACTCTCTCTTTTAGCCACTCCAAATGTTCCCCTTCAGTCTACTCCTTACAAGGTAAAAGGGAAGATGACATTTCCTATATGTGGTTTGGATCTTCTAGATTGGGTATCATCTTAATCAGAAGAAGATGAAGCTGAGGAATATCATGGATGGCCCCATGACTACTTGTTGAATAGTTAATGGATATGGGGATGTTTTAAAATTTGGCTGGGTCAGCTTGTATTTGTTTAGACAACTCAAGGCTCAAGTGAATTTATACCAAGGAAAAATAGGTTGTTGAACAAAATTCCTCAAATTTCATGAGAAAAAATAGAAGTAGGGGATAACTGAATGATTTTATTTTCTTAGTTTCCCTTTTTGATGTAATTTTTGAGAATGTATATATCTTTTGTGGGTGGGGGGGCCTATAGAATTCCCATTTTTATTATCGGTTTTCATATTAGCACCCTATGGGACCTGAAATTGTATTCCAATCTACCGAACATCGAGTCCTCTCGTGTCTTTGTTTAATCCTTTCAACAAAGTGGTATCCACTTTGTATGATACTTGGAGACCTTACGCAGCCTTTGGCTATTCTTATTTTCTCTCTCCTTTTGAATCTATGATTGGGTGATATGTGGAGACCCATGAGCCCTCCTTCATTATCTTAATTTTTTCAACTCATTCAGGATACCTTGGTGTGTTTTAGCCATGTGCTTGATTCCTGCTTCTTGAAGGCCCCCGATTCTTTGTACATTTTCCTAAATTCTCTGAAGAGACACGTGGATACCTTCCACATCCATTTCTAGGCTTGGGAAAAATGATTACTGCAAAATAAAAAGAACACCAAAATAAAAAAGGGGTCGGGGCGATATAAGTGGTGGGCATCGGATATATTTTTGCACTTTACACTTCACTAACTTATTGTCAAGATTACAACATTGGCATAATTCATAGTCAATTTTCATAGGGATTTTCAAGGGCAACATGACTATTATGATCCTCTATCGAAAAATATGATTCATGCCCTAAACATAAGGTTTTCATTCACATTCAATACGATTATATCTTTCAAGCATACATATTTTACATGGGAAAACTAGTGAGAGAAAAAATTTCTTAGGCATATACCATACATAGGGTGTGATCAAATCAAGCACTAACATTGGATCTAACTTGAGGATGGGAACCCCTATGGGTGCCATAATAACTATACAAATCAAACATAAAATAGACTAAATGCCTAGATGTAATGGGTTATAAATTCATAAAACATGCACATGGGAACAAACTAAACCAACTCAAACATCAAAAAAATACCGAGATGCCAAGGCAACCTGGTCACTTTATAGACCAAGGAAGAAAAAGGGAAACAACAAAACAAAAACAAAAACAAAAAAACTATACATTGTACAAAAACTCATACCTTGATTGTGATCAATCTAGGAAGTGCTTTAGATGTCTACCATTAATAGGAAGCTCTAGTAAATCTCCATCCAAGTCTTTCAAGAAAACAAAGGTGTTCACCACATCTTATGTCAATGGTATAGAAACACATCCACAAGGAATCAAAATTCCATGCTTTCTTTTATCCTCATGTTTGTTGTCCCATACTAAAACAAGATCTTCAACATTGAAAATTCTTGGAGTCACCTTCTTATCAAATAATTTCTTTATTTTCTCTCTGAACTTAAGGTGTCTTTAGTGAGACTCCCTTATTTCTTCATCCAACTCATCTATCTGATTAATCCTTTCTTCATATCGGTTCACCTATTCATCTTCAAGTTGTTGTATGAGATGATAAGAAGACAATTACATATGTAGGGGTAAAAGATCTTTAACTCCATAAACTAATTCAAAAGGAATCTTCCCAATAGCTCTTTTAGTAGTAATTCTATCTTCCCACAAATAAAACTTCAATTGCTCACCCCATTTTCTTTTATTAATCTCCAATGTCCTCCTAATTATCTTGAGCAAATTCTTATTGCTCGATTCAGCTTGACCATTCCCTTATGGATTGTAATTGGATGCATATGTTAGATTAATTCCATATTCTTGGCACATAGTCACCAATGGATTAGCCCTAAAACTCATGGCATTATCAGCAACTATTTTTGTAGGTACCCTAAACCTACAAATTATGTGATTCAGGATGAAATCCATGACAATTTGATGAGTTTATTTTTTGGTGGGAATAACTTCAACCCACTTGGTAAAATAATCTATGGCCACCAATATCCATTTATGCCTTACACTTGAGGGATCTAATATTTCTCCAATAAAATACATGCCCCATTGTTTAAAGTAGCTTCTATTGACATTGGTTGTAAAGGAAGGGCACTTGAAGCTTTCATTCTTCCTGAAAATATCTAATGACTTTCACATTTCTGAATAATAAGGTGCAAATTTGAAAAGTGTGGGCCACTAGTAACCTGCCTTAAGATCTTGTGGGCCATCACTCTTCCAGCAAAGTGGCCTCCACATACTCCCCCATGAAATTTTTCAATCAATTTGGGAGCTTTTTCCTCTGTGATACATCTCAAAAGAACCCCTTCAGGATTCTTCCAAGCCAACCCATAATCAGTTATGATATATTTCGGGAGGCCAATTTGAGTGTCCTTCTCTGATTTTTGTCCAAGTGGCCAGGACACTCCAAATTCTTGAGGTAAAATATTATGTCCTTATACCATGTGGAATTGATTAATTTTTCTAGGACATCCATAGTTCCTTCCTCAATCTCATTAATTTGCATTACATGCAAGTTACTCTCTGCCATCAATCTTGCAAGGCCTAGACCTCTAACTAGCTTGGTGGTTTGTATATCCATATCATATTCTTGTAACTTGTTCACCCAATGACACCTTTTGCTATAAATTTCCATCTCGATAAGATGTCCTTGACCATAGTGTGGGGAACATATGCTACAATCTTAGAGCTCAAGATGTAGGGCCTAAAAATTTTACTTTCTCTCATAAAAGAAAAATTCTATTTTTTCATGATGGTATATTTTAACTCAAAGCACCCTATAGGGATTTACTTAAAAAGGCAATAGGCCTATGATTTCCCTCTTCATCCTTTTGCAATAACACAGAAGCAATAGAATTTTCAAATGCAAAAGAAAAAATTTGAAAGGCCTTTTTATAATCATGGGCTGCCAATACTAGGGCATTCTTTTATGTTTATTTTATTCCAGTGAAGGTTTAGAGGGATCCTTCTTCCCATTGAATAATATGTTCTTTCTTTAACATGTTTGTAATGGGAATAGTCATTTCAGAAAAATTAGAAATGAATCTCCTGATGAAATTTATTTAACCAAAGGACTAAATTCCTTTCTTATTTTTAGGGACAGGAACCTTACTGATTTCTTACACTCTCTCAGGATCAATCATAACCCATTTTTTTGACAAAATGTGCCCCAAAAACTTCACCTTTTCAACCCTAAAATAGATTTTTTTAGGATTCAATGAGATGCCATATTCTCTACACCTGATCAACATCTTTTCAACATGGCTCAAATGATCACTTCTTTGTTTAGAGAACACTGTCACATCATCCTGATAAACTACAATAAAATCATTTATGTATCCTAAGAATGCAACATCCATTACTCTTTGGAACGTATCCCCAACATTCATCAGACCAAAAGGAATTCTCACATACACATAGGTACCCCATGGGGTGGTAAAGGAAGTTTTAATTATTTCAGATTATTTCACTACCACTGGTTGTACCCTGAGAAGCCATCTAATGTAGAAAGTAACTTAGACCCAGTGACCATTTATAGGATGTTATCCATGTTAGGAAACGAATAGTTATCTTTAATCGAGGCCTTATTCAATTTTCTAAAATCCAAACACAACCTTATGCCTCTATTTTTCTTTCTTATTGGCACTAAATTTTCCACCCATGAAGAATATCTTGTTGGTTGTATTATCCCTCCATCCCTTAACTTTTATAATTCTTCCTACATATTGAGGGAGAGAAGTGGATTAATGGGCCTTTTTTTTACCTAAATGGTTTGGAATTAGGTTCTAAAGGTATTTCATATCGAAATAAATATTCCCTATATGCTTTAAATTTTGAGTAAGACCAAGCTAAGGAGCCCTAATATTTATTCAATAATTCAACATAAGATTATTTTTCCTCTTTAATGAAATTACTTCTTACCCATACCTTTCTAGGTTTTTCTATAGTTCCCAAATTATGCTCTTCCACATCCCTTAAAGATTAGACATGTATATGAAACACCTTGTCTACATTATCAAAGTTGGAATCTAAAGCCACTAGTCCTGTAGGGATTGTGTTTGTTTTCAATTGGATTATGTATTTACCAAACAGGGTCTCCTTCCCATCACATAATACAACCATTGATTTGTAATACATGCATTGATTGGTGAATTCTCCCTCATTCTCCGCAAGAACATCCGAACTTGGGCGTCATCATCAAATACTTTCCAATGTTTACATTATCGGGAAAATATGGCCTTGACAACACTTCAATATCATAATCACAAGAAGCTTAAATAATGCATTTTTCAAACCTAAATCCAAGAAATTATAATCTATCTACTATAGCATTTTGAGTTATGTCATGATACAAAATGTTAAAGGAATCAAACATCTCAATAAAATCCCATACTGCATGTTTATATTGTTTCATTCTTTGATTTTTCGTGGCATATAGTTTCCTCACTTGTTTCACTACAAGATCTAAATCTCCTTTAACAATTATATATTTTATACCATACCTCTAGGAAATCCTCAAACCCAAGAGTAATGCCTCGTACTTGGAAATATTATTTGTGAATTCAAATTTCAATTTGAAGGAGAAATTAAAATTTTCTTGGCTTGGAGATATAAGTACAACTACAGCCCCATTTCCAATATTAGAGCAAGCTCCATCAAACATCAAGGTCCAAGGGACACCAACTTGTTCCGAGGGAATGTACTCTTATCAATACCACATTATTCAAACTCTACATACCCAGCAAAATTAGTAACATCCACATCCATATACATAACCTCATAAGAAACATTAATAGGATATTCAATTAGGTGCAACATATTTTTCTCCCTGTACAATTTGACAATATTCCATTCTATTGTTATGGTGGCATACAACATATCCATCTGCACACTTCCACCAACACTAGAATCCCACTTCCTTGATAACAACATACCCCATTTAGTAGGGTAGTCAATAATGACTACATTCATAATTAGATACTTACCAGAGTAAGCTACTAATTGTACTAATAAACCCTTCACATACCCAATGACTGGCACTTCTCTTGAGTCCATGGTAGTGTACTTTCCAAAAGTTTTGTTACTTTGATATCCAACTCATTCATAACTTCAAGGGGCATCACATTACATGAAGCTCCTGAATCAAACATGAAATTATGAACAAGTCTATATTTAATAATCAAAATAATATAGAAGGGATGAACATGAAGTTTGGATTCAACAAGGAGCTTACTAGATATACTTTGGGTGATTCCCCAAAATTTCCAACATCTACAACACTTCCAATTCTTCAATAATATTAAGAACATCAATATTGTTAACATTTTTTCTTGGGGTCACTACCTCCTCATTAAATCCCAAGTACTCAAATGCACTTATTCAAAGTGCTCAAGTATCCTAAGTGACTCAATGATAGGTACAATTACCTTGATCCACCTCAAAATTTGAGCCATAATACAAGGGGTATACTTGGGTAGAGATATACTAGGAGGTAGAGTAATTGCCTTTTCTTGTTGTATGAGGTTCTTCATGGCTTGGGCAGGGTTACTAGGTTTATTGGCATTACATGGAATTTTTTTTGTCACATGTTTCTTGGGGGATCCTTTGGGATATTAGTGAGGAGGGGATTCTTTGGTTTGGGTTGTGGCCCTCCCATTTTGACAGTCATGTTTATTAGATTATATTCTTTCTCTGGGCCACCACTGCATTCATAAATAACTATTTATCCTCCTCATAAGGAATTCCACCATCATATTTATTAATCATTAATGCCCTTAAATATTCAAAATCATGATTGGGCAATTCAAAATAATGGACCATATCAAATTCAAGATTACTAGTAGAAGGAAGAGGAGATACCCGGTTTATGTAGTCCCAAAAACATTCCACAGACCTGACACTCAACAATTCAATAGAATTAGATCCTTTCTATGGACTGTTAGGGCATTCCATCATGCACACATTACAAAAAGTATCATCATCATCAACATCTTCACTTTCTTCTTGCCACACCATTCAATAACATGATTTTATTCTATCATATGTTTATTTCTTGATCCCATGGGCCCTTTACCTCTCTCATCCAATCTATGATCACCCCTAGGATGATTTCCAATTATATTTTGACCTTGAGTCTAGTGCTGGCCCCGAGAATGTTTTTTTATCCCTTTCTCTACACCGGAAATTTTATAAAATATTTCTTTCACTTCCCCTGCTATAGTTTTAACAACTTCCTCTAGATCAACTCCCTTTCTTGGTTAAGGATTTTCAGGATTAACTAACTTAACACCCTCCCTTTTAGGAGGATTTCCTACTACCTTGATATTATTTTCTATCTGGACAGCCATGGAGAAAGCTTGCCTCAAAGTCCCGGGGTTTTTGTCTCTCAAATAATATATGCTTTCAAAGGAATCATAATAATTTATCATGCATTACTCATCACTTGGCCTTAATGTCATTGGAAATCTAGTCAAGGTTTTGTTAAATTCCTAGACTAGACTAGTTCATTGGGGTTCTTATTGATATTTTCAAATTCGAAAGGAGGAATCTAGGATAGGTTTTGTCCCCATATTGAAATCTAAAATAACTTTTCATCTCATCCCATGAATCAATGGAATTATTTGGTAAGGATTTATACCAATCACGAGCATCCTCTTCTAAGGTGTGAATGAATAATTTGATATACACATCTTCATGTTCAATCTCAAAATCCTCCATGATATTAAAAAAATTCTAAGGTGTTGGTCACTAGTAATAACATTATTTCCTTGAAATTTAGGAATTTTTCCTCACTTCTTATGGAACTGCATTAGGATAACCCACCATACCATGAAAATATATGGTCCTGCAAAACATTTATAATAAATGGAACTCTAGGTGGAGGATGAGCCATATTATTTTGAGGAGGTGTCCCAATAGGAGGGTTAAAATGGTATGGGACAAGAGGTATTTGAGGTAATGGTGTATGATCCTCAAAGTACTAGTCCTTTAATGATTTAGTTTCACAAAAACTCTATTACTTATAAGAGAAAAATGGGGAGATGAGGAATATCCTTATCAGTTGTAAATGAAGGCCCCTCACAAGTTGGAGTATATAAATTTGTGTAGGGACTGCTTGATCCAAAAATTCTGAGGAGATAGAATAATCCTCTACCAATGGTTGATCACTTTTAACAACATGCACTACTTTATCTTCTAACCTCTGATCTCCCAATGCTAAACAAACTTGTTTCTTAGTTGGATTTTTCCTTCACACCGAAAACAATTTTCTAGTAGGATATTTCTTGAAGAAGGACCTTCTTCCTTCCATCTTTACAGATATTGATGAAAATTTTCAATTATTAAAGATTGAGGCACTGGTATTTACAAAAATTCTAAACAATTTGGAGTCACCACTAAGGTCTTGTACCTTAGATTTGTAAATCACTGCAAATGACATATCAATAGAAACTTAATGATTAATTTCAACAAAGCTTTACAAATCTCAGTATCCTTTGTCGTATTTAACCCTAGCCAAGAATATTTAATGGAAATCCTTCTTAAACTAGGAAAATATTAAGAAAATAACTTCTAATTAAGCTCATTTTGAATAAATCTTAACAAATGATGATGTCTAGATCATGTATTTTCATGTAAACATATATAGTACGTTACGAGAGATCGATGTTTCTTAGTAATTATAGAAATAGTCGCTAGAAATGGTTTCATGAGGGTGTTTGTACCCAAATCACTCCCACCTTGTAAGTCAAAAACATCAATAGGTTTGGGAAAGATGCTTAGAGAAAGACAAACTAGGATTTGAGTCATTTCTAGCTAGGGATGGATCTAGAAATATATTTTTCACTTAGACTTGGGGAATGTTGGATAACACCTCACTAAGGGTATGACCCACTCTGCTACTTTGGGTTCTACGTGAAATGAGGGTAAGAGGACCAGTTTTGTAACTGTATTTGTGAAAAGCAAAGTGAATAAAATATCAATATTTGGACTTCTTTTCTAAGGGAAGTAAAAATAGCCTCAAGAAGACTTGGTGAACACAAACATCATCTAACTCGACAAGTTGTCACATTAGAAAATGTAGATATGTTCTAAATAAAGCTCAAGTTACAAAAGATAATCATAGTTCCAACTTACTTCTTCACATTTTGGATGAAGGATGGGAAAATTCAACAAATCTCCTCATCATTTTGTACACACCAAAATTAGGTCATACTACCCTTATAACCTCATTAATTAAATTAACCATACCTTACCTTCTCATATCCCATAGTGCACATGATTAATTTAATTAATTAATTTAATTAACATCCTCACTTGACCACCTCACCCAACCAACTCACCTAGCCACCTCACTCCATGACCCACTCAAACCCCATTAATGACCTAAGACCAAGTCTAAGCCTATCCTAACCAATTAAGACTTAGTCTAAACATAGACTTAACTCTTATTAACAAACATAAGTGGACTTGTACTCTTTCTTCTATGATCTATCACTCGAGACTCAAAAGAATATTGAATACCATGCCAAAAATAGCAACAATCGTGCTTTTTTGGTCAACCTAGATAGTCCCACCTTAATCGAAGTTAGTTATACCTCAACCGATGTTGGTCCCCTAACCGTCGTTGGTTAGGTTAAATACATTTCCAAAAGTTTTTTTGAGTTTTTCATTTGATTCAGGATATCATATGAATATAGACTTGGAGCACTCATATTTTTTGAAGCACACAAGAAAAGGAAAACACACGAGAACACTACCAACAATCATTGGTGTCCATCTTCTTCATGATCACAATTTCACATAAAGAAGCATGGAGGTTCAAACTTCTATGGCACGAATGCAAATTCTCTTCTCTCTAGATCTTTTCCATCACCATCCTCATCACCTACACTCTCAAGGCCCATTCTTTAGCAAGTAATAATATCTCTTCATTTATCTCTATTTGCTTTCAAAAAGATTTATTATTCATCTCAGTAGTTTATCTTTCTTCACATCCATATACACCCTTCCTCCCACTAACTTATCACCCTACCATACCGGACCTTCCACTTGTCTTCCCCTATCCTAATCATCTCTTAACCTTTATATTATTCCACAACCTCACCCCGACCATTTCCACCTCTATGCAATGATAAAGTCCGAAGGCCATTTCTAAGAGATTTTATTAATCGCCCTACCGACACCTAAGGTTAGCCAACCAACATCGGTAATCCTACAAAATTGACATCTTTCACACATCCAATGTCGCATTCTGTCCTGAAACATACCTCAGACCAACGAGCTCATACCCATTCCCTAACAACCCAAAATCAATCCTAATATTTGCCAAACCTTACCCCAAGCTTGTACAAGACCTTCAACCCAATACCATCCCATCACTTGATCCATTTTGACCTCAAATCACATTTTATCTAACCTTTATTATTTTTTTGTATGATATACCTAAATCATTTCAATTCCAATAAGATTATTATTTCATGTTTATTTTGGATAGCATTAATACTATTATTTAAAAAGTGGATTGAACTGTTTAAGAAGCATCACGCTTCTCGGATCTAGCTTATGCTAGGCAGTCCACTTGTTGTTTTATTTAACTCTATCTAGTGGTATTGTTTTGAATTTTATAGGTAGTTCCTCCTAGCCAAAAGGGAGTATTCACAATCAAGCATTGGATCAGAAATCGAATGCGCACACATTCATCAACCAACATCATAGACATGTATTCCTCCTTGGCCTATCACCCTCTATATGTTTCATTAATTTGTTAAGAATTCGATGAAGCATTTTGGCATTCCCGATGGGACACATCCAGTGGTTCCTTACATTTATTAATTCTTAGAGAATTTTTGTATGTTTATTTCTTTTTGAAAGGAAGCTAACATTAAATATTCTCCTTGGGAATCTGTCTCCTTCTTTTATTTTGTCTAAATGACATTTTTTTCTTCAGATTAAAAATAATCATTATTTTTCTTCTTGCATCTTAATTAGTGAAAGTCATTTTCTTTCATATTCACTCTTTGTTTACATCGAACATCACGTTTTGATTTTGGGTTCTAAAATAATTGTATTTCATACTTATGTGGTTGCATTTTTAGCTCACATTAAAACTAAGGGAAACCTATATGTTGGAAGTCATGCCCAAATGATGGTTGACATAGTTTAATCGTAGAAGCACTTTCTCTTCTCTCTCTCCGAAAAACTACACAAATATAAATTTACACATCTTCTTAAACAACACCTTACCCAAAAGAGACTGTCAATGATCACATGATCAGAGGATTGATAGTGGGCACCACGTTGGTTTCTCTGACCAGTCATTATTAGAGAAAGGACTACCCCTACCAAAACATAACCTAAAACCACCCTTAGATATTACCTCTTCATAGGATGCCTTCCCAACCAAAAATATTTGTTCTGAATTCACAAGTCAGTCTTAAATAGCATAAGCTAAACATACAAATTCACATGTAGGATTTCTTGTTTTCTTATCTTTTTCTTGAGTTGTTATTGATCAAAGAATACTTGTTAAAGATCACAAAGGAGCCTAAATGGGATAGAAGGCTAGGATAAAGGGTGCAGAGGGACAAGAAGGACATGCATGTAAAGGGAAAGTTCAAATTTCATAACTTAGCCGATTTTGAGCATAAAGACCTATTTTTAGAAGATGACGTGTGGAACACACCAACGATGTAGAGACATGTGTGCCATACATTTTATATCTTTAGAGGATCAGATCAAATCATTTTGCATGGAGATGAGCTAAGAATAGGATTGACACTTTAGTTAAACTTCAAGAGGCCTATAGATAGCACACTTGCATGTGTGGCTATGCCTGTAAATGGTGCATGGCTATTAATAGCATGTGGCCTATTTTTGGAATAGATAAGTGGTGAAGGGAAAGTCCCCACCATATATATATGATGTTAGGTACATAGTAAAGAGATGTATGAGTGTGTGTGAGAGTGTGATGGATGTATGGAGGTATAGAGATATATGCATATGATTGAATTACTCGTATCAAATCCATATGTGCATTGGTATAGATTGACATTACTATAAGGAGCTTCTATATTTATTAATAGATGGAAGATATTGGCTAAATCTAAGTGTCATTCTATGTGTAATTGAGTAGTGCATGTTATTGATTCAATCATGATTATTGTTTAAACTTGTTCTTTCATAGATCTGAGGGTAGTATGCATTATAGAATGATGGATTAGTTATGAATCTATATGTTTCTTCCTTCATCATGCTAACATCTTGCTACAGTAACCCTAAAGAAGGACTGGTACCTTTTTGTGCTTTGGGTGAGTGCTCAATCAAGATTGGGTGATGTGTCGGCGACTAGGGTGTTATCTGGTAAATTCTAGGCTGCATCATTGGTTCTGTTGCCAAGACCTCTTTTTCAATTGTTTTTAGGATGGTTCGCGATGAATACATACTAGTTAACTCTAGCAAACATTGAGGAATGGATACATGATCCGGAGGAAGAATATGCATGATGATTCGGTAGTAGATCAGATTTTAACACACACTTGGGTAGAATATAATCTATATGACAACTTATATGAGAGATTTTTCACTATCTTTCTAGTAGAACTATACAATTGGCTTACTGCCTATGCATCTCAATGGAACTGGAGGTATCGCGCACTTGTCTGGACACAAGAATAATTTCAGGCCCTTTATGATGTTGGTCTGATTTGGACTCACGTTGTGGATACGTAGTTTCATGTTGTTTTAAACACTTATATTCGGAATATTTAATTTCGATGTACTATTACCCGGAGGTAGCTGAATTCCAATTTTCAAGATTCAAGAGGAACATATTTGTAAGTTATTTCTTTGGCGATCAAGATCTTGATGGTAACTTTGAACCCGGAGAGTAAAATGATGGCTAACTAAACTTCACCATGCACAAGGGTAGGAACGGAGTTTGGTGAGAGATGGAAAACCTAGTGGCGAGAGGCAGAGAGAGGAAAGGTAGCTTAAGTATAATGAGGCACGTGAGAGGGAGATAGAGAAGCAACATTCCATTGCAGAAAGTATGGCGTTGAGGAGAGAGATGGATCGTGAAGGATTTATAGCTCACGTAGAAGATGTGGAGCCAGAGCATCAAGAACTCCCCATCTTGGAAAGCATGATAGAGATCCCCTCGGCCCACACACAAAAGTATGCTAGCAAATACTACCTTGGTTGTGGGTGCACATCTTAATCCACCTAGTGACCTAGCCCTTGCACTTGGTTTTTAGTATCTAGTACGATAAGTAACCAACAAGCTAACTTGGGAAGTAGGAGAGCAGGAGTAAGTCAGGGATCAAGTACATCAATGACAAGATAGATGGATTCAATGTTATTTGGAGGAAAATTCTTAGGCGCATCATCCATAGAATGTGAGCATGGAGAATATTGGATTTACCTTTAGAAGTAGAACTACCTCACTGTTGATCGTAGGGTCTAGTATAGTACCACTATTAAAGCACGGGAGTACATCTACAAGTCATATTCTAGTTACATGTGGAGGATCAAGAGGTATAGGTGGTTCTATTTCTAGTGGATCTACTAGTTCTAGAGGCAAAGGGAACACATGAGGTTCTAGATAGGTGTCAAGGTCTGCAAAGCAACCATAAAATATCTATATGGATATGTATGTTCATCTCCTGGAATATAGAGGTATAGAGGATGTTGCAAAACATGTGCATATGTGTGAAATATTATGGCGCACTAAAGGGATCATGGCTACTAAGTGTAAGGCAAGTCAATTCACTAATACATTATAGGGATGTGCACATAGCTGGTATAGGAAGTTTGACCTTGATCAAACTTGCATGGATTATGCAACACTAAGGGATGCTTTCTTGAAAGAGTTCCATATCCCCGAGTTTGAGCATAAGAGTATAAGTACACTCGAGGATATCAAGAAAGGCACTACTGAGAGTGTATGTGAGTATGATGCTCATTTTAAGACAATTCTATCTAAGATATCTTATTATATTCACACTATCCAACATGCACAATGGTTCGTTGGAGGATTTATTACACCATTTAGAAGGGCACTATCACATAAGACATACATTGATCCACGTGAAGCACTAGAAGTAGCTTTGCATGCTAAGGAAATTGGGAGCATTGACACTAGTGTTAGTCCCTTCTTAGAGGCACAGATTGTAGCTATGGCAAAGTAGTTAGAGAAGCTATCAAAAAATTCAGCCCATGAAACACGCTCAGGAATTTGGTGTACAAATTGTGAAGTGGAAGGTCACACCAAGGATAGTTTCCCTCACAGATTTATATGCTCATTACTATTGGACTGTGAGATCTACCATTTGAATCATGATGTTAGTCACTGTCCTTTATTACAATGCACGATAAGGAAGAATGTATCTTGCTTTTGCAAGATTTGCAGGTCCACGACCCATGATACTGAGGATTTTTAGTTGATTGGTTAGATCCAGGATGCTATAGACATTGGGGTATGATAGACAAGTATAACAGATAATTCTAAGGGTAATAATGAGCACCAGGATCGGGATCATAATCAAATGCGCTATGATAAGAATGAGGGGTATTTTGAAGGAGGTCGTGGAAGGGGATGTGGATATCATGGTGGATATGGAGGATGAGGCCGTGGTGGAGGAAGAGGTGAGTTCCCTCATGGAACATGTTATACGTGTGGATCTCCTGACCACTATAGGCACGAATGTTCTCAAAATATTACATGTTCTTTTTGGCAGAAGAACCATAGCTATGAAGAGTTCCCAGGACTTATATGAGAATTTGAGTAAGCAAAGTATAAGTAAGAAAACAAAGGCACCAGGATGATTAGAATCCAATGCACAGTAGAAGATCAGTGGATGTTCAAGATAGTAGAAGGACCTGAGGCATTGATAGTGAAGATTACTACACACGCTGAAGTGATGCGCACAAGAGATGCATTACACTAGAAGCCTATGATCACCAAGGAGGAGGTTTTACATGCAATGTACCTAGATCTTGTTCATCGAAGGAAATTTACCAGGATACCATGGAAGTGATAAGGAATCTTCATGGTGTGATACAATACCGAAGGAGCGAAGAAAGCATTAGAGACAATACAAACCGATATTGATGATCTCGCGAGAGGTGTGTAAAATTTTGCACGCCAAGAGAACATTATTCCACTATTAAGAAGTTGGTTAAAAGGGAACACTCCGTACACAAGTCTTGAGACCAGATGACAGATTTTGCATGCAAATATTCCCCCTGATAACATTCACTATGACAAATAAATTACTCGGAATGCTGTTGTGGATGGGTGGTTGTTGAGAAACATATTGATTGATATAGTTGAGGAAGTAAATGTGCTTACATTAGATGTATGGGTACAAATAGGGAGGCCCCCATTGCAGCCATCATCTAATGTGTTATTTATGGCAAACCGGACTAAGGCCACTCCCATAGGAGTTTTGAAAGATGCATCTATAACTATACAAGGGGCCAAGTTCACTGGGGATTTTGAGGTATTAGCACTTGCAGAAGCAGACAATTTTCCATCCCCGATTGGACACCTTAGTGTTATGTGAATAATGTTGACTTGAT
Organism: Taxus wallichiana var. yunnanensis; assembly: GCA_018340775.1. NCBI lineage: Eukaryota > Viridiplantae > Streptophyta > Pinopsida > Cupressales > Taxaceae > Taxus > Taxus wallichiana. Next base: position 31,748,635 of record CM031233.1, read on the forward strand.
ATTCAATAAGGGGTATATCAAATTTGAAAACAAGGAGGAAAGGGTTGTGATACCTTTTGACAGAGATGGGAAGTCTACAACATATGTTGAACCTCTAAGTAAGGAGGACTTAAATAGAATTTATGTACATGTTATTCAGACCCGAGACGTCAATGAGCCATCAAAATAAGGTATCCTATAGTGGGAGGATTATCATTCTCGTTAGTGATACTACGAGTATTGCTTACAAAAATTGGGCTCATGGTACATATGAATTAGTAGGGCGTGAGGTTAAAATTGTAGTTACACATAAGAATGGACTTTGTTTGATTTGATGGATAGGCAACACAATACCTTGGTATATAGGGGCATAAAATATTCTTGCATTTTTTAAGGCTATGGAAACACAGTGGATAGATCAAATTAAGAGAATAGATATGTTAGTATATACCTTATGTGGGACAACATCATGCTAGTGGGTAGTTCACAAAGATAATCTTATAAACTAGGAAGAGATTGAAGTCACTTTGTCTATTAGGTTTGCAAGGAAAAATGCACCTACATAGATCTACACTTATCATGGTGATCAACCTGTTCAACATCACATTAAATAGTGTGAGAGAACCCGGATGATAGGACAGAAGCATTCCCACCTTCACTCTAGGTGCATAGATTGTATTCTACACTACAAGGATGTGCACGTTCCTAGTATGTATATCCATAACTACATTAAGAGACTGGAAACTTGTAAGATTTGACTATAGGAATGAACTAGACCTTTGACTACTTCTTGACTAAACCTCTCATAGAAGAGGTATTAAAATTTGTCAAATGCTTAACTATGGGAGATAGTGCAAAAGCAGAAGAGCATATTCAGGAATTATTTGGTGAGGTAGAGTCCGGAGCACATTTTGAAAAGGAAGAAGAAATGGACTCCATACTACTTGAACGTGCTTTCCTTGAGAAAGAGAAAGGAAAGATGGTTTACATCGTGGATGATGAGGATGTTAAGAACCTGGATATTGAACATTCACAAGGGGTGTGTGAGGTCTGGGCAAGTGCAGACATAAGGATACCCATGCCTATCACAAACCCAAGAAGACAAAGAAGGTGAATATAGGTTTGAAGGCTAAGCCTAAGGAGGCCATAATTGGATAATACTAGTCAGACTCAGAGGTAGCAAAGATCATAGAGTTACTCAAGGATTATCAAGACTTATTCCCTCGAGGGTATCATGAACTTAAAGGTGTGCATGAATCACTTGGGGAAATGAAGATAAAACTTAAGGATGGTGCATGGCCAGTTAGAAAGAGACCTTACAAAATGAATCCTAATTTGTGTGAAAAGGTAAAAGAAGAAATTGATAAAATGTTGAAATCTAGAATTATCAAGCCCCTTGATGAGTCAGAATGGGTTAGCCCAATGGTGATCAGTATCAAGAAGGATGGATGAATTAGAATATGTGTGGAATACATGGAGCTAAATGCTACATGCGTCATACACCCATTCCCTACGCCATTCACTAAGGAAATACTAGAAGGAGTTCGTAGGGCACAAAATATATTCCTTCTCGATGGGTTTTCTAGGTATCATCAAGTTAGGATTGCTCAAGAGGATCAAGAAAAGACAACATTTACTACTGAATGGGGCATTTTTGCCTATACTATGATGCCTTTTGGATTGAAAAATGCACCTATTATATTCTCACACATAGTTGTTTAGGAATTCAAATATTTTATTCACAACTTCTTATAGGTCTACCTAGATGATTTGACAGTATATGGGCTTGTGAAAGATCATTGTGACAATCTACGCTTAATGTTTGAATGGTGTGACAATTGAGTATCTCTTTGAACATCAATAAATTCATATTTTCTACACCATTTGGGATACTATTAGGACATATAATCTGTAAGGAAGGTTTATTGGTTGATCCAGGTAAGGTTGTAGTCATTTTAGGCCTGGAAGCACCTACCAGTCAAAGTGAGGTGCGTGGATTTTTAGGTCATATAGGATATTATAGAAAATTCATCAAAGAGTATGCCAAAAATTTTGCACCCTTAGATGAGTTACTGAAGGGGAAAGGTACATTTTATTAGGGAGAACCACAAAGAACACGCATTTGAGATATTAAAAGAGAAAATTACTACCGCGCCCATTATGTGCTTTCCCTCATGGGATAAATAATTTCATGTGCATGTGGATGCTTCGGCATGGCCATTGGTGCTATGTGACCTCAACCTAGCAAAGGTATTGTATATCATCCAATCTATTTTTCTATTGTAAAGCTTTGTCAATGATCTATGCATTGCACAAGTTTTGACAAGACTTGTTAGCAACACCATTTTTTTTATTTTATACGAGATCACATGGCATTGAATTACTTGGTAAAAATCCCATATTACGGGGTACATATGCAGATGGGTGCTCCTATTTCAAGAATTGTACTTCATGGTTGTAGTGAAGCCAAGGAAAAGTAATTTTGGACAATACCATTTATCTAGAATCAATTCAGGAGAGGATGCACATATAATTAAAGAAACCATGCTAAATGTACAGTTATATAGGTTATAATGCATGCCCATAGAATTAGAAGATGTTGCTTTCTTTCTACGAACATGTATGGTACTAGAAGGAATGAAAGACTTAGAAAATAAGCAACGTGTTATATGCGCGACACCATTTATGTTAATCAGTGGTGACCTTTACAAGCTAGGTAGAGATGAAGTATTACATTGTTGTGTATTAGAGCATGAGCGCAAGGATATCATGGAAGAAGCCCATGGTGGTATTGCAAGAGGCCATTATGCAAGTGATGCAACTTCCCAGAAGATCATACTTGCTGGATTATGGTGGAAGACATTATATAAGGACTATAAAGAATATTATAAGGCATGTGATCATTGTCAGCACCTAGGAAAACTAGGGAAAAGAGATGAGATGCCTTTGAGACCAATTACTAGCGCATAAAACCATTTGATAAATGGGCCATTAACTTTGTAGGACCCATTTCTCCAGCCACACGTAGAAGATTGTGCTATATCATTACTTGCATAGATTATCTCACGTGGGGTAGAAGCAACACCTTCTAAGGAATCTATGGCAGCTGATAGCTAGGTTTCTATGGGAGAATGTTCTTACAAGGTATGGATGTCCCTTAAGCTTGACAAGTGATAGAGGTACACACTTTTTGAATGAGACAATTAGGATCCTATTAGATGATTTTATGGTTGTACACCATAAAACTACACCCTACCATCCTTAGGAAAATGGAACTATTGAGGCATTCAACAAGATTTTGAGCCAAAATTTGACAAAAATTTGTGATGTTGGAAGAAAGGATTGGGATGATAAAGTGTTAGCTTTTCTTTGGGCATATAGAATAACTTACGAGAGATTGAAAAAAGTCACATTATTTTAGTTGGTGTTTGGCACGGAAGCTATTCTCCCTATAGAATTTATGTTACCTTCTTTACGCATTACGCGCACTAGAGGTCTAGCTGATGAACGGTCTTTAGAAGAGCATATCAAAAATATGATTCAACTAGATTAGTGACAAGCCATAGCATGGTGGAGTCAGAAGTGGGAAAAGGCCCGGTAGAAGGCATGGCATGATAAAAACATAAGGGATAAGAAGTTTGAGATTGGACAAATGGTACTTCTTTATGCCTCAAAGTTCTTGCGCCATCCAAGCAAGATCAAAGTACATTGGTTGGGGTTGTATGTCATCACTTCTATACTTGAATCAAGTGCTTTCCATTTACAAGCACTTGATGGAACACAAGATTACTTGGTTACTTTAAAAGGAGTAGGCTAAATCCCTACTATAAATAAGTCTTCTTGGTGTTTGTAATAAGGCAGTATTTCCATTTAGCCTAGGTTTTCAATTATGTATTTCCTTCATTGTCACTATGCTTTGTCAATTTAGTTGTTTTTTTGTGTAATAAGCATGCTTGCACACATGAAGCTAATTACTATGTGAATAATGTTTATGCGCAGAGGACTGCACATACCTTTTGTGTGGGATGGTTATAGTTATCCAAGAAAAAGACTATGGGAATTGAAAGGTGAAAGGAATAAGCTACTACGGGTGTGCTTTAAGTCAAAAGAAGATTGCTTCTCAAAAGTGACCAAGGATGGAGATGAATGAAAGAAAAGTATAACATGAGGTAAGTAGAGGCAATGATAGCTACTAGGAGAAGGTATAGTGATGAGGTACTCAGGTGCAAGGGCATGCGTTGAAGAGAAGTATGTGACCAGAGGGTAGGAAGGCACATTAGAAGGTTATAGCTAGGGCACAAAGATGTACTTGTTCGTATCCAAATTTGTTCTCCTTTTCAATATGAGTAGCACCATAGCTATGTCATGGGGCTTAAGGTCAAGTTTGTGGAGAAATGGATAGCACTCCAATAGGACTTGATCTTGTCCTAGCTGTTTTAGGTTGTGGCTTACAACCAAGGTAAGAGGACCTATTTTGTAACCTTGTAATGGTGAAGGAAATGAAGATTCCTTCTCTTTGCTTGAAATTATATGATGGAGACCTTGATGAAAACATGATCAACACCCCAAATCTGAACTCTCACAAGTTTTCACTTCTCAAAACATGGGTATGTTCTCAAAACAAGGCAAAGGTTACTAGAGACATTGGAAATCCTGATCTATTATGCATACTTTTGTAAATAGATTTTGATCTTTTGTGGGTATACACATGCAAATCAAGGATAGGATCTTTGTTGTTGGATGATTTTTTGGTAGGAGATTGATAAGACAAACTGGGATAGATCAGATCTTTGACAATCTGTACAATACATGAACAACCATCAAATGAAATGCCTAAAGTAATCAGGTTGTTCTTTCAACTAGAAGAGGCACAAATGGAAGCCTAGGTTGCACTCTTCACACAATCTTTGAGAACTCACTACAAAATCTTGAAGTAAATAACTCAATTAAACACAAAAATCCATGATCAAATCATGCCTTAGGTACCCCCAAAGGCTTACAAGGAATCTTTGTAGTCAAGGAAGGTAAAGTGATTTTAAATTTGTTTATCTCCTTATCAGATGAAGGCTCTTCTGAGTATGAGATTGCAAATACCACTAAACTATCAACCAGAAATGGAGATCTGTGTGATTTCTAAAGACTTTCAATGCAAGATTGCAACAAGAACACTAAGATTTATCTACAGGCATTTAAAATTGATAACAGACATCATATTGCCCAAAGAAAAACATAGATTTAATTCAAAGCTTGTTAGATTCAACAGCAGGGGAGAGTTACATGAACAATCTCAGAGCTGTGTGGTGGCTATACACTTGTAACCAACCCACATTCATGAATTTTCCAACATATGAGACATTAACCTGGTTCTTTGGTGGATTTTACAGAAGATGAGCTTTCTCTCAAAATTTTCCCGTAATTTTCAACTCTCGACCTTTAAAATTTCTCCAAAATGCATAATATACCTCATGCCATCATGGAGTCTTCCTTCCCAAGAAAAGAATATGCTTATGGGATCAAATTTGTTACAACAACTCCTCATGATTTGCAGAAAGGGACAACAAATAGAAAAATGTTTCGATGAATGCCAGGTGTGCCAAAAATTTTAAATTATTACACAAATTCATGATCCTTATCCCCCAGGGTCACATTTTTACCATTTAGGCATGCAAGCATCTTTTACTAATCATTTTTCACCTTTTCACCTCATCATTTCACCTCTGCAACTTTTGATTTTCATCTTTCACATTTTTTGATGGGCCTGAGAAAAAAATGTATCAAAAACACCATAGATCACCAAATTAGGTCATGAAAATAGTGCCATTGCACTCAGAAGGCCGAGACGATGCAAAATCATATAAAATTTGATGGAATTTGATGAAGAAATGATGATTCCAAGCTTTTTAGAGCTCTAATGGTGGTAAGAAGGAGGAATGCACAATATCCGTCGATTTTGTATCAACTTTAAATGTCAACCCTCCACGTGGAAGATGAGATCAAAAATAAGCTCAAAAATACCTTTTTGACTGGATAAGGTGGGACATGTGTCAAAACATTGGATCAGACTCCCATCTTTAAAATTACATTTGCGACCTTTTTAATTTTGGAAAATTTTACAAAATTTCCCCACTTCTCCCTGGACTGCCACGTGTCCATATGTGGGCCCCTTTGAAATTTGGGCCAATTCTATCCATTTTGCTCCTTTTTTGAAAAAAGGAAATTTTCTCAAAATTCTCCATGGGCCCGAACACCCGCTCTCTTCCTCGCCACGTGGTGCTCTCCCATTCTCCATGGGTCAAGGCCTCAATTCTTCCTTTGACCTCCCCTCCAAATTTGCAAAATTTCACAATTTCTCCCGGCCCGCACGCCCCCTTTTGATTGCTTTTGGGACACGTGTTGGCTCCTCATTGGTCATGGGACCATCTTTCATTTTTTACCTTGCAAACACAAAGGAAAAAATTCATAAAACTTTCCTTCGGCCCTCTTTTCCACTTTTTGTATTTCTAGACACGTGTCCTTTTCTTATTGGTCCCGAAGCTTGCCAAAATTTGACATTAAAGTTTTGAAGTTAAAAACTTCAAATTCATCAAAACCTCCACCCTCCCATGCTGACTTTTCCTGGACACATGTCCACCTGCTATTGGATGAGGGCCTTTGGGTCAAAATTTCCCTTGACACTTTGAGCCAAAAACACAAAAATTCACCAACTCCTTCCGCCACCCGCATGTCCCCGAGCCACGTGTCCTCTTCCCATTCATTGCGGGATTTCGGGCCAAGAATTGACTTTGAGAATTTTGCAAAATGAAAGCCAAAATTCTTAAGGTAAACCTACCACTCCTCGACCAATCAGAATGTGCCACGTAGGCACCCTTTGTAAGAAGTGGAGCCACGGACCAAAATTTTCCCTTTAGCCAAAATTTCAAAAATGACAAGTTAGAAAACATTTCCGACCACCCCTAGCCAATAGGAACCCGCCACATTGCAATAATGTTGCGATGATGAATTTGATGGGCAGATGACACCGTATGACCGTCAAAAATGTCAAAAATACAGAGGATGCCCTAGAAATCAAATTTTTTAACAAGGATGGCAGATTTCTTGGTTTTAAATCAATTGAAACATGATTTGACATTGTTTTGACTTGGGATTGGGATTTTAATTACAAACAACTCGGATTCGATCAATTTCAACTTTTTACATGATTTGGCATGGGAAAACGATACAACCCAAAAATATGGAAAAATTAGGGCACGGAAAGGGGAAAACTTGCAGAATTGTTTCAAATTAGGGAAAAACAACACATTCTTGGGCACCTTCAAAGCATTCAACTGGGAGAAACAAATTACAGATCACCAAATCAAACAATAAAATGTTTTTGAGCAAAATTGGACATGAAAAATTAGGGCACATTATGAAAACTCAATAATGGGACCAACATTGGCTCCTACTTGGGGATGGGCACTCCTAGTGAGTGCCACAAGATCAAAATGTAGACCAAGTGCCAAAAATCCATTGGGCAAGGAGTCAAAACACAGGGCAGCCCAAAAATTTAGAATTACCACCAAAAATAGACCGAGAAACAAAACCAGAAATGGCTGCCAAGGACAAAAGGGCAAACCACACACCAACAAAAAAAAAAAAGCAAAAACAAGGACTATACAAATGTACAATTTGTGCATACCTCACCTTGGGGATCAATCCAAGAAATGTTTTAAATGAGTGCCATTAATAGGCAGCTCCAGCAATTCCCCATCTAGATCTTTGAGAAAAAAGATATGTTCACCAATTCTAATGTCAATGGCATAAGGGCCCATCCATAATGCATCAAACTTGCCATGTTTTCCCTTGTCTTCATGCCTACTATCCCACAGAAAAACCAAATCTCCAATATTGAAGGCTCTAGGAGTGACCTTCTTATCAAACAACCTCTTCAATTTCTCTCTAAATCTAACATGCCTTTGATGGGAAACTCTTCTCTCTTCATCTAACTCAATGATTTGATTAATCCTTGATTCATATGGGCCATGCTCTTGATCTTCCAACTGTTGGGAAAACTGAAATGAGGATAATTGTAGGTGTAAGGGCAGCAAAGCTTGAGTTCCATACACCAATTCAAATGGGCTTTTACCAGTTGCTCTTTTAGGAGTTATTCTATCAGCCCAAACTGCAAACTTCAATTGTTCTCCCCACTTCTTCTTGTTCATTTCCAAGGTTCTTTTAATGATCTTGAGCAAGTTCTTATTACTAGACTCAGCTTGTCCATTCCCTTGTGGATTGTAGTTTGAAGAATAAGTCATATTTATCCCATATTCATTACACATTTCCATTAAAGGTTTGGCTCTAAAGCACATGGCATTATCAGATACAATCTTAACTAGAACTCCAAATCTGCATATGATATGATTCAACAAGAAATCCATTACCACTTGGTGTGTTGCCTTCTTAGATGGAATTGCCTCAACCCACTTTGTAAAATAATCAGTGGCTACAAGAATCCATTTATGACCAGCACTAGAAGGATCTAAAATCTCACCAATGAAGTCCATTCCCCATTGTTTGAAAGGGGCTTCAATTGATATAGGTTGTAAAGGAAGGGAGCCTAAAGCTTTTAGTCTTCCAGAGAAACGTTGGAAACTATCACACTTTCTAACCAGCTGGGTTGCATCTTTAAAAAGAGTAGGCCACCAATAACTAGCTCTCAAAATCTTATGTGTTGTCACCCTCCCAAAAAAGTTTCCTCCACAAACTCCCCCATGGAAATTAGCAACTATCTTGGGAGCTTCATCTTCAGTTATGCATTTCAAGAGGACACCCTCAGGGTTCTTCCAAGCCAGCCCAAGGTCTGTTATGATATATTTTTGAGAAGCCAGCTTGAGGGCTCTTTTTTTATTTTTATTCAAGTGACTAGGACAGCATAGGTGCCTGAGGTAGAAGATCACATCTTTGTACCATTAGAACTCATCAATTTCTCAAGAAGATCTACCCTTTCTTCCTCTAGTTGATTCACTTCTACATTTTGCAAGTTTCTCTCAGCCATGAGCTTAGCAAGACCCAAACCTCTTACTAACTTTGTGGTTTGGATATCCATATCATACTCTTGCAATTTTTTCACCCATCTACATCTTTTTCTTGAGATCTCCATCTCTGATAAGATGTCTTTCACCATGGTGTGGGGAACATAAGCAACAACTTTTGAGCTCAATATATAAGGCCTGAAAACTTTGTTGCTTTCACCAAGGAAAATGCTTGTTTCTCCATGATTGTATACTTTAACTCAACAACTTGTAAAGCCTTGCTAAAGAAGGCAATAGGCCTCTCATCCCCATTCTCATCCTTTTGTAACAAAACTGAAGCAATGGTAAATTTAGAGGCAAAGGAAAAGATTTGGAAAGGCCTTTTATAGTTTGGAGCTGCCAAAACAAGTGCATGCTTAAGTGCATCCTTTATTCCTTCAAAATATTGAATGGAAGCCTCCTCCCACCTGATAACTTGATCCTTTTTAACATGCTTGTGATTGGAAGAGTCATCTCGACAAAATTGGAAACAAACCTTCTAATAAAATTGATTTGGCCAAAGAAAGACTAGATGCCTTTCTTGGTTCTTGGGATAGGTACTTTGTTGATTGCTTCCACTCTCTCAGGGTCTATCATAACACCATATTTAGACACAATATGTCCTAGAAACTTGGCCTTTTTCATGCCAAAATGACACTTTTTGGATTAAGAGAGATGCCATACTCCCTACATCTGATCAACATCTTCTCCAAATGTTGCAAATGATCACCTCATTGCCTTGAAAACACAGTCACATCATCTTGGTAAACTACAATGAACTCATTTATGTAACCAACAAAAGCAACATCCATTGCTCTTTGAAAATTGGCTCCAGCATTCATCAATCCAAATGGCATCCTAACAAAAACATATGTCCCCCAAGGAGTAGTGAATGTTGTCTTAAGTCTTTCTGATTCTTTAACAACCACTTGATTATATCCGGAGAAACCATCTAATGTAGAAAGCAACTTTCAGACCCTGTCACAAGTTGCAACATATTTTCCATATTTGGAAAGGGATAGTTGTCCTTCATGGATGCTTTATTTAGATTCCTAAAATCCACACAAAGTCTGATGTCTCTATTCTTCTTTCTGACTAGCACAAGGTTTGCAACCCAAGATGAATATCTAGTGGGCTGAATAATACCTCCATCTCTCAACTTCTTTAATTCCTCTTGCATTTTCATGGAGAGAAGTGGATTAATAGGCCTTTTCCTCTATCTGAATGGTTTGGCATTTTCTTCAAGAGGGATCTCATGCTGAAATAAATCTTCTCTACATGCTTTCAACTCTGAATAGGACCAAGCAAGGCATTCTTGATATTTTTTAAGAGTTGGGCATAGGATTCTGCTTTTTCCTCTTTATTAAGATTGCTTGCCTAACCAAATATTCCTTGGTCTATCCTTTGTTCCCAAGTCATGCTCTTCCACATCCCTTGAAGTAGACATCTTTCTATTTATGATGCAATCAGCATTGTTAAAATTTGACTCAAGTGCAACGAGACCTCTAGGAATGGTGTTTGTTTTCAATTGGATGATATATTTTCCAAACAAAGTTTCTCTTCCTTCAGTCATGCATACCATTGGCTCCCAATAAATATTTTGATTTACAAACTCACCTTGGTTTTGCAAGAACCTGAGCACTTGAGCATCATTTTTAAATACTTGCCAATGTTTCACATTATCAGGGACAGCTGGCCTAGTCAGAACTTCAATGTTGTATTCACAATAAGGTGAAATGGTGCAATTTTCAAATCTAGAACCCAAAGCATTTGCCAACTTATCAGCAGCAGCATTAAGACCTCTATCATGGTAAACAATGTTAAAGGAATCAAATATTTCAATTAGATCCCAAACTACATGCTTATACTATTTCATACGCTGATTTTTGTAGCATACAATTTTCTTATTTGTCTGACAACCAGCTCTTGAGTCTCCTTTTGCAACAATATCTCTTACTCCATACTTCCATGCAATTCTTAACCCCAACAACAATGCCTCATACTCAAGCAACATTGTTAGTGCATTCAAAATTAAGTTTGAAGGAAAAAGCATACTCTTCTAAACTAGGAGAAAGCAGAACTATACCAGCACCATTTCCAAATTTGGAGCAAGCTCCATCAAATAGCAAGGTCCAAGGAGAACCTACCATATCAAGGAACTTTGATCTATCCATCTTGTGTTCTTTTCCATCAGCAAATCCAATGAAATTGTCAGCATCTACATCAGCAAATAACACTTCATAGGAAGCATTGTTGGGATCTTCAATCAAGTGCAACATTTTCTTTTCACCATAGAGTTTGACAAGGCTGCCCTCAATGGGAATGGTGGAAAAGACATGTCCATCTGAATGCTACCACCAACACTTGCAACCCATTTTCTTGACAAAAATCATACCCCATTTGGTAGGGCAATCAACAATTACAACATCAAGTTTCAAATTCTTACCCGGATAGGCTGCAAGTTACACTACTAAACCCTTCACACAACCAACAACCGCACTTCCCTTGAATCCATGGTAGTACACTTCCCATAGGATGTTGTCACCTTGATATCCAACTCATTCATGACTTCTAGAGGCATGACATTACATGATGCACCTGGAATCAAACATACAATTGTGAAGTAGCCTATCTTTTATGAGCAAAGTTGTAAAGAATGGATCAACATTCAATTGGGAATCAACCAAGGATGTCCCCAAATATACCTCAGGTGCCTCTCCAAGATCCTCCACTACTGGTGGTGTTTCAAAGTCAACAATGATCTGAGGTGGAGTTTCTACAACATTTACATTTCTGCTAGAGTAACCTTTTCTTCCTTCAATCCCAAGTACTCACATGCTCTCTTCTTATGCTCAGGAATTCTAAGCAACTCAATGATTGGAACACTCACTTTAATTTGGCTCAATACTTGGGCTATATCATATGGAACATTCTTTGGTAAGACAACATTGGAAGGGAAACAAGAAGGTTCATCAGATGGAGAAGTATTCCTAGCAGCCTGGGCATGAGAAGGACTGTAATTTTTGTTTGGGACAACAGAACCTTTAGCAAGTGTTTCTTTCCTAGGAGCATCCTTTGGAATGCTTGTGAGCAAGGGTGTTTTAGTTTTGGCTTGAGGCCCAACTCCCTTAACAACTTTTCTTCTAGTGTTATAGTCCTTTTCTTGAGCTACAACAACATTCATCAACAATTGTCTATCTTCCTCCGAAGGGATACCACCATCATACTTCTTGATCATCAAAGCTCTTAGATATTCAAAGTCATTATTAGGAATTTCAAAGGCTTGAACTACATCTACATCATGAGCTTGAGAAAGAGAAAGAAGTGGTACCCACTTTATGCAATCCCAAAAGGTTGCAGTAGTCCTAGCACTTATTACTTCAGTAGATGTTGCTCCTCCTTGTGAGCTTGAAGAATAGCCCACCATGCAAATATCATCATCAATTCCATCCTCATTATCAACTTCATCAACTTGTTGGTCCATTTCACATGGAGGATGAGGAAGAAAACATCTATCACACCAATCCATATCAGCCACTTCATCAACAACAGCAACCCTAGTAGTTAGAGGGTCAGGAACCAATCTATTTTCACGTGTTTGGGGTTGTCTATTTGCAGATCCAACAGGCCCTTTACCCTTGTCATCAAACCTCTACTCATTCCTATGGTGATTGCCAAATCTATCTTGTGCCTTGCTAGGCTGACCTTGTGAAGTCTACCCAATACCCTTCTCAGCTCTTGCCAACTTGTATGATATTTCTTTGACAACCCTTGCCAAAGTCTTCACAACCTCTTCTAAATCAGCACCTTTGCTAGCTTGAGGTTTTTCAAGGTTTATCAATTTTACACCATCTCTCTTAAGAGGTTTCCCAACAGCCTTGATATTGTTCTCAATTTGAAGTGCCATGGTGAAAGCTTGTCTTATATTGGTTGGGTTCTTGTCTCTTAGGTAGTAGGCTGCCTTTTTATCAAATGCATCTGTATATTTGATTAAACAAGATTCATCACAAGGCCTCAAACCAACAGAAACCTTCTCAAAGTTTTGTTAAACCTTGTGTTGAAGTCATGGACTGATTCATTAGGGTTCTTCTTGATATTCTCAAACTAGATAAAAAGAAATCTAGGATCAGTCTTGTCACCATATTGCAACCTAAATGCATTTTTCATTTCAGTCCATGAATCAATAGAGTTATCAAGTAGAGCCTTGTACCAATCCCTAGCATCTTCTTCTAGTGTATGAATAAACAACTTAATATACACATCCTCAAACTCTATCTCAAAATATTCCATCATATTATCAAAAATTTTGAGATGTTGATCACCAGTAATAGCATTGTTACCCTAAAATTTTGGCAACCTATTTCTGACATCTTGTGGGACAAGCATTTGGGTAACCATCCATTCCTCTAAAATTTATAGGACCAAAGGTGTTAACAACAAATGGAGGTCTAGGCTGAGCCATATTGTTTGGTGGGGGTGATCTTGGAGGTGAAACAAGCTGGTGAGGAGTACAATATCTTTGGGGCTCAAGAATGTGATTCACAAGACTGGTATCCTCTAAGTGCTGATTTTCTTGGAAATTTTTACTCGAATTAAAACACAGAGGTGTAGATTGGAGAAGGAACTTACAGGTACAGCAGAAGGACCTTCACTACCTAAGGTAAAAAAGTTTATGAGAGGATTGCTTGAATCATAATCACTTGAAGAAGAGTGATAGTCCTCTATCAAAGGCTGATTTCTCTCACCAATGACTATATCTTTGCCTGATGTCTAACCTTTAACCACCTTCCAAACTCTTCTCCCTTCCAACTCTGAATTTCTTAAATCTGAGAACAATTTCTTAGTAGAGTCTTTAAGGAAGAGAGATCTTCTTCCCTCCAGTTTTGTAGAGATCAACAACACAAAAATAAATGACAGAAAGCTCAAGACACTAGTATTTCTAAATTCAAATCAGCATGGAGTCGCCACTAAGGAATTTCACCTCAGTTGTGCAAGAATGCACTAAAGTAATTTTGTCAAATGTTTTCTAATACTGATAACTTTGCAAGGTTTTATAAACCAGACCTTCTTCTTCTTAAATCAACCAAACATAATGCAACAAAGTGTCTAAACTATTTAGGATGAGCTTGAAACCCTTGCTTTTAAAACTATAGATCTAAAACATAGGATGATATCTTGACAATGCAGCAGCTCAAATAATTGAATACACAAATGCTCAAACCCTCAAACACTTCAAAACACCAAGAAATTCCAAGAAGTCCCCTGGCAATGGTGCCACTCATGTTGGTATCCAAATTTGTTCTCCTTTTTAATCTGAGTAGCACCACAGTTATGTCATGGAGCTTAAGGATAGATTAGACCATGTTGTATGTCATTGGCAGCTGGGGATATGGTCTAGCTAGCACTCAGGTTTGTGGAGAAATGGATAGCACTCCAATAGGACTTGATCTTGTCCTAGCTGTTTTAGGTTGTGCCTTACAACCAAGGTAAGAGGACCTATTTTGTAACCTTGTAATGGTGAAGGAAATGAAGATGTCCCTTCTCTTTGCTTGAAATTCTATGATGGAGACCTTGATGAAAACATGATCAACACCCCAGATCTGAACTCTCACAAGTTGTCACTTCTCAAAACATGGGTATGTTCTCAAAAAAAGGCAAAGGTTACTAGAGACATTGGAAATCCTGATCTGTTATGCATACTTTTGCAAATAGATTTTGATCTTCTGTGGGTATACACATGCAAATCAAGGATATGATCTTTTTGTTGGATGATTTTTTGGTAGGAGATTGATAAGACAAACTGGGATAGATCGGATCTTTGACAATCTATACAATACATGAACAACCATCAAATGAAATGCCTAAAGTAATCAGGTTGTTCTTTCAACTAGAAGAGGCACAAATGGAAGCCCAGGTTGCACTCTTCACACAATCTTTGAGAACTCACTACAAAAGCTTGAAGTAAATAACTCAATTAAACACAAAAATCCATGATCAAATCATGCCTTAGGTACCCCCAAAGGCTTACAAGGAATCTTTGCAGTCAAGGAAGGTAAAGTGATTTTAAATTTGTTTATCTCCTTATCAGATGAAGGCTCTTCTAAGTATGAGATTGCAAATACCACTAAACTATCAACTAGAAATGGAGATCCTGTGTGATTTCTATAGACTTTCAATGCAAGATTGCAACAAGAACACTAAGATTTATCTGCAGGCATTTAAAATTGATAACAGACATCATATTGCCCAAAGAAAAACATAGATTTAATTCAAATCTTGTTAGATTCAACAACAGGGGAGAGTTACATGAACAATCTCAGAGCTGTGTGGTGGCTATACACTTGTAACCAACCCACATTCATGAATTTTCCAACATATGAGACATTAACCTGGTTCTTTGGTGGATTTTACAGAAGATGAGATTTCTCTCAAAAAATTTTCCCGTAATTTTCAACTCTCCCTTTACAAAATTCTCCAAAATGCATAATATACCTCATGCCATCATGGAGTCTTCCTTCCCAAGAAAAGAATATGCTTATGGGATCAAATTTGTTACAACAACTCCTCATGATTTGCAGAAAGGGACAACAAACAGAAAAACATTCGATGAATGCCAGGTGTGCAAAAATTTTAAATTATTACACAAATTCAGATCTTATCCCCCCTAGGGTCACGTTTTTACCATTTAGGCATGCAAGCATCTTTTACTAATCATTTTTCACCTTTTCACCTCATCATTTCACCTCTACAACTTTTGATTTTCATCTTTCACATTTTTTGATGACGGGCCGAGCAAAAAAATGTATCAAAAACACCATAGATCACCGAATTAGGTCATGAAAATAGTGCCATTGCACTCAGAAGGCCAAGATGATGCAAAATCATATAAAATTTGATGTAATTTGATGAAGAAATGATGATTCCAAGCTTCCTAGAGCTCCAATGGTGGTAAGAAGGAAGAATGCATAATATCCGTCGATTTTGTATCAACTTTTAATGTCACCCTCCACGTGGCAGATGAGATCCATGAATAAGCTCAAAAATACCTTTTTTGACTCTAGATAAGGTGGAACACGTGTCAAAACATGATTGGATCAGGTTCCCATCTTTAAAATTGCATTTGTGACCTTTTTAATTTTGGAAAATTTTGCAAAATTTCTCGCTTCTCCCCTGGACCTACCACGTGTCCATATGTGGGCCCCTTTGAAATTACGGGCCAATTCTATCCATTTTGCTCCTTTTTTGAAAAAATGAAATTTTCTCAAAATTTTCCATGGGCCCGAACACCTGGTTTCTTCCTCACCACGTGGCACTCTCCCATTTCACTGGGTCCAGGACTCCAATTCTTCCTTCAGACCTCCCTGCCAAATTTGCAAAATTTCACAATTCTCCCAGGCCCGCACTCCCTTTTGATTGGCTTTTTGGGACACGTGTTGGCTCCTCATTGGTCACGGGACCATATTTAATTTTTTACCTTGCAAACACAAAGGCAAAAATTCATAAAACTTTCCTTCAGCCCTCTTTTCCACTTTTTGTATTTCTAGACACGTGTCCTTTTCTTATTGGTCCCAGAGCTTCGGCCCAAAATTTGACATTAAAGTTTTGAAGTTAAAAACTTAAAATTCATCAAAATCTCCGCCTCCCATGTTGATTTTCTGGACACATGTCCTCCCGCTATTGGATGAGGGCCTTCGGGTCAAAAATTTCCTTTGACACTTTGAGCCAAAAAACACAAAATTTCACCAACTCCTTCCACCACCCGCATGTCCCTCGAGCCACATGTCCTCTTCCCATTGTTGTAGGATTTTGGGCCAAGAATTGAATTTGAGAATTTTGTAAAATGAAAGCCAAAATTCTTAAGGTAAACTCCGCCACCCGCCACTCCTCGACCAATCGAATGTGCCATGTAAGCACCCTTTGTAAGAAGCGGAGCCACGGACCAAAATTTTCCCTTTAGCCAAAATTTCAAAAATGACAAGTTATAAAACATTTCCCGACCACCCCGGCCAATAGGAACCACCACGTTGCAATAATGTTGCGATGATGAATTTGATGGGTAGATGACACCGTATGACTATCAAAATGTCAAAAATGTAGAGGATGCCCTAGAAATCAAATTTTTTAACAAGGATGGTAGATTTCTTGGTTTTAAATCAATTGAAACATGATTTGATGTTGTTTTCAACTTGGGATTGGGATTTTAATTGCAAACAACTCGGATTCAATCAATTTCAACTTTTTGCATGATTTGGCACGGGAAAACAATACAACCTAAAAATATGGAAAAATAGGGCACAAAAAGGGGAAAACTTGCATAATTGTTTCAAATTAGGGAAAAACAACACATTCTTGGGCACCTTGAAGCATTCAACTGGGAGAAATGAATTGCAGATCACCAAATCGAACAATAAAACATTTCTGAGCAAAATTGGACATGAAAAATTAGGGCACATTATGAAAATTCAATAATGGGACCAACATGTACCACGCGGGATGAACAAATTTGGTCAATGAATGAGGGGATATTTGGTAGGTGAAGGAGTAATAAATGCATCAAAATTTGAAAAAACTTATGTAAGGATGGAATGTGGATTCATTTTTACCATTGCGACTAAGAGTATTTGAGGAAAGAGCCAAGTGCGAAGATTCGAGTGATCAAGTTAAGGTATGAAGGGTGTGAAACCAAGCTTGACAACTAGATCTATGTGATAAGAATCTCATGTCCCCAATGGTGAAGGGTTCGAGCGAAGCAAGGAGATAGAAAAGAGTTAGGTTACGAAGTTTCCACCTAGGGCATGATTGAATCGAGCTAGGGTTTAATTCACAAAGTTATAAAGTTGAAGAGGAGACATTTACAAGGTAAAAATGGCACCTAAGAAGGCATCTGCAGCAGTAGTAAAAGGAAAGAAGAAGGTGGTCATCGAGGAGGAAGAGATGGCACCGAAAGCCATTTTTAGAAATGCAATATCTAGAAGGAGTCATCGTCGGACAAGAATGGGATTAACCCATCGAGAGAGAAAAGTAGGTGAATACAATCACATGACTTTGGAGAACAAGAAGTTTTCTTGATTCCTTACTCACTGCTAGGATGAACAAGCGCACGGCAGATGACATGCCAGTTTATGACGATGCAGTGAGAAGCTTCTGAAGAGAATTAGGGTCTACCAATTATATGAGCTTCCATATTTCAGAAGTATGAGCCCTTGTATCAGTGGCTCATGAGAAGAGTGCATGAGGACTTCTTCTACTTTACAGGACATAGAGTTAGAATCTCATCTGCACTTATCTCATCAGTTACAGGTTTGAAGGCCACAGGAGAGGACATAAAAAGTGATCTCATAGATAAAGCTGCAATTTTAAAGACCAGAAAAGAGTTGGGGTACCTGAAGGGTCCACGCGGTATGGATATAAAAAAATTGAAGAACTGTCTAGTTGTGCAAGAAGCAACACACCTTGTTACAAATTTTAATGATCAGGAGTGGTGGTCATAGGTAAATACTATGTGGTTACACATTACGCATAAGATGTCAAAAGGGGAAATCTACAACATTGTAGGCTATATTATAGAACAAATAGTTGAGGAAGCATGCACAAGAGGGAAGATCAGCTTTGGGGCTGTTCTACTATCACTGGTATTCATGGAAATTGGAGTACTGTGGTAGAACAAACGAAAAGTATGGGAATACCCCATGGAGAACAAGTCACTAGCTAAAAGATTCAAAGCAAGTATCTATGTAAAGGGGCCATGATAGATGATGTAAAGAAAAGGGTAGAGAAATGGTATGACAAGATCCACATGGCATTTGGGGAAGAGTGGCATATCCCAAAGGACCTACTAACAATGGTAGGGAAAAAGTCTAGTTTGCTATATATCAACATTTCTACATCACATGCTTCCCAATGAAAGATGGAGTTTAGAGCCCTTCGTGTAAATTTCCTTATGCATTCACTCTAAGGTATTTCCAAGCATTTGTTCACATATTTACAGACACGCACCGACTGGTATTAAATATAGATAAGGTAGACTGTGACTATCATATGTTGAGGAATAAGTATGTGTATCCTAGAAGAAGTGCTTATAAAGAGAAGATCATTTCGGAGGTGTTAAATATTAATCCAATAAGTCTATCTCTAGCAGATGTAGGGTAAACATTGTGTATCTCCAGCTAAATCCAAAGATGGAGAATAATAAGTATGTGGAAGGTGAGTTCGCACTTCCAAAACAAACAAAGGGAAAGCATACAATGGAGAACATCCCAACGCCTAAGCCCACATAGCTAATTGAAGTGGAGGATGAGGAGGAGGAGTACAAAGATAGTGGTGGTTTGGAGCATAGAGGTAGGAGTCATCCTACAAATAAGGGTGAAGTTGAGTGCGCCATAACACCACCTCAGCCAAAGGAGGGGGATGATGAAGACTTGACTGTAGTCCAAGGGGAGAACATATTTAAGAGGGTGTCTAGGAGAACAAGGACCCAAGGTGCTACTCTAACCATGGTGTATATATCACCTACAATATCTCCACAAAAGGAGGCAACCATCCAAAGGAGGAAACTGAAGTTAAATGAGGAGGTAGAAGAGTAAGAGGAAAGCACACCTAATTCTCCTACACTTCCAGAGAACACAGAAGAACAGGGTGAGGAATCAAAGGAAAAAGAAGAGGATGAGAAAATACCAGAGGAGACAACTACAGAGAATGTTTAGGACATGGAGACACAAGTCCCAAATTTGGAAGCTAAAGTTCCTAAGAAGCAACGATCTAGAAGAAAAAGTGGAGAGCACATTCCATCAGCCATGGGGTATGCAGAGGACACAAGAAAAAAAATTTTGCTCCCGCTCCAGAGCACGATAGCATAGAAGGATTTATTTGGTTGGGAGCTAATGGATGAGGATATGGTGATTTGTGCACACTCAAAAGTAACTATCATGGTCAATGCACACCCATATGGATGAGCCTAACTTTTATGTGTGTGAAGAGTCATGTGTTTTGAGATGACTGAAGAAGGCACCCCAAGCTAGACACATGACAATAAAGCCTACTATCATGTTAGATGAGTAGGTTAGAAATGCATTGGTGAAGGTTTTATGCTAAAGTGGCTAGAAGAAACATGGACAAAGATGCAACAATCAGAACACTGTGTGAGGAGCTGAAGACAAAGGATGCAGAGATAACTCACATAACATAAGAGAGGGACTTATCGAGAAGAAAATGAGGTATTTATTAGCACGCAGAGGAAATTGGGAATAATGTCATCGGATAAAGGCCAAAATTGGAGGCCAAGGTACCACAGACATTTCCTTCAGTGATACACTATGTAGGAAAGTTGGTGGACTTGGTACTTAAAGATGAACCTCTATGTATGCCGGTGCAAGGAGATCAAAACAAGATTCGAATGAGAGAAAGCATTAGTGATGTGAAAGATTTCATCCTATGAAGGGTTGTTGTAAGTGTTACAGGAAGTATTGAAGAAAGAAGACCAGGATTTAAACATATGCATAGCTCCAGAGGTTCTTATCAACATAAATACCCTAGAAGAAAACAATGAGATCTAGGAAGCAATGAAGGATGAGATGGGCCCACGTAGAAATATTTTCAATGGTTAATCAGAAGCGTGAGGCCCTAGAAGTAGCACAAGAGCTGCATAAGACTCATTTGGTAGAACTTGGGAAGCTAATTGTACAAAAGATGGATATTTTAGAAG
Source organism: Taxus wallichiana var. yunnanensis (assembly GCA_018340775.1). Classification (NCBI taxonomy): domain Eukaryota; kingdom Viridiplantae; phylum Streptophyta; class Pinopsida; order Cupressales; family Taxaceae; genus Taxus; species Taxus wallichiana. Next base: position 31,769,365 of record CM031233.1, read on the forward strand.
GAGAATGACATTAATGTCTAATGTTGTGTTGGTTCTACAAAATGAGAAAGGAGAGATTGTGAGGGATGAGTTAGAATCCACCGCTATGGAAATCCCGGAATAAGTAGAATAAGCACTCACCGAATGGTAGGTGTTGGAGGCCAAAATAAAGGATGAGTATCTAGAGTTGATACTTCAAAATGATATAGAGGAGGTTACCTCACAACGTCATATAAATTCTTTATTTATCTATATTCTTTCATTCGTACTCTTTCCATTATTTTATTCTTTACTTCAAGTTTTAGAGATACCCATTATTGGGATGACAATGAAATTAGTGTGGGGTAATGTTGATCAAAGAATACTTATCAAAGATCACACAAGGAGTCTACGTGGGATAGAAGGATAGGATCAAGGGTGCAGAGGGACATGAAGGACACGCGTGGGGAAGGAAAGTTCATATTTCAGGAATTAGCTGATTTTGAGCATGAAGACCTATTTTTAGAAGATGGCGTGTGGAACACACCAACAATGTAGAGACATGTGTGCCATGTATTTTATATCTTTGGAGGATTGGATCAAATTGTTTTACATGGAGACGAGCTAAGAATAGGATTGACACTTTAGTTAAACTGCAAGAGGCCTATAGATAACACACTTGCATGTGTGGCTATGCCTATAAATGGTGCATGGCTATTAATAGCATGTGTCCTATTTTTGGAATAGATAAGTGGTGAAGGGAAAGTCCCCACCCTATATATATGATGTTAGGTACATAGTAAAAAGATGTATGAGTGTGTGTGAGAGTGTGATGGATGTATGGAGGTATAGAGATATACGCATATGATTGAATTACTATATCAAATCCATACGTGCATTGGTATAGATTGACATTATTGTAAGGAGCTTCTATATTTATTAATAGATGGAAGATATTGGCTAAATCTAAGTGTCATTCTATGTGTAATTAAGTAGTGCATGTTATTGATTCAATCATGATTACTATTTAAACTTGTTCTTTCATAGATCTGAGGGTAGCATGCATTATAGAATGATGGATTAGTTATGAATCTATATGTTTCTTCCTTCATCCTACTAACATCCTGCTACAAAGAACCCTAAAGAGGGACCTAGTACCTTTATGCACTTTGGGTGAGCACTTAGTCAAGGCTAAGTGATGTGACAACACAACTAGGGTGTTATCTCGTAAATTCTAGGCGACATCGCTTGTCTTTTGAGTTATAAGGCCACGTTCTTTATTTTCTTACTCCTTTCACACTCCGCCATTATAGTTGGTGTATTCTAACTATTTTTGAGTGTGTCAAGACCATTTTCATCATACTCAAGTTTCTCAGTTGATATTCTATCTAACTTAATTCACAAAAAATTGATTTTTCTTCACTTCTCCAAATTTCAGAAATCGACATCATACAACTTCCTTATTTCATTTACCTAGTGACCGTCACCAATTTACATCAAACCATCATCATTATTTTTACCTACCCAATGTCGATTTCCAACTCTTTTGGTTCATGTTACCCAAAAACAACATTCACCACATCTTATGTTCTTTTTGAAGTTCTTAGGACATCATGAAATCCCATAATTTTAAAATCACATCTCACATACAACTTCCTTATTTCATTTACATCAATTTTTTCCACATTTGCTAAATTGGTGATTTCCCACAATAACCTGCAGATCGATTACCATTATAACTGCACACATCAGTCACCCTTTAACCATCATCGGTTAGTCTCACCATTATTTGTTCCTTTATTTTTATTTTTAATGAAAATATTGACCAGCTTTCACCACCTTCAGAATCTATCCCTCCATTTCTATTGTTTTTGTCTGAAAATTACATTTTACCACAGTCACTCCTAATTAACATGGTTTTGATTTTGCTTGCTTAAGCCAACGCCCTTATGTTTCACGATAGCCTTCATTATCTACCACCATATCCCATCACTGCCTTTTATCTTGTCACATATGGATCCAACTCAACCCATCACCATTAGTACCAAAGACGAGGAGTTTGCAAGACTCCTTGACTAGAATCCCGTTATGTTAAAATATTATCTCATCCACTCAAGAAAGAGACTCCTCGAGACCAAATGGGTTGGTATATGGCATGTACATGTCTATGCCTTCTACCCTTGCCCCCACTTCCGTATCGCCTACCACTAACTCAAAGCATTACCTTCATCCACCTTACCACATGTGGTGTCTCAATTGGACCCCACATCCTCTATAACTATTGTACCTATGGCATCTATCGGACTGTGGTGTTGACCATTTCTTCAACAAACCACCTTAAGAATAGCCCCATATGCACACTTTATCTTGTAAGTACCAATTGCATCATAACCACCCATGGTGTCGGAAACCCATACCCCACTCCAAAATATTGTCCTTTCCATCCGGTGAGTCCCTACCCCTAATTACCACAAGAATCATTAAAACTAGCCCACCTACTTATACATTCGCATATTCGGGATACCATTTCAGCATAATAACCACCAATATTCAAAGTGGATCCCGCCGACCACCCTTACTCTCTTTCTTCAAGTTCCGTGAAGATACATGATTCTCTTTTCTAGAGAATTCTGAAAGTTTCCATCTTCGATTACTCGTGCTGCCGTGAGCAGAAGTTCAAAGAAATGGGAAGCTCGACATCTGTCATATAACACTGAAAAGGTGACATGCCGAGAGATCTCTTTGGGAGTAATGCGTCCGCCCACAAGCCTCGTGCACAAAGACTTGTGCCAGACTGGCTGATTTTCTATCAACTAGCTTCCGTATGATGGTCACTAGGTTCCTTATTACTAGATCGCTACATCACCTATTTAAGATACCTTCCACCTACATCGTTGCCCCTTAATAGTTCTCATACTCGGGATCACCATATCTTTGGGATACCATCCACATCATACATTCATCCTCAACCCTCTATACCGCATGGGGGCGTCCATTCATAACAACCCATCAATGATCTCATTAAGATCATGATAGAAAATATACAAACATTATACACATTAGCCTCAAGCTCTCGTAATGCCTTAACTTATGAAAAATCTGTAATGAGCCTATTCATCCATCTATCCCCATTTTCCCATATCTTGTACATTGGGAAATGCCCAAGTTCAACCATTTCAATAGTAAAGAAGACCCACAACAACACTTGTGGTCATTCAAACATGGGTGTTATCTAATCGCCCATAAAGATGCTTTACTCCTACAAATATTCTCTATATCCTCGACAGACCCATGTTAGATTGGTATAGTGGTTTACCCTGGACATTCCATTTACTCATTTAACCAAGTGGCTCAAGAATTCTTGGATACTCAAATTTACATTTGAATCTGGTCTTTTTTGCATGATCTATTATATCGAATCGCTACAAGGGTGCTGGAAGCGAGTCCTTCACTCCCGCGATGATGGAAGCGTTACCATCTCAATCAAATTGTAAAAAAGTCACCATGACTGACCTATACTCAACATAGTGATGATGATGAATCTATTATAGATTTCATCACTTGTTGGTAAAAGCCTTATTAATCAATTAACATTTAGTTACCTCAAGATGAGCTTATAGAGTTGTTCACTAGAGCTTGTGCCAGGAACATCTCACAAAATCTGCAAGTACAAACCTTCCGTACCTTTGATGAAGCATTTACCATGGCACGAAAATGGAAATTCATGCCATTCGAAAGAAAAAATTTAATTGCGTAAAAATAATGTCACCTTCAAATTAAATGATGCTTCTTTCTCTTCAAAACCCTAAAATAATTATTCAAAATCCAAAGGATATGCCAATGCGGTAGTTCTCAAATCTGGTCCATCTCATCCATATAACCAAACAAAACCTTCCTCCAATCTTTCTCCCATTCAAACCTTTTAGTTCAGGAGAACAATGAAAGTATGCTCCAATCAAGGATCCTTATTATGAGGCCCATGATGGCAAGACTCTATTTGCCTAACGGCCTTAGTATTAGAAAAAATTCTTAAGGCTAGAGCTATAACTCTTCCACCCATAAAACCACATAACTAGTTTTGATCCCACTCATCCTATGCCTGCATGGTATAAGGAACATGACTATTGTAATTATCATCACGTCAAAGGCCATAGTGATGGTAATTGCATAACCTTCAAGAACATTGTCCAGGAAATGTTAGATAATGGATTTATCATCCTTGACAACCCGAACGCACCAAAAAATCAAAACTTACATATATTTAAGAAACTATTCCCTAACCATACACCATCATCTAATCAAAATGGTGAATCTTAAACCAACGATGGAAATGTCTCGTGAAGTCCATGTTATTTTTTTGACATCACCATCAACCATCCCTCAAATTCCTCTTATCCCTTCTATTGAGGAGATTATATCAAGATTTCCTCTACCCATGGAGGATCCTACCTCATGTACTTCTTCACCCACAAATGATTCCCCTTCATCTCCCTCTTCACCCAAAGAAGATTCCACATTTTATGTTGATACCACTTTTCCATCCACCTCACATCCCAACAATCAAACTATGACATTAACTCTCCTACCCATGGGAGAGTATTTGTCACCTTTTTCTCCCCTAAAAAGGATTCAACTTCATCCCACCTTCCATCTCTCCTACCCATGTGGGATCCTTTATATCCGTTAGTGCCTATTGGTGACCATTCCCCATTAGCATTCTAGGATCCCATTGATCTTCTCTCGGCTCTTTTACCCACAGCTGAGGCTAACCAATTCCTTATCTCACAAACATATTTTATAGGGATTTCCACTAAACCAACTACATCTCCTCTTATCATCATTCTATTTTCACGACTAGTTGATCGCTTGGATTATGTTGATAATTCCATGCTTTGGGGGCATCTTTGGCTCCCCTTTTTGATCCAAATGCAAATGTCACCTATAGATACCTCCATGATCTATTTGAAGGTATTTCTAGCAACCAAATCAACCCTGACCATGCTTTTGAAATTTCTTCTTCTTCGTCACCTTTCCTACATCTAAACCTTTACCCATAACCAAACCCATTCCTCTACCTAAGAAATTACATGCACCTACATATCCTCAAACATCTAGACCTATCACTACCTTGTGTGTTATGCCAACATCAAGCCTTGTCCATCCACTTGTGAAATTGGACTTATCCACATCTTCCCAAGCCCACATGAAAACCATTCCTCCACCTAAAAGGAAGACCTAACCTTCTAGGATGCATACACCAGTTTCACCCACTACACCTCTGTCACCTTCTCCCTTTCCATCTATCCTTGGACCTCACCCATCTACCCTGGTCAAGAAACCACCTACCAAAGAAAAAAAAAAGTGCAAATGCAGTCCTCCTCTTCATCACGATCCTTTATTACGCCCAATCGACTAACACAACCTTCACTATCATCGTCACCCACAACTTCCTTACCACCTATACCCCCACCAACTACCATAACCCCATCACTACCTATATAACTTTCTTCACCTCTACCAACAACCTTTACCGCACCTCCATTATCACCATGGCTAACCCATCCTCTACCACCATCCACTTTCCCTTCTACATCACGTACTCCTACCTCACCTTTACCTAAGAAGGTGCAATCCAAGGACAAGAACCCACTACCCTCCAATAGGGTAGTTAAACCCACAACACCTTCTATTGATAGTTCATCTACCACACCTTTACCTAAGTAGGTACCATCAAAACCTAAGACAATACCACCTACCAAATCAGTGGTCAAACCTATTCCACCTCCTATAACACCTCTTCCACCACAATCATCACACCTTTACCAAAACCCACACTCACTTCCCATTATGATCCATTGGTAGGGTCCTACGCCAACATTTTAGCCAACCTCTTAGAGACCTTGGTCATCACATTACTGCCACTTAGACCTTATGACCCCCTCAAACCCAAACCAAAAGGGTTTGATGAAACTAAAATTTTTCCTACCATCATGTGTTAGGACATGATGTAGAAGGTTATAAGGATCTCAAAACAACTCTTCTCCAATTATGCCCTCCTAAAGAAAATTTTGACGAAGATGATCTTCTAGATGAGGACCATGTTTCATCTTCACCTATCACCATACATCCTCACCCACTACCTATTCAGCAGCCCGCATCTCCACCTCCACAACCTTTTATCCACCTCTAACATTCAAGATCAACATGGTCCATATTAGAGAGTTGGCCAAACCACCACCTAAATGTCAGTGTGCCCTACTCATTTCACAAGGTTCTTACCCACATTAGGTTTTTGTCCATCATGTCATTATACTACTCATGACATACCTTCTCCATCCACCTCTTTTCCTCAGATTAACATGATCCAAGTTGCCACTGCACCCAAAAAGACAAAGGAAAAGAAAAAGCAACCATCCCATCCACTAATCCTGTGCCTAACATACCATCTGCACCCGCACCCAAAATCACCATTTGAGGACCCACATACCCTATTTCTAATGGGGTCATCCATCGTACAATGATAAAACAATTGCACCAATCCCCTCTAAAAATGTCTTTGTATGATCTCATCCAAACCTCTGAATCTCATCGACAAGCCCTCATGGAGGTTTTCAATCCATCGAGGTTTTACCTAACGACCCCACACTCAGTAGCCTCCATTATCACCCCTCACCATGTGACCTCTCTTATCAAATCATCTCCTTCTTTTATCCCAACTCCCACTCATCAAGTGGTCACCCTCATATTTTTGGATGAGGAGATCATACCTCTCTAATCAGATGACCTTGATCCCACTCTTTTCATCTCCATCTATATTGATAATATTCACATTCAACATGTTATGATCGATGGTGGTTCTAACATCAACATTATCTCCTCCCATGCATACAATCAAATGTGCATCCCTTAAAATTACATGCATAATAACCTAGTTATGTTGCGCTCCTTCAATGATGCCATCACTTCCACCCTTGGCACCATTATTCTTCACATTTGTGTGGGCCCCCATACTTTTTCAGAATTATTCTACATTTTAGAAGAAGACTTTCAGTATAACCTGTTGCTTGGCTGACCTTGGATCCATGTCATGGGTTTTGTTCCTTCAACTTTACATCGCTTGTGTAAAATTTGAACATGAAGGACATAACTATACCATCCCAAGTTGACCCTTTACCATTTAAAACTTACAACATGTTGTACCGACCTAATGATGTCCTCATACCAGTTAAGGCATCTACCACTTGCCACCACTTCTCCTTCACCCACAACCCCATCCACTAATGTTTCCACTACCTCACCTTGCCTACCTCTTTTATTCCTACTGATACCATGGCCTCTGCAACCAAACCATCCGCTAACCCATCTAGTTCCCAACCAACTCATCCTTCTTCTTCCCAATCATCTAGTACTTCATCTATTTTAGCTACACACATATCCACTACCGATCCCTTATAAGGTGTTTTTCAATGCCTCACTCTGGGGGAATATCACTTGTATAACATAAACACATTCCTTACTCCACAAGAGTATGGTAACCTATGACAACATCCTCGTTATGACCATCGCATAGGCAAGGTCTTCCCTTATGGTCCTCCCCACCTTCACACCAACTTAATGTATGGGGGACTTGATACTTCCACCTATTCACCGAGCCACCTTCCCAAACACAACCATTTTCATCGACCTCAAATCTCTCATAATGGCCACTTTTCCCACACTTTCCTTCACCATTGTGTGCAATGGAAGGCTTTGGCTTTGGGTTATAGGAATAAGGCCATCATACTATAATCATTCATGTACCACACGTAAACACAAAATTGACCACAAGTGGTATTGGCTTTTCTAAACCATCTTCCAAGAAGGCCCACATCAACCTCATCGAGGATAACAAACCTTCTCCACCCCATTCACCAACATCACCACCTTCACCCACAAAGTCTATAGATCCTGAATCTATTCCTCCTAAAATTTTTTTCATGAACACCATTTCCCTGGGACCTCTGACTTATCAACATGATGGCAAGGCTCCCTCTTCTCTTCCCTTCATGTATCTGACATGATCGATGATGATACACCATCCATTAATGTCATTCAATGTCAGGATGATGAGTCTATCCTCACCTACCTTGGTGTGGAAGATTCTTATATTCATCGGTCATTACCTTTTGAGATGCAAACCATGTTAAATGAGTTGACCATCAAAATCAATATTAACACTCAAGATGACCCACACATTCTAAAGATTGGTCAATATTTAGATGTTGTTGAACAGGAAGCTTTCACTTCTTTCCTCTTAGGATTATAAGCAATGATTTTCTTGGTCCTATGCTGATATGCCCGGTATTGACCCAAACATTATGGTCCACAATATCATAATTATTCCTGAAGCTAAACCCATAAAACAGAAGCTGTGAAAAATGCATCCTCGCATTGCCCTTCTTGTCAAAGAAGAACTTCAACACCTTCTCTTGGTTTCCTTCATCCTACCCATTGATTATCCCCAATGGATCTCTAACATCATTCTCTGTCACAAAAGCAAAAGAGGACTCCACATATGCATGGATTTTCATGACCTTAATTTAGCTTGCCCCAAAGATGACTTTCCTCTACCTAGTATTGACCAACTAGTTGATCTTACCATGTTGGCCATGAGATGTTATCACTCATGGATGGTTTCTTGAGTTATAACCAAATATTACTCACCCTAAAGATCAACATAAAACCACCTTCATCACTCCTTGGGGAACCTTTTGCTATCAATTCATGCCCTTTGGCCTTAAAAATGTTGGTGCTACATATCAGTGGGCTATGACTTATATCTTCCATGACATCATGCATCATATATTGGAAGATTATGTAGATGACCTTTTTCCAAATCAAAACATCAAGCCGAACACCTTATAGTCCTTGAAGGTCATCTTTGACCATCTCATCAAATATTGTGTTTGCCTTCAACCAAAGAAGTGTGTCTTCATTGTTCTCTCAAGAAAGCTCCTTGGTTTTATCATTTCTTTGCATGGCATAAGTTGATCCACTAAAATCAAGGCCATTCTCAAAATTCCTCTACCTACCTACTAATTTTGCAACTTCGTAGTTTTGCAAGGTAAGTTGAAATCTATTCATCATTTTATTTCATAGCTTTTCGACCATTGCCACCCATTTCATCATCTCCTCAAAAGGATGTCTCTTTCAAATGGGATGATGAATGCCACAAATCCTTTGAGGCCTTAAAACAATACCTTCTCCAACCACCTATACTCATTCCTCCTAAGGATAACCAACCATTTTACCTTTACATTTCTACTATGGATCATTCCTTGGGGCCATGCTCACCCATCATGATGATCAACATTGGGAGCAAGTGGTTTATTACATAATTCGTACCCTTTTGGACTATGAAACTAGATACACCCATGCCAAAAAAACTCTTCTTATCCTTAGTTTTTTCACCACTAAACTTCATCATTACCTACTCAATCACAAAACCTTTGTTGTCACCAATACTGACCCTTACATTACATGTACACCAAGCCCTACCAACATCAACGTGTTGCATGTTGGCTAATGCTTCTTGACAAACCTCGACCTCAAATTCATCCATCAAAAATATATCAAAGGTCAAACTATCTTGACCAACTTGTAGATGCACCCCTCTCCGGAAATTAATCTTCTAACTTTGATTTCTAGATGAATCCATTGTTACCCTCTCTTTGGATGATATCATTTACCAAATGACCTTATTCTTTGATGGTTCCAAATGTCAGCATGGGGGTGGTGCAGCGTTATCCTCATTCCTCTTGATGGTGAACCTATGCCATTATCTTTCAAACTAGATTTTGAATGTACTAATAATATCACCGAATATGAAGCACTCATATTAGGTCTTCAAGCCGCTATCGCCTTAGATGTTAAATCGATTAATATCTTTGGTGACTCTCAATTGGTGGTAAATCAAGTCAATGGTATATACCAAGTGTGTGTAATGAAATAATTCAAAAGTATAAACATCATGTAGACATACTTTTGACTACCTTTGACCATTATGAACTTCAAACCACTCCACGTTCCACTAAAAATTTGTGGATACCATGGCCTGCCTTGCTTCTCAGATTCCCACCTCACCTTCCGACTCAAAAATATTTGTCACAAGTACAAAGGCTGCAATCACCTTCCTATCTATTTGAGACATCAACCTTGTTAGAACCATTACACTTGACCCACGTGACCTTTGGTATAAGTAGTTTACAAACTACCTTTCCCTATCAATTCTACCTCCCGACCTTACTCATAATGGGCAACGCACCTTTCTCAAAAGTGTCTCTCGCTATGTCATCATGGGTGGCCTTCTTTATAAATGTGGCTTTGATGGTATCCTCTTATGATGCCTTACAAGTTCTAAAATTCCCTACACCATCAAGGAGGTTCATGATGGAATTTGTGGAGGTCATTTCAGTGGCTTGGTTTTCAAAACACATCCTTCACTAGGCTATTATTGGCCCACCCTCAATTGTGATTGTTGTGACTATGTCAAAATGTTGTGTGAAATGCCAACAACATGCTAATCTTCATCACACACCTAGTCATGCCTTATAGGTCACACGAGATCTTTGGCCTTTCTCTCAATGGGGTTTGGATCTTGTCGGAGAGATCAATCCTCATTCTTCACAATGCCATCAATGGATTATTACATGCAACTGAATACTACACTAAATGGGTAGAATCCATCCCCCTCATCTCTACAAAATCTGAGAAAATTTGTGAATTCATCAACCATCACATTATTTGTCACTTTGGTGTCCCTCACCACCTCATCACTGATAATGGAAAACAATTCAAAAACAAACCCTACTATGGAAACTTTGTGATGCCTTTGACATTCAACTTAGTTTTTCTTCACCTTACTACCCAAAAAAAAATGGCCAAGCTGAATCAACCAACAAAACCTTGAACAAAATTCTTATGAAGGTGGTTGATGATACGGGAAAGGATTGGCACACACACATTCCTTTTGCTTTATGGGCTTACCGTACTAGTATTCATACCTCAACTGTGGCCACACCTTTTTCTCTAGTCTATGGTATAGAGGTTGTCCTACCTCTTGAAGTCCAAATTCCATCTCTTCGTATTTCACTCAAAGAGATGCTTAATGATGATGACTTTCACCAGGACCATTTGGCACAACTTGAGTTATTAGATGAACATCATCTTAATGCTCTTGATCATCTCCAAATCTACCAAAAATGTATCAAATGTGCCTATGAAAAATGTGTCCATGAATGAACCTTCAGGTTCAGTGACCTCATCTGAAGGAAAATCAACATGTAACCAAAGAGGAGAAAAGTAAATGGGGAAAATTCACTCCTAATTGGCTTGGACCTTATATCGTTACTCATACCTATGGATCAGGTGCTTATCATTTGTCTTCACTCGAAGGTAAACCCAAACTGAGCCCCTCAATGCCTTGCATCTTAGACCCTTCTATTGTTGAATTAAGTCCTATATCACCTCTTTTCTATTAAACACTCATCCCTTGAGCACCATTCACCTTCCATTTTACCTATTTTAAGGATCAATGACTAAACTAGGATCATGTGATTACCCATCACTTTTTCAGCCCTATCTTCAATATGAGTACCATGGCCCTACTCATGGCATGATTCTCATGGATACTTTTCATCTTTTTCAAGATGGAATCCCATGGTCATTCATAACGTAAATTCTCTCTTCCATAGTTAGCCTTGTGTCTTTATGGTTTTTCCTTCAAACCAGAGCCTATTTTTCTCTATAGTCTTGTCCATGACTTAAAAGTCCAAAAGCAAAGAAATTTCAAAAATAAAATGGGATTCAACTCCTTGAGTCAAAATTCTAGCAAAAAGATGATTCCCTAAAAAAGGACATCTATTCTCTTTGATCTCGCTACTATAAATAGATTGCTCCCTCGAAGGACAACTATACAAAGCTAGCCATATTGTACTTAGTCTCTCATCAAAAGAGGACTATTCTTGCAAAATAAAATAAAATATTTCAAAAGCTTCCCACATCGATCAACTTCATGAAGACCTCAAGGAGATAATATACTCATCCCACATAGACTTCCCACATCGATCAATCTATCAAAACAACAAAAAAAAGAAAATGATAATTTTTTTGTCATGGACTTGCCTATTTTGATCTTAGGTCTCTTGCCAAGTAGGCATGTTGTCTTACACAGGTGATGCTAAACACCAACCATTTTCACCTCATTTCCTTTTCACCCTAATTTCCTACCTTCTCAAGGGACTTTCTGTAAACATGACATTTCGTGATCATGTGACTTTCTTCACCCTTAGCATAGTCAATCATGCAATGCCTTTAGGGTCTTATGTTCATAAGCCAATATTTGGTATGGTAGACTGTTATGGTTCTTATCAATTAGGTGGTCTCTTTTTGTCACCTCTTACCATTCACCTTCTTCATTACTTATTGATTACCCTATACAGGACTAGACCATCGATACCTATGTTTTAGGATTCCCCTTTCACCAACATCAATCATGCCTAAATGACCTACCTAAACCTCAAAATGACCCTAAACCAAACCATACCTAAAATGACCTAAACCAACCATGCCTAAATGACCTAGACTCAATCATGCCTAAAACCTACCCACCCATTCCGCTACCTCATCTTATTTTCCCTAGCTTATGGGAGAACTACATCGGCTGAGGCCCCTTTTCATCGGGGCTATGTAGGCAAAGCACTCGAGGGCATGGGGCCCTTGGAGGTTAGCTCGACCACTCTCTACCCTAACCAATTTCCACCCCCCATTTTTCTATTCACATTCTACCTTAGTTAGTTTCCATCTTATACACTACTTGGAAATTAAACAAACATACAAGTATACAAACATGTATATCTACCTATTTCTTACATCATCATATCATACATTAATCATTTCACATTTCCATCATATCAAATATTTCAGAAATTTACACCATAACATACATATTCATCATCATTCATTTTTCCATGCTACCAATAACTTGGAAATTAAATCCAACCCATAAACATAACCAAAGCATGCCTAACTGACCTAACTCAACCATGCCTAACTGACCTAACTCCACCATGCCTACATGACCTAGACTCCACCATGCCTAATGACCTAGACTCCACCATGCCTAATTGACCTAGACTCCATCATGCCTAACTAACCTAGACTCCATCATGCCTACATGACCTTGACTCCACCATGCCTAATTCACCTAGTTTCCATCCATACACAAATAAAATGGAAATTAAAAACACAAGTACATCATCCATACCATAAATATCATCATCTATAATAATGAAAGTTTGTGTATCAATACAAATATACACCGATACAAATACATACAAGTATCTCAAATCTCTTAGATACATCCTCACCATCTTGGCATACAGGCTGGTATAGGATCAAAATCTCAAAACCCTCATATACATCCTCACTATCATCGGCATGCAGGCCGATATATACCAAAAAAAATCTACACTAATCATATCATATCAGTGACTAATCGTCCCCCTGATATGATATCCATACATATTCTCATCTGTCTCCTCCCTCTCCCTCTACCTATTTGCCTGACTGACCTTCCAACATCTCTCCACCGATCATAGGTCTCGGTCTAGCCTCCCCTTGGCCCTGCCAGCTAGTATGGCCTCATGAACTCATCACCTCACCCCGACCTATCTCTCTGGGCTCTGCCACCCTTGTGCTCTCTGAGCTATGAGTGTGGGATCTAGTCCTCTCACTCACTGCCTATTGTGCTATGTACTCAGCATAGGAGGGGACATCTATCCTGTGGTCATAGATGATCTCTGGTAATACCATGCCTCATTCAGGGCATCCCTGAACCTTGCCATCGACACCATCTGAGGTGGTGCCATGGGTCTCACAACAACCTATGTGAGCTCTGTCTGCTAGGGGCCTGGCCTCGAGCCCCTGCCTACTGTGCTCTCCTATCCTCCTCCTCCACTATACAGGGACCTTGTCTTATCATAACTACCTATAGTGTGGGACCCTATCCCTGAGCTGTGGTGTGTGCATTGTAACTGGGCCTGTAGGGCCATAACAACTTGAGCCATGTGTAGTGGCCAAATGGCCCTATAAACCTACTACCTATGCTGTAAGGTGGCTACCTATCCCCCATCTCCATCACCACCTATGTGGGTGCTTGTCCCCTATGTAAAACTGGGCTATAGGGCCACCACTTGAGCCTGTAAAATGGTAACATGTGCCTCTGACCTAGTAAGATTCCCTGTAAAACTGTAATATGTCTGTAGGGAAGCTACCTGACCCTGCAAGGTATCCCTCTGTACTATAATGGTGGCTAAGTCTGGCTTCCCTGGCCTCGGGGGTGTCACTCATAGTTGCGACTCCCACCACTACCTATATCTATCGGTGACCCCAACATCATCGATCTACCTATCCACCACCTGCTCCTCTTGCCCTGCCATGTGGACACACTCGGTCATGGTGGAGACATAGGTCTCTCCATGTCATCTCTCCTATATTGAGGGAAGGGTGGGAGGCACATCTGTGGAAACCCAAATCATTTCGACCCTATCTATGGGTATCATCTCATGCTCATCAACATGATGCCCCTATATCCACTGAGTAGTTGTAACTCCTCTAACTCCTCTGCCATGTCCCTATATGAGGGATAGCCAACATATGGCCTCAAACAATATCCACACCTAGAAAATCCCTCCAACACCCACCTGTAATATGAAACATCATGTGGCCCTAGCCACCCTATCTGCTCCCACCAACTAGTACCCACCATCTATAGCCGACTTTGACCAAGCCACCCTGAACCAATCAAGTGGGGAAAACCAACTGGACATACACATACATATGATGTGCTCATATGCCCAACAATGTAGAAGAAAAGTGCAACACAAACTAAACATTCACAACCTCCCATAGGCCCAACTCCCTATATAGTTGCACTAGGAATGTTGGTGCCCATGCAAAATAGATCCACTCCTCCACCATATCCTGGAGCACTCCCATCAATGCTCATGGGAATCTACCACCCTCGGCATCTGGTAAGGTAAAACAACATACCACCTCCATCATCAAAACAACCAACCTCGTCTCCTGAGGATGGGCTGCATACATCTCTCCATAGCTAAGGCTCACGCTATGGTACCTCAGCTCACCCATCGCCTCCCAAACACAACCACTATAGGCTCCATGGAGGCCTCTAAAGAAATAGAATACACTCACTCACCCACAATCGGTAGCCGCAGGATCTGTATACATCCTCCAAGGTGACAATAATCTCCCATCGGTAAATGGAAAGTGTTGGTCATTGAATCCCATCTATCGATGAGTGTGACCATCAAACTAGGATCTCACGCTACTATGCGTATATAGCAAGATCCCAATCAATCAACATCAGCCATCATGTGCTCCCACTCCTCTCTATAGTCACACTTACCACATATCTACCAACAATGGTGGTACTCTATCCCGCATACATAGCTGGTCCCTAGCCTGCATCCAACAAAACACAACATTGTTAAGACCTCACTACCTCAATTATGTCTTAACCCCAACACCATACCCAATCACACCAATCCTTCTTACCCCATTTACCTAATTCAAATCCCAACCTCCTACCCTTTACACTCATGACTCATTACCTTCACATTATTTCACCTACTCACCTATCCCATCTAGCCAACAATGACCATATTTTACCCTTACCCCTCTATAACCAGTCATTACTTGCCCCTTTTTGACCTCTTTTCCTTTTGAAACATAACCCTTCTTACCCCTGTCCCTCTTTCACCCTAACCTAAGTGCTAGTCTCCTGGACCATCACCGGTTCTCCTTGATCGACATCGGTTCGATTAACCGGTGTTGGTCACCTTAGTCTTCTTGACCGATGTCGACTATATAGATGGCATGACCGATGTCGGCCAAACCTTGACCGACGTTGGTCTCTATCACATGACCATAAAACATGAAACCCCCCTCCTTTATTTCTTAAAAATTAACCAAAAACCACTACAATCCTACTTAATCCCAAACACTTACACCCCACATTTATTCCTCCCCTACTTAGCCTATATTTAACCTCATTCCCCCAGATTTCATCTATTTTTTACCCACATTTCAAAATTAACATACCCACCTAAATTTCTTCATTGTAAAACACAATTGGAGAAAAAAAAACAAGCTAGAAAATGACTCCTACCTCATCCTAATGGCATCTGTGGTGGCACATGTCAGCCTTGCATGCCGGTGGTCCACCCGACCCCTCTCCCACCTCTGCCATACCAAAATCTACCTCAAACCTCTCCACCAATCACACGTCTCCAACTACTGCTAGTGGACCCATCTACCTGGCTCCTCTCAACACTTAGTCACCTCCACCTCAGCCTGGTCCAATACCTTGTCTTTTTCCTCCCAAAAATGCACAAGTCACTCAGCTCTGTCATTTTCTCAAAGTCAACAACAACAATGATTCGTAAAATATGGTAATTTAACTTTATAACCCTAACCTGACATGACCGACATCGGTCATACAAAACCGATGTCGGTTACCTTATAACCGACATCGGTCATTTGCCAATACCATTTCCTCCATGTTTTTCCTATTTTGACCTAACCTCATTACTACCACATACCTTTTGCCATTACCAACACCCATTGTACCCTACCCACAAGCCTAAACTACCCATACAATTCCTTAATTACATTTAAGGATTTGTTATTTTACCTATACCTTGGCCTTACCCATGCCATGACCTATTTACCTGGACTGACCTACTTTTTGTGACCATTGAACTTGTGTACTCGTTATACCTTGTGATGTTGTTACCTATGTTGTTTTAGCCTAACAACCATACCTTGCCTATTGTCATGTTGTTTATCCTAACCAAACCCATGGTGTACGGATCATACCTAACATTCCTGCACCTAACCTATGTTGTGTTTCGGACCATATCCTATACCCTGGATACCTGAATCACTTCACCCTTGTTTGGATAAACCTATCGACCTTGGATGATGTAGAGTTTGCAAGCTCTTCAACTTAGTACCGTGTTGTAGTCTATACATGTGTGTGTGCATTTGATTTCCATTACCCATTACCCAATTTGACCCTATCCCATTACCTATTACCCAATTTGACCATTACCCTTTACCCAAAGTACCCATACCCTTCCCTACCTACCTTAACTTACACCAACTACACATTTATCAAACCACTCATTGACTCCATCTAACACCTCATCGGTTCTTAGTTTGAGGGGATCACCACCTCCACCACACTTGGGGAAACCCCACTCTCACCCATACATGGGGAAATCACTTCTATTTTTTTCATTAGTCACTTATTAATACAAGCTACGTGAAAAAGGGGCAAAATGTAGACACCAAAATTAGGTCATACTACCCTTATAACCCCATTAATTAAATTAACCATACCTTACCTATTCATATCCCATAGTGCACATGATTAATTGAATTAATTACTTTAATTAATTTAATTAACATCCTCACTTGACCACCTCACCCAACCAACTCACCTAGCCACCTCACTCCATGACCCACTCAAACCCCATTAATGACCTAAGACCAAGTCTAAGCCTATCCTAACCAACTAGGACTTAGTCTAAACCTAGACTTAACTCCTATTAACAAACCTAAGAGGACTCTTACTCATTCTTCCATGATCTATCACTCGAGACTCAGGATGAAGATTGAAGACCACGCCAAAAAAAAGCAACAATCAGGCTATTTTTGGCCACCTAGATATTCCCGCCTTAACCAACACATCGAGTTATACCTCAACCGACGTCGGTCCCCTAACCATCGTTGGTTAGGTTAAATACATTTCCAAAATCCTTTGTTGAGGTTGGTCATTGATTCAGGATCTCATACAAATAAGACTTAGAGCACTTAGATTTTTGAAGCACTCAGGAAAAGGAAAACACATGGGAACACTACCAATAACCATTGGCATCCATCATCTTCTTCATGATCACAAATTCACATAGAGAAGCATAAAGGTTCAAACTTTCATGACATGAACACAAATTCTCTTCTCTCTGGATCTCCACCATCACCATCCTCATCACCTGCACTCTCAGACCCATTCTTCAAGTAAGTACCTAATATCTCTTCATTTATCTCTATTTTCTTTAGTAAGATTTATTATTCATCTTAGTAATTTATCTTTCTTTACATTTGTATACACCCTTCCTCCCACCAACTTATCACCCTACCATACCTGGACCTTCCACCTATCTTCCCCTATCCTAATCATCTCTGAACCTTTTAGACCATTCCACGACCTCACCCCCACCATTTCTAGCCTCTGTGTAATCATAAGAGAGTCTAAAGACCATTTCTAAGAGATTTTTATTAACTTCCCCCTACCTGACGCGTTGGTTAGCCAATCGACGTCGGTCATCTCAAAAAATGGCATCACCACATGACAGCGATACATCGTTATATGTCTGAAACATACCTCAGACCAGCGAGCTCATACCCATTCCCTAACAACCTAGAATCACTCCTAATCTTTACCAGACCTTACCCAGAGCCTGTACTAGACCTGCAACCCAATACCATCCCATCACCTGACCCGTTTTGACCTCAATCACCTTTTATCTGACCTTTCTTATTTATTTTGTATGAGATACCTAAATCATTTCAATTCCAATAAGATTGTTATTTCATGTTTATTTTGGAGGGGTAATTTATGTGGATCTAATGGTTATTGGTTGTGATTTTGATGTATTGTCTAGAATTTAAGCGGGATAAAGTTGATTATATGAAAAACTCAAATGAACCTTACAAATACTATAGACAATTGTTCTTGATGTAAAATATGGATCACACAGTCTAATGCATTCCTTCAAATATAAGGTTTGTATTCATGGAAGCCCAAGAACAAGATTTTACACAAACTTTAAGAATTCAAACACAAAATCTCAACAAAATGCTAATAATCTATGATTAAATGCACTCCAAATACACTCAGGAACTTACAAAGATCTTATATCAAACAGATACAAATTGATTTTAAAACCATTTACCACATTATGAAGGAAAGCTCCATCAATCATGTAATTGCGATGTAACTAAATTGTCACTATTTTAACTAAGGATTTATGTAATTTAGTGAGATTAATTATCATAAGATTGCAATAGAAATATAGATAATCGATTTAAATTAATTCATCTTAAACAAAGTAGCAATATCTCGTGAAAATACACACATATTAATTCAAATAATTCCAATTCTTCAATAAGGGAACACAGTAATTATGACCTCAATATTTTCCAATGGTTGTATAGTGCAACCATCTTGGTGAGAAGGTTTTGGAACAAATGAACAACTCAGGTTTCTCAAATTGGTTCAGTTTCAGCAAGCACAAATAGGTTCTCTCCTTTTTCTCTAAATCTTAGAAAACTTTAACCACCCTTTATGGGAGAGTATTCTCATCGCATTTATACATTTTTAATCACTCATTCACTTTTCATTTTCCCCCAAAAATCATTAATGTATAGAGCATATTCTTCTTCTCACCTTACAGGTTTAATATGTTATTTTTTGTTGCCAGTGGAGAAATTATGAGTTACTCCCATTATGTCATTTCTTTTGCATTGTTTTAATTGTTTCTCCTCTTGGTGGGAAAAGAAACCCCTTTTGATAGTTTTTAGGAGCTTCCATATGGATTGATGTGACATGCAAATCCATTTCACCTTTTGAGGATCAATCTTGAGAAAACACACTCATGTTTGTGTCTTTCTAGGTTGAACACTTTTCCATAAATTGTGTCATATCTATCTAGATATATTTCATTTTCTCAATGCCAATCTCTTTCAGATTTATTTCCTTTATGTGAGTGTGTGAAAATTATTATTCATTTTATGGTAATGGTTTGAACCAGTTCAAACTCATTGTACCATCTTCATTATAGATTCAGATTTACTTCTTTATTGGTATATATCCTCCCATTTTCAGACTTGAAAACCTTTTGCAAGGATTTCTATTTGTGTAATGGAAAGAGTAGCTATGGAAACTATCTTGAAATAAATATCCTCGAAGCTTTAAATCAAATCTTCTATTTAATGTGCCCAGATGAAGCATTTTTAGGATCTATTTGAAATTGCTGACATGAGGGGATAACAAAGGCCCCCGACATATTGAGAAGTTAGGATTTAACTCATTTTGAGATTGATCAAGATCATCTTGTTTTCTCAACTTTCTATTCGATGTACTATCACCTATTCCATTGAGAGCACCGAAATCTCTAGAAGATATGAAGAAATTCGGGATTGAGAGGAGGCATTCTAAGACTTCAATTGATAAAGTTCCTCCATTTCTCACAAGGTAGAATACTTGGAAGCAGTGAGTCATTTCTCTAGAAGAAGTTTGAGAAATATGTGTGCTACATCATCAATCCATATAACCATCACCATCATTAAGAAGAAAGAGGTGGGAATCAAGCTCTTAGCCTCTAATTCTTATTTTGGATGAGGAAGAAGCAGAGCCTTCATCTCCTCATCATTCCAAGGACTCGGTTTCTATTATCAAGTAAGGAAAGGGAAATTTATCTCTCTAACCTTCCCTTCATCAAGTGTAGTGGGCTCCCTTGATGGAGAAAAAATTATCAAGACCTCTTTCTGTTCCTCTGCCAAGAGAGTTTCCACCTTTACGAGGAGGCATTGGGATGAGTCTAGTTTGAAATCCCTTATTCTACTAAGTCCCAAGGGTGTAATACTCACTCTTCCATCCACTCCAGATGTTCCCCTTCAATCTACTCCTAAAAATCTACTCCTTTTAAGGAAAAATGGAAGATGACATTCTCAGATAGGTGGTTTGGATCTTGGACTGGGTATCATCTTACAGGAATAAGATGGAGCTGAGGAATATCATGGATGGCCCAATGATGACTATTTAATCATTAATGGATATGGGGTTGTCTCAAAAAAATTCTCGAGGTCAATTTTATTTTTTCATACAAATCAAGGCTCAAGTGAATTTATACCAAGGAAAAATAGGTTGTTAAACAAAATTCCCCACTTTCACGAGAAAAAAATAGTAGGGGATAACTAAATGATTTTATTTTCTAAGTTTACCTTTTTGATGTAATTTATGAGAATTTATATATCTTTCATGGGAAGGGGACCCTATATAATCCTGATTTTTCTTATCGGTATTCATATTTGTAGCCTTTAGGACCCAAGATTGCATTCGGATCCATCAAACATTGAGTCTATACCTCTTTGTTTGGTACTTTTTATGGTCGTATCCACTTTGTAAAACATGTGGAGACCTCGTGTAGCTTTCTGGGCTTCTCCTTCTCTCTCCTTTTGAATTTATGCCTTGTTGACATGTGGAGACTCGTGAGCTCTTCTTCTTTATCTTGAATTTTTAACCCACTTGGGCTACCTTGCCATGCTTTAGCCATGTGGTCAATTCTCACTTCTTGAAGGCCCTCGATTCTTTGTACCTTCTCCAAAATGTGTCAAAGGAACACATGGATACCTTCCATATCCATTTCGAGGCTTGGGAAAACTTGATTCTTGCAAAATACAATAGAACACCAAAATGAAAAAAGGGTTCAGGGAAATAAAAGTGGTAGGCATCAAAGATATTTTTTCACTTTGCACTTCACTAACTTATTGTGATCTATAAAACCTTCAACTTAGGAACTTCTATAAACCACAACTTAAAACTATTGCTCTAATTTCAAATATTAAATGACAGATAAGCTAGTGAATGATTTACATATGCCTTAGAACAAGAATTTAAAGAAAGAAATGAATTAAAACACACACATGCCAAGGATTTTTATCCTGAAAACCCACAGTGAGAGGGAAAACTAGTTGGGAAGTGAAACTACTCTTTCTTATTTTTTTAATCGCCAATTCAATATTTATGGAGATAAAATTTTACAATAAGTGAGAAAGGAAATTGACAATGTGTCACACTTCCTCCCAACATGCTTAGGAAGCATCATGCTTCTCGTATCTAGCTTCATTAGGAAGTCCACTTTTGTTTTATTTAACTCTATTTGGTGGTATTTTTTACATTTTATAATTAGTTCCTCCTATCCAAAAGGGAGTATTTGCAATCAGCATTGGATCACGAAATCAAAACGTGCGTACATTCTTCAACTAACATCATAAGCAGTGTATTCCTCATTGGCCTATCACCCTCTATCAGTTTTCTTAATTTGTTAAGAATTTGGTGAAACACATTTATGCATAGACAAGGAAAGAAGGGGTAATTTATGTGGATCGATGATTATTGGTTGTGATTTTGATGTATTGTCTAGAATTTAAGCGGGATAAAGTTGATTATATGAAAAAATCAAATGAACCTTACAAATACATTAGACAATTGTTCTTCATGTAAAATATGGATCACATAGTCTAATGCATTCCTTCAACCATGAGTTTTATATTCATGGAAGCCCAAGAACACGGGATTTCACACAAACTTTAAGAATTCAAACACAAAATCTCAACAAAATGCTAATAATCTATGATTAAATGCACTCCAAATACACTCGGGAACTAACAAAGATCTTATATTAAATGAGATCAAATTGATTTTAAAACCATTTACCACATTATGAAGGAAAGCTCCATCAATCATGTAATTGCAGTAACTAAATTGTCACTATTTTAAATAAGGCTTTATATAATTTAGTGAGATTAATTATCATAAGATTGCAATAGAAATATAGATAATCGATTTAAATTAATTCATCTTAAACAAAGTAGCAGATTCTGTGAAAATACACACATATTAATTCAAATAATTCCAATTCTTCAATAAGGGAACATAGTAATTATGACCTCAATATTTTCCAATGGTTGTATAGTTCAACCATCTTGGTGAGAAGGTTTTGGAACAAATGAGCAACTCAAGTTTCTCAAATTCATTCAATTTCAACAAGCACAAACAGGTTCTCTCCTTTTTTCTCTAAATCTTAGAAAACTTTAACCGCCCTTTATGGGAGAGTATTCTCATCGCATTTATACATTTTTAATCACTCATTCACTTTTCATTTTCCCGCAAAATCATTAATGTATAGAGCATATTCTTCTTCTCACCTTACAGTTTAATATGTTTTTTTTGTTGCCAGGTGGAGAAATTATGAGTTACTCCCACTATGTCATTTCTTTTTGCATTGTTTTAATTGTTTCTCCTTCTTGGTGGGAAAAGAAACCCCTTTTGATAGTTTTTAGGAGCTTCCATATGGATTGATGTGACATGCAAATCCATTTCACCTTTTGAGGATCAATCTTGAGAAACACACACTCATGTTCGTGTCTTTCTGGGTTGAACACTTTTCCATAAATTGTGTCATATCTATCTAGATATATTTCATTTTCTCAATGCCAATCTCTTTCAGATTTATTTCCTTTATGTGAGCTGTGTGAAAAATCATTCTTCATTTGATGGTAATGGTTTGAACCAGTTCAGCTCATTTGTACCATCTTCATTATAGATTCAGATTTACTTCTTTATTGGTATACATCCTCCCATTTTCAGACTTGAAAACCTTTTGCAAGGATTTCTATTTGTGTAATGGAAAGAGTAGCTATGGAAACTATCTTGAAATAAATATCCTCAGAAGCTTTAAATCAAATCTTCTATTTAACAGGCCCAGATGAAGCATTTTTCAGGGATCTATTTGAAATTGCTGACCTAGGGGATAACAAAGGGCCCCTGACATATTGAGAAGTTAGGATTTAACTCATTTTGAGATTGATCAAGATCAATCTTGTTTTCTCAACTTTCTATTCGATGTACTATCACCTATTCCATTTAGAGCACCAGAAATCTCTAGAAGATATGAAGAAATTCAGGATTGAGAGGAGGCATTCTATGACTTCAATTGATAAAGTTCCCTCCATTTCTCACAAGGTAGAATACTTGGAACAGTGAGTCATTTCTCTAGAAGAAGTTTGAGAAATATGTGTGCTACATCATCAATCCATATAACCATCACCATCATTAAGAAGAAAGAGGTGGGAATCAAGCTCTTAGCCTCTAATTCTTATTTTGGATGAGGAAGAAGCAGAGCCTTCATCTCCTCATCATTCCAAGGACTCAGTTTCTATTATCAAGTAAGGAAAGGGAAATTTATCTCTCTAACCTTCCCTTCATCAAGTGTAGTGGGCTCCCTTGATGGAGCAAAAATTATCAAGACCTCTTTCTGTTCCTCTGCCAAGAGAGTTTCCACCTTTTACGAGGAGGCATTGGGATGAGTCTAGTTTGAAATCCCTTATTCTACTAAGTCCCAAGGGTGTAATACTCACTCTTCCATCCACTCCAGATGTTCCCCTTCAATCTACTCCTAAAAATCTACTCCTTTTAAGGAAAAATGGAAGATGACATTCTGTATAGGTGGTTTGGATCTTCTGGACTAGGTATCATCTTACCATAAGAAGATAGAGCTGAGGAATATCATGGATGGCCCAATGATGACTATTTAATCATTAATGGATATGGGGTTGTCTCAAAAAAATTCTCAGGTCAATTTTTTTTTCATACAAATCAAGGCTCAAGTGAATTTATACCAAGGAAAATAGGTTGTTAAACAAAATTCCCCCACTTTCACGAGAAAAAATAGTAGGGGATAACTAAATGATTTTATTTTCTAAGTTTACCTTTTTGATGTAATTTATGAGAATTTATATATCTTTCATGGGAAGGGGACCCTATATAATCCTGATTTTTCTTATCGGTATTCATATTTGTAGCCTTTAGGACCCAAGATTGCATTCGGATCCATCAAACATTGAGTCCTATACCTCTTTGTTTGGTACTTTTATGGTCGTATCCACTTTGTAAAACATGTGGAGACCTCGTGTAGCTTTCAAAGCTTCTCCTTCTCTCTCCTTTTGAATTTATGCCTTGTTGACATGTGGAGACCTATGAGCTCTCCTTCTTTATCTTGAATTTGTAACCCATTTGGGCTACCTTGCAGGTGCTTTAGCCATGTGGTCAAATCTCACTTCAAGGCCCTCGATTCTTTGTACCTTCTCCAAAATGTGTCAAAAGAACACATGGATACCTTCCATATCCATTTCGAGGCTTGGGAAAACTTGATTCTTGCAAAATACAATAGAACACCAAAATGAAAAAAGGGGTCGTGGAAATAAAAGTGGTAGGCATCAAAGATATTTTTTCACTTTGCACTTCACTAACTTATTGTGATCTATAAAACCTTCAACTTAGGAACTTCTATAAACCACAACTTAAAACTATTGCTCTAATTTCAAATATTAAATGACAGATAAGCTAGTGAATGATTTACGTATGCTCTAGAACAAGAATTTACTGAAATAAATGAATTTAAACACACACATGCCAAGGAATTTTATCCTGGAAACCCCCAGTGAGAGGGAAAACTAGTTGGGAAGTGAAACTACTCTTTCTTATTTTTTTTAACTGGCCAATTCAATATTTATGGAGATAAAAATTTTACAATAAGTGAGAAAGGAAATTGACAATGTGTCACACTTCCTCCCAACATGCTTAGGAAGCATCATGCTTCTCGTATCTAGCTTCGTTAGGAAGTCCACTTTTGTTTTATTTAACTCTATTTGGTGGTATTTTTTTACATTTTATAATTAGTTCCTCCTATCCAAAAGGGAGTATTTGCAATCAGCATTGGATCACGAAATCAAAACGTGCGTACATTCTTCAACTAACATCATAAATGGTATTCCTCATTGGCCTATCACCCTCTATCAGTTTTCTTAATTTGTTAAGAATTTGGTGAAACACATTTATGCATAGACAAGGAAAGAAGGGGTAATTTATGTGGATCTCGATGATTATTGGTTGTGATTTTGATGTATTGTCTAGAATTTAAGCGGGATAAAGTTGATTATATGAAAAAATCAAATGAACCTTACAAATACTTTAGACAATTGTTCTTCATGTAAAATATGGATCACACATTCCAATGCATTCCTTCAAATATGAGGTTTATATTCATGGAATCCCAAGAACACAGTATTTTACACAAACATTGAGAATTCAAACACAAAATCTCAACAAAATGCTAATAATCTATGATTAAATGCACTCCAAATACACTCAGAACTAACAAAGATCTTATATTAAACAGATGCAAATTGATTTTAAAACCATTTACCACATTATGAAGGAAAGCTCCATCAATCATGTAATTAAGAACTAAATTGTCACTATTTTAAATAAGGCTTTATATAATTTAGTGAGATTAATTATCATAAGATTGCAATAGAAATATAGATAATCGATTTAAATTAATTCATCTTAAACAAAGTAGCGAAGATTCGTGAAAATACACACATATTAATTCAAATAATTCCAATTCTTCAATAAGGGAACATAGTAATTATGACCTCAATATTTTCCAATGGTTGTATAGTTCAACCATCTTGGTGAGAAGGTTTTGGAACAAATGAGCAACTCAAGTTTCTCAAATTCATTCAATTTCAACAAGCACAAACAAAGTTCTCTCCTTTTTCTCTAAATCTTAGAAAACTTTAACCGCCCTTTATGGGAGAGTATTCTCATCGCATTTATACATTTTTAATCACTCATTCACTTTTCATTTTCCCATAAAAATCATTAATGTATAGAGCATATTCTTCTTCTCACCTTACAGATTTAATATGTTTTTTTTTGTTGCGCAGTGGAGAAATTATGAGTTACTCCCACTATGTCATTCCTTTTTGCATTTGTTTAATTGTTTCTCCCTTTTGGTGGGAAAAGAAACCCTTTTGATAGTTTTTAGGCGCCTCCATATGGCTTGATGTGATATGCAAATCCCTTTCACCTTTTGAGGATCAATCTCGAACAACACACACTCATGTTCGTGTCTTTCTGGGTTGAATACTTTTCCATAAATTGTGTCACATCAATCTAGATATATTTCATTTTCTCAATGCCAATCTCTTTCAGATTTATTTCCTTTATGTGAGCATGTGAAAAATCATTCTTCATTTGATGGTAATGGTTTGAACCGATTCACTCATTTGTACCATCTTCATTATAGATTGATTTACTTCTTTATTGGTATACATCCTCCCATTTTCAGACTTGAAAACCTTTTGCAAGGATTTCTATTTGTGTAATGGAAAGAGTAGCTATGGAAACTATCTTGAAATAAATATCCTCGAAGCTTTAAATCAAATCTTCTATTTAACAGCCCCGGATGAAGCATTTTCAGGATCTATTTGAAATTGCTGACACAGGGGATAACAAAGGGCCCCCTGACATATTGAGAAGTTAGGATTTCCCTCATTTTGAGATTGATCAAGATCAATCCTGTTTTCTCAACTTTCTATTCGATGTACTATCACCTATTCCATTTAGAGTACCGTAAATCTCTAGAAGATATGAAGAAATTTAGGATTGAGAGGAGGCATTCTATGACTTGATTGATAAAGTTCCCTCCATTTCTCACAAGGTAGAATACTTGAACAGTGAGTCATTTCTCTAGAAGAAGTTTGAGAAATATGTGTGCTACATCATCAATCCATATAACCATCACCATCATTAAGAAGAAAGAGGTGGGAATCAAGCTCTTAGCCTCTAATTCTTATTTTGGATGAGGAAGAAGCAGAGCCTTCATCTCCTCATCATTCCAAGGACTCGATTTCTATTATCAAGTAAGGAAAGGGAAATTTATCTCTCTAACCTTCCATTCATCCAGTGTAGTGGGCTCCCTTGATGGAGAAAAAATTATCAGGACCTCTTTCTGTTCCTCTCGCCAAGAGAGTTTCCACCTTTACGAGGAGGCATTGGGATGAGTCTAGTTTGAAATCCCTTATTCTACTAAGTCCCAAGGGTGTAATACTCACTCTTCCATCCACTCCAGGATGTTCCCCTTCAATCTACTCCTAAAAATCTACTCCTTTTAAGGAAAAATGGAAGATGACATTCGTATAGGTGGTTTGGATCTTGGACTAGGTATCATCTTACCAGAAGAAGATGGAGCTGAGGAATATCATGGATGGCCCCATGATGACTATTAAATCATTGATGGATATGGGGATGTCTCAAAAAAATTCTCAGGTCAATTTTATTTTTTTCATACAAATCAAGGCTCAAGTGAATTTATACCAAGGAAAAATAGGTTGTTAAACAAAATTCCCCCACTTTCACGAGAAAAATAGTAGGGGATAACTAAATGATTTTATTTTCTAAGTTTACCTTTTTGATGTAATTTATGAGAATTTATATATCTTTCATGGGAAGGGGACCCTATATAATCCTGATTTTTCTTATCGAGTATTCATATTTGTAGCCTTTAGGACCCAAGATTGCATTCGGATCCATCAAACATTGAGTCCTATACCTCTTTGTTTGGTACTTTTTATGGTCGTATCCACTTTGTAAAACATGTGGAGACCTCGTGTAGCTTTCAGAGCTTCTCCTTCTCTCTCCTTTTGAATTTATGCCTTGTTGACATGTGGAGACCTATGAGCTCTCCTTCTTTATCTTGAATTTGTAACCCATTTGGGCTACCTTGCAAAGTGCTTTAGCCATGTGGTCAAATCTCACTTCTTCAAGGCCCTCGATTCTTTGTACCTTCTCCAAAATGTGTCAAAAGAACACATGGATACCTTCCATATCCATTTCGAGGCTTGGGAAAACTTGATTCTTGCAAAATACAATAGAACACCAAAATGAAAAAAGGGGTCAGGAAATAAAAGTGGTAGGCATCAAAGATATTTTTTCACTTTGCACTTCACTAACTTATTGTGATCTATAAAACCTTCAACTTAGGAACTTCTATAAACCACAACTTAAAACTATTGCTCTAATTTCAAATATTAAATGTGAGATAAGCTAGTGAATGATTTACGTATGCTCTAGAACAAGAATTTACTGAAATAAATGAATTTAAACACACACATGCCAAGGAATTTTATCCAGAAACCCCAAAGTGAGAGGAAAACTAGTTGGGAAGTGAAACTACTCTTTCTTATTTTTTTAATCGCCAATTCAATATTTATGGAGATAAAAATTTTACAATAAGTGAGAAAGGAAATTGACAATGTGTCACACTTCCTCCCAACATGCTTAGGAAGCATCATGCTTCTCGTATCTAGCTTCACTGTTAGGAAGTCCACTTTTGTTTTATTTAACTCTATTTGGTGGTATTTTTTTACATTTTATAATTAGTTCCTCCTATCCAAAAGGGAGTATTTGCAATCAGCATTGGATCACGAAATCAAAACGTGCGTACATTCTTCAACTAACATCATAAACAGGTATTCCTCATTGGCCTATCACCCTCTATCAGTTTTCTTAATTTGTTAAGAATTTGGTGAAACACATTTATGCATAGACAAGGAAAGAAGGGGTAATTTATGTGGATCTAATGATTATTGGTTGTGATTTTGATGTATTGTCTAGAATTTAAGCAGGATAAAGTTGATTATATGAAAAAAATCAAATGAACCTTACAAATACATTAGACAATTGTTCTTCATGTAAAATATGGATCACACATTCAATGCATTCCTTCAAATATGAGGTTTATATTCATGGAATCCCAAGAACACAAAAGTATTTTACACAAACTTTGAGAATTCAAACACAAAATCTCAACAAAATGCTAATAATCTATGATTAAATGCACTCCAAATACACTCAGGAACTAACAAAGATCTTAGATCAAACAGATACAAATTGATTTTAAAACCATTTACCACATTATGAAGGAAAGCTCCATCAATCATGTAATTACAGTTACTAAATTGTCACTATTTTAAATAAGGCTTTATGTAATTTAGAGAGATTAATTATCATAAGATTGCAATAGAAATGTAGATAATCGATTCAAATTAATTCATCTTAAACAAAGTAGCAATATCGTGAAAATACACATAGATTAATTCAAATAACTCCAATTCTTCAATAAGGGGACATAATAATTATGACCTCAATATTTTCCAATGGATGTATAGTGCAACCATCTTGGTGAGAAGGTTTTGGAACAAATGAGCAACTCAAGTTTCTCAAATTCATTCAATTTCAGCAAGTACAAATAGGTTCTCTCCTTTTTTCTCTAAATCTTAGAAAATTTTAACCCCCCTTTATGCGAGAGTATTCTCATGCATTTATACATTTTCAATCACTCATTCACTTTTCATTTTCCCCCAAAATCATTAATGTATAGAGCATATTCTTCTTCTCACCTTGAGTTTAATATGTTTTTTTTGTTGCAGGTGGAGGAATTATGAGTTACTCCCATTATGTCATTCCTTTTTGCATTTTTTTAATTGTTTCTCCCTTTTGGTGGGAAAAGAAACCCCTTTTGATAGTTTTTAGGTGCCTCCATATGGCTTGATGTGACATGCAAATCCATTTCACCTTTTGAGGATCAATCTTGAACAACACACACTCATGTTTGTGTCTTTCTAGGTTGAATACTTTTCCATAAATTGTGTCACATCAGTCTAGATATATTTCATTTTCTCAATGCCAATCTCTTTCATATTTATTTCCTTTATGTGAGCTGAGTGAAAAATCATTCTTCATTTGATGGTAATGGTTTGAACAGTTCACTCATTTGTACCATCTTCATTATAGATTGATTTACTTCTTTATTGGTATATATCCTCCCATTTTCAGACTTGAAAACATTTTGCAAGGCTTTCTATTGGTGTAATGGAAAGAGTAGCTATGGAAACTATCTTGAAATACATATCCTCGAAGCTTAAATCAAATCTTCTATTTAACGAGAGCCCGAGATGAAGCATTTTTAGGGATCTATTTGAAATTGCTGACATAGGGGATAACAAAGGGCCCCTGACATATTGAGAAGTTAGGATTTAACTCATTTTGAGATTGATCAAGATCAATCTTGTTTTCTCAACTTTCTATTCGATGTACTATCACCTATTCCATTTAGAGCACCGAAATCTCTAGAAGATATGAAGAAATTTAGGATTGAGAGGAGGCATTCTAAGACTTCAATTGATAAAGTTCCCTCCATTTCTCATAAAGTAGAATAATTGGAGCAGTGAATCATTTCTCTAGAAGAAGTTTGAGAAATATGTGTGCTACATCATCAATCCATATAACCATCACCATCATCAAGAAGAAAGAGGGGGGAATCAATCTCTTAGCCTCTAATTCTTATTTTCGATGAGGAAGAAGCGAGCCTTCATCTCCTCATCATTCCAGGACTCGAGTTTCTATTATCAAGTAAGGAAAGGGAAATTTTTCTCTCTAACCTTCCATTCATCTAGTGTAGTGGGCTCCCTTGATGGAGCAAAAATTATCAAGACCTTTTCTTCCTCTGCCAAGAGAGTTTCCACCTTTACGAGGAGGCATTGGGATGAGTCTAGTTTGAAATCCCTTATTCTACTAAGTCCCAAGGGTGTAATACTCACTCTTCCATCCACTCCAGATGTTCCCCTTCAATCTACTCCTAAAAAATCTACTCCTTTTAAGGAAAAATGGAAGATGACATTCTGTATAGGTGGTTTGGATCTTCTGGACTAGGTATCATCTTACCATAAGAAGATAGAGTGAGGAATATCATGGATGGCCCAATGATGACTATTTAATCATTAATGGATATGAGGTTGTCTCAAAAAATTTCGAGGTCAATTTTATTTTTTCATACAAATCAAGGCTCAAGTGAATTTATACCAAGGAAAAATAGGTTGTTAAACAAAATTCCCCCACTTTCACGAGAAAAAATAGTAGGGGATAACTAAATGATTTTATTTTCTAAGTTTACCTTTTGATGTAATTTATGAGAATTTATATATCTTTCATGGGAAGGGGACCCTATATAATCCTAATTTTTCTTATCGGTATTCATATTTGTATCCTTTAGGACCCAAGATTGCATTTAGATCCATCAAACATTGAGTCATATACCTCTTTGTTTGGTACTTTTTATGATCGTATCCACTTTGTAAAACATGTGGAGACCTCGTGTAGCTTTCGGGCTTCTCCTTCTCTCTCCTTTTGAATTTATGCCTTGGTGACATGTGGAGACCGTGAGCTCTCCTTCTTTATCTTGAATTTGTAACCCATTTGGGCTACCTTGCAGTTCTTTAGCCATGTGGTCAAATCTCACTTCTTCAAGGCCCTCGATTCTTTGTACCTTCTCCAAAATGTGTCAAAAGAACACATGGATACCTTCCATATCCATTTCGAGGCTTGGGAAAACTTGATTCTTGCAAAATACAATAGAACACCAAAATGAAAAAGGGTTCGGGGACATAAAAGTGGTAGGCATCAAAGATATTTTTCACTTTGCACTTCACTAACTTATTGTGATCTATAAAACCTTCAACTTAGGAACTTCTATAAACCACAACTTAAAACTATTGCTCTAATTTCAAATATTAAATGACAGATAAGCTAGTGAATGATTTACGTATGCTCTAGAACTAGAATTTACTGAAATAAATGAATTTAAACACACACATGCCAAGGAATTTTATCCTCAGAAACCCTAGTGAGAGGAAAACTAGTTGGGAAGTGAAACTACTCTTTCTTATTTTTTTAGCTGGCCAATTCAATATTTATGGAGATAAAAATTTTACAATAAGTGAGAAAGGAAATTGACAATGTGTCACACTTCCTCCCAACAAATTGATTGTTTTTATCAAGTTATTTCTTCTACAACTCAATTCAAGCACTAGAAAACTCTTGCTCTTACTCCGATGAATTCTCTTACTTCTTATGCTCTATTCCTCTTTTCCTCCCAAGCACCGAGAGAATGTGAAAGGTCATGGAAGGAAGGGACAAATTTGAATGATTCAAATCCGCATCCATTCATGGTTCTATTTTTTTCCATCAAAAGTGACAATACTACCACCCTATATAGACCAACGATCACATGAATGTTACCCTGATTAGGAGATGGTTACAAGACCACCACCGGGGTAGGTAGTGGTTTTGCAACCGACACTTTGCATAAGGTGGAATTTCTATTAAAATACAAACAAAACCTTCTTTTCTCCCTTTTTTTTACTTTTTCCTTCTTGGTGTTGATTGATCTAATGAATTAGAGTCATTTTGGATCCCTATGGATCACACCTCCCCTATTTATGAGGCTTTTGGTCCCATAAAATCTTAGTGGGGAGTAGATGAGGAAATAATTTCCTCACTTGCTCCTTCGAATACCGCAAGTCTTCCTTGGTGTCTTCCCTTTCAATCCAACCTACCAAGACTCCTACGGACCTCTTCTCATCTCTCTGACCTTCTGCTGCAACACTACATCCTCCTCCAATTCTCCTCATGATTCCAAGACATAATCCTCAATGGAAGGTAACAGTTGTAATCCTTCATCTTCATCAAGCATGGATGGCTCATATAGGTGTAAATTCTCATAATTCACTACTGAGTACATCTGCATAAATGGTGGAAAATCAAGCCAAAAGTAATTTTCTCCAACCTGCTCCAATATGGTAAATGGTCCATATCATAGTGGCTTGAGATTCCATACTGGCCTTGTAGTCTCTCCTTTCTCAAGTAAAGCCAAAATTTGTCTCCAACATGAAGCTTATGCTCTCTCATCTATCGGTCATGTCTAGTGTTGTACTTTGCTTGTGATTTCTCCAATTGTTCTTTATCTTTGAGATGGATTTGTCAGATCCTCTCAATGAATTTTTTTCTCTAGTCACCTTTGTGTCCCATGTATCCTCCTCATCCTATTACCCGAACTTCTATGTCAATGATTTGTAGGTCGATATCCCAAGCATGCTTCAAATAGTGACTTCATAGTGGATGTGTGTACTTCTTGGTTGTAGGAATGTTAAATGTAGGCTAAGGAATTATCTCAAGTCCTTGGGTATTTTCTATTATACCCTCTAATCAACTATATGAAAGTATTGTTCACCACCTCTATCTATCCATATGTCATGGATGGAAATTTTCTCTCCTTTGTAGCTTAGTATCCATCTTGTCCCATAAAGTAGTCCAAAACTTCCCCAAGAACCTGAAATCCCCTTCAAAAACAATAGACTTTAGCAAGCCAAAATTCACCCATAAATTAGAAAAGAAAATATTTTCTACCTCATGCACTTTTACTATCTTTTTACATGCCACAAGAATACACATCATACTAAATCTATCAAAAACAACATAGAAATAGTCATGGCCATGTTTAGACATAGGTAATCTTCCTACAAAATCCATAGCAATTTCCTCCCATGGGCAGAGTAGTTGGTAAGGGAATATACAAACCCTCCTTAATCATAAGCTTGTTGGTACAAAAAAATTTACATCCACGTATAAATTTTGATAATTATTATTACATATTGGGCCAATACAAGTACCTTTGCAAGTGGGATATGGTATTACTAACACCAAAATTTCCCACTACTTTGAGTATATGCTTCCCTCATCAATAGAATTCTTTCTTCTTTCGGCACATAAATCTCCCCCCATCAGTAGAGCAACTCGTCTTTGAGATAACAATCTTCAATCCCCATCCTTTCAGTCCCTTGGGACTGCAGCTTCTGAAATCTCACCCAAAATTATTTGTTCTGGGAATATGCCTCTCCATAAGTTTCCTTCATGAAGGGATTGATTTGATAGATAGTGTACAAGAAGGAAATTTTCTCCTTTGTAGGTGGCCTAGACAACATGTTTTCCACAAAGTTTGTACTACCCTTATTGTATTTGATAACCGGATGGAACCGCTAAAGGAACCCCATCCATTTATAGTGCCTTGTCTATTACAATTTAGACCGTGCTTGCAAATACTAGAGAGGTTTGTGGTAATTGTGCACAATAGTTTCCTTACCCAAAAATAATTCTTTCATTTCTTAATGTCCTGAACTAGTGCATACATTTCCTTATCATATACTAAATATCCTCTAACTACTGAAGTAAAGGTCTCAAAATGATAACAGACTGGCTTACCTCCTTATAGAAACATTATGCCCATAGTATAGTCACTAACATATGTCTCTACTTCAAAGGTCTTCTACAAGATAGGAAGATAAAGTAATGGAGCATGAATAATATTGTATTTCAATAACTCAAAGGATTTATCGTGTTCCTTACCCCAGTCAAAACCCTTACTCTTTGTGACCACTATGTGTAGAGGTGATGTAATTGTGGAGAAGCCCAAAATGAAATTCCACATGTACTGTACTACTCCCACAAAACTCCTAGTCTTCATGGATCCTATTGGTGTTGGCCATTTGTTGATAGCTTCAACTTTCTTCAAATCCACTAATATATCACCTCCTCTAATCACATGCCGAGATAGACAAGCTGACTATTTGGAAAATTTACTTTCTTCATATTTCATAGTAGTTGTTTCACCTTAAGACCTTGCGAGACTTGCTGCAAATGAGTTATATCTTCCTCCCATGTGGCACTAAAAATCAAGATATATCCAGATAAACAATGACACATAAATCTATGAAATCCCACATTACATTATTCATCAATCACATAAATGTAGCGGGTGCATTACATAAACCAAATGGAAGTACTAACCACTCATACAAACCTTGTTTTTCTTGAAGGAAGTTTTCCATATATCCTCCTCTTTTACTCGACTTAGTGATAACCTAGACTTGAGATCCAACTTCCTAAACAATTTGGCATGTTGAAGCTCGTCAAAGAGATCATCTATGGAGGAGATTGGATATATTTTTTTTGGTGATCTTGTTCAAAGTGTGGTAGTAGATGCACATTCTCCAAGATCCATCCTTCTTCAACACCATCACAATAGATGAACCACTTAGTGAGGTGCTCAGACATACCATACCCTAATCTAGTAATTCCTAGAGTTATTTATTTACTTCATTACTCTCCAACAAGTATTTCCTATACAATCGATGTTCGGTTGAAGGTATTATGGCAACAATGTGAGAATCTCATGCTCTACTTCCGTTTTGGTGGTATCACTTTGGGAGCCTGAAAAACTTCTTGAAAATACTAAATAATACTATCTCGAATCATGTTTTCCTGGTTATAAATCTATGAAATTTCTACCCCATATTTTTATCCTTTAACAAAATTAAGCAAAAATGATTATGATTTTTCTTAATAAGTTGTTTTACTTGGTTAGCACTCACCATAGTAACCCATTTCTTGTGTTGGTGTGCCCGGATGTTATAGCTAATTCCATCCTTCATCCATCTATATCGGTTCACCCTTCTCATAAATATAGCATCCCTTATATATAAGTAAGGACTCCCGAAAACAACATCAAATGTATCAAGTGGAATAACATGATTCCAATACATCAATATCTGGGATTTATCCCAAACTTGACATTACATATTTTTTTACCTAAATTTAAACACCATTCTTCACCCAACCCAAAGGATAAGGGTGTGGATGCTTGTAAGTCTCAAGACCAACCTTCATTACAACTACTTCAAAAATCAAGTTAGACAAAGAACCGGTATCAACCAAAGCATTTACCTTAGTTCTCTTGATATGGATTTTGATCTAGAATAGTCTAATCATATCCTCTTTCTGGTTGTCCATGTTGGTGGCCGTGTATCCAAGCCTCTCATCTACATCATAGTCATATTTGATTTCCACCTCCCTTTTTTTTTCTTTACTGTTGTCATGGACTTCTTTTAGTCTTTGGTTTAATTCTTCGGATATAACTTTGGATGAAAATTCCAACATGTAGTGTCAATATGACCATTGATATCACAGTTCTTACAAAAATCTTGTGATCTTTACAAGTATTTAAAGTAGTGACATGAGTTGTTTACCTTTCCCTTTCCACTTACCTTTATTACTTGTTTTCCCATGTTATTTATTCTCTTGATTTTTGACTACTTTTCCTTTGGCTCTTCTTCTCCTTGCTTCTTCTCATCATCTACATAGTAAACTTTGAACACATGACTCATTGATATCTTTCAGCTTCATGGAGATGAATTTTTTTTGAAGGCAAGTATAAAGTCCTCCCAAGTACTTATTCAAAATTTCCTCATCCTCCAAGTGTAATTTCACAAACAGGGATGGAAGCCTGTATATTTTATTAATGTGAAATTGATTAACCATTACAATGGAGTGCTACAATATTTATACATATTGGACAGCAATGTGCAGACAAACAAATATGTTGCACAGGTAAAACCATACTTACAACTACTTCCAATAATACATCCGGGAAGCATATACATTGTTATAATAAATGTAACAATTATCCCTATGAAACAAAAAGACAAGTATGGTTTAAAACCATATAACAACTTACAATTATTTTATGGTTTATAATATAACCATATAATATGATTATTTAATTAATAAAATAAATTAAATAATAAATCATATAATGCATAATTAATATTTTATCCTAACATTCCCCCCTTAATTGTGCATTGTCTGAAGAGATGAGGAGAGGAAATCTCTGAACAACTCGAACTTGTCACGTGCAAGTGACTTTGTGAAAATATCTGCTCGTTGTTCAGCAGTTGGAAAAAATTGAAGTTGGATGTTGTGCTTCAACACATGTTCACGTATGAAATGAACCTGAACCTCAATGTGCTTTGTTCTCTCATGAAAAACTGGATTGCGAACAAGTTTGAGAACACCTTCATTGTCAACATACATGGTGGTCAGTTTTTCCTGTGGTATTCCAAGTCTTCTTAGTATGTGACTTAGCCAAATCACTTCATGAACGGCTTCTCCTGAACGATACTTGGCTTCAATGGAAGAGTGAGAAACAAAGTGTTGTTTCTTACTTCCCCATGATATTGGTCAGATCCCATAAAGAATACAAATCCAGAAGTGGATTTTCCGTCATCAATGTTTCCTACATGATCAGAATCCGAATATCCAGGACAAGAAGAAGTTGTCATTCTTCTTGTATTCTAGATAAAGATCCACTAATCCTTTGAGATATCTCAAAATGCACCTTTCTACTTTCCAATGACAAACTTTGGGTTCCTGCATGAACACGAAGATAACTTACTACAAAGCTGATATCTGGTCTAATGTAGGTCAAGTAAATGAGACTCCCAATCAACTGCCGATAGAGAGTGGCACTTACCTCAGGAGATGGATATGAATGAGATAACTATAATCTATTCTCCATGGGTGTAGAAATTGGTGTGCAATCCATCATCCTAAACTTCTCGAGCGTAGTCTTGGTATATTTCATCTGAGAAACAAAAATATGATTCTCTTTCTGCCACACTTCTAATCCAAGACAATAGTGCATTAGCTCGAGATCGATCATGTCGAACGATCGATTAAGATCTTTCTTTGTTGCATCGATCATCCTCTTTGAACTTCCAAAGTGATGACTAGATAAATCGACATAGACAACAACAATCACCATCTCCCCCCCTTTCTTTTTGAGGTAGAGATTGGGATCGTATGGATTTCTAACAAATCCATGTTGTACGAGATGCTCATCAATCTTGATGTACCATGCCCGGGTGTCTGTTTGAGGCCATATAGAGATTTCTGAGTCTGCATACCTTTGTTTCTTGACCAGATACAACATATCCCTCGGGTTGAGTCATGTAGACTTCTTCTTGTAAATCTCCGTTTAGGAAGGCACTTTTACGTCCATTTGGTGAACTTTCCATCAAAAGAAACTAGAGCAAAGATGTGCAGGATAGGATCATTTGAATAATGAAATAATATTGATAAAGAAGATCGAAAAACATACACACAATACATGGCTAATAAATAGCCAATTATAAATAGCAAAACAACCTCCTAAAATTTAGGAGTGGTTGTAAAATACAATAAACTAATACTAAATACGTGAAGTTGTTTACAACAACTTCACATATAATACCAGGTAATAATTTGTTGTTCCTTAACAAATAACAATATAATGTTTACACTATAATATTTCCAACATACACCCCCTTAGTGTGAACATTGGGTGAAGTGTAGTTGAAACTAGAATCATATGCCTACGCATATTTTAGGTCTACATCTTGCTCTCTCTCCTGGACACCAGCTTCCCTCCTATACAAGTTGTTTCATTGGTGACACCTTCCACGCCACATCACAACACTTCAAGAGAACATATAGGAATACTTGCATGTACCAAGCAACCACACACAAACTGTTGCTCTTTATTCTGCACACTAGATAAAATAAACACACAACTGGAAATAAATATGTCACCACCACAAAATACAACCTCGTCGTTGGCGACTAACGAGAGGTGCTGAGTAGCCTCCATCCTCCATTTCCTCCTACCTCCAGTTTGGTTATTTTTAGAAGAGATAATCTTCATCGCTAGGGCAAGAAAGTTCTTCATCAGTTGCATAATCTTCCCAGTCAGTTTCTTCTTCAACAATATAAGCCTTTTGATCAATCTTATCATCCAGTAGATCTTGTGCCCGCTTTTTACAATTTAAAATCACATGTCCCACTTCTTTACAATAGTAACATTTGATTTGTCCCTTTGTAGGAATGTGCTTTGAATTGTACTTACCCTTCTTTGATGATGTACTAGCTTTATTGTGTACATATAAAACCTCTTCTTCTGGTTCTGAAGGTTCATTATGATCAAGAAGAGTAGAAACTACTCCTTCTAAACCAATTTTAATCTTTCTCAAAGTAAAAACCATATGAGACATTTTTTTAGGCAAACTATTCAAAAGAATTGCTTTGGCATCATCATCTTTTACCTTCTCATTAATACCTGCAAGCTGATTGAGAAGAGAGCGGAACTTGCTGATGTGTTCTGCCATTTTTATATTGTCATCCATTTTTAACCCATATAATTTTTGCTTCAGTGTTGTCTTTGCACTTTCTGCTTCAGATCCAAACAGTTTATTTAATGTCTCCCAGATTTCCTTTGCAGACTTTGTGAAGTCTACGTGGTGCAGGTACGCTTTAGACAAACCGAGACCAATAGTTCCCAAGGCCTTTTGATCCTTGATATTCCACTTCGTGAGATCTGTTGGATTTGTTGGTGTTGTCACATTTGGTTTGACCACATCCCACAAATATTTTTCAATCAAAGTCAGCTGCATTTGGATTCGCCAAGTGTGAAAATCACGTCCTTCGAATTTCTCAACGAGACTCAATTTCTCCATTTTTTTAATATTTTCCCTCACGTTGACGAGTGTCGGTTTCAACCGAAAATGCACCCTCTTATAA
Source organism: Taxus wallichiana var. yunnanensis (assembly GCA_018340775.1). NCBI lineage: Eukaryota > Viridiplantae > Streptophyta > Pinopsida > Cupressales > Taxaceae > Taxus > Taxus wallichiana. The sequence continues at coordinate 31,809,422 of CM031233.1, forward strand.
ACACAATAATATGACGATACTGAAGACAACTTAGACAATTTAAAAAGTAATAAAAGAAAATTACTTTTTAAATATTATAAACAACATGACGTTTAACATAATAAATCTTGACCCAACATTTAATGACACTCAATGAAATAAACCATATACAATCAAAACCTTCTGAAGATGGATGCGCAGCCTGTTAATAAAGTGTCAGATCTGGTAGGGACGTGTGTAAAATAGAAGAAATACCACCGAGACGTTTTCAATTTTGACAGGCCGTGAATACTTCAAAACAATTTCCAAATTCTTTGTCACACATTGGTAATGCTGAGCTTGGACGTTTTATCTTCACCTTCACGGCTTTCCAAACTACTCAATTTAATGCACTCCAATGTCTGCTCCAGCGATGCGCATTAAGACTCAACAGGTGTGGCGTAGATATTCCTTAATTCGCATTAGTTGGATGTGACTGTTCCTTAATTCGCATTGGCTTTATAAACCGAGTCATTGTTCCTTAGTGCACAATTATGTTATATTCTCCAAGCGTGTGGGCACGGCATCTCCACTCCCACGGCAGGTGTTCTCCGAGGACCCGACACCTCCCACACGGAAATGGGTGAGAAATGCATTCTCTCAAACATGCATTATCGTGTGTTGCCTCCCTGTGACTTTGTCTCTGATAGATCAACCTGGCTCTGATAGCATATGACAGGATAGGATCAGAATAATCAAATAATATTGATATTCATTAACATACACAATACATGGCTAATAAATAGCCAAACAAATAGTAAAAACAACCTCCTATAATTTAGGAGTGGTTGTAAACAACAAGCTAAATACGTGAAGTTGTTTACAACAACTTCACATATAATACCAGGTAATAATTTGTTGTTCCACAACAAATAACAATATAATGTTTACACTATAATATTCCCAACAAGATCATCCCGATCGTTTTGATCTTATCTGTGGGAGAAAATGTCTCCTCATAGTAATGCCTTCTTTTGTGCGTGCCCCTTTGCTACAAGTCTTTCTTTGTACTTGTCCACTATCCCATCTGCTTTGTACTTAGTTTTGAATATCCATCTGCATCCAATGGGTTTCTTCCCTGGTGGAAGATCAACAAGCTACCAAGTGTTATTCTTCATCACTGATTGATATTCCCAACAGAATCCATGGAATCTTTCCAAGATTTTGATCGTAGGGCTTCCTGGACTATAGAGGGCTCATCTGATTCAATAAATCTACTCATCAAAGCAAAGTTAACTTCTTCTCTTGCTTTACTTTGTGAGTCCGTGGTCCAGGGGTGGATGTATCCGGTGGAGCATCCAATCTTGCATCTCGTAATGTACTTGTACACCATTTAGGCATACTCGAAGGCTGTTCCCATGGGTCATGGTTCTATCGATCAACACCATCATCCCCATCATCACTTTTATCTTCTTCGAGGGAACATTAGCTTCAATTTTTACAACTTAGGTGAAAAATCTACATCATGTGAGTCGGAGGAGGAGTCTCTGCTTCCTTCTTCTCAAAAAACTCAACATCTTCTTGGTGTAGACTTTTACGGTCTTAGGATCCATCAATCTATACCCAAGAGTCTCTTCATTGTACTCCAATGAAGATGATTTTTTGTGACTTCATGTCTAATTTATTTCTATTTTGTTTGGTTATGTGCATGTTTTCTTTGCACCTAAATACTCGAGGTGTGCAATGGATGGTTTCCTTTTTTACCATGCTTCTTGTGGTGTAATTCCATCAAGAGCGAACAGGTGCTCTGTTCAACAAATACACTATTGTCTTTTTGCTTCTACGCCCAAAATGTTTTGCAAGTCGGAATCATCGATCATGCATCGCACCATTTCCATGATGGTATGATTTCTTCTCTCAACAACACCATTTTGCTGCGGTGTGTGCGGAGGAGGCATTTTTCGGCGAATCCGTGAGTTTGTAGGTAGTCTCTCGAACTCATCATTGGTGAATTCCCCCTTGATCGAGCGGAGAGTTCGATTGGTGACCAGTTTATTTTCAATCGCTACTTTGAACTTTTGAAGGTGTCAAATGCTTCACTTTTCTTGCAAAGACAAAAAATCCACATTTTCCGTGAATAGTCATCAACACAAAGCATGAAGTACTGGAACCCAGTATGACTTGGCTGCAGTGGACCACAAAGATTGGTATGAACCAGGTCAAGTTTACCATGAGCTCGGAATGTACTCCTCTGGAATGAAACTCTATATTGTTTCTGTTAGCGGTGAGGACACTTGTCTCGTATCCTTCTAAAGAGATGGTAGCCCATGTACCATATTACACCAACAGTGAAGTGTTTGAGATATTTAAAACTTACATGACTAAATCTCCGATGCCACAACTGGGCTGAGGTGGAGTTTTTAGCCACAAGTGCTTGATCGTCTTTGTGAATGAAATCAAGTTGAAACATGCGTCCCACATTGGAGGCTTTTGCAATTATTTTCGAGCCTCTAGATTTATCTTGAATCAAACACGTTTTCTTCTTTGGATTGACTATCAAAGTCAATTTTTAGGTTGTGATCTAGGAGTTGACTAACTGAATGAAGATTCTTTATCAACCAAGGGACATATAGGACATCTGATAGTCTGCATTTGTGTGAACCAAGGGGTAGAGAGATGTTCCCAATCCCCTGAACTATATATGAAGAATCATCTCCCAACGAAACATTATTTTTCGATGGCATGTCCCTCATTGAAATAAACCAGTCTCGTGGTTGGTCATGTCGAGTGGCTCCCTAATCAACATACTGACATCACTGATGTCGTGGTGGTTCTTGATCGAAAGCGGTGAACAAGAAGTCTTCATTCGATGATTGTTCTTGTTGCTCAAAGCAATATTACCTTCTTTGGTGAGGTCTTCTTTTCCAGTTCCCCTTTTTCTACCCGTGATAGTTGTTAGAATGTCCCTTGTAAGATTGTTGTTGTTGTGGTCTAGAGTTGCTTGATGAACCTTTCTTATAAGTGTTATACCAACAATCTTTTAAGTCATGTCCTCTTTTACAAATTGGACATTGCTTCTTCTATTGATTTTCCCCATGATACTGATTCTAATGTTGGGACTTCTGATAGGATTTAGGTTTTCCTTTACCTTTTCCTTTCCATTTTTGATGTGAAGACAGTGCCTGCTCCTCTTCATCATCCTTATTGTGCATTACTTCCTCTTGTTACAACAGGTTTACCAACTTGTCAAAACTAATTGTCGTATCTGACAAGTTTAGAGTTGTGAAAAAAATGTGGTAAGAAGAAGGGAGAGCTCTCAGAACAATGGGAATGAGAGATTCATCTTTGACCTCTTCTCCTAGGGCTAGAAGTGAAGCCCTCAACTCTACAACTCTTCTTAAGAAAGCTTCAATTTTCTCATTCTGCTTGAACTTCAATGTATGTAACTGACTCTGCAAATTTAGTATGACATTCTTGTTCTTGGCCTCATATATTGTGCTCAACTTATCCCACACTTCTTTTGTTGTTGTGGCATCTCGAATGTGGGCTTGCACATCGTCGGACACTCCAAACAAGATGATGAGTTTTGCTTTCTGATCTGCTCTATCAAACTGTCGTTGTTGTGTTGTATCAGTTGTTGATCTGGTTAGAGTACCAGTCACAACAGGCCAGATTTCTTCAAACTCAAGTTGTGTCTTTATTTTTGTCTTCCATGCAACATAGTTGTTTCCTCTGAGTAGTTGTGAATCCGGAAGAAAAAATTTGGGGGCATTGGTGCCCATTTTTCAGAGATCACTAACAGGGTTTGGCTCTTATCACTCCAAGTATTAGGTCTCCCAATCTATATACCGTCAGTCCGATATACCGAACCTTTCTATATACGCACCCTTCCGATATACCCGTCGGTACGTGGAAGAAGCTCACCCTTTCTATATACCCGGCGGTACGTGAAAGAGGCGTTAACATACGTGAAAGAATTCAATACGTGGTACCAAGACAGTATTGATGGGGTCTGTGCGATTATTGACACCGGCTCAAAGAAATATCCTCATACGCGTGCGTAACTTTGCTATATACTTGGATAATTTCTTAGTCCAGATTTATGTTGTGCAATCGTTCACAGATGGATGGGATGGTTCATAGTGTGTGCACTGTGACCTTATTACTCCCCGTCGATTTATAGGGACGATGCCCAGACGATGTTGTTGCAGCTATATTAGGTGTTAAGTGTAGTAGTAGTCACGATGGCTTTACCCAGTAAGTGCTTCCCAAAGGCACCGTATATACCAAACGCTGCGAATGAGATCTAGGATCTCGTGAGTGTTACAAAACCAATTTTTTTATTGTTTTTTTATTACAATTCTGCCAGTTTTTGAGCAGTTACAAAGTTTGCAGTTGACTATGGTAACCTAAAAATTAGTACAATATGTAGCAGTATACAATTTACATTCAAAAACTAGAAAATTTGAATGGCAGGCAAAAATTTCATTTCGCGAGTCTGGTGGCCTTCTCGAGCCCAATACGACCCTAAATGCTAAAAATGCAAAAAAAAGCAGGTGAAATGTAATTTTTAGATGGGTCTCCTTTTGCAAAAAATATCCGAAATGAAAAACCAGGCCGAATGGGAGAAAAAAAAAAATTACCCTAAATTAGGGATTCCTCCGCTAAATTTAGTTAGTTATAACTAAATTCAAATTTTTCCACTAAATTTGGTAAATTCACCAAATCTGCCGCTAAATTTCAAAAAATGGATTTTTGTGTGTTGGGGCAGGATTCGAACCCCACACCTCTCATTCCCAAGGTGCTTTCACTATCCAACTTGGCTCATATGGGCGCTTGGTAAACAAATGAAGCAAATAATATTTAATGAGTAAAATAAACGATCTGACCTGTTAAAAAAGAGGCGATTTGGAAGAGCTGAGTTGGATTCCACGTAGTCTAGGTGTTTTAGGGTTCCATTTTCTCACAAGTCGGATCTGAAACTTAATATTTGTTTTAGCTCTGTATCTCCTTATTTCTTTGACTTGTTTTGCACATAGGTTCAACTAGAGTTTCCACGCCATTTTTTATACTTTCTCACTTATATCTTTGTGCAAGCGGCTTATATCTCTTTTCACGTAGGTTCGACTGGAGTAGGATGGAGAAATGGTTGTTGTTTTCTTGTGTTGGTTTGTGCAGGCCGTGGTTACGCCTTTGTTTGCAGCTCGTGAGGATGCATGGGTCTCAGGGTCTCAAAAATGTGCAAACTATGTGCAGGTCGAGCCGCTTCTGATTGTATTCAGATCAAAAACTTCCAGAGTTAAGATCTTGTAAACAGCAGACAAGACAACTCCAGTGATAGGTGCCCCAGTCTCATCAGCGTAAGCTTTTCAAAGCTTATACAAGTGAATGTTCTAACTGGTCATCGAACAAAGACTTGATCTCGGCTCGGTGGGACAAAGCGGATAGGTGGTCTTGGAAGAACAAATGCATAGACATCCAAATATAGCAGCCTACTACAACTAACAGAGACTAATTGTTTTTTTTTTAATTTAGAGACAAAACCCCTATTGGGGAATATTTTTCTTTGTTTAAATTTCTATACCTGCAAAATTTTGCACAGTCTGCTAAGTGCACCAAAGTGTAAAAATATTTACATTCCAAACACTGGAATGAGGCGGGGACGTGGGAAGGCAGAGATGAGGTGGGAGGTTGCGGGAGGCTGAACAAGCTCTTTATTGCTGCATACTCTTCTCCAATATTCTCTATCTTTTTGCATTCTCTTTCCACTCCTTCACAGAGTCTAGATTCTCACTCTGGTACCAAATGTAATTTCACAAACAGGGACGGAAGCTTGTATATTTTATTAATGTGAAATTGATTAACCATTACAATGGAGTGCTGCAATATTTATACATATTGGACAGCAATGTGCAAACAAACAAATATGTTGCATAGGTAAAACCATACTTACAACTGCTTCCAATAATACATCCGGGAAGCATATACATTGTTATAATAAATGTAACAATTATCCCTGTGAAACAAAAAGACAAGTATGGTTTAAAACCATATAACAACTTACAATTATTTTATGTTTTATAATATAACCATATAATATGATTATTCAATTAATAAAATAAATTAAATAATAAATCATATAATGCATAATTAATATTTTATCCTAACACCAAGTCCATATTCAATAACATGGCCTACCTCTGAAACTCCATGGTATAGTCTACACACTTTCACTATAGCCTTGTCTAAAATATTGCCATTTAATCATTTGGTAAGTCTTGTGGCCAATATGATAGAAGTTAGCTCTAATTAATTATTTAAACTATTGACAATATTTCACAATAGAACATTTCTTCTTTTCACGGGTGACTAGATGGGTTTCCCACCAAACCGCAGTGTGTACCTCCATTTTGAGACGTGTAAAAGGTGATCCTCTATGCCTTAGTGACCTTATGAATGATAAAATAGAATTCTAATTGTTTTAACCATTTATCAAGAAATTCTACATCTACTTGTCATTTAAATCTCTTAATTTCAAATTTTGTTTCAAATTTAAAAGGAGCATGATCAAATTTTACCTTCTCTCTTGTAATTGAAGTCTCTTCTTCATGCTCATCTTCCTCCTCATTGTGGCTTATCCCCATGCAAATTTTTTTGGCTAGGCCTTGAACCACTAGTCCATGGATTATTTATTTATAGAATCCGTCTTCTACAAATCTGCAAGTTCTTATTGTCTTCTAAAAATCCTATCCATCATGGTCTCCAACATCTTGATTGTATAGACAAAGTTATCTTCCTCCATTGGTCCCCTGAATTCTCTATTTTCACTTCTTCATACAAATATCTAGATCTCAAGGTAAATCCTCTTCTCCTTTATATTTCTTCTTTGTCATACAAATCCAATCATGAATACCACAGTCCATGATACTTGTTAGATCTGATATCAAAATGATATGTAAAACCTTCAACTTTGGAACTTCTACAAACCACAATTTAAAACTATTGTTCTACTTTCAAATAGAAAATGACAGATGAGCTAGTGAATGATTTACTTATACTTTAGAACTAGAATTTGCAAAAATAAATGAATTTAAACACACACATGCCAAGGATTTTTATCCTGGAAACCCCAGTGAGAGGGAAAACTAGTTGGGAAGGGAAACTACTCTTTCTTCCCTTTTTTTATTGGCCAATTCAATATTTATGGAGATACAAATTTTACAATAAGTGAGAAAGGAAATTGACAATGTCTCACACTTCCTCCCAACTACTTGATTGTTTTGTTCTCAAGCTCTTTCTTCTACAACTCAATTCTAGCACTAGAAAAATCTTACACTTACTCCCATTAAGTATCTTTCTTCCAATGATCCATTGTTTTACTCCTCCTAGGTATTTATAGTCTCTCTCATGTCCTACCATGCACTGGAGAATGAGAAATGTTGTGTAAGGGAAGGGACAAATTAGGATGCCTCAAATCCACATCCATTCATGCTTCCATTTTATTTTTTTGGTTGAAAGTGGCAGAACCTCCGCCCTACGAAGACCGGTGATCATAGGACCACCACCCTAGCTAGGTGGTGGTTCTACAACTCTTGCTCCGCACATGTTTTGTAGTTCTATTAAAATACATAAATAACCTTATTTTATCCCTTTTCATTACTTTTTCCTTCTTGGTGTTGATTGGTCTAATGAGGTAGAGTCATTTTGGATCCCTATGGATCATATTGTCAAGATTACAACTTTGGCACAATTCATAGTCAATTTTTCACGGTGATTTTCGGGGGCAACATGACTATTATGTTCCTAGACTAAAAAAGAGGATTCACATCATAAACATAAGGTTTCCATTCACATTTAATATGATCATATATTTCAAGCATACATTTTTTACATGGGCGAACCAGTCAAATAAAAAAATTTGAAGACATATACTAGACAAAGAGCACTAGCAAACCCATCGCTGATTTTTGTAATAAACCCTTCATATTCCACTATGTCTTTTCATATTCCTCGTTGAAAATTCCTTTACAATATGGTGGAAATATTGTATACAAGATTTTATCAAGTAAGCGGCCTTTATCAATCCCACCTTTGAAGAATAACAACAAAAATATTTTAAAATCCCTTTGTTTGGACAACAAGGAAAATTGGGAAAGAATTCTTCCCCAAATTTAACCATAAATTCCCTCTTGAGGATCCTCTTGAAGGCCTAGTTACACTAATACTAGATCTTATTCCCATAGAAGAAGAAAGAGAAGAAGAAATGGATACACATGTACCATGGGGACAAAACATAGGAGTATTCCCCCACTTCATGAGTTACAGAGGATCAAGGAAAGACTTCCCCAAGTCTACACGGGATGGAAAAAAACACCTAGATGAGCACATAGTTGAATTTATCAATCATGTGGTGTGTTGAGAGTGTAACATGAGGAAGTGTCGGTTAGCTTTTTATGTAATTACTAGAAGATGCCACCATAGATTGGTTCTATCATTTAACTAGAAGATAAATCACTAATTGGGCATAAATGAAAACTAAATTCAAGTCTATATTCAAAACAATTTGAATATTTTCGTGTTTTTCTCACACAATGGTCTTAGTTGAAGGAACCAAATGGGACTATGATATATTTCATTTCCAGTTAATATACAATATTTCTAACTTTCAATAAATGGGATCCTCCCCATTCCCAAGAGGAGGGACTTAGTCCTAGAGTTTTGGTGTAAAACCCCATATTTGTCCCTTCACAAAATATTTCTCCAACACATATGTAAATAAAAATTATTTAATAGGAAAAATTATTGCAAAATGGTTAGGTGATAATCTATTGGATTGTGTCAAGTAAAGCGACCTTGATTTTCCAAGTGAAAGAATTTTTATATTGATAAATCTATGATGGCTTCATGTCCTTATTAAAATGATATAATAAACATATATTAATCCAAACTTTACCCTTAAGGGTTTTATTCTCAACGGATCTAGTGGATCTACATCATATCTTCTAAATATAATAACATTGAAGAGTTATTATATTGAAAGACTTTGATACCATATGCTACTTAGATGAGTTGTTAAGGAAGAATACTAAAATATTGTCTTGAGGCCCATAGTGGTTTTTGTGGTTGAAATTTAACTAGCTGAAAAAATTATAGGATGGGTTACTTCTAGCTCATGTTTGAACATGATTACATTGAGTAAATGCATAGATTTCAAAAATGTCAAGATGTTTTTCATTCCATACACATTACTACTTAATTCTTGCATCCTATTATAACACAATGGACCTTTTCAATGTGGATATTATATTTAAAAGGAAAATTTTCCCCCACTTTCACTAGTGGCCATTATTTTACTATCATGACCATTGAGTACTTCTAAAAGTGCATAAAGGCTATGCATTTAACCATGGTTCTAGGATCCGTCATTACAAAAATAATTTTAAATAATATATTTAATAGGTATGATGTCCCACAATTCATCATCTTTGATAATGGATCTTCATTTTAAACCGACGAGGTACATGAATTATGTGAAAAATTGAATGTTATCATATCAATCAAAAGAGAAGGGTTATCATCAAATCGAGTAATTATGTACATTTCACACTAAAAATATTTATCTAAAACAGATGGTCACTTTATAACCCTTATGAGTGAATTATAACTAACCTACGTAAATAAAAAAATTAGTCAAGTGGAAAAATTAATGTTGAATGGTTAACTAATGATATATTGGATTCTTATGAGGTAGTCAACCTTGATTTTCCAAATGAATGATTATGTTATATTAATAAACCTATGATGGATTCATATCCTTAGTAAAATGATATAATAAATAATATATTAAGTCAAACTTACCCCTGAAGGGGTTAATTATCAACATAGATGGAAACTCTACATCATATAATATAATTATGATATTAGTAAAGAGGTTTTATATTGAAATAATTTTGATGGTAATCTTCTCAAATGTGTTGATAAGGAATAATCCCAAAATATTCCTTTTGATGTCCACAGTAGTGTTTATGATGGAAACTTTGGTGGAAATTCTACCACCTAAAAAATATAGGATATGTTAATTTTGGCCCACACATGAACATGATTTTATTGATTAAGCGTAGATTTCAAACATGTCAAGAATTTTTTCTTATTATACACATTCCCATTCACTCCTTACATCTTATTGACACACCATGGCCACTTTGCATGTAGATATTATATTTGAGAGGAAATTTTACCCTTGCTTCCACCAATAGTAATACTTTTATTATTACAACCACTAAGTACTTCACTAAGTGGGTAGAGTTTATGCATTTAACCATAGTTTTAGGATTTTCATCAAAAATTCATTTTAAATAACATAATATATAGGTATTATGTCCCATAACTTATCATCTATAAAAATGTACGTTCATTTCAAAATAATGAGATACATGAATTTTATTGAAAAACCTAAATTTTTCATCAAATGTCTTCCTTATACCACCCTCAGGCCAATGTCCAAGTTGAGGCTACCAATAAAAATTTGAAATTTATTCTCCTCAAAACTATAAAATAAAATAAAAGAGATTGGAATTTGAAATTGTGTTGAGCATAATGGGATTACACTTATTCTATCTGCGCACCTATATGGCTAACACCATTTTACATAATCTTTGTTATGGAATGTGTATTTACCTTAGAAATGAATATCCACTGGTCTATGTATAACTCTTCAAAGTGTCCTATATGAAGATGAATATGGAAACATACGCTTAATACAATTATAAATTTTATATTGAAAAATGAATAAATATAATCATAATTACATATATTGAATGTGTCATAAATACAATAATAATGTCCACAAGCTCCCTATTTAAGTAGGTGACCTTTGATAAGGATTAGTAGTCACATAGATAAGAAAAATAGTGAGGGTCAAAAATTTAGACCAAAGTGGCTTAGTCCCCACCAAGTAACTAAAGACTTTAAAAATGGAGCATTTCATTTATCCATTTTGGAGGATAAGCGATTTAGAAAATATTTCAACTTTCTCCACCTCAAATGTTTTAGATATAAAACATTTCATACTCACACTTTCCTCATCACATTTTAAAAAAATCATTTTAGCATTTTCATTCTCTTTATATATTCCTTCTAATCAATTAATTTGATAATAACTCGAAATATTCATACATTGGAAAACATATCACATTCTTAAAATTATTAGATCTCATCTCATCTACTATCTTGTAGTTTACTTTATAGATTTTGTCTTCAAGTGAAAAATTGGTACCAATTGTGTTAAAACTTGGACATCATTTTCCTCTATAACCCACTTATTTAAGCCATTTATTACCTATATCTTAATCTATAATATTTGTGATGGTGATTCTTCCCTTTCATATTTCTCTCAAGGTAAAATCTCTAACATTGTTTACTTAGTTATTATTTCTTTCCGATATCGGTATTAGGTGATGAGAACTCACATCATAATGGTTGTCTACGTATGATATTGGGAGAATATATATCTTTGAAAAAATCAAAATGAAAAAAAAATCAAACTTTAATGAGACAAAAAAGCTTTGGGTGTGTAAAGAAAAATTCTCACATTTTACATCCATTTTAGTTTTGGTGATGAGTCAAACATTGTTGGAAATCGGGACACTAAGAGGGTGAATCAATGTAAATTTAAAATTTGAATTACAATTCAAAAACAAATTAATTTGTTTCAACTTGTTATGAAGAAGCAACCACACAATTCACATGTAATCAACAAGCAAAACACATCGAAGACATGCTTTAAAGTGAGAAACCCGGGATGGGAAAAAACCCATTGAACCAATGCACTATGTTGGACTGCTTTTCCAATGAAAGATTACAAAGGTTAGAAGTTTGTTAAGCAACCACTCAACATGAAGCACCAACTTCAATATGTGATCAAGAACCTACTTGACTCCTCTGCAAGATGAAACTTACATGAAAGCACCCACTTTCAAGTTTATGAAGCTATTATTTAGACTTGAATCCTACTTTTATCACTCATCTAACATAGTTGCTAAGATGACAAGATTATTATCCTAAATTTTCTCATACACCTACATACATCATCCACTAGTTTCAATACATTATCATCTCTTTCACCTTTTTAACCTTACACACAACTCTCAAATTCTTTAACAACATTTACATACACACACAAAATGCAATTTTAACAACAAGAGAGACTCATACACATGACTCTTCACCTAACTCCCTTGACCATACTTATAAGGAGGAGATGAATTGTCTTTATACAAAACTACCACCAGGTTTCATTCTTGCATATAACTTGTTAGTGCTTAATTTAATCTCACCCTTTTATCCAGTGTATGTGTTTGAGAAATTTTCTTTGACTAGTTCACCCATGTAAAAATGTATGCTTGAAGATATAATTGTGTTGAATTTGAATGAAAACCTTATGTTTAGGCCATGTATCCTCTTTTTGGTTGAGTAATGTGTTCATACCTAAAATTACACCCACTTAGGGCCAGAAAATTTTCAACATATGAGTTGAAGGACTTTAAGGATGACAGACTAGAAATGTACATTGTTTGTAGTTGGGGAAGAAGTCTAACAATTGTTTTTGAACCTGACCTTAAATGGACCAGGTGACACATGAAAAGGGGATGACATTCCTTACTTCTTTATGTCATGCCTTTGACCAAGGTGAGAGAGCTCATTGCAGCAGCATGTATTTGTAGAAAGGATAGATGTAGTAATAGTTTATTAGTCTTTTCTTTGGCAGTTAAGTACTAGTATTGGGTGAACATGGTCAATATATGCACTACTTAACTCCTACGAGTTGTCACACTAAGTAATGCAAATGTCACTTGAGCAGGACTCAGGCTACTCTAGACAGTGGAAAGTTATGTTTTCTCCTACATGGTTATGGAAGGATAAAGTGAAATTAAGGTTTACTTTTACTAATATGTGCAAATGATCATAACAAGATGGCTGACAAGACATTTATGTAGTATGATAAGACTCAAATTTTGTTTTATGAGGGTGGGAAATCACAAATTGGTAGATCTTCAAAAACGCTACTCACGAGAACTTGTTCAAACGCATATAATGCTCCAAATAGTAAAGAACAATTTACCATTTCATCACATTTTCACTTATAGAAATATTTTCCTTCATTGATACTCAATTAAGACAAATATTTCACACAATCCTCAAAACACTCAACAAAAAGGCTCATGCAAATATTTTGATGAAATGTTTCTTGCTTTTGATCATATATGCCTAAGATACACTCAAAATCTTACAAATATCCATCGACAAAATGATTTCAACAAGGATTTTATAATTGTATTCAATATTGTAAAGTAAAATCTCACAACACAATATCAAACAAATGACCAAAGATTAATCACTAAGGATAAGCCTAGTGTACTTCAAAGAAACAAGAAACATAGAATTACAGTGAAAAATGCAATAAATCAACTAAGTGTTCAATATTTGAAACCCAAAACATAGAAACTAAACCCATAGTTAGAAAAAATCATTTTCAAATCCACCAAATTATTGACAAGGGAACAACATAAATACTAATCTCAATGCCATTAATGACTATACATTGTAATCAACTTAACATTATGAATTTGAAAGAGTAGAAAAATGAAAGTGTACTTCTAGGAAATAGATAAACAATGTCATAGTAAATTATATCAAATTATTTTTCTTCACAAATAACATCATCGAACCCACCTAGTCTAAGGAAAAACCCCTCATAATACTTATAAAATCATTCTATTTAATTTTTCCCCCAAAATATCTACTTTAATCCTTTCTCCATGTAATTCAAAATCTATAGGATAAACATCTGCCAACTAAAAATATTCCCTTCTACTTGATTGGGCTAAGTGCAAAAGGGGAACCATGTAATGACACTTGGAAGAAACAAAAATATATTCTTTTGTTTTCTGGTGCACTCTACCTCTCCTTCTTTACTGCACTTGCTTCTCCTAGAGGCTTGATGTGAAATTTCCCCTACCCTATTCATGTACGCATCATACCTTTCAAACATTTGGGTCACGGCTTCTTCGTCGAGCCCAAAGTGATAGTTGAAGATTACTTCATGTTTCATACTTGTTTCATCAATTTCATTAAATATTGGTCTTTCTTTCTATGAATTCCTTATCAACTTATCAACGGTTGTTTAAATACCTACCCATTTACACATGAGAGCTATATCAAAAATTCAAGGATCTCATGTTTTTTCCATGACATGTTCTCTCGAAAACCTTGGTTAAATTGTCGAGTGTCCTCCATTATGATTCTTTCTCCGAGTGTCTATCCCAATCAAATTTTCCACCATAAAATGAAGATGATCAATAAAATATATTGTCTTATGTCTTACCCTATCAAGGATTTTGATAGAATTTGGTAAGGTTTCTATTATTAATTTGGCCATGTTGTAATACTCATGCTAACTACCCACATAATCGGGGCACACAATAAATTCCTCAACAACCAAGTCATCATCTAATTTTTTAATAGCCTCCATTTTAGGCAACTTTGTTAGTCCACATAAAATTTCTATCCTTGCATTTATCTATTAATGCCTTGGTTTTTTCTACCTTTTCATAGTTACAGGAATATCATCTTACAAAATTCAAGCTCATTGGTTCACCTCTAGAACCAAATCATTTTCCCATTTTATAGTCGCCTCTCCTCTTTAGTGATTTTTGGGACCTTAGTTTATCCTTCCTAGCAATTTCTAGTCAATTTTATGACTAAACTAGATAGTGCTTCATTCTTGGCCTTTAAGTCCCTTTTTTTTTCTTTAAACTCGTCAATCCTTTGGAACAATCCTTATACTATGCTACAAAAAAATTATACTTCATCTCTTCAATATAAGGTTTTCCAAGTGAAATAAAAGATAACTAAAATTAGATGGGCATGCTTCACATCGGGTATGCTAACCTTGGGAGTTGTAATATCTATAAATTTTTCTCCTATTTTTCTCAGGGATATCTTGGAGATAGTTTTTTCCTTTTTGGGTACTCTTGTTGGGGTGAGTAAATCCAAACTCTATAAATCATCATCATCAAGTCATATTTCCACCTTCTTCTTCCTTAGGAGAGTACTTTGATCCATTCTCTTATAGGAGACTCATGTTCGTCAAGTGATTGAAGAGTTGGAGTTACGAGGGGATAAGCTGTAAGGGCCTGGAGGAAATGAGAGTATTGACATACCTTACGTAATTGCAAGTACTAGATCCTTCTAAGAATCCAAACCTATAGCTCCATCTTGAATTTCAATCCCCTCCATAGGCTTAGGTTGACCTTCTATTTCTTCAACCGCTAGGGGTTGATGGTTTTCGAATTCCTTGTCTACCTATGCCAAATCATCATCTATTTTCTCACCAAGAAGCGTGAGTTCTTCACCTAGTCCTTGAGAGATAACTTCAGTCATGGAAATGTGAGCATCAAGAATCCTTGCATTCACTTGAATGTCATGAAGCATTTTTTGGCTATGACATTTGCAGTTTCTTCATGTGAGGCCTATACCAAAGCTTCTCGGCATTAGTTTCATCATGTTGTTGTGGACTATTTTAAATATTGTGTAGGAAAATATATGGTGGTTATTCCTCGATGATTAGAGAAACTATAGTTGTCAAAATAGTAATGGTTTCTCTTGTATGTATGTGTGTATATATATATATATATATATATATATATATATATATATATATCAATGGATAAAGTTGTAGGAGGAAGGCATGTCTAATATTAGATAAATCGGTAGGGACATCAAGACTCATTACCTATCTAGGGGTCTCTTCCTCCTCCAAATGAACCCATTCAACATTTTTAGTTGTTTTTGTCATTTGGAGATGGATCTTCTTCTCTTCTTCTTGTCCTTGTGGATCACCATAGGGAATATCAGATAATTTTTCCTCTTTAGGATTCTTCAAAGTGGTTTCTATCACTTTCTCTTTTCCTTTGGCTCCTGGAGCAGATGTTGAAATAATTTGTAAAGGAGTAATATGAAGAAGGAACCTTGACCATAATTTCATGTAGAATTTCTCTAGTCCTTCTGATTCTTGAAGAAGGGAAGTTCTGAATCTACTATCCTAGGAACCTACATCACCCATAGTTGACAATGAGTCCAACTTCTTAATATTTTGTCTCCATGAAACATCTCTAGTGGCATAAATCCTCCAGAATGTGGGAAGAACATCATCAATGAGTTGATTGTTCCTATATTCTCTCAAAAATGGGGTCGGTGGTAACTTATATCCACTCCTTTTGAAAATAACCACCTTATGGAAAGTTGGATGGGATGTGCAGTCTTTTCTAGGTTATATTTCCTCTCATTGAGGTTCTAATTAATTGGTGGAAAAGGTTGAGAAGAAATGTTGTTTTGGATGTATTCTTCACTAATTATATTTCCATCATCCTCTAACCCTTCAAGAGTTTGGATGACCCCAAAATAAATCATCTGAGATAAAGTCATTCTTGAATATTCTCTTCATCTGACTTCTCTTTCATCTTCACAGTTCATCAAAAGTCCTCATAATGAGGCTTGTGCTCTACCTGAGTGGGCACAATACTGTGTAAGATATGTCTTATATCATAATTCTTCCTGTCCTCAAATCTATCTATCATGCATCTGTTCATTTCTCCTTCCAACATTTTTCTTTCTAGATATGAGGACAAGTATAATTCCCTATGACTATGGGAAACTTGATTGGGGATGTTTACGTGCTTCTAAGAACTTAAATGATGCATTGAGAGAAACTATCTAACTAATTCCATTAATTCCCATTTGTCACTGACACATATGAGAAACACATAAGGTTTTCCATAAAAACCACTAACTCTGATATATGAATAAGTCTTGAACTAAATGAAATAGAATCCATACTAAGTAATGACTCTCTTGGCATCAAGGGAAAACCTTTCAATTTCCCAATCAGGGTGATATAAGAAAATTGTAGGTGCAAAGAAATGATTGGAAATATTTATGTAATGTGTTTCATAATTTTCCAATCTCAACTGATAGAAAACATCATAGACCTTGGAACTATTAAGCTCTCCATCCATTTGTAATTCAAGAAAAATTCTATGAAAATCAATATTATAAACAAGGTAAGAGGTCATGAAAAATTTATTCGTCTAGGATTTTCTCCTCTAGCAATCTAGGAAACTCCCATCATTTGCTCATGAATACGATTACTTATGATTTCAGCCTAGGGGAGAGGGTTTTTATTCATGAGTATCACTTGAATGAATTGAAACATCCATTCTTGAAAGAAATCAGTAGATTCCATACCCATTACCGGTTCAACAATGTAATTATATCACCAACTTCCTCTATGAATTCAGACATATTCAACTTTTTTATCATCTTGGAATCATAGGTTCATAGATTTTTAGCCATTACTCATCTATGGATTTTTTCCACTTTTTTGAGTGAGAGTTTCAATACTCCTATGTTGAATATTTGGTAATTTCCCCCTCTTCTCTTTCCAGAGGAAAACCCAACATTCTATCAAACGCTTGTTCCTGGAAAGATAAAAATAACTCTCCTCTTCCATCTCGGACATGTTTGGCTTTAGTATTATAATTTTGGGTACATAATCATACAAGTTTTGGGCATGGTGTAATGGGAGGGAAAGTAACAGCGAGGTCAATGAAGATATTTGCAACTGGATCATGATATTACTCTTCTTAGGGAAGTTAAAAAAATTTGAAATCTTTTAAGTCAAAGGATGTAATATCAAGATCAATAATTCATCAGAGGATAACTAAGGCTAGAACTTATTTTCAAGGGCACCAAATTGATCTTAATGATTCGGTATAAATTTTACCTCACCCATTTTATGAAATCCTAAAACTTAATATACCAGTTCTCAAAATTCACAAAAATACAAGAAGCGATGTACTTATCCACCATAAAATTATAATCAATTCTCGAACTTGATTGACGATGCACCACAACAAATTATGATCCCTAGTTGAATTTTTGTTTTCATTATTCTCCAATTTTCAAAATCCTTCCTTTAAATTTCTTTGCAATAATCTTCCTTATTAACGGCTCACAAATCTTATGCATTAATGTCGAGGATTGTGTTCATGAAGAGACTTTTTCGTAATTCTCAACTTCTTTATTTTCAATCGTTGCAAAATTTTCACGTCTTATCATCCATGTATATCTCCTACATGAATCCTTTGTGTATTGATGATATTTATTCATGTACGACTAGTGCACTAATGAACCACTTTTTTTTTGCCAATGGGCTTCGGAGGTTTTTTTGTAAAGTCACAAGCAAGCATTACTTGTAATATGCAAAATGCACTTCCTTTCCCATCCTCATGTATGCTACATACTTGGTTCATGTTCTAAGTAATTTAGACTTTGGATGTGTTTTTTCATTTACACATCCCTGAATAATCATGAGACTTTGTTCCTATCTCTCGGCTTCTTGACCTTTTCTTATATATATTGTTTTCCTCTTATTTGTTGACCTTGACTAGTGAGGTACCATACGTATTTTTTGGGTTTTGGGCTTACAACTTCATCTTTCACTTTATCGTATGTAATGTTCCTAATAAATTAAATCCCATTTCCCCTTTCCAATTACTACCTTTACACATGTTTTCTTTTCAGGGCACGAGGATACATCCATATGTTATACTATATTCACATGACGTTATGTCAGACTTTTGAGAACTCTCTTGCTCCTTACATATCTTCATTATCTTTGCAAACACCCAAATTAAGTCTGATGTAGTGGAGAAAACTAACAACACATAATTTTCCTCTAGGAACTAGGGAGCATAAATGTAAATTTGCAAAAGGATTAACAAACATGAAAAACCAAGAGACTTGTACATGGATAACCATGATTTTCAATAGAATTTACATGAAAAATATTTGTGTAGACAAGACATGAGAATTATTGGAAAAACACATAGAATGATACGGGAAAAGTTTGAAAATAGAACTAACAAAATGTAATAGTCATGTTGCCTCTAAAACATCCTTTTAAAAAGCGATCATCGATCAAGTTAAATCTTGAATCCTTGCATGTTTTCCTCAATACTGATAAGAATGTCCAAAATCACCCTATTTAATTAGGTGACCTTTTGATAAGGATTGGTAGTCGTATAGATAAGAAAAATAGTGAGGGTCAAAATTTATACCAAAGTGGCTTGGTATTGACCAAGTATGAAGGCGCGTAGGTGCGCAAGGTCCCAGTTATGGAATGGCGAGCACACAAGAGAAGGAATTAAGGAAGCACGTAGCACGTGATGCGTGAAAGGATCGGGACTTAGTCATTTTGGATGTCAGAGTAGAACACGTGAAAAGCATGACCCGGTTGCATGTGGATAAGATGTCCACAGTGACAGGTTGGCCAGGAAGGAGCATGCTTGTGATGGAATCTTCTAGAAGAACATCATGGAATGAAGTGGAGAGCTTAGGCCTAGAGAAGCATGCTCGCATGGAGGACCACATTCGGACACTTGGCACTGGATCGAGGGGCATTGGAGGGTGAGTTGGCAGTCCAGGAAAGCTATAAATACAAGCACCTGCAGAGAGAGAGATAGAGAGACACATGGAGATATACATACAAATATCCATATAGACACCTAGAGAGTGAGTGGAGCTCTGCAGAAATGTTGTGAGGACTCTATCTAGTGAATAGTTGTATTTCGGGAGAGAATGCACTAGGCCTAGGGGTTGTAAATTTTCTTTTGGGTAGCTTAGTTACATTAAGTCCAGTGTAATGCATGACTATGTGGTCTGCTTCTCTGTGACCCTCTGTAATGGTTCCATGGATGTAATAAGGTTACCTGTTATAATATATACATGAATATCAATGGTTTTGATGCATATTTCTCTCTTATGAGTTCTCTTTCCTGTCATGCTAAGTATGAATGCTTGTATGTTTCTTTCTGTCACAATACATGTTGTGGATTCTGTTAAGCACTCGATCTGAAATGACTGCAAGGATCTAGAGGCCGTTTTGAGCCCTATGGTTCTTGTATGTCTTAACTTCCCTTCTTAAAATCTCTTACACTAATCATAGATGATGTATCCCACTAAACTCACATAAAAGAGAGACTCGGTACCCATGCGTGCCTCGGGTGAGTGCTCAGCTTTTTCGTTGGGTGATAGGTGGCGTGCATGGGGTTCCTTTCTTTTGTGATAGGAGTAAAAATGACTACATCTTGGTTCCATTTTCGGGACCTCTTTTCAAAGTTGTAGTGGGATTTTAGCATACATCATGATCTGTGTAATGAGTAATGACAGAATGGTTAACGTTGGAGAATGTTGAATCATGGTTCAAAAGCATGGAGGATGAATTTTCTCAAGAGATTCAACACTGGACCTGAGTTTAATGCACGTAGATGGGTAGAAGAAAATCTCTACCATGATCTATATGAAATTTTTTTTTGTTGTTTCCTATGGAACTGTATGAATGGCTCTCAACCTACGCATCTAGATCAAGTTGGCATTATAGATCACATCTGTGGACCCAAGAAGAGTACCAAAGGCTACAGGATGTAGATATGACATGGACCCATGTTGTGGATCATTGGTGGAAAGGAGTATTGGCTAGCTACACTCTGGAGTATGCCATTTCCACATATTCTTGTCTGGAGGTGGCTGAGTTTGAGTTTCTGAGGGAGCCCAGAGGATCATTTCTATGTGTTGTCCCTCTGGCTCTAAAGATCTTGATGATTACCATGAGTTTAGAGGCTTTCCCAATGGCCGGCTAAACCATTCTGAGCAGCTTAGGTGAGGAAGCTAGGGTGGAGGAAGATGGAAGATGTTGCGGTGGAGAAAGAAAGGGAGGAGAGATGACTCAAGTATGGTGAAGCACGTGAAAGGGAGATTGCTAGATGATGTGAGGTTGTAGGTGTGATGGATGTATGGTGGCAGATGTTGTGGGAAGGATTTGAGGTTCACGTTGAGGACGTGGAGCCTGAGTAGTCTATGTGACCCCATCTTGGCAAGCATGAGAGAAACCCCTTGACTTCTGATGAGAGTTCATCACGTGGAGAAAGAAGAACCATTGGCGTGCATCTGAGCCCACCTAGTGACCAGACCCTGGCAGTGCTTGGTTTTCCAGATCAGGGGGATAATATTGCTAATCTAGTTGATTACATTGGAGGTGATCATTCTATGCCTAGGAGGTATAATTTCTCATTTGGTACTTCTATGGCTATAAACACCAGCCCAGTGTTAGGAATTTTTGGGAAAGGTATAGGCACACAAGTGTTTGGTCTCACATCTGGAAGTGGTGTGGGGTATACTATTGGTAGTGGGGCATTGTCATGCAGACCGTAGGTGTGTAGCTCAGTGGAACTATGGGAACCCTTGGCATGACCACTTCAGGACCTGGTGGGCCTAGTGGATCTAGTGGTTCAGGAGGAGTAGGAGCTGGTGGGTCTAGTGGATATGGTGGTTGGGACCAGTGGGCCTAGTGGATCTGTGGTGGTTTAGTGGACTGGTGGACCTGGTGGATCAGGTGGTGGAGGAAACACAGGTGGAAACCAAGGATCTGGTGGAGGAGGATTTGGACCCCAACCACCCCCACAAGTTTTCTTTGAAATGTCTCTACATTTTCCGATTATAGAGGTATTGAGGATGTTGGAACATGTTCACAAGTGTGAACTACTATGGCGTGAAGGGTGTCACAACCCCTAGAATGGAAGGCTAGTCATTTTGTAACCACGTTGCAAGGGCGCATGCATAGCTGGTATAGGAAGTATGACCCTCATCAGATAGTAGTGGATTATACTACCTTAAAGAATGCATTCTTGGTAGAGTTCCACATTCTTGAGTTTGAGTAGAAGAGCATCAACACTTTGAAGGAGATTAACAAGGAATGGCTAGAGAGTGTGTGGGAGTATGATGTGTGCTTTAAAACTCTCTTGTCTAAATTATCATATGATATTCACCCTTCACAACATGCTCAGTGGTTTGTTGGAGGATTGATCACCCCTTTTAGAAGGGCCTTATCTCATAAAACTTTTACAGACCCGCGTGAGGCATTGGAAGCTGCCCTACGTGCCGAGGTTGTTGGTAGTGTTGATATTGGTGTTAGCCCATTCTTGGAGGCTCAGATTGCTGCTATGGCCAAGTAGTTGGAAAAATTATCTGTGAACTCAGCCCATGAGACTCGCAGTGGTTTGTGGTGCATAGATTGTGAAATAGAGGGGCACGTTAAGGATAATTTCCCTCGAGGAGGATAGTACACATTGTGGTGGTAGAGTGTGAAATTTTCATGGGGACCATGATGCAAGTAGATGTCCCTTGCTGCAGCATGTGTAATCAGGAAAAATGTATCTTGTTATTACAAGATTTTCACTTCTACAACCCATGATACTAAGGATTGTAGGCTCATTGATCAAATCCATGAGGCCATTGATCATGGGGTGTGCCAAACCAGCATTGTTAGTAGTTCAAGGGTGATGATCACCGTTATGAGGAGCATGCAGATGGAGGCGTGTGTGGAAGAGGTTTTCGAGGAGGATTCATGTGGTCGTGGTAACCACGGAGGAGGAAGGAGTGAGTTCCCACGTGGAACATGTTTCAATTGTGGATCTACAGAACATTACAAATGGGAATGCCGGACTGTTGTAGTGCTCGTGGTGTGGAAAGAAGCATAAGTATGAGGAGTGCCCAGAATTGTTTGAGCATATGAATCAGCAGCACGAAGGAGGAAAGGGGCATTTTATAATGGTCAATATCAAGAAGGTAGACATAGTGGATGCCTCGGGTAACATGGGATGTAGGTTTGGAGCTGTCTTGGTAACAACAAGGGTAGAAGCCACATGTGCAAGAGAGGTACCAAGAAGAAAAGAACCTAGTTTCAAGGGAGGAGGTCATTCATGGAAAGTATCCAGACCCCGCGCATCAAAAGGAGATATATCAGGACACCATGGATGTCATTCGGAGCTTACAAGGGAAATCAGTGTCTAAAGGAGCAATCTAGGAGGGAGGAAAGGAAGGAGAGTCGAGGCACAAAAGGATGACCTGGATGAGGTCAAGGAGGTGTGTAAAATGCTAAGGTAGGAGAATATCATTCCCTTGCTAGGATCATGGTTGAGAGAGAAGGTACCACACGCGGAGGAGAGCGTGAGAGACAGGTATTACACGAACCTTCCCCCTCACAAGCCTCGATTATGACAAGGAGATTACGTTGAATGTAGTTGTAGATGGATGGCTCCTCAGTAATATCCTCATTGACACATGCGTGGAGGTTAATGTTCTAACTTTGGATGCATGGCATCAGATGGGAAGACCATGCATTATAGCCATCTTGAATGTGTTGTATATGGAAAACAAGACTAAGGAAATGCCCATCGGTGTCTTAAAGGATGCAACTATTACTATCTAAGGAGCCAAGTTTATTGGGGACTTTGAAGTCTTGGTGCTTGCGAGGTGGACAATTTCCTAGCACTACTTGGGTGCCCTTGGTGTTACAAGAACAATGCGGACCTTTGGTTCAACAAAGGGTACATCAACTTGAGAAAAAGGAGGAATGGGTCATTATACCCCTGGCTGATGGGAATTCGACACCATATATTGAACCATTGGGGAAGAAGTTCTGGATAGGATATATGTGCACTCAATCAAGAGACCCTGAGATGATACACCCTACTAATGGGGTTATAGTTTGAAGATGCTTAGTAGTGAGTGATACCACCAGTCTGGCATGTGAAAATTGGGTGCATGGGACTTATGAATTGATGGGATGGTAGTTGAGAGGGTTGGTGACCAAGGTAACAAAGGTGTGCATGGTTCGGTGCCTTGGAGGAAAAGAACTACCCAAGTATTCAGGAGGAGCCTTCCCTGAGATCTTTCTGCAGGAGGTGGAAGCTCAGTGGAAGGATGAGAAGGAATGGAGGGGATGTTAAGTTATGTCTTTCTTGGCATAGTAGCGTGGTGGTGGGCTACACATCAGGAGAGCCTTTTAGAGTGGCGTGAGGTAAGAATTTCTCTCTCTGTCAGATTTTCTAGGAGCAATGTACCCACCATCATCAAGGAGTACCATGGGAAGGAGCCCACCTCTTTCCATATCCAAGAGTGTGAACGGGTCTAGAGAGAAGGCGTGGAAGCTTTTCCACCATCCCTCTGGGTGCACAAGTTGTATTCTACACTGCAAGGGTTTGTGTGCATGGTATATTCATTCGAGAGACACGCCGCCAGACAAGGAATTGGCAAGAGCTCGTGGCTGACCTTATTCAAACCTTTGAGTATCAGAGTACCAAACCATCGGTTGATAAGGCCTTGTAGGGTATCAAGCACCTTACCATGGGGGATAGTGCTAGGATGGAAGATAGGCTATTGGAATTACTAGGTGAACCAAGGTTGGGGGTGCGCTTTGAAGAAGAAGTAGAGGAAATAGAAGAGCTACAACTTGAGCACGCGTGTTTGGAAAAAGAAAAAGGAAAGTTGGTATATGTGATTGATGGAGAGGAATCGAAAAACTTAGATGTTAGCCATTTTGTAGGGATGAGGTAGTAGATAGTGTAGATACTCATGTGTGCACCTACCATGAGCCCTTAAAAATGAAGAAAGTTAACATCGGTTAGGAGAAGAACCTAAGGAAGCTATTATAGGAGATTATTGGTCGAGAGAAGGAAGTATCTAAGATCATTGATCTCTATGTGTGAATTTGAGGATTTATTCCCATGGGTACCATGAGCTCAAAGGTGCATTCACCATTCCTTGGGGGAGATGAAGATAAAACTGAAGGATGGTGTGTGCCCGGTTAGGAAAAGACCCTACCGGATGAATCCCAATTTACGCGTGAAGGTTAAGGAGGAGATAGACAAAATGATAGCTTTTGGGATCATTGAGGTAGTGGAAGAATCGGAGTGGATAAGTCGATGGTAATCAACATCAAGAAGGATGGGTGGATTAGGATCTATGTGGATTATAGGGAATTGAACGTAGTTTGTGTCATTGATCCCTTTCGACCCCCTTCACTGAAGAAATTTTGGAAGGAGTCATTGGGTGTGAAATCTATTCCT
Organism: Taxus wallichiana var. yunnanensis; assembly: GCA_018340775.1. Taxonomy (NCBI): domain Eukaryota; kingdom Viridiplantae; phylum Streptophyta; class Pinopsida; order Cupressales; family Taxaceae; genus Taxus; species Taxus wallichiana. Next base: position 31,834,405 of record CM031233.1, read on the forward strand.
TTACGGATGGATTTTAGGGTACCACCAAGTCGGATTGCAAAGGAGGACTAGGAGAAGACAACTTTCACCACCGAGTGGGGAAGTTTTGCATATATGGTCATGCCCTTTGGGTTGAAGAATGCACCTTTGTTTTTCATGCATAGTGGTGCAAGCATTCTAGGACTTCATCCATAAGTTTCTTTAGGTCTATTTGGATGATTGGATAGTGTATGGTCTAGTTAAAGACCATTGTGACAATTTAAGGTTAATGTTTGAGAGGTGTAGGTAGTTGAGGATATCCCTCAACATCAAGAAATGTGTGTTTGCTACACCCTTTGGGACTTTATTGGGGCATATCATATGTAAGGAGGGCTTGCTGGTAGATCCGCTAAGGTTGTAGTTATTGTGGGGTTAGGGGAGCCTACTAGCAGAGCAAGTGCGTGGATTCCTTGGGCATACGGGCTATTACAAGAAATTTATTAAGGGATATGCCAAGATCACCATGCCTTTAGAGGAGCTTCTTAGACATAAAAGTGCCTTCCATTGGGGAGAGGCGCAGCAGAGGGCATTTGATACATTAAAAGATAGGCTTATCACCGCACCTATATTACGTTTTCCCTCTTGGGACAAGCCCTTTCATGTCCATGTAGATGCCTCAGGGACCGCCATTGGAGTAGTGCTTGCACATAGCCAGTGAGGGGATTGTTGATCATCCTCTATGTTTTGCAAGCAGGAAGCTGACACAGCAGAGAGAAGAATTATACCACAACTGAGCATGAGGCATTGTCGATGATCTACGCTTTTCAAGTTTAGATAGTATCTGCTGGCAACACCCTTTGTGTTTTACACCGACCACATGGCATTAAAATATTTGGTGAACAAGCCCATCCTACAAGGGTGCATATGTGGTGGGTGTTGTTGTTTCAAGAATTTGAATTCACCATTGTAGTGAAGCCTAGAAAAAGCAATTGTGGGCTTGATCATCTATCAAGAATTGATTCAGGGGAGGACACAGAGTATTGAGGAAACAATGCTAGATGTGTAACTATTTAGATTGTGGGTGTGCCCCTCGATTTGGAAGAGATTGCAATATTTTTAAAGGAAGGTGTGGTGCTGGAAGGAATGAAGACTTTAGAGAAAAAGTAGTTGGCCATACACACGTCACACCCTACATGTTAATCAGTGGAGACTTATACAAGTTGGGATGTGATGAAGTTTTACAGGTGTGTATTAGAGCATGAGCACTGGCCATCATGGAGGAGGCACATGGAGGAAGTGTGGGTGGGCATTATGTAGGTGATGCCACCACGCGTAAGATATTAATGGTAGGTTTGTGGTGGGAAACCTGTACAAGGATTGTAGAGACTATTGTAAAGTGTGTGACCATTGTCAATGCCTTGGCAAACTAGGAAGGAGAGATGAAATGCCTTTGCCCTATCCCTAAGCGGAGCCTTTTGAAAAGTGGGCAATAGACTTTGTAGGACCTATTGCACCAGTGGCATGCGTAGGACTAGGTCACGTTATGTCATCACTTGCATGGATTACCTAACAAGGTGGGCTAGAGGCAGCTCGACTAAAGATTACATGCAAGCAATAACAATGGCAAGGTTCTTGTGGGAGAACATTATCACGAGGTATGGATGCCCATTGAGTTTGACCAAGTGATAGGGGTACGCATTTCTTGAATGAGACCATGAGGATCCTATTATCGAGTTCATGGTAGCTCATCACAAGACTATGCCCTATCACCCACAAGAAAATGGAACCATGGAAGCATTCAACAAAATACTGAGTCATACCTTGACCAAAATTTGTGATGTCGGAAGACAAGATTGGGATGACAAAGTATCGGCAGTATTGTGGGCTTACAGGACAACGTATAAAAGGATGAACAAAGCCACACCTTTTAGTTGGTGTTTGGTGTGGAAGCTATTTTTCCAGTTGAATTTATGTTGCCTTCTCTATGAATAGCATGTAGGAGGGTTAGCCGATGAACAAGTGCATTGGAAGAAAGAATTGATGAGTTAATGAAGTTGGATGAAAGATGATCACTCACTAGGTGGAGCCAAACAATAGAAAAAGAAAAGAAGAAGGCTTGGCATGATCACCACATTAGAAATAAGAAGTTTGAGGTTGGGAAGTTGGTGTTACTATATGATTCTAAGTTTCTACGCCATCCTAGGAAATTGAAAGTCCATTGGTTGGGTCCTTACACAATCTCATACATCCTTGATTCGGGTGCATGTGCCATTACAAGTGTTGGATGGGATGAAGTTTCTGGACACTTCAATGGGAGTAGGTTGAAGCCCTACTATAAATAAGTCTTCTTGGTGTTTGTAAATAAGGTAGTTTTTCTAGTTAGTTTAGAAGTTTCCTTTATGCATTTCCCTTTCTTGTGTTTCCCTTTCACGTTGTTGTTTTGTTTTGCACCTTGGGCGCCGGTAACCTTATTGCTATTTTGGAGAATTTTTGAGTGTGTCAGAGGACCACACATCATTTTAAGTGTGGGGTGGAGAAATGTGAAGGAGCGCATGATTAGAGTGCAAGGAAGTTGTGTTGAAAATCCTGTTGAATGGCCCGGTTGAAAGAGGTATATGAAGAGAAAAGATGGAAGAAGAATGGTTGGTGTTAGGATAAAGCTACTTGTAGATCCCATGTACTAAGGAGGAAAAAGTGCATTTAAGCAACATGAGGTAGGTGAGAGCAAGAATCAGGATAGAAGAAGTGCCTTCGGCGTGGGTTATGTTACGCGCGCAAGAGTCTCTGTCATGTTGGATTGGTTGTGCGCAGAAGGTTGGAGGATTTTTTCGCGTAGGTTGGGCACGTGAGTGAAAGTGCTTGAAGATGGGATTTGTTTGAACAAGCCACATTAAATGAAAAAAGTATGGTGGTAGGTGAAGTAGCATTTAATGTTCAAAAAGAGAAAAACTATAAGTAAAGGGTCGAGGCACTTTCATTTTCACTTTGTGAAATAGAGAAAGAAGCAAGTTTTATAAATTAGGGTTTCAGATTCGATCGAGTGAAGAAAGATCTATGAGATTGAAGCGTGAGCAGCCAATTTGAGTTTGCAAACTAGAAGGAAGGGGTTACATGGGTGTGAAAAAAGTTGTGAGGTGTTGTCTTGTGGAAATTTTATCCCAGTTAGGTTGACAAACTAGGGCACGAGTTCAAGAGATTTATATCATGGATTTGAGATCGGAGGTTGGAAGAAGTAGGAAAAAGTAACAAGGAGGGAGTGGAGTGATAAGAGGACCTGAAAATGGCACCCAAGAAAGGAAAGGGCAAGGGCAAGGCCAAACAACAAGAACCCGACGTGAACACAAATGAAGAATGGTATGCGGAGATGCAATACCTAGATGGGGTGATGATGGGTAAGGAGTGGGAATCCCACCTGAGAAATGTGCCTGTAAGTGATTATAACCACCAAAAAAACATGATAGAGAAGGAAATGGCACTGGAGTTTAGTGCCCCATGAGTAAATGAACACCAGAGGGCTTGCCAATCTATGATGATGACGTAAAGGTCAAAATGGAGAAGGAAGGGTTGTTGCAACTCTATGAGTTGCCCTATTTTGGGAAACCAAAAGCACTGTATCAATGGCTAATGTCATGGGTACATGAAGATTACTTCCACTTTGTAGGGTGCAAGATGCATTACTCCCAGCTTATCTCTCAGTTCAGGCCTTATATGTGAAGGAAACAACTTGGAGGATGACCTGAGTGACAAGGAGGCAATTCTAGGAGACCATAAATGAATATGCCTGCAAAAAGGGGTCGAGGTACTATGACATTTTAGACATCAAGGACCCGTGATGAAAATGGCCATGCATCTAGTAATGAAGTTGAATGGCAGGAGAGATGGACCTAGGTCAATAAGCCTTGGTTACATGTTTGTAGAAAAATTATAGAAGGCACCATATATAACTTGTCTACTTACATTGCGGAGGAGATTGTCAGTTGTGAAGGAGGGGGATAGAATCCTCTTCGGCAACATCCTCCTGACCATCGTATTTTTAGAGATTGGAGTGCTTGATGCACTAGACAAGTTTGTATGGGAGTACCCCCCGAGGATCCTTCACCCATGAAGAGATTCGAGAAGTATGCCTGTGACACAATGACAACACCCCACAAGGTGTGACTAGAGAAATGGTATACGTGCCTAAGGAATGCATTCGGGGTAGAGTGGAGAATCCTGAACAACTCCCAGTAGCCACTGAAGGGGAAGCCGAATTCATTGTATATCAACATTTCTACCTAGGTAGGTTCAGGCTGATAGATGAATCATGGAGCCCTTGGTGCAAACTTCCCTTCATGTTCACTACTCAATACTTCCAAGTGGGAGTAAATAGATTTAAGGAATCAAAGAAGTTAAAACTAGAACTAGGTAGTCTGGACCGGGAGCATAGAGAGATGTGGAAAATATTGAACTACCCCTGATGCAAGCAAGTGCACGTACGTGGAAAGGTACGTGTCACATGAGGTCTAGATGACAAGGCCGATGACACTACCCATTGCTAGGAGGATCCGCGTGTGTACGTGTACCTCCGTATAAGGCCAAAGTTTGAAAAGGGCATGTACCTGGAGAATGAAGTCTCCATACTTGAGGATCCCATGGGTAGGAAGAAGCCCGTGCCCAAGAAGAGGGGAAGAGAAGATGAAGAAGCACCAAGTGTGTAGACTGCTCAGATAGTGAGCATGCCAACAACAAGCAGTGCCAAGCCTAGTACTTACACGTGGAGAAAGAAGTCCCGGTGAAGGAGAAGACACCAGAAGTGGAGGCACCTAGGCAACCACTCACCAAGGAAAAGTCACCTGAGGAAGAGGAAGAGGCCGAATCCCCTGTCAAGGAGCCACCTCTCAGGAAAAAGTAGAGGGTGGAAGAGGAAGCTGACTCGGAGGAGACCGATAGCTTGGAGAAGTATATGGGTAAAAGAGAAGGTGAGAGTGAAGAAGATGACAACAAGGAAGATGAGCTGAGAAGGACCAGAGCCACATGTGTTCAGCGTGTACGACTTAGGAGAAGGGAGTGAAGATGAGAAGTAGGAGTTTGTATTCATGTGGTGCAAGGGCACCCAGGATGAAGAATGCACCCAGGACATGGGAAGGAATGAAGAGGTTGGCATGGAAAAGTAGGAAGCTATAAGCTTCACAAAAGGAGCAGATCACTGAGGTGGAGAGAGAGAGAAGCAAAGAGAATGCTCGAGGCCCTAGTAGACCAAGAGTTGGAGTGCAAGTGTTGACATAGTGCTAGAGGAAGGAGAGGAAAACATTGATAAGGAGCATGGCAGCATGGGAGGAGGTCCGCTCTAACAGTGAGTTTTCCCAAAGGCACGCGCTTGGGAAGGAGGGCCCTCGATATAGAACAAAGACAAGTGATGGGCTACATTAATGACTCGAGAAAGGTACTATGTGCATGGTTCAGAGCACGGTACCCACATAAAGGATTTTAGCCATGGGGTCATTTGAGAAGGAGGGCGCGTACCCCAGAATGAAGAAGATGCTCTCTTGGGTGTTTGAGTCCCACATTGATGAGCTAGACTTTGAAGTCTGCCAAGGAGTGATCATCATAGTACTAGAGTCTAAGGGAGCCAATCCCTTGGTAAATGCCTAGGAACTCTTAGATGAGCAAGTTTGTAACACGCTCAACAAGGTCGTGGTCGAGATAGAGGCTAGGCTCTTCGTGCGTAATGATAGAATAAGAGTATTGGAGGAGAAACTAGGGAAGAAAGAAGAGGAGCTGGTAGAGAAGGCCAAGAGTTTGAAGTAGGAAGAACTGATCAGCACACAGCTAAGGTGTGAGTTAAAGGAAGAAAAGACAAAGGTGTAGGAAGTGTACAAGAAGATGGAATCTATCAAGAGCGCCATCCTTTTAAAGCACCCAGACTTAGCGCCACCCACATGAAGTACTCATCCCTTCTGGAATGTTTAGAAGATCTAACGTGTGTCCTCACTATGGAGAGATGACCTTTGGCCCTGGAGTCTATAGAAGAAGTGGCCACGTGCTTAAAGGAGGAGGATAGGTTGAAGGTGGTAGCACTCATTTGAGTATAGCCAGGTGCTCGAGAAGTTAAAGTCATTGCCCAATCTACTGAGGCCACATATGATACCTACGATAGATAGGGATAAGGTAGCAAGCTCCTTGGTCACCACACTCGAAGTAGAGCTGAAGGAGTTCTAGGAGAAGAACAAAGGAAATAGGGTAGAGAGGGACAAGGTTCTTGCCGAAGTGGAAAGAAAATATGAGGTGATTGAAGCATTAAGGAGTTCAATCAAGGCCCGGCTGAAAGAACTATATCCTCAGATTACCAGGAGGATGGACATGCTCGAAGACCTAGGCAAGGAGATGGAGAAGATCATTGACACCTTGGGCACCCAAGGAATTGGCCTGAGTTTTGATGAGGTGAGCATCTTGATCGGTGACCTCTGTCAGAAGGCACAGAGTGAGGTCGACATTTGGAACAAGCTGGAGGTAGACTTACGAAAGGATTTTCCCATCTTGTTGAGTTGATGCCCCCCATTCTTCATTCTTCCCCTATTCTTTCATTCCTTTATTCTTTTACAAAATGTAAGATTACACCTTGAGGTAGCCTACATCTTGGTTAAGTAGAGTGTTTCTGTGGATGGAGAACAGCGTAGTGTGGGGTGATGTTGGACCCCTGGAATATTGACCAAGTATGAAGGCACGTAGGCACAAGGTCCTAGTTATGGAATGACATACAAGGAAAAAGTGTGCAAGAGAAGGAATTAAGGAAGCACGTAGCATGACGATGATGTGTGAAAGGATCGGGACTTAGTCATTTTGGATGTCGGAGTAGAACACGTGAAAAGCATGACCCGATTGTGCATGGATAAGATGTATCCTGGCGATAGGTTGGCCTAGGAAGGAGCATGCTTGCGATGGAATCTTCTAGAAGAACATCATGGAATGAAGTGGAGAGCTTAGGCTAGAGAAGCATGCTCGCATGGAGGACCACATTCAGACACTTGGCACCGCTTTGGATCGAGGGGCTTTGGAGGGTGAGTTGGTAGTCCAAGAAAGCTATAAATACAAGTGCTAGAGAGACAAGAGAGAGAGACACATGGAGATATACATACATATATCCATATAGACACCTAGAGAGTGAGTGGAGCTCTGCAGAAATGTTGTGAGGACTCTGTCAGTGAATAGTTGTATTCGGGAGAGAATGCACTAGGCCTAGGGGTTGTAAATTTTCTTTTGGGTAGCTTAGTTACATTAAGTCCAGTGTAATGCATGACTGCGGTCTGCTTCTCTGTGACCCTCTGTAATGGTTCCATGGATGTAATAAGGTTACCTATTATAATATATACATGAATATCAATGGTTCTGATGCATATTTCTCTCTTATGAGTTCTCTTTCCTTTCATGCTAAGTATGAATGCTTGTATGTTTCTTTCTGTCACAATACATGTTGTGGATTCTGTTAAGCACTCGATCTGAAATGACTGCAAGGATCTAGAGGCCGTTCTGAGCCCTATGGTTCTTGCATGTCTTAACTTCCCTTTTGAAATCTCTTACACTAATCATAGATGATGTATCCCACTAAACTCACATAAAAGAATACAAATCTTTGAAAAATTACAATGAAAAAAATTAAAACTTTAATGAGACAAAAAAACTTTGGGTGTGTAAAGAAAAATGCTCACATTTTACATCCATTTTAGTTTTTGGTGATGAGCCAAACATTGTTGTAAATCGGGACACTAATAGGGGGTGAATTAGTGTAAATTTAAAATTTAAAGTACAATTCAAAACAAATCAATTTGTTTCAATTTTTTATGAAGAAGCAACCACACAATTCACATGTAATCAAAAATTAAAACACATAGGAAGACATGATTTAAAGTGGGAAACCCAAGATGGGAAAAACCCACTAAACCAATGCACTATGTTGGAATGATTGTCCAATGAAAGATTACAGAGTTTACAAGTTTTTTAAGAAACCACTCAACATGAAGCACCAAATTCAATATGTGATCAAACACCTATTTGACTCCTCCATAAGCTGAAACTTACATGAAAGCACCCACTTTCAAGTTTACTAAGATGCTACTTAGACTTGACTACTATTTTGATCACTCATTTAACATAGTTGCTGAGACAACAAGATTGTGATCCTAAATTTTCTCATACACCTTCATACATCATCCTTTAGTTTCAATACATTATTAGCTCTTTCACCTTTTTCAACCTTACACATAACTCTCAAATTCTTTAAAACTATTTACATACACACAAAATGAGATTTTAACAACAAGAGAGACTCACACACATGACTCTTGCACTTCAACTCCAATGAATCTTCACCTAACTCACTTGACCATATGTATAAGGAGGGAAATGGAATTTCTTCATACAAAATTGCCACTAGGTGTCATTATTGCATCTAACTTGTTAGTGCTTGATTTAATCTCACCCTTTTATCTAGTATATTCCTTTGAAAAAAATTCTTTGACTAGTTCACCCATATAAAAACAAATTATTGAAGATATAATCATGATGAATGTGAATGAAATTATTATGTTTAGGTGTGAATCCTCTTTTCGGATAAGGAATGTGTTGGTACCTAAAATTACACCCACTTAGGGCGAGAAATTTTTCAACATATGAGTTGAAGGACTTTTGGGATGGTAGACTCGAAATGTATGTTGTTTATATCCGGGAAGAAATATAAAAACTTATTTAGACTGACCTTAGATGGGTGGGTGACATGTGAAAATGAGATGACCTTCCCTCTTGTTTGAGGGCCTTTCTTTGACCGGGGTGAGATAGCACATTCTATACCTTGTATTTGTAGAAAGGATGGATGTAGTAAAAAATTATTATTCTTTTATTTGGAAGTTAAGTACTAGTCCTGGGTGAACATGGTCAATATATGCACTACTTAACTCCTACGAGTTGTCACACTAAGTAATGCAAATGTCAATCTAGTAGGACTTGGGCTACTCTTGTGATAGAAAGTTTTTTTTTCTCCTGCATGGTTATGGAAGGATAAAGAAAAAATAAGGTTTCCTTTTACTAATATGTGCATATGATCATAACATGATGAATGAAATAACATTTTTGCAGTATGATAAGACTCAAATTTTGTTTTATGAGGGGGGGGATTCACAAATTGATAGATCTTCAAATAACACTACTCACAACACTTGTTCAAACACATACAATACTCTAAAAAGTAAATAACAATTTAAATTTTCATCACAATTTTCACTTAAAGAAATATTTGCATTCATTGATACTCAATTAAGACAAATATTTCATACAATCCTCAAAACACTTAACAAAAAGGCTCATGTAAATATTTTGATGAAATGTTTCTTGCTTCTAATCACATATGCCTAAGATACACTCAAAATCTTACAAATATCTATCAACAAAATGATTTGAGCAAGGATTTAATAATTGTATTCAATATTGTAAAGTAAAATCTCACAACACAATATCAAACAAATGACCAAAGCTTAGTCACTAAGGACAGGCCTAGTGTACTTTAGAGAAGCAAGAAACATAGAATTACAGTAAAAAATGCAACAAATCAGCTAAGTGTTCAATATTTGAAACCCAAAACATAGAAACTAAACCCATAGTTAGACAAATTTCATTTTAAATCCACCAAATTCTTCTGAGGAACAAGATAGCTATTATTGGTGTGTGAGATCCTATATGTCCTCCACACACATATGGAGGGTCATCTCACTTGGGTTAGGTTTAGGGTTTCTTGTGTGTCATGCACTAGGGTTACTTAGCACCCTATATGTATCCCTTTATTTGACATTTATGAGTATGCCAAGACACTCTGTTGTCTTTCTTTACATGTGCAAGTTTTCTTCTTTTATATGCAAGTTCTTGATTGATTGATCGATTCTTCCTTTTGATTACGTTGGAGCTATTACATTAGAGCTATTATGTTGGAGCTTTGATACCATGTTGGCATAGCAGATGTTTAACATGATGAGATCCATCTCCACCATTAGTTCGAGCTTTTGGTGTGACATAAATCATGCGCTCACGATACCATGAAAGAGTTGGTAAGAATTGTATCAAAAACTATGCACCATGATAAAGTTACATTATGAAGGAAATGTAATAACTCCAACGTAATCACAAGGAAGAATCAATCAATCAATCATTTGAAGAACTTGTATAGCAGAACAAATCTTGCACATGTAGAGAAAGATAGCGGAGTGTCTTGGCATACTCATAAATGTCAAATGATGGGATACATATAGGATGCTAAGTAACCCTAGTGCATGACACACAAGAAACCCTAAACCTAACCCAAGTGAGATGATCCTCCATATGTGTGTGGAGGACATACGAGGATCTCACACACCAACACCCTCCCTTCATCAAAGCTAGGGTAGCGGCATGATGAGTCGAGATAGAAAAAGAAGACACTCTAAACAACTAAGAAGGATTTGTTAATGGGGCCAAAAACTAAAGGCATGATAAGATGCCCATGTACAAACAACATCTTCCTAGAAGAAGAAGAATAAGAAGACTATATAGCCCAAAGAAGATGAGAAGATGCATAAGACCTCACTCTAAGAAAGAGGCGCAAGTGAAGAAACTTCACCTTAGTGAAGGGCTTGGTGAATATATCTGCAATCTGATCAGCTGTCTAAATGTACTAAATGTCGATGATACCATTATGAATAAGCTTTCATATGAAGTGCATATGGATCTCAATATGATTCATCCGCTGATGTTGAATTGGATTTCTAAAAATTGAGATAGTGCTTGTGTTATCACAATAGATAATGGTGGGCCACCAAAAGTGGATGCCAAACTCGTCCAGAATACCCTATAGCCAAATAGATTTTGTGGCAGCGTTAACTACTTCTTTGTATTCTACCTCTCTAGAATATATCCCAATTGCATTCGATTCTTGCTAAACCAACTAATAGGACCCAAACCAAGAGAGAAACTATAGCAAAGGTAGATTTACGATTATCTAAGTCATCGGCACAATCGAGAATCTATGAACCCAATCAATTCAATATTCACCTCTCCCTGATAGTGAATGCCATCAATATAGGTGTCACGAACATAATGAAGGATCCATTTAGATACTTTCCAATGCAGATCATGTGGATCCTACATGAATTTGGACATGATCCTAATGTCATATGATAAATCGGTCAAGTGTGAGTCAATTAAATCAAGCTCCCCACCAGCTATCGATAAAGGGTACCATCGACGAGGAGTAGAGCAATCAAAAACCAACTTAACCTCAAAAAGAAAAGGATTAGGATAAGACTGCAATCGAGACATTTGAAAACAAGCAAGTAAGTCAAGAGCATACTTAGGTTGTGAAATCAAAATTCCCGAGTCAGATTGTGAAATCTGGATCCTAAGAAAGTAATGAAGTAGACCTAAGTCAGTCATGGAAAACCTATTGGCCAAGGCAGTCTTCACATAATCAATGATAGAGGAAGAGTATTCGGTGATCAACAAGTCATCAACATAGAGAACAAGAATGAGTATGGAGTCATCTTACCATAGAATATAAACATTTGGATCAGAGTGACACCTAGTAAACCCTAACGTAAGTAAAAAGGAGTCCATATTGGCATACCAAGCCCGAGGGGCTTGTTTAAGGCCATAAAGATACTTCTTTAACTTACAAACAAGGGAGGGATCATAGACATAACCCGGAGGTTGTTCTATGTATATGTCTTCCTCTAAGTCAATATGAAGGAAGGCACTCTTAACGTCCATTTGATGGACTTTCCATTTGTTGCTGCAACAATGGATAGGGTTAATCAAATAGAAGTCATCTTCACACTAGAGCAAAGGTTTCGGTATAATATGCCCCAACTATTTGGGAGAAACCCTTAGCTACTAATTTTCTTGAAACTTTTGATATCTCCATATACTCTATACTTTGTTCGGAACACCCACTTACACTGAATGATTTTTCTTCCTTTCAGAAGAGAGGTAAGATCCCAAGTATCATTCTTCATGAGAGAGGAATACTCCTCATCCATGGTAGAATCCCAATCGGGAATACCAAAATCCTCCTACAAATACTATGGATCGAGGTAGAGGAAAAAAGGAGTGGGGTCAAATGAAATCGAGTGATTACATCTCATATCGAGGTATCTCTAACTAAATCTCCAACACTTTTCAAATTTTTCCTAACCCAAAGAGGACCGGGAGGATCGGCCTCACGAATCAAAAGATTCATCACTCAAGTGAGAAGGGACATAGTCCTCATCATCACTATTGTCAGAATCGGAAGACTCAAGGGTTTGATGGTTAGGAGGATCAAGAAGAGGAGCATGCTCAACAACATCATCATCTGATGAGTCAAAATCTGAATCAGCAAGCTGAAGAACCTCAATAGGTAGAGAAGTAGAATTTGAAGAAGACTCGTCGAACTTAACACTTCTCTCAATACAAAGCTCATGAGAAGTAGGATTCAACAATTGATATCCCTTCACACCATCAGGATACCCTATAAAGATGCAAGGCATTGGAACCACAATCCAAACCTTGTATCTTTGTAGGGTATCCTGGTGGTGTGAAGGATATCATTTTGTATCCTACTTCTCATGAGATTTGTATTGAGAGAAGTGTTAAGTTTGATGAGTCTTCTTTGACTTCTACTTCTCTACCTATTGAGGTTCTTCAACTTGCTGATTCAAATTTTGACTCATGAGATGATGGTGTTGTTAAGAATAATTCTCTTCTTGATCCTCCTGACCATCAAACCCTTGAGTCTTCCAATTTTGACAGTAGTGATGATGAGGACTATGTCCCTTGTCACTCGAGTGACAAATATTCTGACTCAGAGGTTGATCCTCCTAGTCCTCTTTGGGCTAGGAAAACTCTTCAAAGTTCTAGAGATTTAGTTGGAGATACTTTGGATATGAGACATACTCACTCAGATTTCATTGGACCCCACTCCTTCTTCACCTCTTCCTCTAATCCACAGTCTTTCAGAGGCTTCTAGTATTCTAGAGTGGGATTCTACCATGGATGAGGAGTATTCCTCTCTCTCATAAAGAATGATACTTGGGATCTCACCCTCTTCCGAAAGGAAGAAAATCATTTGGTGTAAGTGGATGTTCCGAACAAAGTATGGAGTAGATGGAGATGTCAAAAATTTTAAAGCACGATTAGTAGCTAAGGGTTTCTCCTAGATAGTTGGGGTAGATTATACTAAAACCTTTACTGAAGTTATGAATATGACTTCTATCAAACCGACCTAGCCATTTTCCACGAGAAAAAAATGGAAAGTTCATCAAATGGACATTAAGAGTGAGCTTCCTTCATGGTGACCTAGAGGAAGAGATCTACATGGAAAAACCTCTTGGTTATGTCTATGATCCCTCCCTCATTTGTAAGTTAAATAAGTCTCTTTATGGCCTTAAACAAGCCCCTCAGGCTTGGTATGCCAAGATTGACTCCTTTTTACTTACATCTGGATTTACTTGGTGTCACTCGATCCAAATGTTTATATTCTACAGCAAGATGACTCCATACTCATTCGTATTCTCTATGTTGATGACTTGTTGATCATCGTAGCTCTTCCTCTATCATTGATTACGTGAATACCGCCTTGGCCAATAGGTTTTCCCCATGACTGACTTAGGTCTACTTCATTACTTTCTTAGGATCCAGATTTCATAATCTAACTCATGAATTTTGATTTCACAACCTAAGTATGCTCTTGACTTGCTTGCTCATTTTCAAATGTCGATTGCAAGTATTTTCCTACTCCTTTCTTTCTCGGGGTTAAGTTGGTTTTCAGTTGCTCTACTCCCTTGGTTAATGGTACCATTTATTGATAGTTAGTGGGGAGCTTGATTTACTTGACTCACACTCTACTAGATTTATCGTATGCTAGTGGGATTATGTCTAGATTTATGTAGGAGCCACATGAGTTGCATTGGAAAATAGCTAAATGGATCCTTCATTATGTTTGTGGCACCTATAATGTTGGCATTCACTATCATAGAGGGGTGGATATTGACTTGATTGGGTTCACATATTCTAATTGGGTCGGTGACTTACATCATCAGAAATCTACCTTTGGCTACAGTTTCTCTCTTGGTTTAGGTCCTATTAGTTGGTCTAAAGAAGCAACATGAAATTACGATATATTTTACAAAGGCATAATACAAAGGAAAGATTAACATTGCCATAGAAGCTATTTGGCTACTGGTGGTATTTTGACAGAGTTTGGCATCCACTTTCGGTGGCCCACCATTATCTATTGTGATAACACGAGCACTATCTCAATTTGTATAAATCCAGTTCAACATCAATGGACAAAGCATATTGAGATCCATATGCACTTAATACGAGAGCTTATTCATGATGGTATCATCGAAATTGAGTACATTCAGATAGCTAATCAGATTGTAGATATATTCACCAATCCCTTCACTGAGGTTAAGTTTCTTCACTTGCGATCTCTTCTTAGAGTCAGCTACTCATATTCTTCGGGCTATATAGTCCTCTTCTTCTTCTTCTTCTTCTAGGAAGATGTTGTTTGTACATGGGAACCTTATCAAGCCTTTAGTTGGTAAGCCCCATTGACACATCCTTCTTAGTTGTTTAGGAGTGTCTTCTTTTCTGTCTGAATCATCATAGCTACTACCCCAACTTTGATGAATGGGGGTGTTGGTGTGTGAGATCCTATATTTCCTCCACACACATATGGAGGGTCATCTCACTTGGGTAAGGTTTAGGGATAGGTTTCGGGTTTCTTGTGTGTTATGCACTAGGGTTACTCAACACCCTATATGTATCCCTTCATTTGACATTTATGAGTATGCTAAGACACTCCATTGTCTTTCTCTACATGTGCAAGCTTTGTTCTGTTATACAAGTTCTTAATTGATTGATCGATTCTTCCTTGTGATTACGTTGGAGCTATTGCATTTCCTTCACAGTGCAACTTTATCGTGGTACATAGTTTTTGATATGATTCTCACCAACTCTTTCAATAACTATTGATCTTAATACTTGTTAATTACTATACATTGTAATCAACTTAACATTTTGAAAGAGTAGAAAACTTAAAGTGTACTTTCGGAAAAAGATAAGTAATGTCGGAGGAAAGTAAATCAAATTCTTGTTATTCCTAAAAATCATAAGAAAAACCCCCTAGTATGAGGACAAACCCATAATAGTACTTATATTATTGTTCTATTTAATTTCGCCCCCAAAACATAAACTTCAATCCTTTCTCCATGTAATTCAAAATTTGTAGGATAAGCATATGCTAACTGAAAATATTCCCTTCTACTTGATTAGGCTAAGTGTAAAAGGGGAACCATGTAATGACACTTGGAAGAAACATTTTTATTTTTGTTTTATAGTACACTTTTTCACTCCTTTACTTCACGTGCTTCTCCCCAAAGGCTTGATGTGAGATTTCCCCTACCCTATTCCTGTAGGCATCATATTTTTCAAACATTTGGGTCACATCTTCTTTGTCGAGTCCTGAGTGATAGTTGAAGATTACTTCATGTTTCATACTTGTTTCATCAATCTCATTAAAGATTGGTCTTTCTTTCTTCAACTTCCTTATTTACTTATCAAATTTTGTTTCAATACTTACCCATTTACATGAGATCTATATCAAAATGTCTAGGCTCTCATGTTTTTCCCATAACATGTTCTCTAAAAACCTTGATTAAATTTTTGGTGTCCTCCATTTTGATTCTTTCTCCATTGTTTATCCCAATCCATTTTTCCACCAATAAATGAAGATGATCAATAAAATATATTGTCTTATTTCTTACCCTATCAAGGACTTTGAGAGAATCTATTAAGGTTTTATTCTTACTTTGGCCATGTTGTAATATTCATGTTGACTACCCACAAAATCAGTAACACAATACCTTCCTCAAAAACCAAGCCATCATCTAAGTTTTTAATAGCCTCCATTTTAGGCAACATGTTAGTCCACACTAACTTTTCAGCCCTTCATTTATCCATTAATTCCTTGGTTTCTTCTACCTTTTCATAGTTACGTGAATACCATATTACAAAATTCAAGATTATTGGTTCACCTCTAGCAACCAAAGCATTTTCCCATTTGATAGTTGCCTCTCCTCTTTCACTTAAATCACTTACTCTCCTGATCTCTTCATTAGTGATTTCTGGGACCTCGTTTTGTCCCTCCTGGCAATTTCTAGTTATTTTTCTGACTAAACTAGATAGTGATTCAATCTTGGCCTTTAAGTCCCTTTTTATTTCTTTGAACTTGTCAATCCTTTGGAACACTCCTTCTACTGCTACAAAAATCATACTTCATCTCTTTAGTAGAAGGTTTTCCAAGTGAAATCCTAGAGATCTGAAAATTAGATTGGCATGCTTCACCTCGGGGTATGCTAACCTTGGGAGGTGCAATATGTGTAAATCTTTCTCCTGTTTTTCTCAAGGTTGTCTTGGAGATAGTTTTTTCCTTTTGGGTACTCTTGTTGGGATGAGTAAAGCCAAAATCTATAAATAATCATCACAAAACTATATTTCAACATTATTCTTCCTCGAGAGAGTACTTATGATCCATTCTGTTATAGGATACTCATTTTTTTAGTGGTTGAGGAGTTGGATTCACGGGGATAATTGTAAGGGACCTAGAGGAAGATGAGGGTATTGACATAACTTTTGTAATTACATGTCTTGGCTCGTTTTGAGCATCCAAACCTATAGCCCCATCTTGACTTTCAATCCCCTCTATAGTCTTAGGTTGACCTTCTCTTTCTTCAACCACCAGGGGTTGTTGGTTTTTGACTTCCCTATCTACCTGTGCCAAAGCCTCATCTATCTTCTTACAAGAACAAGAATTGCTTCACCAATTCCTTGAGAGATAACTTTAGTCATGGAAATGTGAACATCAAGAATTTGTACATTCACTTGATGTCATGAAGCCTTTGTTGTGACATTGACATTTGGATTTTCTTCATGTGAGACCTATACTAGAACTTCTCAGCAATATTTTAATCATGCTCTTGTGAAATATTTGAAATCTTGGGTGCATGAACATTTATGGTGGCTTATTCCTTGGTGAGTGAAGCAACTATGGTTTCTAGAATAAAAAGGGTTTCTATCATAGGTAAAGACTAATCGATGGGTAAAGTTGTAGGAGGTTGGGTAATATCAGATAAATCAACGGGGACATCAATAATTATTACCTATATATGGGTCTCTTCTTCCCCCAAATCAATCCATTCAGTAGTTTGTTTTGTTTTTCTCTTTTATAGTCGGATCTATTTCTCTTCCTTTGTTCCTTGTGGATCACCATAGGGAATCTCAGACAAATTTTCCTCTTTACACTTCTTCAAAGTGGTTTCTTTCACTTTCTCTTTTCCTTTGGTTCTTGGAGAAAATGTTGAAACAGTATATAAAAGAGTAGTATGAACAATGGAACCTTCAACCATAATTTCCTAAAGTATTTTTCCAATCCTTCCTCATGCTTGAATAAGGAAGTTCTAACTCTACTATCCTGAGCACCTACATCACCTATAGTTGACAATGAGTCCAACTTCTTAATCTTCTGTCTCCATGAAACATATCTAGTGGCATAAACCCTCCGAATGTGGGAATAACATCATCAATGAGCTGAATGTTCCTATATTCTCTCAATAATGGGGTCTAGTGGTAACTTATATCCACTACTTTTGAAAATAACCACCTTATGGAAATTTGTATGGGGTGTGCAGTCTTTTCCAGGTTGCACTTCCTCTCATTTAGGTTCCAATTAATTGGTGGAAAAGGTTGAGAAACAATGTCATTTTGGATATATTATTCACTAGTTATATTTCCATCATCCTCTAACCCTTCAGGAGTTTGGATGACCCCAAAATCAATCATTTGAAATAAAGTAATTCTTGAATATTCTCTTCATCTAACCTCTCTTTCATCTTCACAGTTCATCCAGAAGTCCTCATAATGAGGCGTGTGCTCTACCTAAGTGGGAAATATATTGTGTAAGATATGAATTATATCATAATTCTTCCTATCCTTAAATATGTCTATCATGTGCATGTTCATTTCTCCTTCCAAAATTTTTTCTTTATGGATATGAGGACAAGAATAATTCCCTATGACTATGGGAAACTTTATTGGGGATGTTACGTGCTTGAGCCCTTAAATGATGCATTGAGATAAATTGTCAAAATAATTCCATTAATTCCATTTTTTCTGACACATCTAGGTAGCACATAAGGTTTCCCATTTGTTTTCATATAAATGTGTAGTAAGGAAATTAAGAATTTTTAGCATGACAACTATACTCATGTGTTAAGTTTTTCAAGTTCTATAATTTCAAAGCACCTCGGGTCCATCTTGCCAATCTAAATGACCTCCTAAATAATGTTATATCATCACCCTAGGTCATTTAGGAAAGTCCATTCATTCCACCTATGTGATTTTAGGAGTTCAATTATAAGCTATATGTAGTTTTGGGAAGGCTTATCACCTTTGGCCTTCCTAAGGTGTGGGAGCAACCCCATGAAGCGGAGTAAGAGAGCATAAAAATATGTGGAGATAATTAAAAGGTCTTGGGACATCATTAGAATGATTTAGGAATATTTTTCAAGGGCTCATAGAAGTTTGGCAGTTTCACCAAAATTAGAGTTCTGAAGCCTAGTCGATGTACACGAGGCCAAAGCAGTCATTGAGCTTCGGAAGGTGATTTTGGGAGCTTTGAATGTAGTTAGGAACAAAACAAAACATCACCAAAAATATAATTCCAAGCCCTACATGATGGGGTGTAAATATTTTCACAACACTTTGGTGTATTAGGTATGCATGAAGTTTTTATTAGGAAAACGTGGATTCTTGAATCAAAAATCCACTTTTTAGTTATAAAATGAAATAATAAAGACATGAGACCCCACCATTGGATTTAGAAGGCCATTTCTAGTGAGTATAATATATTTTTTCTAAAAAATTCTATCAGAGCTCAAGTTATCATCATCACAAGCTGTCCTCTTAGAGGGAGTTAGGAGTTAGCCAATTTTTGGACAAAATGTGTCATCTCAAGGAGCACTGGCAAAAAGTATTTTGTGTCCCCGACGTACACGAGGTCAAGGACATCAACTGTTGCACCCTAAAATATTGACTAAGTATGAACATGCGTGGGCACGTGGGACCTTAGTTTGAGGATGGCACACAAGGTAAAAGCGCGCAAGAGAAAAGGCTCAAGGAAGCATATAGCGCTCGTGGCACACAAAAGGAGGTTCAGGAATTAGCTAATTCAAGAAACAAAGGTAGAACATGTGAAAAGCATGATCATTTACACACGGATAACATGCCATCCCTGCAACGTGGTGTGGCCCGAGGAAAGAGCATGCTAGTAAAGGAATCTTCTAGAAGACCATCATGAGATGGAGTGGAGAGCTCAAGCCTGAGGAAACATGCTCATTAAAGGACCACATTCGACACTTGGTGATGGATCTGAGGGCGTGGCAAGGTGAGTTGGCGCAGCGGGGTGATAAATATAAGTTCTCGTGTGGACCAAGAAAGAGATAGACATAAGAGGAGAAGATAGGAGAGATACACACAGAGAGAGATAACATGGGTAAAGCTCTACAGGATTACTATGAGTGGGGCTCTAATGTACTGAGCTCAACATTGTAATTTATTTTCTGTTTTTGCATAGTTATACAAGCCTAGTGAAGTTCATGACTATAGTCTTCCCACTATGGCTCTTTGTAATGAAACGATGAATACAATGAAGTTACCGATTGTAATTAGATATGAATATCAATGGGTTTCATGTATATTTCATTCATAGAAGTTCTCTTTCCTTTCATGCTATGAATGAATGGTTGTAGCTTTCTTTGTTATATTATATGTTATGGAGTCTTTAAAAAACACACGGCTGAAGAAACTACAAGGATCTAGAGGTCGTCCTGAGCCCTATAATCCTTGTATGTCTAAACTTCTTTCCTAAATACTCCTATACTAATCATTGATGAATGCTTCCCACTAAAAACTCACATAAAAGAGAGACTCGGCACCCGTGTGTGCCTTGGGTGAGCACTCAACTTCTGCTGGGTGATAGGTCCGGCGCACATGGGATTCCTTCCTCTTATAGTGGGAGTAAAATTGACTACATCTTGGTTCCATTGCGAGACCTCTTTTCAAAGTTGTAGTGGGATATAGCATGCATCATGATCTCTGTAAAAAAGTAAGGATAGATCGGTTGACATTGGAAAATGTTGAATCATGGTTCAAGAGCATGGAGGATGAATTTTCCCGAGAGATTGATACTATACCCGAGTTTGATACACGTAGATGGGTAGAGGATAATCTCTACCATGATCCGTAGGAGACTTTTTTGCTACTTCCCGGTAGAGTTATTTGGGTGGCTTTCGGCCTATGCATCTAGATCAAGTTGGCTTTATGGATCATGGATATCAAAGAAGACTACCAAAGGTTATAGGATATAGATCGACGTGGACTGTGTTGTAGATCATTGGTGGGGAAAAGTACTAGCTAGCTACACTCTAGAATACGCCATTTCCACGTATTCTTGTCCATATTTTGTTGAGTTTGACTTTTATGAGAACCTAGGGGATCATTTCTACATGTTATCCCTCTAGTTATGAAGATATTAATGGTTACCATGAGTCTAAAAGTGATCCCAATGGCCGGCTCGACCATTCCGAGTGTTAGGTAAGGAAGCTCGGGTGGAGGAAGATGGCGAGATGACACAATGAAAAGGAGAGGGAAGAAATATGGCTCAAGTATGGTGAAGCACGTGAAAGGGAGATTACTAGATGACGTGAAGCTGCTAGTGTGATGGATCTATGGAAGCAGATGTTGCGGGAAGGAATTGAGGTTCACGTGGAGGATGTGGAGCCTGAGTAGTCTATGCTACCCCATCTTGGCAAGCACGTGAGGGAGACCCCTTTGGCTTCTGGTGAGAGTTCATCACATAGAGAAAGGAGAGTTGTTGGTGCATATCTAAACCCACCCAGTGACTGAGTTCTAGCACTTGGTTTTCCCAAACCAGGAAGAAGTATTGAACCAGTTGAAACTAGTGGAAGAAACAGATCCATGCCTAGGAGATACAATTTTACATTCCCTTCTTCTATGGCTGCACATATTCTAGTATTTGGAGGAGTTTTTGGACAAGGGGAAAGTGTACAAACTTTTGGTCTCACACCGGGAGGAGTAGCACTGGGAAAAGTAGCGGTGGTGGAGTACCATCACAAATCGTCAACACATAGTTCAGTGGGACCATAGGGGCACTTGATATAGTTCCTATAGGCCCTACTGGACCCAGTGGTCCTGGTGGATCTGGTGGCTCTAGAGGTATAGGACATGGTGGATCAGGCGATGGAGGAAACACCGGAGGGAACCAAGGCTTTGTTCAGGAAAAGGACCCCAATCACCACCTCAAGTTTTCTTTGAAATTTCTCTGCACTTACCAGATTATAGGGGCATTGAGGATGTTGTAGAACATGTTCACAAGTGTGAACTACTATGGCACGCAAAAGGTATCACAACCCCAGAACGAAAGGCTAGTCAATTTGTAACCACGTTGCAAGGGCACGCATATAGCTGGTATAGAAATTATGATTCTCATCAAACGGTGGTGGATTACACTACCTTAAAGAATGCATTCGTGGCATAGTTCCACATTCCTGAGTTTGAGCAAAAAATTTAGTGCTTTGAAGGAGATACAGCAAGGAATGGTAGAGAGTGTGTAAGAGTATGATGTGTGCTTTAAGACTCTCTTGTCTAAATTATCATATGATATACATCCTTCCCAGCATGCATAATGGTTTTTGGAGGATTGGTCACCCCTTTTAGAAGGGCCCTATCTCATAAGACTTTCACAAATCTGTGCAAAGCATTGGAGGCTACCTTGCATGCCAAAGCCGTTGGTAGTACGATACTGGCGTTAGCTAGTTCTTGGAAGCTCAGATTACTGCTATGGCTAAACAGTTGGAAAAGCTATCTGTGAACTTAGTCCATGAGACTCGCAGTGGTCTGTGGTGCATAGATTGTGAGATAGAGGGGAATGTTAAGGATAATTTCCCCTGGAGGATGGTACGTGTTGTAACATTATATTGTGAAATCTATCATGGGGACCATAATGCTAGTAGATGTCCCTTACTACAACACATGATTAGAAAGAATGTATCCTATTATTGTAATATTTGTACCTCTACAACCCATGATACTAAAGATTGTAGGCTCATTGATCAGATACATGAGGCCATTGATCATGGGGTGCACCAAACCAGCATTGCTAGTAGTTCTAAGAATGATGATCACCATTATGAGGAGTGCGTAGATGGAGGCACGTGAGGAAAAGGTTTTCGAGGAGGATTCCGTGGACAAGGTAACCGCAGAGGAAGGAGTGAGTTCCCATGAGGGACATGTTTCAACTGTGGATCTATAGAACATTACAAGCATGAGTGCCTGGACTTGTTGCAGTGCTCATGGTGCGGAAAGAAGCATAAGTATGAGGAGTGCCCAGAGTTATATGAGCATATGAATCAGCAGCACTAGAAGGACAAAGGCACTATGATGGTCAGCATCAAGAAGGAAGACATACAATGGATGCCTCGGGTAACATGGGATGAAAGTTTGGAGCCTATTTTGGTAACAACAAGGGCAGAAGCCACACGCACAAGAGAGATACCAAGATAGAAGAGCCTCATTTCAAGAGAAGAGGTCATTCATGGAAAGTACCCAGACCCGCGCATTAGAAGGAGATATATCAGGACACCATGGATGTTATTCGAAGCCTACAAGGGGAGATCTAGTGTCTAAAGGAGAAATCTAGGAGGGAGGAACAAGGAAGGAGGATCGAGGTGTAGAAAGATGACCTAGATGAGGTCAAGGAGGTGTGTAAAATGCTAAGGTAGGAGAACATCATTCCTTTTCTAGGATCCTTGTTAAGAGAGAAGGTACCACACACCAGGAGAAGAGCATGAGAGGTAGGTCTTGCATGTAAACCTTCCCCCTCACAGCCTCGAATATGAAAAGGAGATTACATTGAATGCAGTTGTGGATGGATGGCTCCTCAGCAATATACTCATTGACACTGGCGTGGAGGTTAATGTTTTGAATTTAGATGCATGGCATTAGATGGGGAGACCTATGTTATAGCCATCTTCAAATGTGTTGTATATGGAAAACAAGACTAAGGCAATGCCCATTGGATTCTAAAGGATGAAGCTATTACTATCTAGGGAGCCAAGTTTACTGGGGACTTCGAAGTCTTGGCGCTCACCGAGGCAGACAATTTCTTAGCACTACTTGGGCACCCTTGGTGTTACAAGAACAATGCGGACCTCTGGTTCAACAAAGGGTACATCAATTTTGAGAACAAAGAGGAGTAGGTCATTATACCCCTATTTGATGGGAAGTTAGCGCCCTACATTAAACCATTGGGAGAAGAGGTTTTGGACAAGATCTATGTGTGCTCAATCAGAGACCCTGAGATGGTACACCCCATTAATGAGGGTTATCTAGTTTGAGGACGCTCAGTCAATAAGTGATACCACTAGCCTGACATGTGATAATTGGGTGCATGGGACTTATGAATTAATGGGATGGTAATTGAGAGGATTGGTGACCAAGGTAACTAAGGCATGCACATTTCGGTGCCTTGGGGAAAATAACTACCCAAGTACTTTGGAGGAGCCTTCCCTGAGATCTTTTTGTAGGAGATAGAAGCTCAATGGAAAAATGAAAAGGAATGAAGAGGGATGTTGAGTTACATCTTGCTCAAGCACAGCAGCTCATTGGTGGGCCACGCATCAGGAGATCCTTTTAGAATGGCATGAGGTAAGAATTTCTCTCTCTGTCAGATTTTCTAGAAGTAATATACCCACCATCATCAAGGAGTACCATGGGAAGGATCCTACCTCTTTCCATATCTAGGAGTGTGAACGGGTCTAGAGAGAAGGCGTGGAGGCCTTGCCACCATCCCTCTAGGTGCACAAGTTGTATTCTACACTACAGGGTTGTGCACATGCATGGTACATTCATTCGGAGACACGCCGCTAAACAAGGAATTGGTAAGATCTTGCGGCTGATCTTATTCAAACCTTTGAGTATCAGTACCAAACCATCGATTGATAAGGCCTTATAAGGTATCAAGTGCCTTACAATGGGGGATAGTGCCAGAATGGAAGATAGGATATTGGAACTACTAGGTGAACTAGGATTGGGGCGCGCTTTGAAGAGATTGAAGAAACAGAAGAATCCTAGTTTCGGCATGCGTGTTTGGAAAAGGAAAATGGAAAGTTAGTATATGTGATTAATGGAGAGGAACCAGAGAGTTTAAATGTTAGCCATTCTATGGGGACGCGTGAAGTAGTGGGTAGTGTAGATTCTCATGCGTGTGCCTACCATGAGCCTTTAAAGACAAATAAGGTTAACATCGGTTCAGGAGAAGAACCTAAGGAAGCTATTATTGGGGATTATTAGACAGAGAAGGAAGTATCAAGGATCATTGATCTGTTGTGTGAATTCAAGGATTTATTTCACGTGGGTACCATGAGTTAAAAGGCATCCACCATTCCTTGGGGGAGATGAGGATAAAACTAAAGGAAGGTGCACACTGGTTAGAAAAAGGCCCTACCGGATGAATCCCAACATATACGCGTGAAGGTTAAGGAGGAGATAGATAAGATGATAGCTTTTGGGATCATTGAGGTAGTAGAAGAATTGGAATGGATAAGTCTGATGGTAATTAGCATCAAGAAGGATGGGTGGATTAGAATTTGTGTGGATTATAGGGAATTGAATGCAGTTTGTGTCATTGATCCACTTTCAACCCCCCTTCACTGAAGAGATTTTGGAAGGATTCGTTAGGCGTGAAATCTATTCTTGTAACATCCTCATTTTAGACAATAGAACAAGTCAATTTTTTTTTATTTTTTTATAATTGCATACCCTGGTTCTAAATACATAATTTAGAACTCACAATTCAAATAACCATTTATATAACAGAGACAACCATATGCAATTTGTAATGACTCGGAATACCTCCGATCTATTCATTCCATGACTCATTGACAATCTACCGATCTATTCATGAGTAAAAAGAGTTAGTGTTTTTATTTAACACAACACTCTTGATGTTCTCTTCCTAACTGGGATTCGAGAATGCTCGTCTAAGGAATCTAATGAATAATTTACCATTATTCATCGGCATCTCATCCCTTAGACTAGGTGAATTAGGACAACGCAATGGGACTTGCAATACTTTGGCCAAAGATTTGAAACATATTGTTCATGTCTCGTATTCCTTAACGGCATACTCGCTAACTGGAATACGCCCTTCACCCCATTCATATGTTATATAGAATGTCTTATACCGACTCATCCGAGTCCTTCCTTTCACAACTGAATCACTCGGAGGCAGATTAACAAGGTGATAATGTTATATGGATGCCCACGAGGATTAGGGATATGATGACATACTGGTTCAACCTTGCAGTTTAACCAGTGTGTCATGATACCCCAAATCTCCGAGGCAGTCTTATAACATGACCACGTTCTTAATCGGTCCCAGGGTAACTCGTGCGAAATCAAGTGTAAATCTTAGCGATCAATGCAAAGGGTGTCGCCATAAGTCATCTGCATTGTTGTAACTTCGAGAAGATCCTAATCTCCTCGGAGGTACAGCCCTGCAGTCGACTTATGTCGTCAGCCTTTAAATCCGCCTCGAAAAGATCTACCCAATAACAAGCGTTACGCACTTGAGTTTAAATTACTTTTAAAGACTTTTCCCTAAGGTTAGCCTTTCCAAATCCCTGGATTCTTTGTCTTAAGACGACCCTCCTCTATTAAAACCCATTACATGGTAGAGATATTACGGTCAAGTTCCCATCAAGGAGTCATTAGAATACACCTGATTCTAAAGCAACAGAATCGGACAATATCTCATAACCTTTGCTTGAGATTGCCATCTGAACTCCATTTGATTGCCTATCAGTTCTCTTAACTGAATTTATATCATACTTTTTAGTTTAAAGATATAAGTGATTAAGAATCCAATTTACTGTTGTCCTTTCATACTTAGGACTAGGGATTAGTAATTTAATCCAGTTTGTTTAGCGTTCTCTTTAGGCTCGTTTTTTTTTAACCTATCTTCTAGAAAGACAATTATTTAATTCCAATATTGCTTTCGCTAAAACAAATTAGAACTACTAAACACTCATAAGAATTTAATCTCATTTACTTACAAGCTTTCATTGTCAATCACAAAAGCATCCATATTATACAATGATAACAATGCCCCTTCGTTACATAAACCGAAGAAGGTCATCTTTCAGAAATAGAATACAACACATAAGTATCAAACACTTATTTCCATTCCTTTCAAAACTATACAATTACATTTTATGCAACAGCATACTTGATACAATGCTATCGGAAAAGAAACATCTTTTCCCATTTAGTACATCTATAAAATCAAGCTGTAATTCATTACAAATCAAATAAACAATCTGATCAGCTTGTCAGATCTGCATTACTTTTACCTCTTACGGTAACCATCTGCAAAAATAGTCAACATGAGTCAGTTCAATGAACTGAGCATGATAAGCACTAACTTTTAAAACAATTGCAATCCATCAATTGTTTTCATTAAACACCCTGTTTAAATGAGATCAAATATCCAAATAAGTAAACACATTCAGACTATGACCTTGTAATACAAAATGATTACAATTATGTAACTCTATCATTGTTACAAAATAGTCATAATCTCATTCTAATATTTCATCAAATATTAAAAGGATCAAGGAACGAATGTACACAACAATCGTCGAATCCAAAATCACAACATTGGTCAGATTGTTTCATTCTCCCAAAAAAAGAATAACATAACAATTCGGGACTCCACCAAAATGTTACAAAACAATTTCCCACTGTTTGACAAATATCAACAAATATGAAATAAAGGAAGAGAAAGAACGAATCCAATCATACTTCCTTTCACCTATGTTCATCACTGTACCGTCTTCACATATGAAAACATTCAACCAGTATATAAATGAACAAGTTAGACAAGCCGCAAGCAAGATCGCTGTACTAAATCAAGAAATAGAAACACAGCAACATTCCTGTACAGCAACTAACACATCAACAATTCATATATCAACCCTAAGCCCAAAGCTACTTCATTTTAAAACACAGCAAGGCTTTAGAATCAAGTCCGAAATCAGAAACCTCTAAAGTATCGTTGTCAACAACAGACTTATTTACAATAAGCGATTGATGCATCTACAAGACCATACAGAGATTTCCTTACCAATGCCATGATATACACTATCGCCTCCTATAAGAAATCAGAAAGGAACACAACACTCTGTATATACATCTGTACTAATCGAAGTTAGCCAAAAGTACTTACGATTAACTTATACAGGGTCGCGTTACCTGATACAGACCATTATTCTGACAAAATGTCCAATATCAACAACAGTATATCAAGTCAAGTTTCAACTGAAACAATAGAAGATACAAGTTAACTTCCTCAATCCTCTAAACCTGAACTACAGTGAAATGGTAAACAATTGTCACTGTTTCCTTTGGACAAGTAAATAGTGTACATGCTAAAAACTCAGGCAGAACTTTTTAATTAACGATTTCAAATCAAGAACCCGACTAAGTCTTGCCCCTTTTTCGCACAAGATTTCAAGGAACGAACATAAAAATATATCCAAGAAACTGTACAACAAAATCCATGCAACACAAGGGTAATTCCAGGAAATACAGAGGTCTTAGTACGTGTCATTCCTTCCAACCACTGGTTCATCATTCACCAACTATTTAAACATATTCAAATTGAACAGCGGCCCAAATAGAAATATAAATCATTGAATCGTCTCCTCTGAGTCGTTCAGAATATATCCATTATAAATCTATAATTACCCATTACATGCAGAAAACGGGTTTACGCCCAAAATCGCAGAACCCAACAACAGTATAAGATGGAATTAATTAATAAATTCTTCTATACCCTTCATGGCAAACATTCGAATGAAACAAGTGAAGCAAATCAAATACCCTTTTCAAGCAAGGAAATCAACTGAGCCGCTTTAAAACTTTCAAACAGCTTTCAAAAAGAAATGCAATGCATACCCAAGAAATCTATACTCCTTATTTATTTCAAATAACCGAGGTCAGAAAGCCTGTTCCTTTCTCTACAAAGCTTCCACGAAATCAAATAACAAAACACCAGGATGAATTTACATCCACAGCAGTAGATAGTAATATACGATTCAATCATGGACTCCACTGAGTCGATAAAATAAAGTATAGATGTTTCAATATTATACATAGCCAACAAATAATCCCGTTTCCACAATAACAAGGAAAAACAACTTCCGCTAGGTCGTATAAACTACGGTAACACAACAGTTACCCTGTTCTAACAAAATTAGGAAACAATGAAAACCCAAAAGTATCATTAAACACTGTCAACAAAACCCACGACAGAGTTTCCAAAGAAGCGATAATACTGATCAATCTTACAGTATTCATCAAATCATTCCATACAGTTTCCATAACAAGAAACAGCGACCACTAATCAAAAACATACAGTGGTCTTATACTACACACAGGTATATTCTAAGGGCTCACGCCAAACAGGCCGAACACTCAAACTTTTATAAATAAATACCTCACATGTATAAGCCAGAATGAATACTCAAAGCAAATAGGGCCGAAATTTGATTTCAATAAACACCCATCAAGAGGAAATTGAAAAATCGAACCAGAAGAGATACAGTGCCAAAAATCAAACAAGATCTCCATAGAAGATTCATCTAATTTTCACAAAACATTTGAACAGAGTTGTTTTAATGAAAGCACTTGAAAGACAGCAAGATATTTAAAGGTTAGGGCCTAACATGCCTGTATTTTGATCAAATTTCCGAAGCAGACCACAGGAAGAGCTCAAACTTCCTTTTCTTTTTCCACGATAAAGCGACCAACAAAATTTCGCTGTCTCCATCACATATATATCCTCCATGACAGAGAAAAGAGCCAGAGAAATTCATTCTTGCCATGCAACTCAAAGAGAACTGGTGCGAAGAACCAGTAAACAAGCAGAGCAAAAACCGAAAATCGCGATAAGCCAAACAAACCCACAAACTTCCCGTTTGCATGCCTTCTCGCGAGTTCCGAGCTCGCTTTCCGAGAAAATTAAATGCCATTAAACCAATTTTCCCGCTTAAACTCAACTTCCACCGACCGCCAGATTTGGTGACAGTCCATCTAAAACTCATGTTCATTTCCAAACTTAGCGACCTACCACGTCCTCACCGGTTAGCCGTCGCCTAAGCCTCCGCCATGACTCCGTCCTTCATCCTTATCCCTTACATTTATTGCCATAGAAAACACCGCCCATGGTTCACCACCCTTCATAGGCCCCTTCATAATCTCTTCATTAGTTAGGTTAGTATCTTAGGTTAGAATTTAGGGTAATACCCACACTAACAAATTTACACAAAGATACTAACTTAGGATATTAACAAATAGCCTAGGTCTAGGTTAGACTAACAATAATCTAACCCCTAGGTTAGGTTTTAGTTTTAGGTTACTAACCCTTAATAATTTAGTTTGGTCCTTGTTGAAAACTTGGAAAGACTCAAGATCATACCTTCTAGAACAAGAGTTAGCTCCTCGTTCTTATTGCGTGTAATTGTATGTCAACGAATTATTACCCGGTCTACAATCGAGACCTTCCAGATATATTTGATATCGGGAACCATTTCATTTCCCAAGATCAGCCCGAGTCATACTCCCGACTCGCTTAATCAATGCTTCCATACCTTACAACTGCTCAAGGTCCTGTGATCTAATTCATCACAAACAGATTTAAAGCATTACTTGGATCAATTCCACTGATCCAAGTCTAGATATTATAGATGAATGTCTCTATAATTCATTCCGTGATCAGATTAATATTCAGACACAAAATGGAATAAATAAAAGAGTCTAATCATATTCTGACTACCAAGATCGCAATCTGCAAGAAATTCAATACATATCAAGCATGATTTCGAATCGAGGAACACATCCTTTTACAAGAAATCACATATCAACACTTGTATGCTTAGGGAGAAAGTAACAACAGATTCAGGTGTTACAATTCCTTTATAGATAGATTTTTAGGATAGCACCAAGTCCTGGATTGCAAAGGAAGACCATCGAAGACCACTTTCACCACCGAGTGGGGAATTTTTGCATACACGGTCATGCCCTTTGGGTTGAAAAATGTGCCTGCTTTGTCTTTCCGCGCATAGTGGTGTAAGCATTCTAGGACTTCATTCATAAGTTTCTTTAGGTTTACTTGGATGATTGGACAGATATGGTCTAGTTAAAGACCATTGTGACAACTTGAGATTAATGTTTGAAAGGTGTAGGCAGTTGAGGATATCCCTCAACATTAAGAAGTGTGTGTTTACTACACCCTTTGGGACTTTATGGGGCATATCATATGTAAGGAGAGCTTGGCACGGTAGATCCTGCTAAGGTCAGTTATTGTGGGGTTAAGGGAACCTACTAGCTAGATCACAATGCATGGATTCCTTGGGCATACAGTGATATTACTGAGAATATTCATTAAGGGGTATGCCAAGATCGCTGCGCCTTTAGAGCAAAGCGATTGCTTAGACACAAAGGTACCTTCCATTGGGGAAAGGCACAGCAGAGGGCATTTGATACATTAAAAGATAGGCTTATTACAACACCTATTTTGTGATTTCCCTCTTAGGACAAACCTTTCCATGTCCATGTAGATGCCTCAGGAACCACCATTGGGGTAGTACTTACACAACCAGTGAGGGGATTGTTGATCATCCTCTCTATTTCATGAGTAGGAAGTTAACACCAGCAAAGCAGAATTATACCACAACCGAGTGTGAGGCATTGTCAATGATCTATGCACTTTTCAAATTTTGACAAAGATTCTGCTAGAAACACCCTTTCGCATTCTACACCAACCACATGGCATTAAAGTATTTAGTAAACAAGCCCGTTCTTCAAGGGCACATATGTCGATGGGTGTTGTTGTTTCAAGAGTTTGAGTTCACCATTGTAGTGAAGCCTAGAAAAATAAATTGTGGACTTGATCATCTTGTCAAGAATTGATTCAGAGAGGACACGCAAAGTATTGAGGAAACAATGTCAGATGTGTAACTTTTTAGATTATGATGCGCACCCTCGATTTGGAAGAGATTGTTATATTTTTAAAAGAAGGTGTGGCACCAAGTGGAATGAGGGCATTAGAGAAAAATTAGTTGGCCATACATGTCGCGCCCTACATGTTGATTTATGGAGATTTATATAAATTGGGACGTGATGAAGTTTTACGTAGGTGTGTGTTAGAACATGAGTGCCTGGCCATAATGGAGGAAGCACACAGAGGAAGTGCGGGTGGGCATTACACAGGTGATGCCACCACGCGCAAGATTTTAATGGCAAATTTATGGTGGGAAACCTTGTATAGGGATTGTAGAGATTATTGTAAAGCATGTGACCACTGTCAACACATTGGAAAACTAGGAAGGAGAGATGAAATGCTCGTCCTATTCCTAGCGCAGAGCCTTTTGAAAAGTGGGTGATAGACTTTGTAGGACCTATTACACTAGTAGCATGTAGGACTGGGTCACGTTATGTCATCACTTGCATGAATTATCTCACAAGGTGGGCGGAAGCAGCCCCAACTAAAGATTGCATGGCAGCAATGGCGGAAAGGTTCCTATGGGAGAACATTATCACAAGGTATGGATGCCCTTTAAGTTTGACCAGTGATAGGGGTACACATTTTCTAAATGAGACCGTGAGGATCCTACTATCTAAGTTCATGGTGGCTCATCATAAGACTATGCCCTACCATCCACAAGCAAATGGAACCATAGAAGCATTCAACAAAATACTAAGTCATACCTTGACCAAAATCTGTGATGTTGGAAGATAGGATTGGGATGACAAGGTATCAGTAGTTTTATGGGCTTACAGGACTACGTATAAAAGACTAAATAAAGACACACCTTTTCAATTGGTCTTTGGTGTGAAACTATTTTCCAGTTGAATTTATGTTACCTTCTCTACGAATAGCATGCGTAGGAGGATTAGCCAATGAACAAGCGCTGGAAGAAATAATTGATGAACTAATGAAACTAGATGAGAGATGATCACTTGCTTGTTGGATCCAAATAGTGGAAAAGGAAAAGCAAAAGGCTTGGCATGATCGCCATATTAGAAACAAGAATTTTGAGGTTGGGTAGATGGTGTTACTGTATGATTCTAAATTTCTGCACCATCCTGGGAAGTTGAAAGTCCATTGGTTAGGTCCCTACACAATCTCATACATCCTTGATTTGGGTGCATGCCAATTACAAGTGTTGGATGGAATGGAGTTTCCTAGACACTTCAATGGTAGTAGGCTGAAGCCCTACTATAAATAAATAAGGCAGTTTTGCCAGTTAGTCTAGAATTTTCCATTACGCATTTTTGTTCTTTTCCTTGTGTTTCCCTTTCGCGTTGTTGTTTTGTTTTGTGCCTCGGGTGCCGGTAACCTTATTGCTATTTTTGGAGAATTTATGAGTGCGCAGAGGACCACACATCATTTAAGTGTGGGGTGGAGAAAAGTGAAGAAGCGTGTGATTAAAAGTACCAAGGAAGTTGTGTTGAAGAGCCTTGTTGAGTAGCTCGGTTAAAAGAGAGATGAAGAGAAAAGATAGAATGGTTGGTGCTAGGGTAAAGCTACTCGTAGATCTTATGTACAAAGGAAAATTAAGTGCATTTAAAGCAACACGAGGTAGGTGAAAGCAATAATTTGGATGAAGAAGTTCCTTTAGCACAAGCTAAGCACGCGTAAGAGTCTCTTGTCAGGTTGGTTTGGTTACACACCAAAAGGTTGGAGGAGTTTTCGCGTAGGAAGGGCACGTGAGTAAAGGCACTGAAGATGGGTTTTGTTTTAAAAATCCACATTAAATGAAAAAATTACGGGGTAGGTAAAGTAGCATTTAATGACTTGAAAAGGAAAAACTATAAATTGAGGGTGGGGCACTCTCATTTTACTTTGCAAAAACAAAGAGTTGGAGATATAAGTGAAAGATATAAGCTAGGACTTTTTCATATTCGATCAGAGAGAAGATATGTGTGATCAAACAAGTAAAGATCCAGTTTGAGATTGTGAACCAAAAGGAAGGAATTACATGGGCTTGGAACGAAGTGAAAAGACGTTGTTTTGTGAAGAATTTATCAAAGTTAGGGTTTGGAAAACTAGGGCATGGGTTTAGGAGATTTATATCACAGATCTGAGATCGAAGGTTGGGAGAAGGAAATCAGAGTAACAAGGAGAGGACTAGAGTAATACAATTACCTTGACCATGGCACCAAAGAAAGGGAAGGGCAAAGCGAAGGCTAAACAACCAGAACCCGAGGTGGAAACAAACAAAGAATGGTATGTAGAAATGCAGTACCCTGACAGAGTGATGATGGGAAAGGAATGGGAATCCCATTTGAGGAACATACCAGTTAGTGACTATAATCACCACACCAGACTATAGAGAAATAAATGACATTAGAACTGGTACACCAACCAACAAGTAAACACCTGAAGGGTTGCCTATGTACAATGATGATGTGAAGGTCAAGCTGGCGAAGGCAAGGTTGTTGCAACTCTATGAGTTTCCTTATTTTGGGAAGCCAGATCACTTGTACCAGTGGTTGATGTCTCGGGTGCACGAGGACTACTTCCACTTTTTAGGTGCAAGATGTGCGTAACTCCCGATTGATTACATAGTTTACAAACCTCATATGCAAGGGAGATAGCCGGAAGATGACCTTAGAACAAGGAAGCTATTCAGATACCATCACGAGAATATGCCTACAAGAAAGGGTTGCAGTATTATGACATCTCAAACATCAAGGACCTAGTTATGAGGATGGCCACACACTGGTAACGAAACTAAATGGCCAAGAAAGGTGGATGCAAGTCAACAAGCCATGGTTGCATATCTCTGCAGGAAGATTGCAGAGGGGACTATTTACAACTTGTCTGCATACATTGTCGAGGAAATTGTAAAGTGTGCAAAGGAAGGGGACAGGATCCTCTTTGGTAATGTCCTACTCACCATAGTATTTACAGAAGTTGGAGTGTCATATGCACCAGATAAGTTTGTGTGGGAGTACCCAGCCGAAGACCCTTCGCTCGTGAAGAGGTTTTAAAAGTATGCATGTGATACAATGATGGATCCCCACAAAGTGCGGCTCGAAAAATGGTATACGCACTTGAGAAATGCATTCGGGGTGGAGTGGAGGATCCCCAAACAACTCCCAACAGCCACACAAGGAGAAGTTGAGTTCATGGTGTACCAACACTATTGCTTGGGCAGGTTCAAACTTGTTGATGAATCATGGAGCCCTTGGTGTAAGCTCCCTTTCGCGTTCACTACCCAGTACTTCCAAGCGGGAGTGAACAAATTTAAAGAATCGAAAAAGCTAAGGTTGGAGCTAGGAAAATTAGACCAGGAACACAGGGATATGAGGAAGAAACTAAACTATCCTAGAGGTAAGCACGTGTACATGGAGAAGTACGTGTCGCATGAGATCCACATGACTAGACCAATAACACTTCCTATTGTTGGAGGATCCACGGCGTGTGTATACGTGCGCATAAGGCCAAAATTTGAAAACAAGTGTACTTGGTGGATGAAATCTCCATACCTAAAGACCCCTTAGGAATGAAGAAGCTAGTGTCTAAGAAGAGGGGTAGAGGAGAGGAAGGAGCACCAAGTGTACCAACTACTCAGACAGTGAGCATGCCTTCTACGAGCACCAAGCCAAGCACCTATGTTCGAGAGGAAGAAGTCCCCAGTAAAGGAGAAGATGCTAGAAGTAGAGGCACCCAAACAACCCACCACCTTGGAGGAGTCACAAGAGGAAGAAGAGAAGGAAGAATCTCCTAACAGAGGAAACTTCTGGCAAGAAGCAAGAAGGTAGATGAAGAAGCTGACTCGGAGGTGACCGATAGCTTGGAGAGAGATCTAGGAGAAGGAGAGGATGAGAGTGAAGAGGGTGGTGACGAGGAGAAAGAGCCGAAAAAGGAAAGGAACCTTTGGAACCTCACATAGTTAGTGTCTATGACTCTGGAGGAGGAGAGTGGAGAAGAAAAGCAAGAGTTCATATTCACATGGCGAAAGGCACACAAGGAGATGAAGGCACTGAAGATATAAAGGTAGATGAGAGGGATGCCGAGGGATAGAGAGCCACAGATTTTACCAAGGAGTAGATAACCAAAGTGGCAAGAGTGAGAAGAAAAGAAGATGCTTGAGATCCTTGTAGACTAGGAATTAGAGTGGAGTGTAGACATAGTGCTAAAGGAAGGGAGGGAAGAGAGTGGTGAAAAGGGACATGACAGCCTAGGAGGCCCCACTCTGATAGTCAACTTCCCCAAAGGCACGTGCTGAGTAAAAGACCTCTGGGTGTAGAATAGAGGTAGATAATGGGCTACATGGATGACTCAAGGAAGGTGATATGTGCACAATCCAGAGCACGATACCCACCAAAAGACTTATAGACATGAGATCATTCGAGAAGGAGGGCATGTACCCCAGGACCAAGAAGATGCTTTCTTGGGAATTTGAATCCCACATCGACGAGCTAGACTTTGAAGTCTTCCAAAAGGCACTTATCATGCTACCATAGTCTAAGGGAGATAACCCCTTAGTGAATTCCTAGGAGCTCACAGATGAGCAAGTATGTAATTCTCAAACAAGGTTGCAATGGAAATGGAGGCAAGACTATTCATGTGGAATGACGGAATAAGGGCTTTAGAGGGAAAGCTGGTCAAGAAATAGGAAGAGTTGGCTAAGGTGGCCAAAAGCTTAAAAACAGGAGGAATTAATTAGCACACACTGACCAAGGCGTGAGCTCAAGGAGGAAAATGCAAAGGTGCGGGAGGTCTACAAGAAAGTAGACTTGATAAAAATGCCATCATCTTCAAACACATGATCTAACACCTATCCCCCAGAGGTATGCATTGACATTGGAATGCCTAAAATACCTAATGCGTGTCCTCACCATGGAGAGGTGACCATTGGCATTGGAATCTGTGAAGGAAGTATCCGCGCACATGAAGGAGGAGGACCGGTTAAAGGTGATAGCACTAGTTTCCGAGTATAGCAAGGTGCTCACATATGTAAAAGTTACCTCCCAATCTACTGAGGCAACATATGACACATGTGCGGATAGAGATAAGGTGGCAAGATCCTTGGTCACCACACTCAAAGCAGATCTAAAAGAGTTCCAAGAGAAGAATAAAGGAAATAGGGCAGAGCGGGATAGATTCTGGCGGAAGTAGAAAGAAGATCCGAGGAGATTGAGGCACTAAGGGGCTCAACCAAGACATGACTGAAGGAACTATATCCTCAAATTACCAGGAGAATGGACAAGCTCATAGACCTAGGTAAAGATATGGAACAAATTGTGGACACTTTGGGTGCCCAAGGAGCTGGCCTAAGTTTTGATGAGGTAAACCTCCTGGTTGGCGACCTCTGTCAGAAGGCACAGAACAAGGTCGATACATGGAATAAGTTGGAGGCAGTCTTGCAGAAGGACTTCCCTAGCCTTTTGGTTTAGTGTCCCCCCATTCTTCATTCTTTCCCCTATTCTTTCATTCCTTATTCATCTTTGTAATATTTATCTACATCTTGGTTCCATTGAACCAACTTGCACCTTGGTCAAGTAGAATGTTTCGAGGACAGAGAATGAAGCAGCGTAGTGTGGGGTGATGTTGGGCCCCTGAAATATTGATTAAGTATAAAGGCACATGGGCACATGGGACCCCAGTTATAGGATGGTGCACAAGGCAAAAGCATGCAAGAGAAAAGGCTCAAGGAAGCATATAGCACACATGGCACGTGAAAGGAGGTTCAGGACTTAGCCAATTCAAGCAACAAAGGAGAACACGTGAAAAGCGTGATCGGTTATGTGCGGATAACATGTCAGCCTGGCAACAGGTGGCCTAGGAAAGAGCATGCTAGCAAAGGAATCTTCTAGAAGACCATCATGAGATGGAGTGGAGAGCTCAGGCCTGAGGAAACATGCTCGCTAAAGGACCACATTCGACACTTGGCGATGGATCTGAGGGCATGGCAAGGTGAGTTGGTAGCATGGGAAGGTGATAAATACAAGTGCTGCTGTGGACCAAGAAAGAGATAGACATAAGAGGAGAAGATAGGAGAGATACACACAGAGAGGGATAGCATGGGTAAAGCTCGCAGAGGATTACTCGCGAGTGGGGCTCTGATGTACTGAGCTCAGCATTGTAATTTCTTTTCTATTTTTGCGTAGTTATATAAGCCTAGTGATGTGCATGATTGCAGTCTTCCCACTATGGCTCTTTGTAATGAAATGATGAATATAATGAAGTTACCGATTGTAATTAGATATGAATATCTATGGGTTTCATGTATATTTCATTCATATGAGTTCTCTTTCCTTTCATGCTATGAATAAATGGTTGTAGCTTTCTTTCTATTATATTATGTGTTATGGAGTCTTTTAAAACACACAACTTGAAGAAACTACAAGGATCTCGAGGTTGTCCTGAGCCCTGTAATCCTTGTATGTCTAAACTTCTTTCCTGAATACTCCTATACTAATCATTGATGAATTATTCCCACTAAAAACTCTCATAAAAGAGAGACTCGACACCCACACGTGCCTCGGGTGAGCGCTCGGCCTTCTATTGGGTGATAGTCAGGTGTGTATGGGATTCCTTCCTCTTATAGTGGGAGTAAAATTGCCTACATCAACCTTATAAAAATTCACCTGCACCCTAATTAACCTTTGGGAACCCCATTCGACCATCAGGATTGTCATTTCAGCCCCCAAGTGAAATTTGGAGCTCAAATCATCTACCATCCGATCTCTACCATGTTTCAGCTCTAGGACCATCATGAGATTTGATGTCCCTCACAGGTTAGGGACATCAAACCTTGATTTTTTTCCAACCCTCTAGGAGAGTTTTTGGTCACCCATGTAACCCGCTTTCTAGCCCCGAGTGCTTTAAAGCTGATATTGGAGCACTCACTCCCTCCCTTCGAGATTGATACCATGTGTTGTATTCTTTCTTACCATGGAAATTGATGTCCCTCAAGTCTCTTTGAGGTGATGGACTTCATGGAAAAAAAATGGACCCAACCCTCTCTATGCATAATTTTTAAATATTAAAAATTCATCATGTTTATAACTTCTAACATCTAACTCCTTTCCGTGCACAACTTGCTATGAAAATTTCTCTGCAACTTCTCACCACCACTCCACCATTGCCAAAGCTCAAAAAATATTCACCAAAAAAATTAAATCCTCTACCCCATGGTGATACATAGGTCTTAGAATAATATTTCATTGAGATAAGAAGAAGAAATGAAGAATAGAGAAGAAGAACAATGGAAATCCCCATTGCCATGAAATCAAAATTTGAAGAAATCTTCCAAACCGGTGCACGGATTGAAAAAAATCTATTTATGAGTTCTTCTCTCTTCAAGGCGCTTAAAAACTCTATCCAAACCTCCAAGTTATAGCAAGGAATGCTCACAGTGAATAAATTTCACTTCCAACTCCACGAAGAACAAAGTTCAATTTCCCGTCAAACCGATAACCGAATCAAGAGAAATTTCACCAGTGAGACAAGAAGAAAAAACCTATCGCAATGGAGTTGATTTCTTTAAAAATGGAGAAAAAAATAGACCTACAAATTTCAAGCTCCATTAATGGCCACCATGAAATGGTAGTGGAAAAAATCATAGAGCTACCTCTCCACTTCTCAGGGTTCCAAAGTGCGAAATCGACAAAAATTGGAGGGAATGATCATTGAAAAATCTAGTTTTGCATGAACTAGTTTTCACGCCATGAAGTCCCTATTTTTTAGGGATATGGAGGGCTATGTTTTTATCAGCATTCTTCCCTCTTTGAAGAAAATTTCAAATTCCCAAAGATCCGGTGGGTGAAATCATCTGAAATTTAGAGGGAAGGGTCTCCAAAAAATCTAGTTTCTCTCAAACTAGTTTTTGCATGATGAATTTTCCATTTTCTTAAGATATGAAGGACTGAATTTTTATCAAGTATTATGCTCTGGTAGCTCCATACCTGAAGCTCTTATTAGACATAAATTTTTATTTTTCATTTCGAGCTTTATAGAAAGTGAATCATGATGAAAATTGGAGCACGAGTTTGTGATGAAGAGCCAAATCCAAAAATATTTTTCCCATTGTAAACAGAGGTCATTTTCACCACTTAATAAAAATATCATATTTCATACTTCCTCACATGCTATAAATGGTGAGCCCCACTGAATTTCAAGTTCAATCACTCAGAATAATCAGAAAAGGGGTAAAATGGAAAGTAAGACAAAAAATGACTTCTTCCCAAAATAGAAGGTCCCCAAATAAGAACGCTCTAAACATGAAATGTACTAAAAATAAAAATATTTGAGGAAAAGAGGAGGTTAGAATATGGTAGAAGGTTCAAAAGATAAAATTGGAGCAAGACAGTGATATGTCCTAAAATATCAGAGCATGGGCTCATATTCTAAAAATAGCAGGTTGTTCTTAAAGGGTAAGTTTGGCACAATGGGACATAGAGGGATGATCATTCAGATCAACACCATCATTAAAGATCATCCATGGGAATTCATCATAAGGAATCCAAGACTCATCTTAGTGAATTAAAAAAGTTGTCTTTTGACACTCACTAGATGATTTGGGTCACAGGTACATCATACGCAAGGTCGGAATTGCGGTCATCAGCAGAACAATTCATTCAACTCAACAAGTTTATGTGAGAAAAGATGAAGGAATCTCTAAGGCTATAAATATTTTGGAGATGTAGAGTTCACTTCAATTAAACACCTCATCATATCATCTAGAAGAATATGTGGGGTTTATTGAAGGTAGATTACTCATCATCAATGTTTCTTCCCCCTTCTTCTTCCTTCTTTCTCTCCTCTCTTCTCTCCCCTAATTTCTCTCTCCTCCATGTTCTAATTCTTCATGGGGGTGAAATTTTTAGATTTCCTTTAATGAAATAAAAAATAAACTTTATGCTTCTAATGTAGAAGTCACCTTTATGTTATAAAAAGGGACTTAATATTCTCCTAGGAAGTTGAAAAGTTTTAAGTTGCGTGAGGACATATGAAAATCCATTGGGGGTAGATGAGGAGTCATCTCTCATTATATAAATTGTAAATCCATTCTCTTTTCAAAGGGTTGGTAATTGATCTTGTAAACTCAAGAGTGTGTTGTACTTAGAGAAAGCCTCGGAGATAGCCATTTTTTCTACTTTCCTCCACTCTCAAATATCTTCCATTCCTACACTATATACAACTTTTTTAATAAATCGATAGAAGAAGAAGGAGTTTCTAGATTTCTATGACTAAGGGGTTTCTTGATACATTGTGATCAATAAATTCTATTTGGTCTTGTTGTTATTGAAGAGTTGTTTCTTCTCATGATTACATGTGTTGAAATTTTTGACTTGTCAGTGTGTGTAGGAATATGATTTTCTAAGTGCACCATTAGCTATCTTACCTCATTTCTCACTCCCCTTCCCCTCTTTAAGTAGAAATTATTCTCTAGCTAAATATTGCTAGATTTTCTCGCAGGTGGTCGGTGGAGTGCACCTTTGGATCCTTCCATAAGGCCACCAATTCATCAAAAACTCACATTCAATCACGCATGCATATACTAGACTAAGCTACACCAAGTTAAGTAAAGGGACTTAGAATCCAAGAGCATTGGCAAGAAACCCACAAAAATTCCCCAAAAATTTCTCACCAACACAGCTTTTAGCATCCAACATAATAGAATTAAAAGATAAACATAATGGAATCAAGCATGTAATATTGAATATAACCATGCACCCAAAATATGACCACATTTTGGGTACCAAAAATTCAAAACAAAAATTGGTAAAAAACCAAATTAAAAAAGAGTTCATGAAAATCCATTACTAAAAGATAAATTTTCAATTCATGCACGTAACCTTTCATATTCCAAAATAGTGTCTTTTAATATTCCCACTTCAAGAATTTCCATGTAAAAGTTGGCTTAAAGAAGATACATCGGGTTGAATAGGCCAGAGAGGTGGTGTTGATTCCAATACCGAGGCTTTGCAAAATTAACAAGAACGAATTAGAGATAATCCATACTTATTTTCTCAAGCCTCCTCTGAGTGTTCCACACGTTATCTCCAAAATAAATTCTCACCTTGAAAATCGCTAAGTCCACGAACCTATTTCTATCATCCGGATCTTCAATAAGTTCACCTAGAAATCCTATTCAAACTCCTATTGATACTCCCCTTTCAAATTTCTCATAAT
This sequence comes from Taxus wallichiana var. yunnanensis, assembly GCA_018340775.1. Classification (NCBI taxonomy): domain Eukaryota; kingdom Viridiplantae; phylum Streptophyta; class Pinopsida; order Cupressales; family Taxaceae; genus Taxus; species Taxus wallichiana. The sequence continues at coordinate 31,875,752 of CM031233.1, forward strand.
TCAATCACCCCACACTAGTTGCAGCAAAGTGAGTTCGCAAAAGAAGAATATTTTGAAGAAGAATTTATAGAAGCAAGAGTTGAAGAAGAAGCAAGAACTTAAAATGTAAGATGAAGTAGAAATACCCATTTCCCATTGTTCCATGGGGAAGAAATACAAGCTCACTTACTCTATAACCTCTCTCTTCATCATCTACCAATAAGTTCCCACAGCGAGAACTTTCCAAAGTTCTAAAAATGATGGCACGCAGGACTCCTCAAGAGAAAATATCGGCCGTCACCACATCATGTGGGATTATTGATGTCCAAAATGAAGATGTTTCTATAAGATTGTTTCATGGAGTATCTCCAAGAAAAAGTAGTGGAATGGTTCTATTTCCAACCTCACTGAACCATTTTCCCGGTGCATCACTGTTAGAATGAAATCAAAAGGAATTTCGAGGAAAGATTCAAATTTATTGAGGATTTTCAAGACATCCTTAGGTATCTTTAGGCACAAATAAATAAAGGATAAAATGAAACTATGAGAGACTTTGGGGCTTGTTTACAGGCGTGTTATTTCCTCATCCTTAGTCTTGCTTCACAAGATACCTAAAGAGTATTCTCCATATTCGAAACGAATGTCAAGAGATTCTTCATCAATGCTCAATCATCGAAGGTAGGATTTTCCTATGAAGAGTTCAACCCTTGAACATTATATAAGCACAAAGGATGGCCATTGAACTTGATGAAGATCTCATCCTCACTAGAAAGATCAAGAATTATTTAAAGGGAAAGACACAATATCCTAGAGATGAGAGAATGGATCCATTCTTGATGCTTCTAAAAATTGGCAAATGAGATAACATCATCAAGAGGGAAATATTTGAATGAGTTTCTTCTTAAAGAAGCAACTTTTTGAAATCAGATTGCAAGAGTACCTCAAGGCTTTCCTTGGAGGCCCCACCTATAAATGAAAATCATAGGAGTAAGGAAATTGAAGAGGAACTTGAACCATAAAGTGAAGGTGGTGATTTCCTAGAAAGTGATGAGTTTGATAATGATACACAAATCAGATTTTGTCACTATTTTGGAGTTGATAAAGAAGACAAAGAAGATGAACCTAGTTTCTCATGTGCGGTATTCACTCATTCTCGAGTTGATAAAGGAACATCTCCCTCCACTACTATAAAGAAAAAGAAGACTAAATATCCTCCTGTGGCAACTGCACTCGATAAAAAATAATCTTCCTCAAGGATCCCCACTCTCACCTTCCATGGAGTTTGCATTGTATGAAGCCTAATCCTTGATGCAGCCTAGAATTCATCAATACAAGCCCAAGCATGCTGGCACATCACTCAACCTAGACTAAGCTCTCACCCAAAGCACGTAAAGGTACTAGGCCCCTCTTCAGGGTTGTTGTTGCAGGATGTTAACATGATGAAGACTTAAATCATTCAAATCTATGGCTAATATATCTTTCTACAGTGCATATTCACATTTAGGTCTAGAACATAATAGAATTAAAAGATAAACATAATGGAATCAAGCATGTAATATTGAATATAACCATGATAACACCTTATTTTAGTCCATAATATCCATTATATTAATTGCATAATTTAAATACATAGAATATTCCTTACAATAATGATAGCATATGCTCATGACGCGTAACAAATCTACCAACATAATCTCAATATACCCTATTTCTCACAGTATATATATAAACCCTTCTCTCTCTCTATCGGGATTCAGAATGCTACACAATTCAATACATATTTATCGTGACAACGGGGACTTACCCTTCACCGCTTATCTAATCCCAAAATAGGCCGCATGTTATTATTATACATGCATCGTTACAAAATAGGATTACATGTAAGAATGCTAACAATAGATCTCTCTTAGTCAACTATCAATTCACAATTCTATATTTAGCCTACATCCATGCAAAGCGATTCATATCCGATCATCCAAAAATAGCCAATGCATGTCGTGCAAGTATCCAATCGGTTTGAGTGTTCCACACGTTATCTCAAAGTAACTTGTTCGAGTTAAAAAATAAATTCTCACCATGAAAATCGCTAAGTCCCGAACCTATTTCTATTATTCGTGGGTGATCCTTTCTAATACTCCCATGCCTTTGAATACGCTCTCCTTTCCTCGAAAAGGTGAATTTTTTGTATTTCCTTCACTAAGTACCATATTTTGACTAATCAACATTACCCCACACTAGAATGACCTTTCTTGCCTCCCGCAATGGTTTTCTCCCAAAATGAATCAAATAAAATGAATAGAATAATAGAAATAATTTTTTTTGAATAAAATAATGTCTATAAGATATAGTGATTAAGTATCGTTTCTCGTTTAATCAAACTAGGAATCGAATAATCACTTGTTTAACGATATTCTTATTTTATCTCCACCTCTAAGGTCTATCAATTATTGAGCGTGACCTATGCCTTCTCATCGAATATCCATTCCGCAATTACATCGATAATCACAAAAGTCTCCAAATTATACTTTAATTCATCCCTTGCAATCTCTCCCTTTTCATCGAAGAAGACCAACTCAATGTTGGACATGCTACTCATTCTCCCTTCCAACAATTCCATCATTTTGAGCGATGAGTGTCTTGAGCTCATCTAGCTTTCTCTTAGTGTGGTTCACGTTGAGCATAAAATCAAATTAAAGGACCTCATGCTTCGCAATCTAACAATTGTTAACCATTCCATGGCCCAATGTCTCATCTTTCATGTCCTTCAAGATCTCATTATCTTCTAAAATGGTCTTTGTGCTTATAACAACATCTCACGTTGATACAAATATTTAGCTATTGATCCTCCTTCTTTAGCTCTTATCACTGCAAGCTCAAGCAATACTTCATATGACATAATCTTCCACATCACTGAACCATTTTCCCGCTCGCTTTAATATATTCAACTGTGTTGGATCCTTTGATTTTGGCATGGAAAGAGGTTCATTTTCAAGCACTAAGTCCACCAATGTACTTACATAATGTATTTCCAAAGGAAACGTCTTAGGTATCTTTAGCTCTAAGTGTGGCCTAGCCTTCATGACATTGTCACCAATCGAGCTATGCCATGCTTTTGTTGATAAACACAAAATTATTCTTTGACTTTCCAAGTCTTTTTCCTACTTTAGGCGTGTTATTTCCTCATCCTTAGTCTTGATCTCCTCCTCAATTGCCCTAATTGTGGCAGCTTTATCCATATTCCATCATGCCACTTATGTTAATACCTTTACCAAAGAATTACTTATCTATTCATCCGACATAACAAGAGGCTTTATTATTATGTGTCCTAAGATTATGAGGATGTCTTTTTCAACCTCCTTGATATGTAAGACTCCTCTACCGTACATCAAATTCTAGTTCATCCATGTGAAGTGTGTATCAACCATGACAATTACTTCCATGTGCACATTATTGCCACATCTTCATCCATCAAATCCCATCCATACAACTCCTTAAATAATAGTGTCATTATGCTTTGGAAATGGGCATAGTAAAATTTTACCTATTTCTCAAGATAGCCCATGGCTAGTGGAATATACTCCCCACTTGTTCTTCTTAATCTAGGCTTCTTAGAAACTTGGGCTTAAAGATTTGGAAACTAAAAATACACAAAGATATGTCCTAAGTAGTCTCGATTGTTTCATACCTATTACTCCTTTTCTCCTCTTCTCCATCCTTCATTTCTTCATCTTTTTGCTCTTCCACATTCTCTAGAGGTGTAGGAGAATTAGGTGTGCTTTCCTCAAACTCTTTCACTTCCTCATTTAGCTTCAATTTCCTTCTTCTTTTCTTAGTTGTATCCTTCTATGGATAAATTCAAGGTGATTTGTGCACTATTTATGGAGTAAAGCACCTTGGGTTCTTGAACTTGTTCTCCGAATACCCTCTTGAACCAGTAAACTCTCCTTAGACTACATCTAATTCCTCATCATCTTCCCCATGTGGCTAAGGTGGTGTATTTGTGTGCTCAACTTCATCCTTATTTAGAGATTGCCTTCTACCTCTATGCTCCAAACCACCACTATCTTCATGCTCTTCTTCTTCATCATCTACTTGAATTATTTCTGTGGGCTTAGGTGTTGGAACATTTTCCATTGTATGCTTACCCTTTGGCAGCCCTAGGAGCGTGAACTCATTCTCCACATACTTAGCATTCTCCAACTTGATTTTGAGTGACTTATAAGGTACACAAGTGTTGTTGCCATGCGTGTCCCCAACTACCAAGATTACAAGTTTCATGCTTATAATATCTTAAATAAGCCTTTCAATGTAGGAATTGCACCGATATACATACTTCTTCCTCAAAGTGTGGTATTCATAATCTACCTTGTCTGCATTGAAGGTTAGGTGGTGCAAATCTTAAAAAATTCTACCGATGAATTGATGCTTGGAAATACATTTACTATAAAGGCATATGGTTCGCACCTTTTTTCACTATGGGCTCCAAGCCTCATCCTTCATCGTAAATCACGCGATGTAAAAATGTTGGTATATTAAAAATCGAATCGCATTACCCACCACTAAAGGAAAATCCTTGGGTATGTGCCAATATTCTTCGAATTCATACTTAGATTCTATCATACCACATCTCTACCCTGCTACTTGAATGGTCCACTCATTGATCCATCGCATAAGCACTTTCCAAATCTTTCATAGGTGACTTGTTTTCTTTGGGGTATTCCCAAATCTTCTCCTATGGCCCATCGCAATAACCCAATCTCCATAAATACTAAAGACAATAATACAACACCAAAACTTATTCATTCACCTATCCACACTTCTTCAATGATTTTCTTCGCTATATGATCTATAATATTGTCACTTGGAGGCCACTCCTTGAGATATTTTCTTTGTGACGTGTAACCACATTGTGTTTACCTCGACCACCTCCCTTGGTCATTTAGCTTTGTCAAAATATGTGCAACTACCTCGCACATGCGACTGGGGTACTTTTTCAACTTTTCAATATCCATACCACGTGCACCCTTGGTATACCCCAGCTCCTTCCTCATCTCTAGGATTGTAGCCTTATTAGTTAAATCACTAACCAAATCCAACCCTAAGGCCCTTAGTCCTCCTTTGTCAAAATCAAAGTAGATATGATTCTTTCCCTCCATTTGACAAAGTAGAAGAAGTCCTCACAGACTCTACTCATCAACCATTAATACAATGGATCATACTTTCAAAAATATGGCAGCTCATATAGCTAGTAGACTCCATTATGCTTCAACAACTTCTCACCAATGTCATCGTACACCGACATATCTTTTGTTGTGCACTTGTTCATTTTCATACTTAACAACGCATCAAGCTCATTATTATCTAATTTTTGATGGTTGTAATTGTTGATTTTACATTAGCAGATATGGGAATCCCATTCTTGTCCCACAATCACGCCTCTGGATACTACATTTCTAAAAAAATACTCTTGGGAGAAATTTCTTCTTCCACTTCAACCTTCTTCTTCCCTTTATCTCCTATTGTGGGTGCTTTCTTTGGTGCCATTTGAAAATCCCTCTTTTCTTCCCTCTATAATCGAGCAAGTCAAAACCCTAGCTTAAATCTTCATGCCCTAGTGGAAATCATGTGCCCTAGCTTGTTTGTAATATGTATTCTTCACTCAAACCCTTCACCTATGGGAACGCAAGCTTCTCCTACACACAACCCTTCTCTCCATGTCTAGTTTCACACTCTATGCACCTCAACATGATTTCTCAGCTCTGTTCGCACTTAACCCTTTTCAAATTCTCTCAATTGCAACAAAGTAAAAATGAACTCGCATCCCATCCTTATATAGAATTTCAAAAAGTTAGTGCATTTATTTCTCCTCCACCTACTAACAATCCTCTCATTAATTGACCATTTTCATTATTTCCACGTGGTACATCTTCACACCCAAGTTATAACCTTCTAGTGTGCCCTCCTACCTTTTGGCTATAGACTTCTCTTCAACATGCTTCCATGTGCCTAAGTACCTCATCACTACGCCTTCCACTAGTAGTCTTCCCATCCTCTACTTACCTCGCGTTATACTTGTTTCTTCATTCCTCTCTATCTATGGTCCCTATGTCCAATAGCAATATTTTTTCAATTTTCCAACCTTGAATAGCACCCATAGATATTTCCTTTCATATGGACTTATTTTCATTAGTCATGTACCTAGATATCAACAACCTACCCCACACTAAGGGTATGTGTAGTCCTCTGCACATAAAAATTCTTCAAATAGTAATTAGCTTCTGGCATGTAAATGCACTTATTACAAAAACACACCAACTAAATTGACAAAGCATAACAACAAAGAAGGAAACACATTAAGGGAATGTATAATTGAAAACCTAATCTAAATGGCAACACTGCCTTATTACAAACACCAAGAAGACTTATTTATAGTAGGGCTTCAACCTACTCCCGTTGAAGTAATCGGGTAACCGTATTCCATCAAGTGCCTCTAACTAACAAGCACCTTGATTTGAGTATGTGAGTGATAACATATGGCCCCAACCAATGTACCTTGAGTTTTCCTAGATGGCACAAAAACTTAGAATCATAAAGGAGCACCATTTGTCCTATCTCCAACTTTTTATCCCTGATGTGCCTGTCATGTCATGCTTTCTACCTAGCCTTCTCTTGTTTTTGACTCCAACGTGCTTTATGGATCATCGCTCATCCAACTTGATTAACTGTTCAATCTATTATTCTAATGCTTTCTCATCAGCAAGACCTCTAGCATGTACAATATGCAAAGAAGGTAACATAAATTCTATAGGAAGAACTGCTTTTGTGCCAAACACTAACTAAAATGGTGTGGCTTTGTTTAACCTTTTATATGTTGTCCGATATGCCCAAAGTACTATAGATACTTTATCATCCCAATCCTTTCTTCCAACATCACATATTTTTTTCAATTTCTGGCTCAAAATTTTGTTGAAAGCCTCAGCAATCCCATTTTCCTGAGGATGATAGGGTGTATTCTTATGGTTTGCAATCATGAATTCATCTAATAGAATTATGATTGTCTCATTAAGAAAATGTGTACACCTATCTCTAGTCAAACTTAAAGGACATCCATTCCTTGTAATAATATTTTCCCAAAGAAATCTTGTTGTTGTAGCCTTTGTAAAATCCTTTGTAGGTGTTGTTTCTTCCCACCTAGTCAGATAATATGTACAATTTATGATGTAGAGTGATCCATTTCTACGTGTAGCTGGTGAAATAGGAACCACAAAATCTATATCCCATTTCTCAAATGGCTCTGCACTAGTAATAGGTCTCGGAGGAATTTCATCATGTTGACCAAAGCCTCCCATGACATTGGAAATGATCACATGCCTTACACAATTCCTTACAATCTTTATATAGGGTCTCCCACCATAATCCAAATGAGTAGAATCTTGTACGCACTAGCATCACCGGCAGTAGTGATTGCCACCTACAATACCACCGTGAGCTTCTTCCATAATATTTGTGTACTCATGTTCCAATACACAACGGTGTAATACCTCATCCTAACCTAACTTTTACAGGTCACCGCTAATCAACATGTAGGGGGTTACAAGTATAACAAGTTGTTTCTTTTCCAAGGATTTCATTCGTTCTGGTGTCATCCCTATTCATAGAAAGACAACAATGCCCTCTAGTTCTGATGGCACTCGTTGTAACCAGTATAACTATGAATCGGCATGGTATCTTTAATTGCTTGTGCTTCTTCTCATGAGTGTATTCTGGATAGATGTTCTAGTCTAGAATTAATTTTCCCTAGTTTTACCACAACTGTGAAATCAAATTCTTGAAATAAGAGCACCCATCAACATATGTGCCCTTGTAAGATAGGCTTGTTTACCAAATACTTCAATGACATTTGATATGTATAAAATATGAATGGTGTAGCTAGTAGATACTAGCATAATTTATGTAGCACCTAGATCATTGACAAAGCTTCATACTCCGTATTTGTGTAATTATATTCTACATGAGTCAACTTCCTACTAGTAAAACAAATAGGATGATCTACAATACCTTCTCCAGATTGAGCCAACACCGTGCCAATAGTCATGCTAGAGGCATCAACATGTACATGAAATGGTTGATCCCATGAAGGAAAACATAGAATAGGCACGGTAATAAGTTTTTCCTTTAATGTCTCGAATGCATGTTGTTGTAGTTACCCCAGTAGAACATACCTTTCCCTTTTAGTAACTCCTCCAACAATGCGGAAAATTTGGCATATCCTTTGATAAACTTTCTATAATATCTTGTATGACCCAAAAATCCATGCACCTCACTCTAACTGGTAGGCTCTCTTAGGCCTATAATGACTGCAACCTTGGTTGGATCAACCAACAAACCTTCCTTATAGATTATGTGTCCTAGTAATATCCCAAATGGTGTAGCAAATATGCACTTCTTGATGTTCAAGGAGATATTCAAATGTCTACATCTTTCAAACATTAAGCAGATTGTCACAATGATCCTTAACTAGTCCATACACTATCAAATCATCAAAATAGACCTGTAAGAAGTTGTGAATAAATTCCTTGAATGCTTGAACAACTGTTAGGAAATAAGGGATAAAATATGTGGAATAATCCCTCACATAATTGCAACAATAGAAACTAATATGCAGAAAATATTACAGATCTCAAATAAAAGTGTAGAATAAAATAACACAACACAAAGAGACATTATTTAATGTGGTTCACCCAATTTGAGCTATGTCCACCAAGAATCACTTGCTCATATTTTATTACAAGCCACCGCTCTCTCAATACAATACCCAGATCTATTTGGAGCTATGCTCAACAAACTCTAAAAAATTCTCACCTGAATTCAAAACACATATGCAATGTTTTATATTACCTACCATATGCACAAAACCATATAAATAGACAACTACATAAGCAGTTTTACAAAACCATGGGTATCAAAACCATGGGCCAAAACCATCTCATAAACCTATGGGTCAAAATCCCACCCATATGAGAAAAACACGTTTCCCAAAGATATTAGGATGTTTTAAGGCCAAAATTGTTTTTCTCGGGGCTACACCCCCAAACTAAGCGACAAAACTATGGAAAGTGTACAATACTCTTAGTGTATAGTATTCAACACTTTCTCACATGAAAACAGGCTCCACAACCTAACAATCTCCCAATTAGAGACTAGTTTTCCTTTGAGCAAGATTCTCAATCCTTCACTAATTTCTATGAAGACCAACCAAAGCTGAACATGGCTTCATTTTTTCCCTTGTGACCACCTTGGTCATCATGTCTGCAGGATTTTGAATGGTATGAATCTTCTCCAGCTTTAACTTCTCTTCCTCTAAAGTTGTCTGATGAAATGGTACCTTAACTATATATGCTTTGTCCTAGAGTGGAAATCAAAGTTCTTAGCTAGGTGTATATCACTCTGACTATCACTATACAGCTTTCCTTCCTCCTACTTATGCCCCAACTCTTCAAGAAATTGTTGTAACAAAATCATTTATTTTCTTACCTCTATGGCAGCAACATACTCACCTCCGTGGTTAACAAAGCTACCAAACTTCTATAGTCATGAAATCCACTTATTGTTCTCCCACCTACGGTGTAAACATAACTGTTGTGCTCCTCCTACTATCTACATCTCGAGCCAAATATGAATCTACATAATCACACAAAGTGGTGTCGATCTACTATAGCACAAAATTTTCCCATGGTCCCTCTCAAATACCGAAGGATCCACTTTCTTTGCTGTCGCTGATCTCTACTTAGATCACTCATAAATATATTTATCCGCTCCCACTGCATGGGAAATATTAGGCCTAGTGCACACCATGGCATACATCAAACTACCAACCACTGATGAGTAAGGTACCTTGGACATTTGGTTTCTCTCTTTCTCTGTCTTGGGACACTACTCCTTTGATAACTTGAAATGGCTTGCCAAAGGAGTCCCAACCAGTTTAGCATCATGCATATTAAACCTCTCCAAGACTTTCTTAATGTACTCTTCCTAAGATAAAGTCAGCTTCCATTCCTTCCTATCCCGAGATATCCTCATACCAAGGATTTGTTTGGCTGCCCCCAAATCCTTCATAGCAAAGGATTCACTTAGCTTCTTCTTGAGTACTTTTATTTCCTACATGTTTTTACCTGTAACCAACATGTCATCCACATACAAACAAAGGATAATATAATTGCCATCCTCAAATTTCTTTGTATACACATAATGGTCATAATGACATCTAATATAACCTTGCTCCATCATGAAGCTATCAAATTTATTATACCATTAACGTGGAGCTTGTTTCAAGCCATACAAGCTCTTCTTCAATTTGCACACCATATCCTCTTTACCTTTGACCTCATAGCCCTCTAGATGCTACATATATAGTTCCTTCTCCAAATCACCATGGAGAAATGCAGCTTTTACATGTTTGCTCTAAGTGTAATTCTTTTTTTTGTAACTATTCCAAGAACAGTTCTAATAGAAGTTATGTTTACTACAGGATAAAAAATCTCATCAAAATCTATACCTTTTTTCGTGTAAACCCATTAACCACCAACCGGACCTTGTATATTTTTCTTGCCTCCTTCTTCCTATTTGAATATGAACACCCACTTGTTCTCGTAATGCTCTTTTACCTTCATGTAGCTTCACCAAATCCCATGTCCGGTTCTCCATGAGAGCCTCGATGCTCCTCATCCATGGCTTACTCCCACTTCTTCCTAACATCTACCGCATTGCTTCATTAAATATCTCTGGCTCTCCACTATCAGTGAGTAATAAATAATAAAGAGAAGGAGAAAAATGTTCAGGTTCTCTTCTTACCCTAGAATACCTCCTTAATATAGGAGTTTGGGGTTCCTATTGAGGAGGTTCCTGAACTGATTCATGTGTCACTTTTCCATCCGGAAGATCCTCTACCACTGCATATTCTTTCTTGGATTCTTCCTTGTTTTCCTACAACTACTGCTTATACATGACTTTCTCATTAAAGACCACATCCCTAGATCGAATGATTTTCTTGTCCTTAATACTCCAACATTTATATCCAAATTCATCACCACCATAACCAATGAAAGTAATTTTTTGATTTAGCCTCTAGCTTGGTCCTATCATCCTTGTCTATATGGAAAAACACCTCACATCCAAAGACTCTAAGAAATGAATAATCAACTTTCTTACCATACCAAGCCTCCTTAGGTATGCCTCCATCTAAGGCACTTGAGGGTCCTCTATTTATCAAGTACACAATTGTGCTCACTACTTCTTCCCAAAAAGAAAGAGGCAGTCCTGCATGTAACCTCATGCTCCTAACACGTTCCATTATTGTTCTGTTCATCCTTTCTAACACCCCATTCTACTACGGATTTCCTAAAACCATATTTTTTTCTTGTGGATTCCATTCTTAGAACAATAATCATCAAATTCATTACTGCAATACTCCCCTCCATTATCTGACTAGATACATTTTAGCTTAAGACCTATTTCATTCTCTACCAAGGCTTTCCATTTAACAAAAGTTTCAAATACATCAGATTTTTTTCTAATACAATAAACCCAAACTTTCCTTGTTGCATCATCAATAAAAGTAACATAATAACTTGAACCCCCAAGATATGATACCTGAGCTGGCCCCCACACATCTAAATGCACCAGCTCTAACTTACTCTCTTTCTTTGTAGATCCAACCTTGAGAAACCTTACTCGCTTCTATTTCCCATATATGCAGTCCTCACAGAACTCCAAACCTATTTCTGTACATCTAAGAAAATCCTTCTTTATGATCATCATGCCCTTATGGCTCATATGACTGAGCCTATAGTGCCACAATGTTGTATCTACTTCTGAAGCCATAAGATTACAAAAATTAGTGCTATAAGTGGTTGAATACAAGGTTCCAACCTTCTTGCCTCTTGCCACCACAAGAGCATCCTTGGTAACCTTCTAAGAGTCCATTATAAATATCACAGTACAACCATCACTTCCAAACTACCCGCCGATATAAAATTTTGTCTTAATGTAGGCAGATGTCCGACATCCTTCAATAGCCAATTATTCCCATTTTACATCTTAACCGAATGTAACCTTTTCCAACTATGCTACTATAAGGCTCATCATCACCGAGAAAAACATGCCCAAAATCTCCTTGAACATAATCAAAAAATAATGTCTATGTGGAGTAGCATGGAAATAAGCCCCTGAATCTAAAACACAAGATTCAGTAATATTGTGCAAAGAAAGAATCAAAGCATCCTGACATACATTACCCATTGCCACATTTGCCTCCTTATTTTCTTCCTGTTGTTTCTTCTTGTCCCGAATCTCCCAACAGTCCTTCTTTGCATGCCCAAACTTTCCACAGTGCCAACATACTATCTTACTTTTGGATTTTGGCCATGCCTGATCCTTTGATTTTCCACAGCTTCCTCTATTCTTCTATCTCCCTCTAGTTTATACTGTCAAAGCATTCCCTGAAGTAGAAGATTCCATAGAATTTTCTTCACATTTCCTCACTTAGAATCACCCCTACAACATTCTCAAACTTCAAATTTGAGTTATCTAGAACCAAGTTGCTTACCACCATTACCAGGCTATTCCAACTCTCATGTAAAGAGTACAGAACTAATAAAGCCCTAATTTCTGCATCAAATTCTATTATAACTGAAGCTAGCATATTTACAACTGTATTAAAATCATTTAAATGATCCATATTGAACCATTCTCAGACATATTCATATTAAACAATTTTTTCATTAAAAATATCTTATTAGAGGTAGAGGGTTTTTCATACAACTTCCCTAATGCATCCATCAGTTCTTTTGTAGTATTTTCCTTTGAAACATTAAATAATATCGAAGATGCAAGACATAACTAGATTTTCCCAAGTGCCTTCCTATCCAGCAAATCCCATTCCGCATCCATCATGCTCGAGGGTTTGTTCACCTTCTCAGACAATAGAATATAAAGATCCTTCTGATAAAGGTAATCTTCCATCTACATCTTCCAAAGACTAAAATTATGCTTGTTGAATTTATCAACCCTAGATATTCCATCATCTCGCCATAGCTCCCACTCAAGATAAAAATTTCCCGCGATTCAACACTTCAAAGAAACCAAACAAAGCTCGATACTAATTGTTAGGAAATAAGGGATAAAATATGTGGAATAATCCTCACAAAATCACAACAAAGAGAAACTAATATGCGAAAAATATTACAGATCTCAAATAATAGTGTAGAATAAAATAACACAACACAAAGAGATAGTATTTAGTGTGGTTCACCCAATTTGGGCTACGTCCACAAAGAATCACTTGCTAAGATTTTATTACAAGCCACCACTTTCTCAATACAATACCAGATACATTTGGAGCTATGCTCAACAAACTCTACAAAATTCAAACCTGAATTCAAAACACGTCTGCAATGTTTTATATTACCTACCATATGCACAAAACCATATAAATAAACAACTACATAAGCAGTTTTAAAAAACCATGGGTATCAAAACCATGGGCCAAAACCGTCCCATAAACCTATGGGTCAAAATCCTGCCCATACGAGAAAAACACGTTTCCCAGTATATCGAGCACGTTTTAAGGCCAAAAAAAAATTCTCGGGGGTTACACCCCAAAACCTCAATGAGACAACTTTGTAAAGTGTATAGTACTCTTAGTGTACAGTCTTCAACACTTTCTCACATGAAATTAGGCTCCACAACCTAACAACAACTATGTGTGAAAATACATCAGGCACATTTGTTAGACCAAAATGCATTATAGTATAGGTGAAGCTACCCCATTTAGTAGTAAATGTAGTCTTTTCCTGATCCTCCTGGGAAATCCTAACCTGACAATACCCAGAGAACCCATCTGTAAACAAATAGATTTTGTGCCCTGCAACACCTTCTAGTATTTCCTCAGTGAATAGCGTAGGAAAGGGATCAATCACACATGTAGCATTCAGCTCCCTGTAGTCCATACATATCCTAATATGTCCATCCTTCTTGATACTGATCACCATTGGACTAACCCATTCTGAATCATCAAGGGGCTTGATAATTCCAAACTTCAACATTTTGTCAATCTCTTATTTGACCTTTTCACACAAGTTTGGGTTCATCCTATAGGGTCTCTTTCTAACTAGGTGCGCACCCTCTTTAAGATTTATATTCATCTTCCCTAATGATTCATGCACACCTTTAAGTTCATGGTACCCCTAGGGAATAAATCCTAATAATCCCTTAGTAACTCTATGATTTTTTCCAACTCAAAGTCTGACCAATAGTCTCCAATTATGGCTTCCTTAGGCTCAACATCTGACCCAATATTCACTCTCTTTGTCTTCATAGGTTCATGATAGGCATGCATGGTCATATCTACACTGTCTAATACCTCATGCCTACTTATTAAATGGTTTACATCCATATTTTCTACTTCTTCGTCATCCACTAAGTAGACCATTTTTACTTTTTCTTTCTCAAGGTAAGCATGTTGAACTAGTGTTGCATCGACCTTTGTTTCTTCAACAAGATATGCTCCTGAGTCCCCTTCATCTAATAACTCTTGAAGGAGTTCTTCAGCCTTAGAACTATCTCCCATAGTTAAGCACTTTATGACTTTCAATGCTTTTGCCACCGAGAGGCTTTGTAGAGAAGAAGTCAAACATATGGGCCATTCTTATAATTAAATCCTACCAATTTCTAGTCTCTCTATGGAGTTCTACATATACATACCAAGCACGTGCACATCCTTGTAAATTGGAATAAAACTTGTGCACCCATAGTGAAGGTGGTAAATCTTCTTGCCTTTCGTCCAAAGTCTCTCAAAATTTTGAACGTGGTGTTGAACAGGTTGATTACCATGATAAGTACATATTTGAGTAGGTGTATTGCTCCTAAAGAACCTAGTAGCAAGAGAAATCCTAATTTCATTCCATCCTACAAGATTATCCTTGTGGGCCACCCACTAGTGTGCTTATCCCATGTAGTGTATATGCTAGCATATTTCTTCTTTCCACTAGGTCTATCCACTATTCCTCCATGGTGCTCAGGAATACCATAGATCTCCTTCTCCGATGTAACAAGGTACCGAGTTTTTACCTATCCTTCGACATAACACGGTTTTCTACCTCTAGGAAATATTCTCTTTACTTTGCACCCTACCAACTCATAAGTGTTACGAGCCCAATCATCACAAGCAACACTTGTAGTATGGATAATGGATTGTGCATCCTCCCACTAAATTATTCCTTCTTTAGTTAGCTCAAGCATCTTTAAATCTCGGATGACAAGTACATAAATCCTATTTAGATATTCTTCACTTAAGGGCTCAACATAGGGCATATATTTTCCTTTTATTAAAGGGATAATAACTCTTTCCTCCTTGTTTTCAAAACTGATATAACCTTTTTTGAACCAAAGATCAACATTATTTGCATAGCACCAAGGACGCCCCAATAGAGTTGGGAAGCTCTCGACTCTACCAACGCTAAAACCTCAAAGTCTCCAGTGAACTTGGCTCCTTGTATGGTAATGGATTCATCTTTCAAAACTCGATGGGAGTGGCCTTAGTCCAATAAGCTATAAATAATACATCAAAGGATAGCTGGAATGGGGATCTTCTCATTTGTACCCATGCATCTAAGGTAAGAACATTGACTTTTGTGGTTATATAAATCAAGTATATTACTCAATAGCCACCCATCCACAATAACATTTAGAGTGAATTCCTTCTCATAATCTAGGCTATGAGGGGGAAGATTCACATGTAGGATCTATCATCCGGTCTCAATACTTACATACGGAGTGTTTCCCTTTAACCAATTCTTTAATAGTGGAATGATATTTTCCTGGCACAATATTCTACAAAATTCTCTCAAGTCATCTATATCAATTTCAACTAGTTTTGATGATTTCTTTTGTTCCACCTTCCTATATTTATATTTTAAATATTGTATCTCACCTTGAAGATCCTTGAGAACTTCCATGGTTTCTGATAAACCTCCTTCTAATAGGCATGGTGCTGGGTACCATGCATGAAGGACTTCCTCCTTAGTGATGGTAGGGTTTCTACTCAACACTTCTCTAGTGTGTGCCACCTTAGTGTGGTCATTATATTTACATGCAACACCTTGGATTCTAGTTCCAACTTAGGAATCCATTGATTTTCAACAGCGCTTTGTATCCTAACCATCCATGTGCCTTTTTTTCTTATTTATGTTGCTTACTAAGATGCTCATACAAGTCTAGGAACTCCTCATAGCTATGGTTCTTTCCACAAAAATAACATGTAATATTCGAGGACATTCACACATGTAGTGGTTAGATATCTGCATGTATAACATGTTCCACAAGGGAACTTAATTCTTCCACTACTATGGTCTCATCTTCCGAATCCACCATGGTATCCTCAACCTCTGTCATGACTACCTTCAAAATGCCCTTCACTCCAATCATAGCACACCCGATTGTGATCCCCCCGGTCTTGATGCCCATTCTTTCCCTTAGAGTTATCTCAAACTCTTGTATATCATATACCAATATCGATAGCATCATGGATTTGAAGAATCAGCTCACTGATCTTTCTGTCATGAGTCATGGACTGCAGATTTTAAAGTAACTTGAAACGCGTTCTTTCTTATCATGTATTATAATAGTGGGTAATGGATAACATCATGGTTTAAATGGCATATCTCATAATCCAACAATAATGATCACACTAATCTATAAAGACAACTATCATTTGCATGACCTTCTACTTCACAATATGTGCACCAAATCCCCGTGCGCATCTCATGTGCTGAATTTATGATAGTTTCTCCAACTATTTTTCCATAGTTGTGATCTTTTCTTCTAAAAATGGGTTCACCCCAAAGATCTATACTTCCAATTGCCTCAACACGTAAAGCTCCTTCATGTGCTTCACATGTATTAGTGTATCTCTTATGTGATAATGCCTCCTAAAAGGGGTAATCAAGCCCCCAACAAACCACTATGCATGATGGATTGCGTGTATGTCATAAGAGAGCTTGGATAACAATTTTTAAAATGAACATCATACTCTCGACACTTTCAAGTAGTGCCTTGATTAATATCCTTGAGTGCACTTATACTCTTCTGCTCAAACTCAGGGATGTGAAACTTTTTAAGGAATGCATATTTTAAATTTGTATAGTCTACGCAAGTCTAATCAGGGTCAAAATTTTGTACTAGTTATGTGTGTGCCCTTATAACATAGTAAAAATTGGCTTTCCCTACTCTCAAAATTTGTGATTCCTTTTGTGTACCATAATATTTCAAAGATGCACATGTTCAAGCAAAGCATCTTCTATGCCCCTATACTACGGAAGACGAATAGACATCTCCATGTAAATATTTTGTGGTTGGTGCGGACCTTGCCCACCTGATCTAGAACCTCCTATGTTTCCCTTGCCTCCAGAACCACCAAAACCATCGGAACTAGAGCTACCTATGCCTCTTGATCCTAAACATGTATATGGTCTCGAGACTAGAAGATGTAATTCCTTGCATCCCCACAATAGAACTTAACTATACCCCAAAATCATGGAAGCATTACCACTCCCGAGAATATAGTCCAAAAAATTATGCATCTGAATTCTATGCAGATGATAAACCTGAAAAGGTACTCCCATATAATAATGAATCCATTTACACTGCCATCGTTATGCCTTTCATAAGACTCACTCCTACTCTCCCACTGATTTAATTAGCTTGTTTAATGTTTGTGGTACCAGATGTTGGAAAACCAAGTGCAAGGGCAAAACCAAGTGGATTCGAGATGCGTGCCCGCAACCCAGGTTGTCTCTACTAGCACACTTCTACATGAGGCCGAGGAGGTTTCCCTATCATATTTTCCCAAATGGGGGAGTTCTTGAGGCTCGGGTTCCACGTCTTCTACGTGAACTTCAATTCCTTCCTAAACTATATTTCTCCACAACACCATTTGTTTTGCTACCTCTCGTTGCTTATGTACCTCCTTCTCGCATGCCTCATTATACTTAAGCCATCTTTCCTCTCTCCTCATTTCTTCCATTAGGTCTACCATCTTTCACAAAACCTGCTCCTTCCCCATGTGTGGTGGAGTTTTGTTAGCCATCAATTTACTCTCCAAATTAAAGGTTACCATTAGGATATTGATCACCAGTGGAATGTCTTGTAAGTAAGTTCCCCTTGGATATCATAAAAACTAGAATTCAACTACCTTTGGGCATGAATAAGTGGAAATTGAGTACTCCAAGATATAACTATTCAAAACACCATGGAACCACGTATCCAAAACGTAAGTCCAAATCAAATCAACATCATAAAGGGCCTAAAATTCTTCCTGCATCCAGACAAGTGCATGATACCTCCAATTCTACTTAGATCCATAAGCAATCAGTCACTCGTATAATTATATTAGAAATATAGTGAAAAATATCTCATCTAAATTATCATATAGATTATGTTCCACCCACACACGTGCATTAAACTCATATCCAGTGTTGAACCACCATGTGTATTCTTCTTCTAGATCATGTATCCACTCCTCAACACTTTCTAAGGTCAACGGTATGTATTCATCGTGAACCATCCTGAAAACAACTGAAAAATAGGTCATGGTAACGGAACCAATGATATAACCTAGAATTCACCAATACAAGCCTAGGTGCACTGGCACATCACTCAACCTAGATTGAGTGCTCACCCGAAGTGCACAAAGGTACCAGCCCCTCTTCACATTTGTTGTTGTAGGATGTTAGCATGATGAAGACTTAAATCATTTAGATTTGTGGATAATATATCTTTCTACAATGCATATTCACATCTAGGTCTAGAACATAACATGAGACTTAAAAGATAGACATAATGGAATCAACCATGCAATACTGAATATAACCATGATAACACCTTGTTTTAGTCTATAATCTCCATTATATTAATTACAGTAAATACACATAAGCTTCCTTACAATAACGGTAGTATACACTCATGCACATAAAAATCTAGTAGTATAATCTCACTATACCCTAGTTCTCGTATGTACATTTATGATCTCTCTCTGTCTCTATTACATAGTTTGACACATATTTATCAAGATGGGGACTTTCCTTCACCGCTTATCTAATCCCAAAATAGGTCATATGCTATTATTAGCCACGCACTGATTACAAAAATAGTCTTACATGCAAGAATACTAACAATAGATCTCTCTTAGTCAACTATCAGTTTATAATTCTATCTTTATCCTGCATCCATGTAAAGCGCTTCATAGCCAATCATCCAAAAATAGCCAATGCATGTTGCGTAAGTCTCCAATTAGTTTGAGTGCTCTGCACGCTATCTCCAAAAATAGATTCTCACCGTGAAAATGGCTAAGTCTCGAACTTGTTTCTCTTATTTGTGTGTAATACTTTCGATAATCCCATGTGAACCTTCTATATTTCCTTCACTAAGTGCTAGATTCTAACTGATCAACAATCCCAGTAGCAAGTAAGAAGGCTCCCACAATCCCAAGTCTTGTGATGCCTCTTCAAGTCTAAATATAAATATGCCCCTATAAAGTCTATTACTTTGAAAGCTCCTAGTATACCTTTCAAAATAGCCTCTATTCCCCAAAAATATACAACTACTTCCAAACCTATCCTAAATCCAAAATTATTCCCTTCATCACCTTCTCCCACACACTGTCTCCTTTTTTATTTTGTAGAATATGTGAACAAAGCCAAAGTCCAAATTACTGAAAATAAATATTTGTGGACTCATCTCGAATAATTTGAGAGGTTAGTTTGATATATCAGAGAGGTAGTCTAACACCCAATGCTATAACTTCTAGTTCCAAGGGCATGTTTCCAAATCCACCTACACCTCCCTCACATAATAACAAGATTTCCTTAAGCACATCCAATAATGACAGGGTTGATCCATTCTACGTCTCCTTCTTATTGGAGAATATGTACTAAATAATTTCATAATAGATTTTGGTGTCTCAGACAACATGATGCCTTTGAAGGTCACCAATAATTTCAAACTTACCATGACTCCACCCGGTGGCTCTTATTACTCTTTAGAATCAAAAGAGGTCCCACTTGTAGGGAAGGTCAAAGATACACATGAGGCTCTTTCCAAATTTATAGACAAGAAATTTTCAATGATGATTTTGGTAGCAGACGTCCCATCCTTGTTCGAATGTTGCTGATTTGAATTTTTACCGAGACTTGGGAGGGAAAATTCAAATGAATTGGTCATCCACAACCATACTAGTGAAGGGAGACATGTAGAAATTACTTCACGAGAAGAAGATGACGTACACATTATGAAGATATTAGGTGAATGAATCACTTTGTAATAACCAAGGAGGAAGAAGATGCTCCCATCATGGTAGGGCTAGACATACCTTCCTAGAGAGGCATGGACCTTGAAGAACCATTGAGGAGATTTGTGTTATAAGAGGTCAGCCCCAAATTTCTAGATGATGCAAACCATGAAGAAAAGGAAATGGTTCTTGATGATTTTCAAGCCAAAAATATAGCTTATCTACTTATCCATGATGAGGAGTTATTCTCATTCCCATTTGGGGATGAAGATGACCTCAGCCAAAGCCATCTATGGAGAGACAAGACCATCTTGTGATGAACCCGCAAAAGGTTTGAAAGAACTACCTATACAAGAACTTCTTAGAGCCACGTAAGAAATCAAGATCCCGATCTCGCCTCGAATTCTTGATACAATCCATGAACCTACAAGATAAGCGTGAATATGATTTAAAATCTTCAATCAATGTGAAGGTTGGCCATTTTGAAATAAAGAAAGATGAGAAATATGATGTCCCCTTGAGCTAATGATTGATGGATGCAATGATGAAATGGAGATATTTTCTTTCCCATTTGAAGAAGAAGACTCTTTCCATGATGAAGAAATTGAAACAAGGAGTTTTGAGGCCTTTGAAGCTGAAGCTCCTCTTGATGAAGGATTGATAGAATGCAGCGATTCCCAAGATAATGAAGTAATCCCTCCAGATAGTTTCCTTGAGCTAAAAAATAAAGATTCTTCAAAGACATACAAATATGAGATGCGGGAAGTAACAAGGGATATATTTGTGTAAGGACTATTGGATATAGTGGAAGTTGCAAAATACCCCGAGCTGATTGTTGATCTCTTAACTCATATCATGGCCATATAAGACAATTATGAGGTCTCTTCCAATCCTTCCGTCAGTACTCAAGCACCTCACAATAGAGTAGAGAAAAAGGATAAGTATGGGGTGTCTTATGGAAAAGAGGTCAACAAGCATATACCTAGGAAAGAAAAGAATCCAAAATTTTCAAGTAATTTAAATGAGAATCAGCCACGGGAAGTGATAGCATGCTCGGTGAAGAATCATCTATGTAGATAAATATGGAAGGAAAGCGGCACTATGAAAATGATTTAAAAGAAATTGAAGGCAATGGAATTTCTAAGAAAATGCATGCGCAACAAGAAGCTCATATAGGCTCACTCCTACAAAGTGTATATACGAATATGAAAGCACCTAGATTTCATAAGCAATTCGAGGAGAGGATCCTAATTTTTGGAACTAGTTAATAGCTTCGCAAGAACATCATCATTCGGTGTTTCCTCTTCAGGGCTAACTTTTAAGGAATAAAAAATGATTTAGTGAAAGAGAGTTGTCCCCCACCTTGTACCATAGGTGATTTATTGGCGTGTTTCCCTTTATGTTATGTGTTGTGTGTTTCTTTTCCATCTTATTGTGTGTGTGTGTGTGTTTCCTTCTTTGTTATCTATATCTCTTGTAAATTGTACATGAGTCCATAGGGCCCTATGGATAAGGAATTGGTCAATGGATTATATAGTCTAAAGTTGAGATTCTAGATTCCCCAAGTCATGTCTTAACTACACTCTATCCATGTCATGTCCCCAAGATAGAGCTATTTTTTTCATGAAAATGTGTAGCAAGGAAATTAACAATTTCTCGAGCATGACAACTATACCCCGTGTTCTTGTTTTCAAGTCCTATCATTCCAAGGAACCATGGGTCCATCCAGCCAATCCAAATGAACTCCCGATTAATATTATATCATCCCCTAGGTGATTTAGGAAATTCCATTCATTCCCCCTCAGTGATTTTAGGAGTTCATTTACAAGCTATAAGCAATTGTGGGAAGGGCTATCACTACCCTTCATAGGGCTGGAGCAACCCCATGGAGTGGATCACAAGAGCTTAAGAAGATATAGAGGTAACTAAAAGGTCTTGGGACATCATGGGAATGATTCAACAAGATTTTGGAAGGGCTCGAGAAATTTGGGGCAGTTTCACCAAAATTAGGGTTCACGGGCCTAGTGAGTACATAGGCCAAAACAACCATTGAGATTCAGAAGGTGATTCTGGGAGCTCCAGATTGAGTTAGGAGAAAAATAAAATTCTTCAGAAATATAATTCCAATCCCTACATGATGGGTAAATCATATTTTCCACAACACTTTAGCGCATTAGGTCTGCAAGAAGGTTTTCTCATGCATAAGTGGAGTACCAAATCAAAAATCCACTTTTTCGGGATCAAAAGAAAGAATAAAGACATGAGACCCCCATTGGATTCAAAAGGCCATTTCTAGTCATGATAATATAATATTTTCCCAAAACTTCCATCGGGAGCTCAAGTTATCATCGTCACAAGTTGTCCTCTTGGAGCAATTTCGGGAGTTAGCCAAATTTTGGGAGGACACATGCCATCTCAATGAGGCTAGAGGGATTTTGTATCCTCAACATCCCTAAGGGTTAGGTACATCAACCTAAGAAAAATTATCCCAACCCCCATGTGACCTCTGGAACCCCATGCAACCATCAAGATTGTCATTTCATCCCCGGGTGTAATTTGGAGCTCAAATCCCCTACCATCGGATCTCCGCCACGTGTCAACTACAAGACCATCATGGAATTCGATGTCCCTCATATCCTTCACACATTAGGGACATCAAACCTTGAAAAATTTCCCAATCCTCTAGGAGATATTTTTGGACACTGTGTGACCCTCGTCCATCCCCTAGAGCTTTAAAGCTAATTTTGGAGCACTCACTCCCTATCGTCGGATCAGTGCCACATGTCATATTCTTGCTTACCATGGAAATTGATGTCCCTCACATCCCTTTGAGGTGAGGTACATAAGGGAAAAAACCCACCCATCCCTCTCTGGCATAATTTTTAAATTTAAAAAATTCCTCCTGCTTCTAACTTCTAACATCTAACTCCTTCATGCACAACTTACTCTGTAACCTCTCACCACCACTCCACCATTTCAAAATCCCAAGCCAAATTCAACACAAATGAAATCCTCTACCCCATGGTGATACATAGGTCTCAAAAAATATTTCATCAAGACAAGAAGAAGAAATTAAGAACATAGAAGAACAACAGTGGAAATCCCCATTGCCATGAAATTGAAATTTGAATAAATCTTCCAAACAGGTGCATGGATTGAAAAACCATCTGTTGATGAGTTCTTATCTCTTTAAATACATTAAATACTCATATCTAAACCTTCATGTTGTACCAAGGAATTCTCACAAGTGAATAAATTTCACTTTTGGCTCTACAAAGAACAAAGTTCAATTTTCTCACAAACCGCAACCAAATTTAAGAGAGATTTCACTAGTGGGACAAGAAGAAAAACCTATCACAATGGAGTTGACTTCTTCGTGAATGGAGAAAAAAACAAGACCTACAAATTTCAAGATCCATTAATGGCCACCATGACATAGTAGTGGAAAAAATCAGCAAGCTACCTCTCCACTTCTCGGGTTCCAAGTGGGCAAAATTACATGAAACTTGGAGGGAGCAATCATTGAAAATATAGTTTTATGTGAACTATTTTTCACACCATGAAGTCCCTATTTTTAGGGATATGGAGAGCTATGTTTTTATCATATTTCTTCCCTCTTTGAGGAAATTTTCAAATTTCCTAAGATCCAAGTGCGAAATCATCCGAAATTCGAGGGAAGGATCTCCTAAAAATCTAGTTTCTCTCAAACTAGTTTTTGCACAATGAAGTTTCTAGTTTCTCAAGATTTAAAGGACTGATGTTTTATAATTATTATTCCCGTGGTAGCTCCATACCTGAAGCTCTTACTGACATAAATTTTCATTTTTCATTTCGAGTGTTCGGAAAGTGAATCATAATGAAAATTAAAGCACGAGTTTGTGACAAAGAGCCAAATCCAAAAATAGTGTTCCCATCACAAACAGAGGTCATTTTCACCACTTAATAAAAATAGCATATTTCATACTTCCTCACATGTTATAAATGGTGAGCCCCACTGAATTACAAGTTCAATCACTTAGAATAATCACAAAAGGGCTAAAAATGGAAAGTAAGATAGAAAATGACTTCTTCCCAAAATAGCAGGTCCCCGAATAGCAACCTTCTAAACATAGAAATGTGATAAAAATAAAATATATCAAGAATAGAGGAGGTTGGAATATGGTATAAGGTTTAGAAGATGAAACTAGAGCAAGATAGGTGATATGTCCTAAAATAGGAGAGCATGGGCTCATATTCTAAAAATAGTAGGTCATTCTCAAAGGGAAAGTTTGGCACAATGGGACATAGAGGGATGATCATTCAGGTCAACACCATCATTCGAGATCATCCATGGGAATTTATCATAAGAAATCCGAGACTCATCTTAGGGAATTCAACAATGTGTTTCGACACTCACTAGATGGTTCTAGTCACAGGCACATCATACGCAGGGTAGGAATTGTGGTCATCAGCAAAACAGTTCATTTAGCTCAACAAGTGTCTATGAGTGAAGATTAAGGAATCTCTCATGGTATAAAGAGTTTGGATATTCACATTTCACTTCAATTGAACACCTCATCGGATCATCTAGAAGGAGATGTGGGCTTCATCAAAGGAAGATTATTCGTCATTAGTGTTTCTTCCCCCTTCTTCTTCCTTATTTCTCTCCTCTCTCTCTCTCCCCTACATTCTCTCTCCTCCATGTTCTAATTATTCATTGGGGTGCACTTTTTAGATGTCCTTTGATGAAATTAAAAAAAATTGAATGTTTCTAATGTAGAAGTCACCTTTATGTTATAAAAAGGGACTTTATATTCTCCTAGGAAGTTGAAAATATTTAAGTTGCTCGAGGACATATGAAGAGCCATTGGAGGTAGATTAGGATTCATCCCTCATTCTATAAATTGTAAATCCATTCTCTTTTCCGAGAGTTATAAATTGATCTTGTAAACTCAAGATCACATTTTACTTAGAGAAATCAAAGGAGGTATCCATTTTCTTCTAATTTCCTCCACTCTCAAATCTCTTCCATTCCTACACTATGTAAAACTTTTGTTTAAGAAATCAATACAAGGAGTTTCTAGCTTTATTTGACTAATAGGTTTCTTGATACTTTGTGATCAATAAATTCTATTTGGTCTTGTTTTATTTACAAGTTTTTTTTCTTCTCATGAATGCATGTGTTGAAATTCCGACTAGTGTGTGTAGGAATCTGATTTTCTATCTCGTAACATTAGTTCTCGTACCCATTTCTCACTCCCCTTCCCCTCTTACCAACAAAGTACTCCCTAGAAAGAAATTTCTAGGTTTACCGTAGAGTTAGTGGAATTCCCATGTTAGATCCCCAACCATAAGGCCACCAAAAAAACTCACTTTCACTTGCGCATGCATATACGGTAGCTACACCAGTTAAGTAGAGGGACTTAGACTCCAAAAGTGTTAGCAATAAACCCACAAATTTGTCCCTAACAAATTTTCTTTCTAACACCATCAAAACCACCAACTTGATATATTAATAAGTCCTAAAATGAATGAAATATCATCCATATTGAATAATGAATCTCTTGGCATTAGGGGAAAACCTTTCAATTTCCCAATCAGGGCGATATAAGCAAATTGTAGGTGCAAAGAAATGATTGGCAATAATTATGTAATGTGTTTCATAAATTTCCAATATCGACCAATAGAAAACATCATAGACCTTAGAGCTACTAAGCTATCCATCCATTTTTTTTAAAGAAAAATTCTATGAAAAACAAAATTATACAAAAGGTAAGAGGTCATGAAAAATTCAGCCATCTCAGGATTTTCTCCTCTAAAATCGAGGTAACTCCCATTATTTTCTCATGAATACGATTACTTATGATTTCAGCCCAAGGGAGATGGTTTTTTTTTCTGTGTATCACCTGAATTAGTTAAAACATCCTTTCCTAAAATAAAATATTATATTCCATACCCATTATTTGGTTCAATAAAGTTGTAATTATATCCCCAACTTCCTCTATGAAATTAGACTGTTCATCTTTTTGTCATCCCGAAGCAGAGGTTTGTGGATTATTTATCCAATGCTCATTCATGAATTTTGTCCACTTTTTTGAGTGAGATTTCTAATGCTCATGTGCCGAATCTTTGTTAATTTCCCCTTATTCTATTTCCAGAGGAAAACCCAACATTCTATCAAACGATTTTTCGTAAAAAGATAAAACTAACTCTCCTCTTCCATCCCGAACTTCTCTGGCTTCAGGATTATAATGTTGGGCACATACCCATATAGGTTCTAGGTATGGTGTGGTGGGAAAGTAGAAGCAAGGTCAATGTAGGTATTTTCTACCCGGGTCATGATATTACTCCTCTTAGGGGAATTTAATCTTTGTTTTAAATCTTCTAAGTCACAAGATGCAATATCATAATCAACGATTTTGTATAGAGGATAACTAAGGCTAGAACTTGTTTTTGAGGGAGCCACGTTGATCTTCCTGATTTCGGTATAAATTTTACTAAAAACCTTTTATGAAAGCCCCAAACTTAATATACTAGTTCTCAAAAGGCACAAAAAATACAAGAACTGTTGTACTTGCCTATCCACCGTAAAATTCCAATTAGTTCTCGAACTTAATTGAGGATGCACCACAATAGATTATGATCCCTAGTTCAATTTTCACTTTGGTTATTCTCCAATTCTCGGTAATCCTTTCTTCAAAGTGATTTGAAATAATCTTCCTTATTAATGGATCATAAATATTATGCATTAATGTTAAGGATTGTGTTCATGAAGAGCTTTTTCATAATTCTCAACTTCTTTTTTATTTTCAACCGTTGTAATATTTTCACATCTTATCATATGTATTGTCGGGGATGAAAAATGTTGAAGAGTAAAAAGGAAGACCGAGAAAGTAAGAATGCAAGACCGTAAAGTAAATGAAAAGAAAAGAAAGGTGTCAAAAGACATGGATTAATTAATAATTTTCTTACTTAGGAATCACATGACTAATAATATGTAATCGGGACTACATAATTAACCAAAGTGTGTGATTGTGTGTTTACATTTTCCCCACTTTATGTTGGTGAGTGGAAATCTCAGAACATAAAGTAGATAGAGATGTGTACCGATAATCCATGTAGATCAATGTAGAAAATGTACCGCTGCAGACTAGACAAAGCGTGGAGGGATAAAATTTTGAAGTGTAAATGCTAAGGAGAAAAAGTGTAAAAATTAATGATGAAAATGAACCTAGGTTTGAAACACATGTGTATATTTCATGATGTACCTATTGTTGATGTTGATGTCTTTATTGATTTGTGTGGTGTTGGTGTTGTTTTACTACCACTTCCCATATGGACGGACTCGTAAAAGAGAAGTCGATAAGTAGTCAAATACTCATATATATGATCAAAATATGTAAAAAGATATTTAAGGAAAGTATGTAAAGGTTGAAAATGAAAAAGGAACATGTGCACCCAATCCATGATGAGAAAAGGGTGTAGAAAGGATCTTGTAGATGATGTTGATGCTTGAAATTTTTGGACAATATCACACCAAAGTGTAATGGAATAAGTGTAGGGAGAATTGTCTCGGTGTCTTTTTCCAACCTTTAACTACTTCTCGTTGTGTAAAACACGTTGCAGATGGTGTATATGTGTTAAGTATTGACTTCCTTGTAAAATCCATTGTGTATGGAGTTCTATAGACTATGTTGAACTACCAATCATTTTATAACTATCCCCTGGTCTTAGGCATCCAAAAAGACCGTTGTATTTCCCTTTGGTCTTAGGCATCTAGAAAAAGCCGTTATGCTTAAGGAACCAAGTCTGATTTTGAGCCCTGTCTAAAACTAAAAATTGTTTTCTATCGGTACCATGATATGTATAATGTTGTATGGGGTGACTGATTCACCCATATGATTCCCCCTCATTTGGGGTGCATGTGACATCATTGAAGGAGTATGTGGCCCAAAGAGGACCAACCATTGTGCTAATATTGTGCCTTGTAGGGGAGGGAATGTGCTTAGTATAAACCAAGGCACACACAAACAAAGTGGTTAGGAGATAATTATTAGTACAATAAAATACAAACATGCATGTATAAGATAAAATTTAAGCTAAGAAGACAATTTGTAAGCTAAGATGCAAGTAAACATGCAAGAAGATAATGTAGACTGTGAAAAGTGGGTTACAAACATGAGACATCACTCACGATGTTATAAGGAAATTAAGTCTATAGTGGCCACAAGTAAACAAGTGTGCACATAAGGCAAAGGGAAAATCTTGCAAACAAGAGCATACAAAGACAAAGCAATGGAAAATAATGTAATAGACAACCATGGAGCATGATAGTCATGCGTAATAAATGTTACACATGAAGCACTGTTATCCAAAATTCACCCCCCTAGGGTAAATTTGACAACATGCAAAACAAAGCTTGGGGCCGAAGAAATTGCAAAAATTGGCTAAGTCCTAGTCCAGTGCAAAGTCCTTGGGATAGTAAGGACATCGGGCGCGATCCGGCCGAAAAGCCTCAAAGCGGTCCACACAAAGAATTGGGACATCCGGGACGCGGGACGCCGCGGGCGCGAAAAGGTGAATCGGCCGAAAGAGGGAAGAAAATTTCCTAAGTCTTGTTTCGCGCAGTGTGGGACATCCAGGACAAAAGTACGTGAAGGGCGCGGATCGGCCGGTTTGGCACAAGTCAGTCCAATTCGGGCGGTTCGGAGAAATTTGTCCCAGGAAGTCCGGGACAGTTGGGACAAAAGTACGCGAAGGACGCGAACCGACCGGTTCTGCCGAAACAGAGGACTTTCATTTGGGACATCCGGGCCAAAGGGACGCGTGGGATGTGAAAAGATGAAGGAGCCGAGAGCCAATCAAATCTTGCCACGTGTCTTCAACGTAAAGAGGGATAGGGAAGCCCGAATCGGGTGGATCAGAGAAATTTGTCCCAGACGGTTTGGGACATCCGGGCCAAAAATACGTGAGGGACGTGAAGACCCAGAAAAAGCTAATGAATTAGAATATGATGCATGTCACAAGGGGAGGCACAATAAAAATTTCGACTAAGTATTTTTGGGCCCAAAAGTTCAAAGGGCAAGGTTTGAAGGGTCGGCCCGAGCCAATAGACATAGGACACGTGTCCTATGGAGTAGGGAGTGTGGAGCTTAGGGAGGACTTAGAAAATTTAGCAAAAGTTTTGGCCAAAAAACTAAAAGGTAAAGGTTCTCCCCGCGCCCCTGTCAACGAACCAATGCATGCCACGTGTCCCAAGTGGCGGGGCGCGGGGGGAAAATGAGAATTTTTCCAAAGTATGAAAAAGGTTGAAATTTCAAAGGAAAGCCCACGGAAAGGTGGAGGAGAGAGAATTTCTCAGCCAATCAGTGCCTGACACATGTCATCCAAGTGGCAGAGCACGGGAAAAAATTCAAATATTCGTTTTTGGGCCCTTTTTTGCCCTAAATCTTCAAATGATCATATCTTTTGATCCAGAGCTCAGATTTTCGCGTTCTTTATATCAATGGAAAGCTGGTAAAATTCTCTACATGATTCGGGCAATATTTAATTTTGGTTCAGTTTGGAGAGAGAAAATTGAGAAACGCCTCTGGCACGTAATAATAGATAGAACTGACGTTTCAACAACCCGGCTTTAATACAATGCAGTTCACCGTTTCAAACTAGACAATCTACCATTTTGCCAGGATTCACCGCTTCTGCCATAATGAGATGAGTTAAATGCAACCTAGAAGTGGTTGGGGTAGATCTGGATTTCCTCTCTCTTCCCTCTCTCATTCTTCCTATATATTGTAAGGAGGGGCTTCTTTCTAAAGGTCGAACATTCCTGTTTTGCTCCTCCCTTCTTCTCTTTATCAAACGAGTTTGTGGAGTTCGAACCTCCCATTTGAAACTGTAATGCAACTCTACCTCTTGGCATTTTGTAGTGTATTGTATCAATCTTTGGAGCAAGTAATGCATGTCTGTGGATGATTCTCAACCCTCTCTGTGTTCATTTGCATCCTCCTGGTCTTTCACTGCAAGTTTTGTTATCTGTGCATGATCTTGCATCACATTTGAATGGTCTATGTTTATTGGCAAGATAGATGTTCTTCATTCCTCGGTGCATCACCTCTGTTAGCTTAGGTTTATTTTTACGCATCTTCTTACCCTATCTCCTTGGCAAGATTAGATTAGGTTTTGAGTAACCCTCTGCATTTTTCGTGTGCATCTGAACAGAGGAATAGGAACCAGCCTTCTCTGGAGATTCCTTTCTCATTTTTACAAGTCCCACACTTGGAGAAAGGATTCAATGTTATGCAATCACACTGGATGCTAGAGTGATCAACCTATAAATCTGATCAACATCCAGGGGTGCTGTGATTTTGCACTAACAAAGACACCCATTAGCATGTTAGAAAGATAAAAAGTATGTCAAATCATGTATAATCTAATAAATTAATGTGCTATGAAACAAAATGAAACAATATCACTTATAATATACAAAATTAGATGCCCCCAGGATCTGCTATGGGATTGGTGATAGGTATTGAGCCAAGCATCCATATTGCATGTAATGGATATGTAGAATTTGTGATCACAACTAGAAAGGAAAGTGAACGAGCATATGTGTATGATAAAATATAATGACATATAAGCTATCTACCTAGCATGTGTAATAAGAAGTGCATGTAACAAGTAAATGTAAGTGAGCCTAAATTTGACCAAGATATGTAGTATGTTATGGATGAGATGGAATAGAATGCATTATGAATTATAGGAGCCGCATGCCCTCTCGAGTGGATGTGGATGCATGCAATGAGTTTCATTTATTTATGCCCCCTCATAAGTTAAGAATGAACCATAAATGAGAGTGTATCATCGGGAAATGGTTTGAGCAATGTGTTGTATGTATAAAGAGGTGATGAATAAAGAGATGATATTAAATGATACATAAGGATTATATTATGGAATATGTGATGATTTATCCTAAATTGTATATCACTAAATGGGTGTGTAATATACTAGCAAGCATCATGATGTAGCACAAGGCATATATCACTAGGTGTATGGATAGGATGATAGAAAGTGGTGATGATTAAGCATAAATTGTATATCATAAAATGTATGGATAAAAGGCTAAAAGGGGGTGATGATTTAGCCTAAGAGCATATATCACAATATGTATTAATAAGGTTGTTTCTAAAAATTTGTAGTCATTTTTATGCCCTTAGAACAACATTCTAATCCCATGCATGTCAGCCTATCACCCAACGGGCATTGGGAACTCACCTAAGGCACGTGCGTGCTCTGAGCCCCTCCTTTATGTGATTCTTGTGAAAATGCATTGATCAATGATAGAAACTTAGAAAAATGGTAAAGAAACGTGCATTCATTTTGAGAACTTAAGATGAGGCATTATATTAATGCATCCATTCAGACAACAAGAGAAATATCAAACAAATAACATATTTGATTCATAATATAAAGAAGATGCACTAGGTTTACACCCATGAACAATGTATATTTAGAACAAAACCATATATTCCTCATTGATCTTAGTTCAGTAACCACATTACATTCCTTAAGGTCATAACAGACCAATGTATCAATGCAGATAAGACTCATGCATCATAAATCCTAACCATGCTTCCCATATTACAAAAATGATCACAGACCCATCCCTCTAGATATGTCATCTCTCTTATAGCCCTCCTAATGAGAATCCATAGAACCCATTACTATTTCTATAGAGCTTTGCCTCTTCAATCTCTATATGATGTCGATGAACACACACTCTTCTCCCCAAAAGTACTACTTTCCTTCTACCAAAGCATATCTATATATAGCTTTAGCATCCACCACCATGCCTTCTCAAGTAAAAGATTAGTTGCAAAGTTTCCATGTGTTCCTTTAATGGAGCATGAGTCTTCCCATCCGAGATCTCCACTTCCTACAATGATATCTTTATGGATCCTTTCATCGCATGGAATATTCCTTCCTTGACCACCGAGTTGTCATGATGGCACCTTATCCACTCTACATGCTCAATCGCGTTCACACTTTTCTTGTGTACGCTAGGGATGCCGAATATAGATAATTCCTAAAACCATTTTCTTTTCCTAGTGCATGCCATGGGTTTAACTAAACCCTCCTAAAACCCTTGTCCTACACACCTTCACCCTGTGCAACCCTTCTTTATATAGGTCCCACGTGCCCATGTGCCTTCTTGTACTTAGCCAAAATTATGAGGCCCAACAAAATTTCACATAGTGTGAGAAAAAAATGTTGATTGATTAATTGTGAAGGTTAAAGTGTATAATGATGTAGGTGTGCTAGGTGAGGTTCAATTTTGATTTAGACCCTCAACAAATCAATTATGAACCTTTGGACTAGATTGTTTCATCAGGTAGTGAGTGCACCACGTATAACTGGATGAATAAAATGTGTGATGTGTGTAGTAAGTGAAGAATATGTCATTGGTGTGTGACGTGTGAAACATGTAA
Source organism: Taxus wallichiana var. yunnanensis (assembly GCA_018340775.1). NCBI lineage: Eukaryota > Viridiplantae > Streptophyta > Pinopsida > Cupressales > Taxaceae > Taxus > Taxus wallichiana. The sequence continues at coordinate 31,908,536 of CM031233.1, forward strand.
TGTGGAATGTAGGGTGTGTAAGTATAATAGTATAATGTGTAATGCAAGGTATGTATATTGCATAATGATGTAGTGTGTAGAATTTTTATGATGTATAGGTGTATGAAGCACAAGGTGTGGATGATGCAAAGTAAATGGAAGATTGTATATGTAGAAAAGTATATGATGTGTGAATATGTTTAATGTCTAATGTCTAATGTGTAGTGTGTAAGGTTCATGTGTATAGGATTCCCTCAACAGTCAAGTGTGAACCATAACACAAGAGTGTGTGATAGGGAAGTGGATATGCAAAGGTATCGAGATGTGCATAATGAATGTAAAATACTAGAAGTAATGTGTGTAAGATGTATGACAGTTGATAATGATAAAAGGGGAGGGGAGGATAAGTGAAATTCCCCCAAACATGTAATAATAAAGGTGATCAAGTGAAGTCATCTAAAAGGTCATCATTTTCATGGTCAAAATCATATGGTGAGGCATCTGAGACCTGATAAGCTATAGTACCAGTTGGTCATGTAAAGCATTGTCTAAGCATAATTTGTACATGCCCATAGTGTATTCCTCATCAATAAAAGGAGGTAATGGAAACCCGTGTGTATACCACCGAGTCATATTAGGTGAATAACCAAGGAATGAATCATTGTAAATGAAAACGTGACCAAATGGCATAGGAAATGATATAGCAATATGGTCAAGGTCTAACATGCCCCCAATGTAAGAAATCCAAGATTTTCCTAATGTAAGTGGAGAAGAGCGAGGGGCTTGCGCAAGGTAGACAGTGAGATGAAAGACAAGTAGACTGTAAGTAGTAGTGATAGTGATGAATCCATAATAGAGATGAGGATCGTGAGTTAGAGGATAAATATCCTCGAAAGTGAAGCCTAGACAATTCAAAACATCATGGGAACATATAGTGAAATCACAAGTAAGATCAAATGGAATGTTCTCCCAATAATATTCATTCATGAAAAGTGTAAATGTGAAGGGAGGTAGTATAGATTTTAATTGTGCATGAGAAGGTATTGAATGTGGTATGAATCTAATATAGGGGTAGACCCTTCATAAATAATAATAGTAATAGTAAAAGAAGGAGGAGAAATGTTGTAGAAGAGACTATGTCTAGCATGTAAATGGTGCCTTCAAGTGGTGGTAAATGTGGTAGCTCATCTATGGGTTGCACTACATCAGTATTATCATAGTGTGGTCTCAAGATTTGAATGGGTGGGTATCACGAGGAACTCTATACTTAATTCCTTCATGTAGGAATTTGACACAATGATGTATTGCAGTGGCAACATATTGAATGGCGTGGAGCCATGGCCTACCAATTAAACAGCTTATATGAAATCGGAAGTCAATGACAAAGAATACTATGTTTAGGTTTTTTGGCCCTATAGTGATAGGTAAAACAATATGACATATGCATGGATGAACATAACCATCATATGCATGAATGGAAAGAGATGATGGACTAATATTGCCCATAGAAAGACCAAGCTTTTCAAAGAATGACATAGAACAAATATTGAGTTTAGATATATTATCAATTAGAGTATGTTTGACACCCACATTATAAATGTGAATCATGAAAATTAAGTATAAAAATTACACTCAAATAAACTAAGCAATAAATAATGAAACCCTAATGTGAAAAGAAGGGTAAGATGCCTTAGTTGATTCACCAAGTTATGGAAAGTGCATAGAGCTGGAAAATAGAGAAATGTGAAGCACTGACCGTCATCTGGAGCTCAAAAAATTGTAGATCTAGAGAAGGAGGTTGGACTGGGGCAACTGTGGGTGCCCTAGTCCTATTTTTGGGCACATAGGTCTATGGAAATGCTCAGAAACCTGAATTCTCATGGTCATGATATTTTCTTTGATGTTGGCCTTTTGATGTTATGAGTTTGTACAATGATCGTTGGAGTCGTTGGAAACATGCAATGAAATATAGACCTACAAAACCCTCTAATAGACATCAAATCCTAAAAAGAAAGATGAAAAATGAGGGGTCAAATTTTTCTCAGCTGCCACAATGATGGACTTACAACTGAGTGTTACACTATGTCTCATACCCAATGTATTTGTGTGTGTGTGTGTGTGTGGAATTTTTCTCTAGGTTGCTCTTGTGTTAGTTGCACGTGGATAGAGAGAAAGTAGCTAGATGTAGAATGTAGTAAATATGTGCATGGAATAGAATGAAATTCCCTCCTACAAAGGGTGATGTAGAAAAACATCCCTTGTGTCCCTTGTGATGGAGCTATATGGATGCAATTGAGCTCTTAGACTTGATGGATACAACCTTATTTGGTGCTAGATATTTCTTAGTTCTTGGTCCTTTATTATGATCACATAACTTTATATTTATATGATTCCTTCACTTGAATTTTGTAATTAACCCCAAAAAGGTTGACTACCAAAAAGATAGGATGCTCAAATGGATAGAAAAGGACCCAAAAGGTGAGAGTAAAGTACAAAGGGGACATAAGCACCCAAAGGGGACAAGGACACCTAGCATTGGCATTCTGGTTGGGGGCTAGTGTCTAGAATGACAAATTTTGAAGAGTAAAAAGGTAGAATGAGAAAGTAAGAATGCAAGACTAAAAGTAGCAACATAAAGCAAAGAAAGGTGGAAAAAGACATGGGTTAATTAGTACTTTTCTTACTTAGGAATCACATGAATAATAATATTTAATTAGGACTAGATAATTACCTGTTGACGGACATCCTTAGTGAACACTTCCATCAGATTCGTGGAAATCCTTAGGTTGGTGGGGTGTGCATCCTAAGGAGACCTCCATATTTTAAAGAACTCGGCTCTTCTCTACAGGGGGAGGTAGGGGTCAGGAAAAATGGAAAGAAAAAAACATAAAACAAACTAAGGCGATGCGCTGAAAAGAATACACCAGGAAGCCAATCGAATACACAATCATCTCAAACTACTTAAGCACAACACCAAAAATTACAACAACACCCAAAGATGCACAGTTTTGAAATGAAAATAAAGGCGATCAGAGACAATAAAGATATGTGAATGATGAACTAGAAACACCACAAAACATATATATTACTCCAATGGTTGTGCACAATATTACATTAGAAAGAGGCAAGACTGCTATTACAAACTCAGGCAGAAGGCTAGAGTTCCAAGATCTCTGCCTTTTACAGAAGAGAAACTTGTGACAGAGAGGAAAAGGTTAACTCTCCTTGTATCTAACTAAAACTACCCTCTAACGCCTATATCATATATCTTTTCCTTGAAACTTCATTACAATTTATAGGGTGAGGAGGAGGTAAGAGAGAACTTTGAAACTCCTTTTCAACTGCCCCTTAATCATGATAAATGATATGAAGTGACAGAAATAGATTTCCTCAAATCTTTCTCACAATTTGCCCCCTTCAAAAAGTAAGAGCCATGCCTATTTAATGCATCTTAATTATCCTGCAACTGACTCCCTTGAGATGGACTCACCTTTTGAGAAGAAACTCCTCCGGCTATTTATTACATAGCTAGATATTTCAACCCTTTATGCATTGGTTCACGGACCCTTGACCCAAACGGCGCGTATTTTGTAATGAAATGACCCTTCACCTCAATCTTTTGAAAAAATCTTGAGCATTAAAATCTTATAGATAAGACCCTAAATCACTTATACGTGGTGAGTGGCTTGTCATCTTTATGGCCTGCTTTGAAGATGGAGTCCATTTGTTGCAAAATTCACGTGGAAGACTCATGCATCCTCCTGACTCTGCTTTCCTTTAAGACTCTGGGGGATGCATCGGGTGGACACTTGGCACCATCCGTGGGCTTACTATCCTATTTCTTTGTTGGTTCTATGTGTCAATCCCGCGGGAATTTGATACATAGTCTCTCCTTTGACTTCGAAATTACACTGCTTGAAACTTGTCGATGTCCACAAGCCTTTGTTTATCTTTATAATTTGGTTAAGTCCCCTCTCTCTTGGCTTTAAATGGGTTTCTCTTAGCCATAAAAATTTAAATAACATTACCCAAAGTGTGTGATTATGTGTCTACAAGTAGATCATCAACCCTACAAGGAGCTAAAACCCCTAGGTGATTCAGCACCAACTAAAGCCACCTATTTTTTTCACCTATACAAAGTTTCACCAACATCTGATGATGGCACTATGAAGCTCTCCTTCCTTCTATCTTCTCTAAATCTTCTCTCTAGGCTAACTCGCTCAAGAACTTCTTCACCAAGATGATTATGTATAATGACCTATCTTTCCAATAGTAAAGCACTCTCTATAACATTATAGCATCATCTCTTCCCTCTCTTGATGGTCATACATACCTCCTTCACCTCTTCAATCATCCCTCTAGTTCACACTTTCTCATACCCTCACAAATACACAAATGAACCACTAACACATGCTTATATAATTGACTCATGATCATAACTCACCTAATTCGGCCATAATATGAAAAATAACCTTAAAAAAACTTAATATAATCTTAGATACATCATACGAGTTGTATCATATAGGTCAGCAATATCATCTTCACACTCAAATCCCTCATTAGGACACAAGAAGGCCTAAAACACTAAATTCTCCCACTTACCAAAGATGAATGTTCTTAAGCCACCAACACCTTCACAAATAATCAAGGACCACTTATAAATGTTTTATAATACCACTAGAAACCTTTAGCAGGATTCTACACCTCTGCACCATCATCTCATGCAATGACACCACCTTTAGGAGCAACCAACCTCACTAGGTCTATGACCTACAAAACTAGTCTTCAAATATGAAGCTCAAACCAACATCAAATCACCTCAAAAATTAAATTTTTATATATAAATTGAAATATAATAACCTCAATCTCATCACCAAATGCTCACAAAACCATCACTGGACCGTAGAATCCCAAAATCTCCTTTACAACTAGGTCATCCAAATCGCCCAAAACTAGTCTTGCAAGACATGCCATAACAAACCTCCTAAGGGCTCAATCATTATATGATACCACCATGGACATGTAAAATGAATTTCAAACTTCCTTAAACACAATTTAGTCAACAATTCTAGTGCACAACTTGAGATAAAAGCAGAACATCTTCATAAAATTTCATTTTTATGGGGTACTCACATAACCATAACACCTAAATTACACCTAGAGAAATATACAGGACTCCTCTACAATATAAAATTATTAAACTTTATTTAACAATCCATTATGTGCCACTACAAGCAATATCTTCTCCATCACTTTTGAAGTAGGGTTTAAGAAGGGTTTTAGACCTCCTTTGCTTCTTAACTATTATTCATAAATATCTTCCCCTAAAACCACAAAATAATTCATGGAATCTCATCTTATGACCCTTACCTATCTACCATGAATATCTTGGAACACCATGCAAAGTTTACATGTGCCAATGAGCACACGAAACCCATAGCGACCTTGGATTTTCACTTCTAGGAACTCGACAGAGCTAAAAAACACATATCTTGATAATTTCTTGAAACCGCACCGAAAAATTTCCCAAACCACTAGAAAAACTTTCTACACCTTATCCAATACTCACATTTTCATACATTCTCTAAAAAAATCAAATCATGTCATTTAGTCACCTAGGGCTTAAGAATAGGTCTAGTGTAGACCTAGAAAACATGACTTAGCCCTATACCTACACTCTGAGACACTTGTGAGTGCCTCTACACTCCTTCCACATTTTCCCCATGCATATCTAGTTGATACATCCTTGTACTCTATCATGTCATTCCTCATTCTACCGATTAGGCCTCCTAACTAGGCCACTTGAACATCCCGACACCAACCAAACTGAATTTCTTGTGACTTCATCACTCTTGCACACCTATAAGAGATTTCAAAAATATTCATGACACCTCAATAACATCACCAATACCTTTGTAAGACACTACAACATCTCAATAACCATGACACTCCATCAAGAAACTCAACTAGATCAAGCACTTAAAAATCAACCTTCATGCTTCTTACTTCAATTTACATTAATGATCTCAAAATCAATGACAACACCAATCACACTTTGACATCAATGACAACACAATTCCAAAAATCTCCCCCTTTTTCATTGATGGAAAACCCATTGATGGAAAACACAAATAGCTTAATCTCCCTAAGGTACTCATATTCACTCTCTCCTAAGGTGCTTCACATGTCATCAACTCATTCTCCCCTTTTAACATTAATGACAAAGTATCATACCTATAACATCATGGTCTCCTTCTAATCACATTAGGCTCACCTTTTGTTTGGAAACATCAACCAAATCAAACAAGGTCCATTTGACCTTCTTCTTCTCTAATTTGGTAACACAGCTCCCCCTAAGGAGATGCATATACTTCTTAAGAGAAATCGAGACCATGAGCTACTCAAAATCATGAAACTTACCTCACCTTATGCCTGAAACCAATGGACCATATTCAACTACAACTATAGAACCAAGAAACACTCCTTTTATCATCTTTCAATATCCAAAGGAAAACAACTAGCTATGTCACCAATTTCCTCATGTTTCATGACATGTGTACCAACTTACCTTCTTTCTTAAGTTGAGAATGAATCTTATTGAATCCCCCTTGAGTCCTTAACACCACTAGCATAACTCTATACCTTTAAACCTATTGTTCACCTTATCAATAACATTGTAACATTTTAAATCACTTTCATCAAGACTCAATGTGCCTTCTTGGCACTACACCCTACTCATGGAGCCCAAAACACAACTATACAACTCCTCTCGACTTATGGGCATCTCAAACCTTATCCTTTATATTAAAAATTCATCAAGATCCACCTGAAAATAAGCAAATTATTTTTCCATTCACTTACTCTTGATACTAATAGATGAATTAAAACTTACCTTTTATGCCAACAATACTTCTTAGTTGTCTATAATGACTTCAATGACTTGGTCCTTTATGATACAACAAACCAACTAGGATCAACACACCTACTTGAGTACATACCGATTCACTCTCCTTGATTCCTTGACACCACTATCATGTGTGCTAGATTCCAATAGATGTTAATTTTAAGAAGAAACAACAAACCATTTTCATACCTTGAACTAACACACTAGACCAAAAACTTTTCAAACTTTCAAACATCCTTCTTAGACTACAAGCACCTTCTTCAAGCACTCAAAGCACAAGTATACCTTCAACAAGCTCATCGGACTGACACACCTTCATAGACTACTAAAATGATGCCAAATAGGATTTTGTAAATTTTACTTACTTCCTTGTTGATTCATACCATCAAAATTTCACTGACCATACTTAGATTTGACTGAATTTTATCATGTTATCTTGTTCTATGTATCTTTCAAAACTCCTCCTCATAACCAACCAATCACATTCTCTTAAGAAATCAAACCTAAATATGGTCACACAATACATTCCAATACCCAAACATACACATCTCACTCTTCCTAGTTGTCCAAGATTAATGACACTTATATAGGATCAAACATATATTGGTCTTATAGACCAATCACTTCTCAATCCACAATTGTTGGCTAGAAGGAATGATCAACTTTATTACCTTTATTCAAGCACTTAGAGGCAGGAAACTCCCCTAAGGCCAAACACATCTTGAGCCTTTGATTCACAGAGTCACTAGGCTCCCATTAAGTCATACACTCACTCAAGCACTCTAAAATCATCTTCAAACCCATATTTCACTATGTTATGCCTCATATGAGTGTCACACTTCTTGATATACAAGCATACAAACTTCTTCATGTTGATACCTCTAAGCACACCCAAATCAGACAAAGTGTCCTTCCCATATTTTCTTATCATACTTTCAATAACATATGACATACAATATCTTTACTTGCCTTCTTAATTCTTTATTGATGTCATAACTCGTCGACTTCTTAACTAACCCTATACCTTCTTAGAGCATACAACTATGTTATATCTTCAAACAATGCATACCTTTACTTGTTCTTCATAACTATATCAAGTCATGAATCATGACTCAACACCTTTCAACATGAATTCAAAATCATATAACCCCTTCATTTTATCTTCACGCAAAAACTAACAACATATATTTATGACTGAGATTGAGTATACCTTTTAATGCAACATCTATGTCTCATAACAAATCATACCTCATAGAAAATCTCTAAAAACCTTGTAACTTAGCTCATTTTCAAAAACCTCTTTTATTCTCCTTCTTGATGTTCATAGCTTTTATGACATTGAATGAACAGACATAAACCCAAATTTTTCAATATTCTCATACCACATTAGGCCTCAATACATAATCATTTGCTTACAAAATGCTTACCATAGTATTGAGTTACGTCACTAAGCACAATCCTCGCAAAGAAGGCATATCATAACATGGCTTCACAAAAATTGGTTATCCAAAACTTGTGTATGCATATCCAAACCATAACCCCTTTCCCATATTCATTCAAGCAAAAGAAACCACAAAAACACACCTTGTAGTAAATCACCATGAATGTGAATGGTATGATCAAGTCATCGAGACCTTGTGATTCATATTTACTTGACCATCAAATCTTCCCCGAATACATGTTTATTTACATTGATGAATGCATATAATAAGCTCAGTAGAGACATCCCTAACCATAGGGACCTAAAACAAAAACTTGAGGAGATTCCAAGGTCTCCTTGACACTTGTGACTTGTCTTCTTCAAAACATTTCTAATTAATAACTGTGAGAATTCATGACTTGTTCTTTCATTTTTCTTGTGCTTAAATGGACTGCTTTGATTCATTCTTGATTCCCATGCCTTACCTTATTTTCTCTCATGTACTATAGGAGCCTAAAACTTATTGTTTTTCCTTGAGGGACCATGAAAACAAAAATTTGCAATATGACCAACATGATGACAATTATAGCAAACAACTTCACTCTTACCTCTTGTCTAGTGTGAATTGAACATTCTTCCATGGTTCCATGAATCCTCATACTTGGAGGACATTCTAGACACTCTTTCCCTATGTCTAAACTCATTACAAGCATAACAGTAACCATTAAATGAAAACAATATAGTAGATTTGTGAAGAGAAACAAAATCTAAATTATATTCAATAAGTTGTAATATAATTAACATTTGGCTCTTACAAATAAATAGGATTAAGTTTCCTATAATAAAGGAGTTGGTTATAACTATACTCCAATATACGTGAGTTTGGTTTAACGACCAAACCTCACATAACAATAATATTATACGATTTGTTATTTAACAACTCTTTTACACTCATCAATATATTTACCATATGTAAATATTATACACCCACACATAAATATGTGAGCACTAGATAGATTTCCTAACATTCCCCCTTAGTGCGAACATGGGGAAAACATCCATTTTGCACTACACCTAATTTCGTGATGGTGTGATTTTCCATTGGTTTATCACAAACCAAGACAAAGATGGTTTTCTATCGGCTAACCAAAAACCGAGAGTTGTGTGATTTTCTATTGGATTATCACAAACCAAGACAGAGATATGGTTTTCTATTAGTTGACCAAAAACCAAGACAAAAGAGGTTTTCAAATGGTTTACCCCAAACCATATCACGATGTGTCAGTGTTACTTCAGCTATCATCATGTCTTCACCTTCAGGAGATTACTTTGGAATCCATACATATCAATCAACTCAAACTGAAACATTGTATCATTTCCCCCCCACAATGTGAAGTTCAATAACACATTATTCTAAAAAAATTGAAATCAAAACTCACCACACTAAAAGAAAACACATTCACACATACACACACACATGACACCAAATCAAGATCGGTGGCCTCATCGGTGGTGACTGACGAGAGGTCGTTGATCGACATCCAACCTCGATGCCTCCATCCTCTAGTTAATTAAAATATTTTCTTAGATACTTATTCCAAAACCCATTCTCTCGTCATCCCTAGTAACAAATTTGATAGCTACACCCTTCCTCCCAAATCTTCCACTACGACTAATCATGTGGAGGTAGTTCTCTAGCTGAGGTGGGAAGATCATAGTTGATAACCATTGATACTTTTTGCACATCAATGCCATGGGCCAACACGTCGGTCGTAATCAAAGCATATGATGATCCAATGCGAAACTCCTCATAATAATATCCCTAGTATTCACAAAGATAACACTTTGAGTAATAGCCACGGTCTTGTAGAGATCGCAGAGTGTATCAAGCATATAATCTCCTTATCTACATTGGCATAAAACTACTTAATACGCTCAAGATTCAACTCATCTCTCTTCATTAGGATCCTCACAATATTTTTCATGAACTTCTTGGTAATCTCTAGAGCCTCTGGAGGCATTATAGCAAAGAAAACACCAACTTGAATTTTAGCAAGAAGAATCTAGAAAATATCATAGATCCGGTCTTTGAAACCCCTAGAAATCATCTCATTAGCCTCATCCAACACAAACATATTGATGTATTCATCTCGAAGAGAGTACCTACACAACATATCAAACACACAACCTGGTTCAACAACAACATGAACATCACTCATGAGAATACATTGATCCTCCCTAACACTTGTCCCACCAACACGTGTGAACCTTGACCTTCAAATAGTTGCCAAGTGCACGCATAATCTTTTCACAAAAATTCAAGTTCTCGGTGGGAGCCAATACTAGAGCCTAACATTCAACCAAGTTATAATCAAGTTCTTTGCAAAATACCGAACAAAATATCTTACCGGTTCTATTTATTTCCATAAAACATAGAATCGATATAGGCGTCCACATTTGTCTGACAAATTCTCAAGCATCTTGGGTGGGTGTAATGCAATACACCTCAAATGAGGTATATTAAAAGCGATCTTGCAATTAAACCTTCAATCCAACGTGTGCATCAATTGATCACATTATTTGTAATGTGTATTTTTTGCTAGGGATTGTGTTGCTTCTTTTCTCAATTTTCCATGCCAATGAAACCCAAATCCATATCTAGGACTCGAGTCAACACCAAATTTCTTTATGCAGATCAGAGATAATTCAGCTGTAAGAGAATGGAAGAGTCATATTCGTGGGTGTCAATGCATGAGCTGAATCCATGTGGTGAGCTTGCAATGCCAATGTAATCCTTGCATTGTGAATTCAATACAACATGTCCATCTAGAAGGCACATTAATCGGACTATTATATAAAATATTGTGGGAAAATTATGAAAAAGTAGTTGAAGACACATCTACTTGAGACTAAGGTTGTGCGTCACGATAGAAATGCAATAAACCACACAACAACAAAATTATGATATTATTTCTCTGAGAAATATACAGGCCTACAAATATCTCCACAATAAGTTTCTCTAAACTATCTACCGCTTGTGACAACTGATCTTTCATCAACAAGGGCGTAGAAGAATGCAACTACCCCCTTCAAAGCAAATCATTCTTCCATTTTGAATAACTTGCTCTAATACCAAATGAAAACAATATAGCAGATTTGTGCGGGAACAAAACACAAATGATACTCAATAAGTTGCAATATAATTAACATGTGGCTCTTACAAATAAATAGAAGTTTCCTATAATAAAGAAGTTAGTTCTAACTATACTCAATATACGTGAGTTTTGTTTAACGACCAAACCTCACGAGTAACAATAATATTATACGATTTTTTATTTAACAACTCTTTTACACTCATTAATATATTTACCATATGTAAATATTATACACTCACACATAAATATGTGAGCACTAGATAGATTTCTTAACATTAAAGGATCTTTCATACCTCATTGCATTAGGTTTCTTGATAGGATTAGATATCCTGTTTCCCTTGAAATTTTTCTTCTTCGATCTTCATTGAAACTTGAACCAACATTTTCATCATCCTCCTTGCTCTAAAAACATCTTCTTGAGTCACTTTTCCACTCTTTAAGTCTTCCTTGAATCCTATACTAGTCCTATCACCTACAGTATTTTTATTATCCAAGATATCATGTATATCCTTGGATCTCTTATCAAACTTCTAAAAGGATCTCACCTTTTTAGTTGCTTCATTAACGTCTGCCTTTAGGGACTCTATTTTTTTCATACTTTAAACACTCTTCCTCCTTAAATTTTAGGCTTGTTGTTAAATTATCTACTTGATTTTCTAACTGTTTTAAAATCTCATCACCCTTATTAGTGGCAATCCAATGTTTCTCTTCAATAATATGAATCTTTTCTTCATAGTCCTTAATATGATCCTTCAGTTTCTTGTTCTTCTTCTTTGCATGCTTTAACTCTTCTAAGAAACTCATCATCTCATCTTCAAACTCTTCTTCATCTAAGTTCATACATGATCCTCAAAATATGGAATCCTCTCTTTCAGGACTCCTAGCTCCATTGGCCATAAACAGAGTTTCATCATCAACAACATCATCATCATCATCATCGAATCACTAGTTTCATTACTTACCTCAGATAAGCCGCAATCCTCCTTGGAATATAGGCTTCTTTTGTACTTCTTGTTTAGGATTTATAACTTTATTCTTTCTTTTATCATACCTCTAGGAATTCTTATTATCATCACGATCTTCATCACATTCTTCATTATCTTTAACCTTATGCTTGTGAGGACACTTGTTTTTAAAATGCCCTATCTTTCCACAGTTGAAGCACTTGAAAGGAAACTTACCCTTATACCTACCTAAAATTTTCTTCAACTTCCTCTCAAACATAGCAATCAATTCATCATCATCAATATCGAAACATAATCTTACCTTTTTAATTTCTTTCATATTTGAATGTTGCTTCCTTCTTGGGAGGTTTATCAACACATGTCCTCATCTCATAAGTTGTCAAGATACCATGGAGTTCATCCATCGAAGAGTACTTAGATCCTTGGCTTCTTCTATAGCTAAGACTTTAGGATCAAATTTAGGAGTGAGATATCTTAGCACCTTCTGCACCACCAAATATTATTTCACTTCTTCTCCTAATCCTCTAATGGTATTGACAACTTGATCTACTATGAGAAGATATGTAGCAATGGTTTCTTCTTCCTTCATCTTCAAACTTTCAAATTGATTCCTATAGGTCTAGATATTTTCCAACTTCACCTTGGATTCACCTTCATAAATGACTTGTATTTTATCCCACATATCCTTAGTAGTATCACATTATAATACCTTGACAAACTCAAACTTTGCCAACCAACATAAAATAACATTCATAGCTTTAGAATTATCATTACTAGCCTTCTTACTTGTTGTATCTATTAGAGGAGTTTGAAACATATTGTACCCATCTATAACTGGCTATCAAATATCACATCCCAAAGACATAATATGATTTCTCATCCTAATGCTCCAAAAATCATAATTTTTCCCATCAAACATAGGATCTTTGCTAGTAGAAGAACCAATTTGTTGACTCGTCATATTTTTGCTTCAAAGGATCACCTAAATCTTGTTAAGCTTACTTTAAAGGACTCTCTCTAATATTGATTTGTTGGAGGAATAACCACTAAGAGTGGGGTGAATCATTAGGTGATAAAAATTTCAATCACTTTAAACATTTACATCCATCAACCATTCAATTCAACTTAACCATTAAGCATGTATGCATTAAGAAACATAACCATAGAAGAGAAAATGAGAACACATGAACACCATATATAAGTGGGAAACCCTCAAGGGGAAGAAAACCCACTGAAACAAATATTTATTATAGAAATAATTCAAATTTATTTAAGCACCAACCTAACAAGGAGCACCAACCCCTAGGTTTAGTGAGGCACAAACCCCACAAGGAGCACCAACCCTACACGGAGAAACTAACCCCTAGATGACTTAGCACCAACTAAATCCACTTGATTTTTTTGTCACCTCTAATATTTTACACCAAAAACTAATTATGATACTATGAATAACTCTCTTTCTTTCTATCTTCTCCAAGTTTTCTCTCTAGGCTAACTCGCTTAAGCACTTCTTCACCAAGCCGGTTAGGTCTAATGACCTATATCTCCAATAGAAACATGATATCTAGAACGTTTTAACATCATCTCTTACCTCTCTTTATGGTCACACAAAACCTCCTTCACCTCTTCAATCATCCCTCTTGATTGCACTTTCTCATACCTTCACAACTACACAAATGAGCCACTAACACATGTTTATATACATGACTCATGATCATAACTCACCTAAGTCAGACATCATATGACATATAACCTTCAAAAAACTTAATTACATGTTATAAAAATCATAAAAACGACCATAAAGGTCATCTTCACACTCAAATCCATCATTAGGACACAAGAAGGCCTAAAACACTACATTTTCCCACTCGCCAAAGTTGAATGTTAGTGAGCCACAAACAAATTCACCAATAATAAAGGGCCACTTAGACATGTTTTATAATACTACTATCAACTTCAAATAATATTATACACCTATGCACCATCATCCCATGCAATGGCACCACCAATTGGAGCAACCAACCACACTAAGTCTATGACCTACAAAACTAGTCTTCAAAGATAAAGCTCAAACCAACATCAAATCAACTCAACCATGAAATGTGATATATAAATGTATATATCATGACCTCATGGTCTTCACCAAGTTCTCACAAAACCATCACTTGGATTTTAGAATCCCAAAAACACCTTTGCAACTGGTCACTGAAAGCGCCCAAAATTGTCCCAAAACCAGTCTTGCAAGATAGGCCATAACAGACCTATTAAGGGCTCAACCATGATTTGAAACCACCATGGAAATGTATAATTACTTCCTAAATTCCTCAAACACTAATTTATTGAACATATCTATAGCACAACATGGGATAAAACAAAACATATTCAAAAACTTACATTTTTCTGTGGGGTCCTCACACAGCCATGACACCTAAATTGCACCTGGAAAAATATGAAGGAGTCCTATACAACCTCCAATCATAAAAATTGATCAATCAATCAAATCTTGGCCACTAAAATAAATATCTTATCCGTCACTTTTGAACTAGGGTTTAAGAAGGGTTTTAGACCTCCTTAGCTTCTTAACGATTGTTCATAAAGTTATGCCCCTCAAACCACAAAATAATTTCTCAAATGTCATCTTCGGACCCTTCTCCATCTACCATGAATATCTTATACCACCATATAGATTTTATGCATGCCAACGAGTACGATAAATCCCATATCGACCTTGGTTTCACACTTCTAGGAACTCGATAGAGCTCAAAAAAACACATATCTTGCTAATTTATCCAAACCAACACCTGAAAATTTTCCCATACCACTAGAAAAACTTGAAACACCTTCTCCAATGCTCACATTTTCACACCTATCTCGAAACAGATCATATCACCTCATTAGGTCACCTAGGGCTTGAGAATAGGTCTATTGTAGACCTAGAAAACATGACTTATCCCTATACCTGCACTCTGAGACACTTGTGATTACCTCTACACTCCATCCATATGTTTCCCATGCTCTCACCATGCATATCTAGTTGATACATTTTTTTACTCTATTAATTCATTCCTCATCATGTTCATTAGGACTCTTAACTAGCCCACTTGAACATGCTTGCACCAACCAAACTAACTTTATATGACTTCATCACTATTCCACACCTATAAGAGATTTGAAAAAGATTCATGACACCTCAAAAACATCACCAATACCTCTGTAAGACACTACACCATCTCAAGAACCATGACACTCCATCAAACAACTCAAATAGACCAAACACTACCAATCAACATTCATGCTTCTGACTTTATTTGACATCAATGACGTCAATGACAACACAAATCACATATTGACATCAATGACAACACAATGCCAACAATTAAATCATCTACCTGAAAAAACATATGTAACTTTGTTCCATCCATCGACATTCTTATTATGTCGAGGTTTTCCATACTTATGCAAAAACGAGCTATATTCCCATAGTTGTGGCATTTATAACATACAGTCTCATTCCCTTTCTATTCTGAAAATGAATTTTAGTTTCTATTTGAAACCCCATAAGAACTCACATTTGGAGTCAACTTCTTATCAAAACTTCTTGTATGAGATCTACAATCTACGCTCTATGACTAAACTGATTACATGAAAAATAATAACCATAAAAATAATGTTGTAACCTGGTTATGTGACGTTGTCTTGGGGAAAGGTTCTTTCGCATTTTCTAACTATCTCTATGAGGAATGCTTGTATTCTTAGGAACATGAATCTCCTTCTTCTTATTTCTTTCTTTTGGATTTCTTGTACTTTGAGGAACATGAGTCTCATTCACTTTATTGCTTCCATTTCTGATTGAACCTTTAAGAGCATCTACATATGTCTTTGATTTGTATATAGCTTCTTTGGAGGTCCCTTGATCTTCTTTGTACCCAGGACCAATTTTATTAAATGGATATCTTTTATTACTAAGAATTTCATCTAATATTTTAGTACTTTTCTCAAACTTGAGGCAATTGTTCAATTTAGCATAATTAGTCTTTTCAACCTCCTTTCTCAAAGAAATTATTTCAAATTCAAGATTCTCATATTTTTCATTCTTTTTTCAATCGGGTTCTCATAACCTCATCCATCATCTTCATCTCTTCGATTTGAATCTTTAGGTTGTTCATAATCTTTTGAGATTCTTCAAGATCTTGTGACAAATTTGATTTTGAAGCATCATATTCTTCTTCAAATTTATGTAGCTTTTGTTTTTGTGTCATATTATTTTTTCTAATAATCTTGATCTCATCTAAGGAACATATAATATCTTCTTCAAGATCAACTTTGGCATCTTATTCATATTACGAAACCATATCTCCTCCACTTTCTATTGCCATAAACAATGGTTCTTCCTTTTCACTATCAAGGTTGCTTTCATCACTTTCCTCAGATGAGCTACTACTTTCTTCCTTGGTGTAGAGATTTTTCTTGTGCTTGTTCTATACAAGTTATTTCTTTTCTCATATTTTCTTTGCTTATAGTTTTCTTATAATGGTAATGTTGGTTGCTTTCCTTCGTGTTGTGATATTATTCAAAATAAATGTTTTCATTTTTTTCATGCAGACATCTAGAAGCATAATGTCCTACTTTACCAAAATTAAAAAATTTGAAGGGTAACATACATTTGTATTTTCTAGTTCCTTTCTTCATCTTCTTAACAAAATTAGCTTCATCCGATCGATTTTAACACTTTGGAGCAGTCATGTGACTCATAATTTCTGCTTTTCACCTTATTTGATGCTTTGAAAGTTGCCTCTCACTTAGCTTATTTATATTTTTCAGTCCTCATCTCATATGTTGTAAGAATCCCATGAAGTTCATCCATTGTTATGGTGCTTAGATCCTTCATTTATTCAATTGTTGACACATTGGAATCAAACCTCAAAGGAAGAGATCTGAGCACTTTTTGCACAATAACTTCATCTTTAATTTCTTCTCCAAGACCTCTAATAGTGTTGACAATTTCATCCACACGAAGAAGGTAAGCTACAATGTTTTCATCATCCTTCATCTTCAAACCCTCAAACTGACTTTTGTGTTTAGAGATTTTCTTTATTCACTTTATCATCTCCTTCATATATTTTCTTGATTTTATCTCATATCTCCTTAGCAGATACACGATACAGTACATCACTTTAACAAATTTTGATTCAAACAAACCACCCAAAATTGCATTCATATCCTTTGCATTGCTTTCACTAGCCTTCTTACCAACTTGATCTGTTGGAGGAGTTGTTAGAGTAGCAAAACCACTTATAAATGATTGAAAAATGTAAAAACCAAGAGACATTAAATAGGTGTGCATTCTTATGCTCCAAAAGCATAATTAGATCCATCAAATAATGGATCCCTATTTGAAGAGAATCCTTCTTGTCCTACGACATGTGTGCTATGAAGATCTACCTTTCGGTAGTCAAATTGTTACGAAGGAACCCACTACGATAATAAAAAGGAGCAACCCAAAGAGGAGCATCCATCAGAATGGGTCGGTAAGAAATTACTTGCCTTCATGGATAGTATATTTACATAGCTAAAATTTATTTAGCATGCTTATTATTGCACCTCCAATTCTTTGTTTTTGGGTTTCCATTAAGCATGAAGGAAAACTCATTGTTTTGAGTAAATGTGGAGGTAGAATATGGAGCAAGCATTCAGTTGAGAAGCAAACAGATGAGCAACTAATAAGTTGTATCATTTTGTTCTCATATGCATGATAACTTGCAATTTAACATGATTGCTTACCATTTCTTGCAACAGTTGACAAGATGGGTAAAGAGGTTCTCCAAATCAAGTGTTTAAGGTATAATAAGCATTGTTATTTTTGAATGTACGTTGACATTATTTTCCTTCCATTTGAAAAATGTACTCTTAAATATGTGTAGTTTCGGTATGCACTTTTGTAAGACCCTATTTCGGAAATGTTTGTAAATGGAAGATTATCCGAAGTATTTTTCTATTTGTAATTGATAATAAGACCCCATTGAAGGGAAAATTGTACAAGTAGATTTCAATGAAAGAGAGAGGATGCTAACATACATTTATAAAGTAACTACTTTTTATTACAATGTATTATTTTTCCTTTGTTGATAACATTGAACAACAAGGAGAATATAGGCATTCCTTATGAAAGAGCTTCATTCTAGCCTACAAGAATTGGAAGAGACCTAGAGAAACAACCAGAAAAATACCAAGACATTGTGAGTAAAAAGGTCGGTTGGCGAGATAAGAGGGAGTTCGAAACTTCTTCACCACTTTGTTTGAAAGTTCTAGTTTGGGACAATTAGTCTAGGAGAACTAAGTCGTTTATGTTTGACCATTTTCGGATCATTCCATATGCGAGAATATTTGTGGGGTGAGAAAAATCCCTATTATATTGTCCTTTTCACTCTTACATAGCTTACATCAAGTGTAGTTTTGGGAGGTTCTTGGGATGGCTAGACATCCTATAAAACCCTTCCTCTTTTTAGAATGTTCTTTAGCACTCACTTGTAATCCATCTCTCCAAGAACTTCACGAAATAGATTCTCCTTCAACAATACAAACATGTTTACTTCTTTCATGCTTTGTTCACTTTTCAAATTTGCAAGTGTCAATTTCAAGTTTCAAATTCATTTTCTGAATCAAAGCTTGATTCTTTTTATGGACATTGATCATACTCTATGTTGTAGGTTTCATTGTGGATATCATGTCAAC
This sequence comes from Taxus wallichiana var. yunnanensis, assembly GCA_018340775.1. NCBI lineage: Eukaryota > Viridiplantae > Streptophyta > Pinopsida > Cupressales > Taxaceae > Taxus > Taxus wallichiana. The sequence continues at coordinate 31,927,691 of CM031233.1, forward strand.
ACTCAAGTGAATCAAGCACCTTAAGCGAAGACAAAGTGTTTCCACACACTCGGGTACATTTTCCTTTATAGCAGAAAATTTTATTACATAGTTTAAAGGGGGCAAAGTAAACACCTAAATTTGGTAATTTATCACTTGATAATGTTTTTATTGGCATAATCTCTAAATCATGACTTGTATGCACATTTTGAGCTCAATTTTCTATCCTTAGCCTTATTTCATGACTTGATCTCCTCATTACACTACTCAATTGCTCACAAAATCACTTGCATTATTCCACATGTCAATTCATTACTCCCATGTGTTGTGCCAGAAATTGCCAACACCTCACTCCATACTCATAAAGGATTGTGAAACAGAGACCAAACTACCAAACAATTTGATTTGAAATGAACAAGTTCGTCCCAAGACACCCATGCAGAGACATTTTCGCAATTTGATATCTTTTATGGGTTGGTAATTTTCCTATGTGTTGGCCTTAATGCAAAATTCTTCCTACGAAAGCCTATATAATTAAGTCAAATGCACTCATTTACTCACTCGACACTTACAAGCACTCCTCAAGAAAATATCTTCCAAAAAGCATTCAAATCTCTCATAAATATCCCTAAAGCAACATCACACATTAAGAGCAACCTCCACACATGCTTGAAGCACTCCCAACTAGGTTCAAGATTTTAACTTCCCGAGTCTCAAGCCTTCCAAGTCAAGCACAAGCATGCCACGCCACTACAAAGTATTATCAAGTGAACACATTTCCAAACTTGGTTACATCCATATAAATATCACATCTCTTGGTGGAGAACTATGCACGGTTTTATGCCTCTTTAGAGTAGTGTCAACATAAGAAGTGTACATATTTCACTTCAACCCAACCCCTAACCTTTTTGCATGGATTTCTACCCATGGTTGGGATTTGAAGTTATTTCGAGTCATATAAACGGTTTCGTATATTTTTGATACATAAGGTTCCATAGGAAGACACTTTCCTAAGGCTCATACAAACACATAAAATCACAAAACACTAGCATATCACCATATGGAAACACCAAATAGGTCTTGAACCACCAAACGGATTCATCGTTTCTCATCTTGCACTTCTAGAACTAGAAACGAAGCACTTCATATCACTTCCATTCTTTTCATCCTTGTGTCACTATCAAATCATCTTCCAAAGTATAGAATAGTTAAGTGAATCTCTCCTCTTGTTTCTTATTTCATTTAGCACTTGCTTCAATGGATTTACCTTGCACATTTATTATATATGTATATTATGATCTACACATTAGTATTGAATTAATTAATTTGGAAAAATCTCATATTTCTAATCGTGATCCAAAGTTTAAATAAGAACACACGCATCTTGTTTATTTTTGATGTAATCACTTACACCACATCTTCGGGACCTCGGTGGTAGTTCGTCGCATAATTGTGAAATGATTGTAGTGCTTGGAGATGATCTCATGGTTTGGGAAGTGATAGACAATGTTTCGTGGCTTGAAATAGATTATTGTACAATAGCCTTTGGAGACCTCTCGCATATTATTGTTTCATCTCTAAATAGAACATTGCAGATTTAAATGTATATCCAAAGTGAAAGGTAGAGCTATGTAGCTTAGCATGATGGTTCCAAAGCATTAAGAGACTTTTATGGCTATAAATAATATTCCATGAAAAATACAACGGTGTGGCTCAAATAAGTCTCCACGGCTTGGAAAAATACCTCACCGCATGAAATAATGTTTCCCGACATAGGTGTAATACGATGCGCAAAACCAATAGAATGGTGCGGTGATAATGAGCATGGCATGCAAAAGTAGGTATGAATAGAAATGTTGTAGTACACACAAAATGAGACAAGTATTTTAGACTTTTAGCACAAAGTTAACAAAATAGGCAAGGTGTGCATTTTTGGTTAACAGACCTTGTATTTTGTATTTAATAAAATAAATTTAAAACATAAGAATATAAAGTAACTCAAAACTTATATTACTAAATATATTCTACCATACAAAGGTGTGCACCATTTGTATTTAATAGAGTACACGTCCTATGAACTACTAAAGGGTGTACACCCTTTGCACATTTTAAATTGAAACTACAAACATTTTCATCTAAAAACACATTATAAATGGTGCATATTCTATGCACTACAAAGGGCGTGCACTTTTTATAAAGGGTGCACACCCTTTGTTTTTACTTTAATTTAAGGTTGATTGGTTTCCCTCTAAAATAGTCGTGGCTTTTGGCTTAGAGGATGTTATCCTAAGCCTTGGATCTCCACTAGACCAATTAATATCTTTTGTAAAATTTATAAGATTCATCCATCCTTATGGACATTTAATTCATTGGCTTAATTAATTTTATAAAAAAATTATATAGATTTGTAGAGGGGAGAATGTAGTTTTTAAATATATTATTTTTAAAATGTTAATTATTATTTTTATTATTACTTAATTTCTAAATAACATGTCTCCTTATGTTTCGTACATATAGTGTTACAAATAGTTTAATAACTTTTAGATGGTTAGTCAACTTTTTACAAAATGGTTATCTCAACAATCTTCACATTATTAGCCATACACTTTTCTTTAATTAATGAAGTTACGGTGAAAAAGTTGTGTTTGTACACATGCAATATCATATTTCTAACTTTCTTGACTTGTAAAAACATAAAATTTATTCTCAATAATCGAACAACATTTTCTTTATCCTAACACGTAATTTTATACAAAATTCCATTTGTTTGCTTCAAAAAAATGTGTCCGTACACATGCACTTATGTTATATTTTCACAAAACAATCGAGTGTTATTGTCACAAATGCATCAATTTTACATAACTTTCACATTTTCGTATTGAAAAACTTATATATTTAGAAAATTGATTCAAATTTCACCATTTATCTTACAATTTCATAAAATTATGTCCATGTGTCTCTAAAAGGCTCTCCATGTTCATATATACTTTTTATGAAGAAAAAAATGGCCACCAAGACTCACTTGAGCCACTTTTTACGTTAAGAATCCACCTCATTATCATATAGTATTATACTATCATTTGCTAAAATATTGAAATAAATATATTGGCATAACTTGAGTTCACAATTTAATACGTTAAGATCACAATTCTACACCTCAATTTCAAAATTGCAATCCTAAAATTCAAGGAAAATGACCCACAAAATACAATAATTTACATATAAATACATTGAACACCTTACACTTATTACGGAAGGCCTTTAATATTATCATAAACCACACCTCTCACAAAAGACCTTCAATATTGTCCAAACTTGAAACTCGTATTCCAAACCTCAAAATCTCAATTACATACCTCATTGAGTTACCTAACCTTGGATGGTTATAGCAAGTCAACTTCATATTATACATGAAGGGAGGCCATAATTCCTAACCTTGTTACTATGATTCTACCATAGCAGACTAATAATTCCATTCACCCGAAAAAGCATTATTTTAATAAAGTTTCAAAAATATTGAAATTTTATGGGAACCAAAACATTGTGTTTTAATTAATCATATTTTAAGTTTGAATTTGATTCCACCATGAGTTATCTCCAGTGTTTCATTGTTGACTTTGCTTTTCACTTGTATTACTAAACCAATAAAAGTGGATTATTCAGTTTCATTATTTAAAATTTAAAATTAAAAAAATATTTAATTTAGAGGACAAAACAATACACTTTTATTTCGAATAGGAAACTCAGCACTTATTTTGCTACTTTTATTAGATTTTTAAAATTGCTAATTATATAAAAATTAAAATTAAACTAAATTGGCATATATCATAAGTGAGCTACAATGTCCAAAACAAAGCATCTATAGAGCTTCGTGAATTGAAAAAATAAAACATATTAGATGTTCTTTTTTTTTAAATTATGATAAATTTATTTTATTGTAGCATTAAAGTATCTCTTAAAAATAAGTTGGTATTTATAATTTTATATAATATTAAAATGAAAACTTTGAGAAATAACTATAGAGAGGAATATTGAAGTAAAATAATTCTCAATTTTTTTAACTCCAATCTTTTTCATTAATAAGAATGTTAAACTTTTGTTCTTTTAATTTGTTATTGATTTTTATTATTAAATATTTAATGATAAAGATTTGATGTTTGAGTCACTTTGAGTGTCATGTTTATTGGGAGTGTTATGGAATTTTACATGTAAAGGAAAAATCATTCAGTGTTAACATTGATGTTTATCGTTTTCTAATGTTTTGTATGTAATGGAGGTGGCTCTCTCACCAATACAAAGTATGTCAATAATGGTGACATCCCAACCTTTGTCTTTAGCTTGGATGATATCGCTAGTGCTAACACACTTTGTCAAAGGAAATGGTAGCGGATATGCTCAATGTTGTGGGCTTAGCAGACCTTGGAATTACTTCTATGATTCTAAAAATTTGCATTTAGTCAAAAATCAATCCCACCTAGGTCGATTGGCCTAGTCCGCATCAATATATTATGATCTTTGTCTCAATAGGAGCGAAACCACATTGGAGGTGACTCTCTCATTAACATAATAGCCAAGTGGTTTCGGTCTATGTATGTTTGTTGCCTTGCTACCAAGGTTGGATATTGCCTCTTCAATGTATCTTGGAAGTGCTTTGATGACTACGCAAACCTTATGCACATCACTAATTTGTGCCATATATACCTTTTCATTGCATCTTAAAAGCTCTTCGACAACTCTACAAACCCTTATATTTTAACTATTAGCGTAACATTGAACCTCCTTTTGGTGCAAGTGCTAGTCGATAAATTATTTCAATTTTAATTCATTTCTCTCACTTTTACAAATGTTGAATCACAATATCGATAAATTTAAACTTTGTACAAATGTAAGAAAACTCATATAATATTGAAACCTAGTAGATCTTAAAGATAATAAGATTCATTCTCGTTAATAATATTTCATAAGATGTTGAAAAGTACTTCCTCATTTCACTCCCGTGTCCCTTCATAATAGCAATAAAGTTTAAATGTTAACCACCCAAATTACGACGTTTTAGTTTTCCTTTCGGAGTTACTACCTTTTAATGTGCCATCGCTAATTGAATATAAATTGCCTTGATGTAACGCGAGATGTTCATAATAATTGGTCCAAATAGATTATTGAATATTATCTTGATTGAATCCAAAGCTTGGGCACGTTATGTGCAAAGAATTCCATTCCACCAAATTCTCCTTAGACACAATCCCAACCTCATCATGTGTTTCATGAGATTAAACGTAATGGATTTTGTTTTACATTTCAAACTTGTTATAACTTGTTTAAATTCATACATGATTACTTGTGATATCGTTTTCGATAGTTAATCAATTTTATAGTTGATGTTGTTAGTTGTGCATTGGTTGTTCAGTTGGTGTTTTGTTGGAGAAACATTTATTATACAATTGATAATGTGTGTGATTGATAGTTGTAGTGTAGGACTTTAGTTGAAACATTACATTGTAATGTTGTATGTGTACATTTAATTATGTTACAGGTTTGTACTTTTAAAGTTGCATACCATATTTGCAAACAAAAAATAAATGTAGGTATACGTACACGTAATGAGACATGTATACGTTTGCAGTATTTATATCATGAGTGGTAGCATTTAGTGGGCAATTTTAGTTTCAATAAACTTGATTACATTTGATATCCCTTGAACGACCTTGCCGCTTTCGATAGAAGAAATGTTGAGTATAGTAGTATTTGAGGTGCTATGAAAGCAGAAGCTAGTATTTACGATGGGTTGAGTGATAGTAGTCTTGCTTCCTCGTTTCTTCTTGCTTCGAGTGCTGGTACGTGCGCCATATTTGAGTATCTCTCGAATGAAAAAGTGGGTGAAATGCGTGCAGATTTGCAAGCGAGGGTACTCTGGAGAAAGCTGTGAATGTCAGACCCTGCCTTTCAGTGGTTCCAATGTCGACGGTTGCTCTGTGCAAAGTAAGTCCCTGCGACTTGTGGATAGTTAATCCCCAGGCCATTTTAATCGGCAACTGTCTTCGATTCCCTCTGGAAATAGGGGGTATGGGAATATGTAAGGGGTTGGAGGGATCCCAACATGGGCCGTTGTATCTATCAAATTTTACAACAACAAATAAAGGTAATGTTGGTGGTTGCATTGATGCGTCGTAGACAATGTCTGTGATTGTTCCTGTGGCACCATTCACGAGGCCTGCATCAACCCATAGATTTGCAATAAGCATGATTTTTTGTTGTTTGCATAATAGAACGTTGTGTTGCAACTGATCATCATCAGGATTTCTGGTCTAGTCCACTGTTACTTTCAGCAATGGATTGGGCGATCGGAACGTTCAATGCCTTCAACATCTGTAGGTTGTGGCATGCCACTTGATCATTTTTTGCAAACAAATGTGGTGCATCCTTAAAAATGTTGAGCTCCTGCTGAGTTAGGTGTGTGTCTGTGCGAGACATCAAGAGTTCCCAATCCTCAATTAGAGGGGTCGAATCTCGCATGTGGAGCAGTAAATTCCGGAATGAAACCTGTGCATTGGTTGTTCCTTGTTGCCGAAATATTGTTCGCAATGTAATGGAAGATTGAAATCCCTTCCAAAGGGTTGCTCCGTAGGAATTACTTGCGTAAAGAGGACTGTCCAAAACCGGCGGTAATTGCCCGAGGTCACCGAGGAGGATGACTGATCTGTTCCCAAATTCAGATGTTCTTGAGTGTGGGAAAGCTTCGCGGAGCCTACTGTCAATTTTGCTTAGCAACTTTGGCCCGATGAAACTCATTTCATCAATAAGAACATATTCTATATGTTTCAGCGATTCTTGAAAAGACGATAATGCACTACCTTCAAGGGGTTTTAGTTCTTTGATTGGAATACGCATGGCTGCGTGGATTGTGGATGCAGAGATGTTGAATGCTGAAACACCGGTAGGGGCGAGCACAAGTAGAGGAGAGGGAGATATGGTTGATGTTGTGAATGAATTCAGATTTTATTTATCAGAAATGATTTTCCTGTGCCAGTCGTTCCTTGAATTATCAATCTTAGTGGAGGTAGAAGGGATTTGTTTGTTGAATGGTGTAGTATGGTATCAAGAGCTATTTGTTGTTCTGGAGACAAAGGAAGTGTGGAAGATGGTGGTGTGGCATGTATGTTGTTGTTAATTGTGTCTGCCTTCTCTCTCTCGATGAATGATGAACCAGTTATCTGCAAATCATGGGGAACGTCATGTATGGTCCAATTATTGTGTATGTCAAAATCTCGTTTCCCCAACATTTCAAGACTGTCTAGACCCGTGTTGTTTCGGGGCGAAGTTGTGCAAAGACCTGCCATTCTTGTAATGGTTCTTGTTGAATACTGCATTCGGGCTCTGAGTCAGAACTAACATCTGTGCAAGTCCTGTGTCTGCGGTAGTGCGTAGAACATGCCACGGTCTGTAGTTGTGCTTGTACATGTCCCAAGTGACATTGATGTCATGTGGGGTTGAGCCAAATTCAAACGCGATATTTCTGAAAGGCTTGTATAATAGGAGTTCTGACCAACAGAAAAGGTCATATGACGTTGATTCTTGAGCAAGGACATCCACAAATCTCGGGTGGACCCGTACAATTGCTTGTATCGGTCATTTTTTCCATTTATCACCTTTACGGTGCTTGTTGTAGCTCCAATCTCGAGCAACTTGAATAAGTGGTAGGTGTTCCATGGTTGTTGGACGAACTTTATATGCATCCAAGAAAGCGGTTGTTTGTTGTGCATCGGCGTCACTTTCAACGACACGTCTCAGAATCTTTTTCCAACATTTAATGATACGAATGGATGGCTGCACATAACAAGTGGCATTTTTTGCAGCATGTGGCATGTTTCTTGTGCGCTTATGTCATGTTCAACAACGCTTTCTGTGAGCATTTTACGGATCGCGATATGTGCTGGAGAATCTGCGTCTGCATCTCTTGAAACTCTGGATAGCATTTGGTGATATGTTTCTGAACGTTGCTCGGCTTTTGAAGCATATTTTGCAATATACTTAAGAACGGCATGGCGGGAAAGTACCGGTTGGCAATCGACATTTGCTCTCCATATGTATATCATTGTTCGATTGTGGATGTTCAATCTGTCATCGTTTCTGGAAGGGAGGTACTTTATTTTCCTGTCACCTTCAATGTGTAAGGAAGAAGTAGGTTGCATGGCCCAAGGAGCGTTGTACCTGCACTGCAGCTGTGATTGCTTTCTACGCAGGCATGTCTGCTCTGAACATTTAGTGTGGCGCTGAACTCGATTAAGTAGTTCTTCAAGGTCCGCATGCGGGGAGGTGGATAGAATTTGTGTTGTATCTAGCAAGCAAGGGTCATCTAGGAGTGACCTGCGAACGAAATCCAAGTGGTTGCAAGCCGGGCGGGGGTTCCAGGCAGACACGAACTTATCAAAGTATTGTTTTGTCGCCTCAATAACTGTTGTGTCCTCCCAGTCCAGTTCGTCTACCTTTGGTGCATTCTCGAGCCACAATAAACCGTGGACATGTGCAGAGCCTCTATGTTGCCATTCATACCTGCGAGACGAGGGAACATAAATATTAGATATGTAGTTTGGGAAAAACTTTAAAATAAGTAGATTTGATTACCTGTACCAAAAGTCTACTGCTCCAAGTTCCTTCTGCAATATTTCTTCCCGAAATATTGTGAATCTGTGATGCAGGTATGCTGATACTCGATGAGGGTTAGAGACAATGTTAAGTGTTCTCCAACGTTGGGCGGCTCGAGGATCATTGGGCATTCACCAGACATAATATTGTGGAGATCTGGCCATTTAGTGTCTACAACACTTAGAGTGAAGAATAAGGTTGGTGTCCCTAATTGTTCCACCATATCTGAAAGCTCGCTTCTACTTTTTGCCCAGAATGAACGTGTCCCTCGAAGGCTCGATCCAAAGCGCATTAAGCTATCTGGGAGGTTGTCTTTGGGGCATTCCAGTAGTTGTCTTCGTAGCTCTCTAATTGTTGGAGGGATTCCAGATTCGGTGTTCTTTCATAAAAGCTGTTGCCGTGGGTCAAGCTTCGTGTCGCATTATGAGGTTTAGAAGGAAGTAACGAAATCTTGGGTGGGAACCAAAGCGCCCATCATGGTAACGCATCAAATGAAGTGCGTATTCATGCATTGGAACTTCTTTAATGCGGGGTTGTTGCCACATTGCTTTTCTGTCGGAAATAAAGTTGGGAAAGCCATTGAGAATAGGCCTTCCGTATTATATTCATTTATTGGCAAAAGCCCAAGCTCTGGCCATGGCATGGTAAATGGAGTGTTACCATCGTGGTTGAGCAAGAACTGTTTGATTTCCTCTTCTTCTATTCCTGTATTGTGAGGTGTTGGCACGAAAGACGATGAGTGTTCATATGTTTCATCAAAGTGGGTGGGAACACCACTACCATGAGTTGTAGAGCAAGTTTGCATTTGGGGAAGTTCCATTGTGGCTGTGTTGAGAGAGGAGGAAACATTTGACGATTCAGATGGTAGTGAGGAAAGGGCGTCATCGTCGATTAAGACATCTTTGTAATAGGGGTCGTGTTGGATTTTATATTGCAAGGCTGCACAAACACGAGATCTACTGACGTAGAAATCATAATTTTTAAATTAGATCCTTCCCTTTGTATGAGAACTATGTCCAAATCTCCAAGGCGGCGGGGTAGGGTCTTTGTTATTGAAGTAATGTTTTATGGGAAGCTTATGGTGTGTCCTGAGTATTTGTATTGCCCGCCACGTACTTGGGCGACTTGCATGAATGGATTAACTCGTGCGATAAGCATCTCCTCGATTTGGGTTAAAGACGCAAGAATGATAGGTTGTTTTTCAGGGTCCATGTTGTTCCATGAAGAGAAGCGGTGGCCTTGTTTTTCACTTTTGCATCTGTTACACGAGGGAAAGCCTTCGGAAAAAAATTGTTTTAATTCCAAGGTAATTTTCCAAACAGATTGAGCAAGTTTGGATGTTCGCCAACAAATCTATTCTTTTGCGAAACCGACGTTGGGCTTCTAAATTCAGTGAAGAGAGCGGGGATATGGGAAATCTCTGTGTATTAGAAGGGGTGGGGTGTTCTGTTTCAGTCGTTTGTGGATTGCAAGGTGGAAAGCAGTCTGAAGGAGAGGAGAAACCGGTTGTATATGTGGGATGAACTGAAGAGAGGTCAGTACTTGAGACAGTTTCATGTGGCATCCCAGACATTTGGGGCAAAGTGACAGTTGCTAGCAAAGATGGGTTCATACGGAAGGAAGTGGCATGCTCTTGAAAGGTTTTTTCCATGGAAGTTACATGCGGAATGTTGGTTGGCAATTCTTCAGTAGTTGTATTTGATGGCAAGATTGGAATGTTGGGGGATCGTAGGTTGTTGGTCGTTGTAAGTTGAAAGATATTAGAGATTTTCGTTGTTCTATGCTCTAATTTACGACGTTGTTGCTCAGCAGTTATGTGTACTTTATTTTTTGCGTAGTTCTCTCTTCGTTGGGCTCGTTTTGCAAGAGTCGACATGATTGCGAAGTCACAGGATTATGGAGTACCACCTGTTGGATAAAGATCATTTTGGGTTAGCAAGGAACGATACATAGTTTGATGACAAACAAATGCAGAAATAAGTGAAAATGTAAAACTAAATTCAATTGTAATGCATGTGGAGTTCCAATGGGAAATACGCATAAGAGGTAACAATTTGAGTTTTGAGAAACTACTTTTTTTATTAAGGAAAAGAGTATTAGATATATAGAAACATACAATGTGTTCACATACTACAGAAGGATGTAAATACGTACATAACAAAATTGCATTTTTTTATATTTATTTTCTTAAAAGTACTAACAATCCGCATAATAGAAGGAGACAATAGTATGTCAGTGTATAAGGGAATTCAATGAGTTTTCTTTTGAAGCAGGAAAAAAGTGAAACATAGATATGAAATAAGAAACATAGCAGTGATAGTTCAAAGTATAGAATGGGATGAGTGAGGGTGTAATGTTTGAAGGGACGGGTGGGTTGGAAATCCTTGCGTAAAGGTTATGGAGGAGTTGCACTATTTTCCGCTTTCTTTGAACTGAGGATGACACATTTCAATCTGTTGTTTCCGCAATATGTCTCTTTTTTCAGTGAAAGTGTGAAGCAGTATTCGTTTCGATGACATTACTTATAATTTCACTAGTCGCATCTTCGTCTATAGACAATATATGGAGGTCGCTAGCTGCAACACCCATGATTAACTCAGCTATCTCATCAAAAGCGTGGTAACTGATTGAAGTTCTCTGTTGGGTCCTTTAGATCGATTCTGAGTGCATATCTATAATCATAGTTTTGCACTTGTCTGTTGCAACTTGAACATAACCATGAACCATTACCATTCTCTTTCACCTTTTTCCTGCATTGTTTGTCACCTTTTTGAAGAGGACATGCCTTGTAAAAAAAGTTGTCCATGCTAATATTCGTGATTTCTGCAGTAACCATGGCCCATTCATTTCTCTCAGTGTTCCCCATATTTAGTACCTCCGAAATCGTCGTTACAGAGGTCATGCTTTTTGGAGGGCCTAGAAATTGGGTTGTGATAGAGGGCGCTGGAAGGAAGTAGTCATCGGAATCAACCCAGCCATGAAGTGTATTTGTTTCTGAAATTTTAGGGTTGACGTAACATTTGGTTCTTGAAACAGTGTCCACTGAGCTTCCATTGAAACTGGAGACGCGGGCAGCTTTCAAGGCGAGGACCGGAAGAGGCGGTATAGAAAGCATGTCTTCAAGTTCGTTGCTTATATCATCTAAGTGATGTCCCCACAATGTGACACTTACACTGAAACCCGACATGTCCTTTAACTGCAGTGTTCTTCTCTTTGTTTCAGACTTGTCATACCGACGAATTGTTGAGCATGGTGACATCGTAACAACAATTCCAATCAAATCAACTGTAGAACCTTCAGCGCTTGCAGGTAATTCCTTGATTTTGGTGAAGTGAAAGTTATGGGAAGGTATTGTATCTTCATTTGCTATGAGTGGAGATATGGTTGAGGAAGGTTGCAGGAAAATCTCCAAAGCATTGTTCAAATGGTTATAACATAGCTTTGCATCAAGCAATCCTCGCAATCCTCCCATTGGAAATTGTATATAGCTTCCCATTCTCAATCTGCTCATAGAATGCTTCCGCGGCCTCGTTGAAACAAGTGATGTGGATTTCTCCTCCTTCCTGATCAACAAAATCAAACCCAAACACGGATCCATTTCCCCTTGCATTGTGATATTGGCGAAGGGTTGTTTTTGCTAGGGCACGGCCCTCTACGGACCACATGTGCATAGATGTATTCAAAGCACTTATTTTAGTTGGTGTTCTCGTAAAATATTTGTTAACCCGATTTGCACTTGCATCTGTTTGTGGCAACTGACTGTGTTTGAGAGCATTTGTTGGTAGTCGGATTGGAGCACCGATTACCAAATGTGTTTCAACAACAACATCCATTTCAATGATAAGAACGGTGCTGCAATGGAAAAGAAAAACATGATATAATTAGAACTGAGCAACGGATGGAAAAAATAAACAGAATTAAATTTTAATTGATATAGCGAGTTTATGTACATTGGTAATTGAGCAAGAGATGAAGCTTATAGTTCACTTTTGATCATTCTAACGAGGGATTTGTGTAAGCACACGATGGAGCCTTCTTGTATTGAATTGTCGGTTACACGACTTGCAAATTTGGAGGGTAGAAGTCTTTGTCGAAAATGTATCCCATCTGAAAGGTCAACATGATGTTGGGCTCCCGTGTTGAGAATGGACCTTAGAGAGCTCAAGTGCAGTATCTGAAATGTGGGGTCAACATTGGAACCACCCTCAATCAATTGAGAAATGCCTTCGTGTGTCAAAGTTATTTCCATGGCAACTAAAAGATGCTCGAGATTGTGAGAATTCTGCAAATATATGGTGGAAAATGTAAACTTGTAGGGCAATCAATCATGAAATGAAGGATTTGTTCAGGAAATCATGCATTTGTAAAGAATGAGAACCTTTAAAGTTGACTTCCTTATTATTTCATATTTTCTAAAAAGTGCAAACATGAAGTCTAACCCTTTAACAATTCAATATGCAAAAAAGTGATATAATGTACAAAGCTTTGGTTGAAAACAACTAAAATTTGTATGGTTGTTTGTCGGCATTTTAAAACTATATGTATTTGTGTGCAAATATTATGAAGTACACATTAAAAATGCGTCGTTGGTTTACATAAAGAAGCGAGCAATTGTATAAAGGAAAGATATAATGAATAACTCATTAAAAATGTGTTGTTGTTGTTGTTGTTTGTTGAAAAGTTAGATTTTGTGCCCCATATGTTCCGCCGCAATATATACATGCATTTATTTGAAATGAATTACATATTATTATGTTAAGCAAACAGAATGGAATACAATAAGAACAATATGTACACTTGAAGTGAGAAGACTATAGGTATTTGTATGGAAACACAAAGATAAAGAAATTAGGAAAGCATAGTTGTTGGATAACAAAAACTGAACATGTGTTTGATAAGTTTGATTCTCCGTCGGATATATACTGTGACAATACATACATGGAATATTTGGAACGAGTTACAGTTTATTTCAAAAATACTTATAAACAAACACTTATAAACTAACCACTACAAGCTATTTTTTAAAATCAAATTTCTTGCTTTTTGCTTGTGTAATTTTCTTTGCACGTTTCTTGTAGTTTTGTCCAGTTGCAGATGCCTCGATTGGAATTCCCATTCTCCTCAATTTGTGGGGTGGTTCATATTTCAGTGCATCTTCGTTAGAATCATAAATCAAGCAAAAGCCTCGTGAATGATCTGCAATCGTTCGGATTTTGGAGAGAAAAATTGGGGATGTTGGCATCAGGTGGAGGCGATCTCTGATCATTTCAGCTATCACTGTTTTAGGTGGTTTCGGTTGCCTACAATGCAAAACATTAACAACACATTGAATACGCTTAAAATTTTCCTCCCTCTGCAAGTGAGGCGTAGTTAATGTCAATCCCGTTGTGGGGAGGGGAATTGTGTTTCTAGTCTGCATCATATTAAACTGGAGAGGGAAAATAAGTATGTTAGTCCACCAAGATGTTCTTAGGTATGACGGGCAGCTTTAAAAGCCTTGTCGCTGATCAGTCTAACGTCCAACTTGGGACGCTTCGAAATGGCCTCATTGGGGAACGAACCCCTCAGCACATAACGAATCATGTCATTGACGAAGGCACGTGCCCCCACATGTCACTTGAAAAAGGATTGGAGTCTAAATATAAATGTAACAATCAAAAGAATATAACATGAAAGCTCTCTACAATAATTTTTTAAACCATAGCATGCAATAAACGAAACAAATGAATAAGCACTTGAATCAATATTAAAACCCACCTCAAGTTTGTTTAGAGACGACGCTCTCTTCTTTACCGCGGGAGAATGAGAATCACAAATAACCTACAAAAAAGTGAAAAAGAAGTTAATAAAACTAAATATATCTACACTGCCAATGTCATATTCACTACATAACGCTACCACTCATGATATAAAATTGGTAAATGTATATGCATGAATTTGTAACAAGTTAGAAATGTAGAGATAGAACATTTAAAACAAATAACTATCCCTCTAAAACAAATAACATATACGGTTGGGTGTTTACATTGCATTGTACACACCATACTTTTTTCATACTTCATTGTTTATAAAAATAAAAAAATTATATAGATCACCATGGTCGTGAATATATCGAGGCAGAGATGAGACTTTTCTTGTGGATCAGACAAGGATGACGTTGAGCTCACTATTGGACAGAGATACTTGTCATCAAAAATTGATGTTACGGATATGTAGCACTCAAATTTTAACAGAACTTCTTATCAATAATTGTGGATATATTTTGTAACCCCGGGCTTTACAAAAGTTCATGCAATCTAATACCCTCGTCATTGCAATCTAAATGAATCCTCATCTTCCTATTCAATGATTCACTCATTACTTAGAATGGGGTGTGCTATGACATGCAGTTGGCAGTCCCTCATTTCTAACTTGTGCTGTCACTTGATTCAGATGCATGCCATATCAGACAGACAATACACTTTCATTGATGAGGTTTAAATTGAGGCCTTAACCTGCAAACCATTAAGTTTTATGTGAGCTTTCAGATCTGTAAACAAAGGAAAGGAAGCTTAGTTGGAAAAGGGAGACGAGATCAATTTAGGAAGGTGGAATTTTCATTCTAATTTTAATTATGTAGTATAGGTGGAATTTTGGAGAACACAGGAAACTTCACACCCACCTCTTCTTTGTTGACTGTACGACAAGCATGTCTTCTTAGAAGCCACACTTAGCCATCTATGTGGCATACTGGTTTATGCACGGGAAAAGTTTGACAATATATCTCAAAAACATAGCTTCATATGGAACATATTATCAGAGGATATTCCTGCAACGGTTTCTGTGAAGAAGCACTTACCCTTTACTATAAAATGTAAAAGGTGGACATGCAACCTGATAATTATTGCATAGCCAAAGCTGGACATGCGTTCCGATATTACATGGGAGCTTCTCAACTGGAAATATTTGCCGAAAAGTAGGATTATAAGATCATCGAATTCAATCAACCAATTTTTTCGTTGAGTTGGGTTGTCTATCTAGATTCCGAGAAAAGGTGCTCAAATGTTCATCACCAATATGGGGGAAGAATTATAGATAATATAGAACAAGAACACACAAATCGCCAAAATGGATATAGAGAAGCACCGGTCTGCCAAAACTTCAATGAAGGCCTTACTGCAAATACAAACTTTTTACTGGTCTGTAAAATTCGCTCAAAATTTAAAAAAAAAAACTGTACATACCTGATATGGGAATTCATTATTTGATTTATTATTCAATCCAAACTCACGCGCAGCTTACAGGTTACTGGCAGAGAGAATTCCCTTGAAGACACTGCGAGTTCTTTGGAGATTAAATTCCATCCAAACCCAGAACGCATTTTTTGGATTCAAACACGGAGCCTATGTTCTTCTGTGGGTTTGAAGAAATATAAGATTGCAATGGTGACCGCCTCGGATGAGTCGGGTAGTATTCCTACGAGGTCTTTTCAGGGTCTCATGAAATTGGTGGAGCCGAACAAGAAGAGCTATGCGCAGAGTCATGGGTATGATTTTATTGAACCATACAGTCAACTAATTTCATCCACGTAATACACGAAAAAGATTGGTTCTGCTTTCATAAGTGCTAAAGTTAACTGTGAAGAGCTAATGTACATAAGAAGAAGGCCAAACAGAATAGGAGGAAAAAGAACATTTGATACACAACCAAACCAATACCAAGAAAAAACCAATACCATTAATCAACCAAACATGTCACACGACTCCTCGGAACGCAAAAAAGAAAAGAACCAAACTCGCGGAATCTAAAAAACAGCAATTAAAAATAGGATCGACTCCCAAACAAATAAACAAATTTACATACCAACGTCTAAAAGGTTGTCAAATTCGACTCCTCGGATCCCTCTTTCATCGTTTGAAAAAACAAGGAACGCTTATTTGATGAGATAACCAATACAAACTCTTTATTTATAAAAAGGGATGGAATCTAAAAACAACGTAGTCACAAAACTTCATTAAAAATAGGATCTTAAAAATAGAAAGTTTGTCAGGCTTCATTTCAGGACATGCACATTTTAGTGAAGTAGTGAAGCAACTTGCTGCATGGTTAAAGGTTTCATCCATGTTGAGTGGTGGTTGTAGAGAGAGACCAACTACCATCTATCCTGCAACATATTAGATCACAATCATCTTGTCCACACACTACTTGGTTCCTCAAAGAATAGAATGTAATAACTTTCAGCAGATAAGGTTTGATTTCTAATTAAAAATGAGATATTTGGAGTCATCCATGGATGGTCCAGGTGCATTATTGTATTTAATGATTTGGACAAAATAAAGGACGCATTGTTATTTCACTTCATTGTTGATATCTCAATATGTGCATAAGGAAAACTGCACATATTAGCATAGTGGTTGATGATCCCCAATATCCGCAGTGTTTAGAAAGATACTTACACTTACGAAATACACATGCCAACCTCTACCTAAGACATTTCGTTTGTGGAACTTTCCATAGGCAATTAATTTATCAAAGGTGATCTGCCTCTATTGGCATCAACACCCAAAACGATCAAATTACATGAATACCCCTAGCTCTGCAAACTTAACATTAATAGAGCCTCTGAGTAATCAGCTAGTCCACATGAATATCTCTGGCTTTGCGGAGATCAACAATTTGGTGAATGAAAACTCTCTCGTTATGATATCTGTGCCATGAATTGGATCAAGGAAACTTACAAACAATAGCATAAAAAGCATGAGGCACATAACAAACAGAATACCAGGAAATCAGCTTCTCCATTAACTTCAACAATTCCTTCTTTGCCATTTTATATTGTGTATTTGAAAACAAAACACCCAATGCAACATTTTGGAGAATAGAGAAATGGATATGCTACTTACAGTGAAAAGTTAAAACTGGAAAGTAGCATGAAAGACAGACTTGACCAATATAAATGAAAACATAAAGGATACATCAGAGCAGACAGAATTGCAAAGCAAGCACAACCTATGCTGACATGAATGGCCGCCAAAGGGAAGATATTTAAATTTTGATGGTCCACTAATTTGCTTTCAGAAATACGTGTCAGAACACCTGCAAAGCAGAAACCTGCAAGAACCCTGGATGATGGTAACCACTTAAGCACACTGAAGGACGATGTCTCCTGTTCAACCACATGAAGCATTGTTAAAATCCATTAACAGATAATAAGATAGCTTCACTTTGCTGATTCCCTGCACTCTCCTATTTTATGCAGACTGGAAATAATCCCATAGGGTAGGAATTGCATGCTAACCTTGAAAAATATCCTAATGAACACTGTAGAATACGTGATCCGCAACAGCATATCTTTGGATAGAGTTAAGTTATAATATAGATTGAAAGTGTATAATGTGCTCTGTAGCAACATGCTCATGAAGTTTTAATGCAGTTTTTTTCATCTGCACTTTCAATATAAAGTGAACCAGAGCAACCAGATTCTCAGTCAGAATAAGGGTCTAGCAATAAATGAGTTTAAGCATGTTAAAGCAACAAAATAATGGGACTTACTAACATTGATGCACATAAAAAGAGGGATTGATAAAATGTTTCTCGACTCTAGAAATGCTTTGGAATGAGAGTTGAGGCACTTATGGACAAAGCTACCTTGTAAGATATGGGGATTGTATGTATATCCCATGTTTACCATGGCCTATATTTCAGATATGAAAGTTGAGTGTTACTCGTTAAGATAACATAGTGCATGATGCCATGAACTGTTGACTTTGTAAGTGCACTGTGAACAACTGCAACACACGTGCACAATACGCAATTCTATGCATCTAACAAGCATGAGGAACACAATAACAAAGGTGCTAAGACATAAATTTGTCATTGAAGGATACTTATGATGTTTGCAAGGATAAGCCCAACAACTCCGGCTCTCTGAACAAACAAAATATTCAAGAAAACATAAATAATAGAGAAGAGTACAAGTGAAGCATTTGACCAAAGAAGCTGCCGGTTGGTCCCGACTGCATTCAAAAAAGCCTCAGTTGTACCTGCAACACACACGACAAATTATTGTTCCAATTTGTAATTTGAAAATTGTATAGACTATAGAGCATACCTCACATTAACAGAAGTAGTAAACCTTCATCAAACAAAAAGGACATTATTAGCAAAGGACGGGAAAGCCCTTCACCTAGGAAACTAGAAAAGAAACTACCTTATATCATAGCATTACAGGTAAGACATAATGGATGGGTCACAAGATAAAAGGATAAACCTTATGCAATTTCTTCACAGCTGTTAAGAAGAAACCATAAAGCTCTGTGATTCAAATGCTCTGCAATAACAAGAATGTAATATTATAGTACATAATCTTAGGTGTCGACTTTTGTCTTGGAGCTGATGTCGAACGGTCATCTTAGAAGATGAACAGAACAGCCACATTCGTGGTTATATAATTGATCGAATTTCTCACTTCGAAGTTTGAATTGATGAATACAATTTTGGATTGCATCAATCTCATTTTCTAATTTTCACAGGCCAATCCTGGCATGATGTATAAGAGCTCAGGCATTTTCATTTTATATTTCGTTCTACAGTATTTTCCTCCCACTGCAAATATTATCCCCAGCATATTTCGTTCTCCAGACGATACTTGGTACTTAGGTAGTATGCAGCTTTGTGTATTGTTATTCAAACCAAACTGTCACCTGGCTACCTCGCCTGACAGTTTCCTCCAAAGCCTTTGCTTTCAAGACAAGTCTCCTTTTTAAGTTTCGAAGATTTTATAATTTTTAAGCTTTTTAGTAAAAAAAAGTATATTTTATTAGAGAAGGCTATCGAATAGATTAATTTTTCAGATACAGTTATTTTTATAATTTACTTGGAGAGGCACAAAGATTTTCTTTGAAAAAAATGAAGTATTAGCTTAAGAGGATATTGCAAAAGCAAATATTTTTATTCAATAGAATTTTTATGACATGTTTAAAATATTAAAAGTAAGTCATTGTGGAACATTCAAACTCTAAAAATAAAAAAATTGCAAACAAAATAGCAGCATTTTGAATTTACAATGTCTCTAGTTCACATTTACGAGTAATACAGTCGCGATTGAACCATTGCATCCAATGCCTAACATAGGTCCAACAACTATGTACGTGGCTGTCCCTATAACTCATCGGGATGAAACAAAGATAATTTTTTCATTTTCTCATTTCCCTTCGCTGCCCATTCACCACTATCCCTAGACAAATCTTAAAAACTGCAAATTTCGAGTATATAGGAAGTTACACCCACGTACAAAGATTGCTCTCTGAACAAATGCCATTGATAGTACGAATCCTTTTCACATACTACCTAAGTACCAAGTATTGTTCTTCTCTCGCATATTTTAATCTCTTTCACATACCAATGGATATATATAAAGGACGAGATTCTTTCACGTAGCAATAGATATATAGGAAGAGCATGCATATCAAGAGGTTTGGTATATCGGTATAGTGGTATATAGAAAGTGAAACCTTCTCGAATGCTAAGGAACCAATCCATCTCCCCTTGATATAAAATGCATTCGATAAAATCAATTGCCACGACACTAACCGGGAACGATACCCGGTTAGAATGGCGAGACAATTTAAAACGCTCTCATCTTCAGTGATTTGTGGTTCAACAGTTGTGATGGAGACAAGCAACCAGCTAAAGTACAATCACAAATGTGGAAGCAAAAAATTCTAAGGCATTGGCCTGATAAGGGCCTCGGTGGATGGCAAGGTTTTTGTCAAATACAAGGGTGCAGCACACCTTGGGAAACACTAAACAAACTAAGGAATTTGTATGATTCTCATTCGAAATTGGAGTTCATACGATTCCAATACAAATTGTTCAATCTTGAGTTTAAAAACAATGATGCAATGAATCTAGCATCAAAAATTTGTGCTATCAAGCATGATGTTGAAGTTGGTGCCAAAATTGATGTATATATGACTTCTTTCGTAAAATCTTTTCTTTCCACATATTCAACATACTTGGAGTCCTTGCAAGCAAACAATCAGTTGAAGAACTCATGTTTGATCAGTTTAATAAGATGGCAGAAAGAGAAAAGGTCTTTAGAAGAAAGACTAAAATCTCAAGAAAAAGTATGTGCTACACTCATCAAAAGGGCAATCTTCCAATAAGGCTTCCACTTCTAGTGATAGAGGCAAGGGAGAGGCAGAACTTGCAAGAATAATGGTCAACAGCAGGAGAAAGAAAATGACAGACAAAACATGTTTTGCAAACATTGTAGTCAAAAAGGGATTCATGAGGCTCATGAATGAAAACATCATGGGACAAAATTGAAGAAGCCTATCAAAAATAAAAAGAAACAAATAAAGAAAAGAAGAAAGCCTCATAACCAAACTCAGCTCAATTCACATGTGAACATATGTTTTCCATCACAAATGAAGTAAACAATGCCTTAGTAAATACATCCTAGTTTGATGTTTGGGTCCTAGACACCAATGCCACGCAGCATGAATTTCCAAAAGGACTTCTTTGAGGAGTAGCATGAAAAAAAATGTAGTCCGGTATACTTCAAACAAACAAGTTTGCAATCAGAAGAAAAAGAAATTAGACTCAAGTCACCAAGTTTTCCAGATTTCATTCTCAAAAATGTCTTGTACCTTCCTAATCTGAAAAAAATCTTGTCCTTAGTACTGATCTGACATCAAGGCCACTCCATTTTGCTAGATAATGAAGAAATAAAAATCACAAAAAAATGTGATATTGTAGTTGTATTGACTGGATTTGAGGAAGGCAAGTTGCTAAAACTTAGGGGTGAGCCTTCAATTTCAAGAAACTTTTCTCATCTTGTAGAAGAAGGATGTCACCAAGTCTTTTGTGGCATGCTAGATTTGGTCATACCAATTATGACAGCATTCACACAATGCAAAAGAATGGTGTTGCAGGTCTATCAACTCTGCCCAATAAAATGAAAAATGTGAAGCCTACATCCTGGCTAAACACTCAAGGAACCATTTCAAAAATCAGAACAGAAAGCTAATAAAAAAAATGTTAGTTCACGTTGATTTTGTGTTCTCTACCAATTCTTTATGTTGGTGATCATAAGTACTTCATGTTGTTCATTGATGACTACAGTAGGATGACATGGATCTACTTTCTGAAACAAAAATCAGAAGACTTTTCAAAAGTTTTGAACAATGATTGAAAATGAAGCACAAACCTGCATTGGGACACTCAAGATTGACAATGGTGGTGAATTCACTTCAAAGGTGTTTGAGGCCTATCTCAAGAAAAATGGGATCAAGCATCATCTCACAGTCCCTTACACTCCACAACAAAATGGAGTAGCTGAGAGGATGAACAAAATTGTGATGAACATGGTTACAACATTGTTGCATTTCAAAGGCGTCAATCTACATTTCTAAGAAAAAAGAAGCTCAAACAAGAGTGTATCTCCGCAATAGGTCACCATCAGTAGCTCTTCAAATGAAGACTTTGTATGAAGTTTGGTGTGGTCATCTTCCTTCAATGCGACATCTTTGGATTTTTGGATCCACGCATTACGCATCAATTCCAAAAATGCATCTTTTTAGGATATTCAGCATTAAATAAAGGCCTACACACATATATATGATGAAAAGAACAAAAATTTTATTGCAAGAGATGATTTTTTGTGAAACCACAAAGAACACAATAAGCATTGATCAACAATTGAGTCGACTTGAGAAATTTGCTAAATTTGATGTTTTCAAGGAGATTGATATGGTAATTCCAAACAGTGAGGGGGACATGTAATTGGGAATCACCTAGAATTTGTATTGTGTCTTGTAATTGAAAATAAAACTCCCCAGCAGCAGAAATTCAAACTTCATTAGACGATGAGCACATGTTTCCATAACAAAAGTTGGAAGATGAAGGAGCTTTATATCGAGAAATTAGGCACCAATTGTTCTGCAAGAAACACAAAAAAAGATGCCAACATGGTTCACACAGACATTGATAGATGTCAGACCTAATGAAGTTGGAAAAACATGCACCAGAAGCACATATAAAGCCAACTAGAAAATAGACAAGATTATTGAAGAGATTCAAGATAAGCTAGAAAAGTTTACCTTGGAAGGCCATTCGAAAGAAGAAATCAATATTTCTTTTGATTTTAAACCAGCTTCCTTAAACAAGCTGAAAAACTTGATGCATAGAGAAAAACAATGAAAATTGAATATGATGCTTTCATCAAAAATGGAACTTGGGAGTTAGTTGATCTTCTAATCAATTGTAAACCAATTGGTTGCAAGTGGATCTTTGCAACAAAAACAAAGCAGATGGCTCACTTGACAAACACAGCACAATTTGTCGCAAAGGGATTTGCTCAAAAAGGAAGGATAGACTATAATGAGACCTTTGCACCAATAGCAAAATAGACTATTATTCGGACTTTGTTGGCTTTGACAGAACAAAACGGATGGTAAGTTCATCGGATGGATGTAAAAATTCTTTTTTAAAATGGTGATCTCAATGACTCAGCCAGAAAGTGTGTTTGACGGTCAAGAGCACAAAGTGTGCAAGTTGGAGAAATCATTGTCTCGATTAAAACAAGCCCCAAAGTGCATGGTATGAAAAACTCACCGAGCACCTCCTAAACATGAACCTTCAGCGTTTTGAATTTGAAGATACAATTCTTTTTGTCAAAAGAGTTGTATTTCTAGTTTTATATATGGATGATCTACTCCTCACAAGAAATAATGAAAGATACACTACGAAAGCCAAAGAAGAATTGATGAAAGTCTTTGAAATGCTAGATTTTGGTCAATGTCATTACTATTTAGTATTTATGTATTGATGTGATTCAAAATCAAAGTAAATTTTCATCACACAGCAGAAATACATTGATGAAATTTTGAGCAAATTTGGAATGAAACACTGCAAACTACTCAACATGCCCGTGGAACTGAATTGAAGCCAACATCAGATGATACTCCAGTGTTCGTAGATGCAACTAAGCACAAACAACTCATTAGAAATCTGATCTATGTAACCAAAACTAGACCAAACATTTTTGTCATTGTTGTTCAATCTAGATTCATCCAACGGACAAGCGAAAGTCATTGGGTAGCAGCAAAGAGAGTGCTTCGATATCTAAATGGAACACCGAATTTTGGGCCGAATGCTCTAGGGTAGCGGATTTCAAATTAGTTGAATATTCAAATTCAGACTATGGAGGTGATTTGAAAGATGGGAAATCGACTTTAGGTTTCTGATGAACTTAGGAACAACGGTCATCTCTTATTAGTCAAAGAAGCAATCAGTGCCAACAATTTCTTTAGCAAAAGTAGAATATATGGCAGCTGCAGAGGCAACCAAGGAAATAATATAGCTCATAAGGTTACCTATAGATTTATCGGTAAAACATGTTTCTTCTACACCACTTGCGGTTGATAACACTTCAGCAATCCAAATGACAAAAAAACTAGTATTTCACGACCAAACCAAACACATTAACACTAAATTCCATTCGATTCGGCATTATGTGAAAGCCAATAGTGAAATTGCTACATTTTCCAATTGTAGAGCAACCAGCATACATTCTAACAAAGGCACTTGGAAGAAAAAAAGATTGAAAAATTCCTGGGCATGCTTGGTCTCACAATAGCCCCCTACAGATTAAGGGGGTGCAATATTATTGTACATAATCCTACGTGTAGGCTTTTGTTTTGTAGTTGAAGTCGAACAATCATCTTAGAAGATGAACTGAACAACCACATTCGTGGTTTATATAATTGTTCGACATTCTTACTTTGAATTGAAAAATACAATCTTAAATTGCACTAGTGTCATTTTCTAATTTTTGCAGTCCATTCCTGGCCTGACATAACTCAAATAAATTGTTACTACCAGCAATTTTATGGTCACTGGATGAGTGTCCCCACCCAACAAGAGGCCACAAGACCATGACCCAATCAACTCGAGAGAAGCAAACGGGATAGGTCATGGAAGCACAACAGTAACCTCTTTGAGGCTGAAATAAATGTGAACAGCTCTTGAATTTGGCTCATTATATGATATTCTATTTTAATCCTAGATAGCTGGTACAGGTACGGGTGTGGATATGGGCATGGGGACCCGTACGCTGGTATGGAAATTTTTGAGAGCTTCAAGTAAGGCTTTGGGTACAGCCATACAAAAAATATATTAAATATTAAATATTAAAAAAGATAACCAAATAAACAAAATTAACCATACAATATGCATATAGTAAAAATAAGCTAAATAACTACAAAATAATTGATAATTCAATGCCAAATGTCATTATAATCCCTGGTCAAACATAGAACAAGAATGTTGTGCAAATGTCACAATGTATACACAAAAATCAAAACAAAACAGCATATTCATTATATTAGCAAAAGGATGGAGTTTCGCCCTAAGCAACTCAAAATCTGAAGGTGAGAGAGCATAGCAATAAGAGGTAAGTATGCAATGTGGGGCATATTAAATATAAAAATAAATTAAAAAGTAAACAAATTAAGAATATTAAACAAAAAGTTTTTTGAGTTGGGTACATTGTGGGTTCACACTGGGTACATTTTGGGTTCGCACAGGTATGACAGGACATGTACCCAAGTACATTGTGACATACCCCGTGTGAATCCCCAGCAAGCTCAGTGACATACCCAAACCGGGGTATAGTACCTACAGACCTGTACAGGTGTACCCAATTATGTAGTTACATCTATTATACCTCATTTAGTTGGTCCTTGATCCACGTTCAATTTTTTTGTTACAAAAAGTGCTAGCAATATATGTCAATTGTGGTAAGACCTATCAATTCAGTTAGTAGTTGTAGACACCTAAATTTGGTCTTTGAAACATCAATTTTAGCACTCGTTAATACATTTGGACATTTGACATGCATCTGACTCTGTAGCATACTTTTATCCTATCTGTTTACCCTTACATCGTCTTAGTCACCTATGCCTGCCTCGGATCTTCAAAAACAGATTAGTGGTCATTTTTCAAAAAACTAAAATCAGATCCATATTTTTCGGGTGGCCCAGATAAATTTGGTCTGGGTCAGCTCTGTTTTTTTCCCCAAAAAAATTGCAAAAAAAAGACACCCAACACCCTTTTATATTATTTATATTAACATTTTATATTACATTATTAATATTTTCTCTGAATTTGTCAAATTTTGCATATCTATAAATTATGTTCATATATAATATGTATATATTCCACATTGAATTTTTCTGAACTTTTTCAAGAGTTCCAGATTTTCAGATTTTTGAACCTCCCAAATGGTTCGGATTTCTGGACTTGGTAACTATGGGCATCATTACCATTACTAGATGAGATTTGGCCGTTTTGTAGTGGAGTTCAAAGTAGGAATTTCTGAAAATTGTGGCGTTATTTTGGAGGGATTTTTTAAAACTACTGGCATCCCTTAACAGAAATTGGGATACATACTTGTCCATTGTTACAGAAGTCAAAACTGCTCATGTCATTTGAATTGCAGGAGAAAACAAATTAAGATCATTGCAGAAGTGGATGTATTGCGCATTTAAGGATTCTGAAAACATAAATGTTATTTAAAATGTATGGAAAAATCTTCTGTAAAACCCTCAGCATCATTATCATGTGAAATATTTCTTGTTGAAGACATGCCCTGTCAAGCCATCGCAGTTTATTTAAAATCCATTTGCATAGTCAGATTTTCCGACGTGTTGAAATGCCCTATTAAGTACCCCTCCAAAAGTTCCAGTGCAACAATAATCTCTTAAGTAGAAATATTTGTTCAAATATTGTAGTTATGATCCCACTGACTATTGCAGAAGTATTCGTGGTAAGAGACCCTTTGTTGTTTTAAAAATCAATTTGAAGAAATATTATAGCGTTCAAAGTCCCTATTGATGAAAAAAACTCTTGTATAATTTGGAGCAAACAGTGCTATGACCAGGAAAACCTCGACTGTCATAAAATTTCAGGTGCTTTTGGCAGTGATATGATTTGTAGAACACAGATTTGCATTGAAGAAGAGTTGCAGAAGACATAATGTCAATTTTGTAGCTATTTAGAGAGGGAGAGGGAGAGGGAGAGGGATATAGCCAATGGCTACAATAGATCTGGGCAATAGGACTTGTGTTGTAGGGGATATCGTCAGGAAGTTACACCACAATCAGGATGGGTAGCAATATCTATAGGCTAATTGGATAAAAGCTTATTATTCAAGCCGTGAGAGTTCCATTGTAGCGGCTCATTACATTGCCAGAGAAGCAGCTACAAACCAGGGAGCAAACCTATCAGCCCAACTACCTACATGCTAACATTAGCAAAGTATCTACGGAACTATAGTAGCAACTACTAGCCAATATCAAGCTTTATTGTAGATTGACTCATGTATGTGGGCTAAGGTCTATAGATTATCCTCTTTCTCTTCTTGATAATATAGATTAGGATATAGAGAGGACCATTCTAGGGCCTACACACAAGCCAAGATTGTTAACCAAGAGGTGCAAGAGCCATGAATTTAGAAGATGATAATGCACTCTCTACCAAAAGCATAGGGTTCCAAAGCCAAGGTCTAGGATAGGAGATATAGTCTTACTAGTATCCTGATTGTATAAAGATCAATGAGACAGAATGCACATATAAAGAGATCTAAAGTAGGGTTGTAAACAAGGGTTGTACGAGATATTAGAATAATGCAATAGACAAAAAATGCTATTCTATCATAGTATATGTACATGATACAGCAATCAATCCATCAAATTTGAAGCAATAACATAAAGGAAAAGGAAGGTTCATAGTTAAGTCTCGGGAATGGGGAAACAAGGAGATGGAGGGCGGCATTTCTGAGACAGCAAAAAAATCTCATATTTGGCGACGCTGGGGGAGGGGTGGCTGTTAAAATAATATATAAAATTAATATTAAATATTTAAACTTTAAAGTTTGTTCAATGAAATGTAGGGGTTTGAACTTTAGTTAATATTTTTAATGTACTTGTGCAGTTAGACTTCAATGTTTTTGGTTGAAAAGAGCTTTTAAAAGTAAAAGTATCAGAAAAAAATTAAATAAAAAATTGGAGATGTCCCCTCCAAGTCCTCAAACCCCAAAACATTTGGGACATCAACAAAATCTAGTGGATGCATCCTCGAGTAACACTAGAAAGGCTAGAAATACTTACCTTTGTGAAGAAACCATCAAAGCATTAATTCCCAAGGGTTAGTAAGCACCTTATGAGGGAGTTGATGTGGGGGACCAAAAGACGAATAGAAAGAAGACCCAAGTAAACCATAGTTGGGGACTCCAAAAACTTGGTAGACCTTGTTGGTGCAACTCCTATTCTTAAGTGTCCTAGACCCAATGCTCTAAAGATAGACCTCCAAGTGTAAGCAAAACTAACTCCTAAACCTTTAAGACCTTAAGAGCAGTTTGGCAAGTGCAAAACAAACCAATAAATCATAATGTGATGATTTGGAAATGCTCTCAAATGAAACTAATAAATAGGAACTGTAATTTGTCATTACAATTTCCTATAGCCAACGGCATCTACATTGGTTGATGTTGTCGGCTCTAGGTAATGACAAATCAAGGGGTCATAAGGGAAGGCTTACAAGGTGGAGGAAGGACTCGGGAGTTGATAAAAGGTGATCTTATAGAGGTATAAGGGTGTTGTAAGTAGATATACAAGTGATAGTAAAGGCATAGTAAGGTGATGTTATAGGGTATCTAGGTTATCAAGGGCTGCACATCAAAGGTCTCTCACAGATGTCACCAAACAACCCAATTGTTTTTATCATCCCCACTCTCGATAATGCCTCATAAGATATCACATCGTGGAGTGGGGGAGGGGTGTTAATGCACTAATGGTGCCTGCGAATAGAAAAGTTAATAAGAGTGAAAACTAAGGTGTATACAACTCAGACTATAGAGCATAATATAATCCAATTAATATAATACCCTCTCTTGATGACTAAACTATATATGATCCAAATGATTTGGTCATTACAATAATATGATTTTGTTTAAATTCAGACATAACCAAAGTGTAATCATGTTGTCAATGCAACAAATATTATTAGGTGTCCCTATGGTTGCAAATCCATCTCCCGGGACTGCATGGGCAATCAGCCGCTGCAACTGCAGAACAAAAATAGGAAGTGGCGTTGGATGTTGGATTCACTATATTCTTTTTATTGTATCTTGAAGCGTTGTCTTGTCTCAAATGTTTCACCTATTTGACATTAGCGTGATTAATTCCAACACAAACTATAGTATCATTATCTATCCAAGAATAAACTACATGGTATATCCGCATGCCCCTACCACCTACACCTTCATGAAAGCCTTCCATTCAAATTTGATTATGGCTTCTACACATGCTAGGGTTCAATACCTGCAAAATAGTAATGAGAACAAAATTTACCTAGTCATAACCTTGCACCATTTGCCTTCTTGATCTTGCAAATTGACCTTCCATTGACTAAAGCAATTCACCTTCTTGAACATCCTTCGGTGTGGTGTAGTACCACTTCGGTCTCTTGATTTTGTCCTCCCGATCCTATTGTGAAGACCGAGAAACACTCCCTTTACTACCAAATCCCTTTCTAGAAGTGGACTCCTCTAATGTTTTCAACTCTAAACCCTATTCCATTTTAACACTAGTACTTGTCCCAAAATAATCATAAGCAACCACCCATAAACTACTACCCGTAGATTTACTATTAGCCAAAAAGGATGGTATTTTCTCAACTACATATCTATTTACAACAATTTTGTTTGTAAAGACATCAATTAATTTGTATGACTCAAATTGCTCACATATATGTTTTAATTTTGGCATCTAAACCACTCCTCTTTTCTTTAGGAATCAATGCAAAAGCAATGCTACCGAAAACACGAAAAATCAGTTACATCGTGTGTTTTTCCTAACCATGCTTCTTTGAGAGTAACAATCTGCAAAGCTTTATAAGGACTTTTGTTGAGGATGTAAATTGTTGTATTCACAACTCTTTTCCAAAGATCTTGATAAGGTAGATTTTGATTGTCCACCATGCACCATGCCGTCAAGATAATTGTCCTATTCCTCCTTTCCACAACTCCATTTTGTTGCAAGTTCAAGAATGTACACATTGTATACACCTTAATTTTCACTCTTACTAATGATTTCTCTTCACAGGTGTTAGATCATTAACCTCCTTGAGTGGGTGCCTTAAAGGGCATACCAAGAGCAAGGTTGGGTTGGTTCGCAAAACTTTGGCGAGAGTTGTCGTGGCATGGTCCTAGCTTTCCCTAGTGTTTCTTCCTACTATCTTCTTATTACCACTTTTACAACCACTTGATATCCACAAGATTATCACCTTCATATCCCGCCTAGTGCACCTTCATATCATCTCCATAGTCACTTCAAGTGCTCGTTTTATCTTCATTCTCTCTCCTCCCCTTTACCTTTTATGCACTATTTTTGGATGACTTCAAGTTATGTTCTCATAAAATTAGGCAACATTGTTATTTATCTATTTCATCATCGCATAGTTTTCTCTTCTTGCGCTCAAGTTTACCCTTACGGAGTTTAATAGGTTACTAGGGTTTAGTGGAGCTTATGCTTGGAGGTCATCTTTGGAGCATTGGGTTACAAGGAGTGACAAGAATAGGAGTTTTACCAACAAGGACTACCTCAATGTTTAGAGTCCCCAACTTTGGTCTACTTAAGTCTTCTACTTATCCTTCTTGTGATCCACCTACGCTAACTCTCATGAGATGCTACTAACCCTAGAGCGGGCTAATGCACCAACAAGTTCTTCACAAGGGTAAGTATCCCTAACCCTTCTCTTTCCTTTATGTTGGTATGGTTGATTATATTGTTGTATCGTATATTAGACTCGGGAAATCATAGCATATTTTTGTCAATTGCTTTATTTCTTTACAACTCATGCTTACTTGCCAAATGGCATGACAATATTCGATTTAGACTTAGTTCTCGCTTATTATCTATACACTTACAACCCTTAGGATTCAAGTAAGACCCCATCCCCATATCTCAGACATACGCTTTGGAACCCTGAGCCTTTGATATGAGTGTGGATTACTCTCTTCTAGATCCACAACTATTACGCCCTAGGCTCTATCTTTGGATTTTGAGTTGACCCTAGAATGGTCCTCTAAATATATCCTAATCTATATTATCGAGAAGAGATATCCCAAAATTTCAAGTACATAAAGGGTTGTCTTCAATACTAGAATATTATCTTTTGGCAATATTTTTGTTGGAAAAACCTTGTGTTTTGGCAACACTTGAACAAAGCTAATGAGTCTTCGCAACAAGATGATCTTTTGGATGCAAACCTACAAGAGGAATTGTTGCTAAGAGGTACTCTTGAGCACATTATGGCTAAAGAATAAATCTTTTGGTGACATAAATTGAGAGAGATGTGGTTGAAAGAAGGTGATAGGAACACCCGTTTCTTAAACTGTGATCTCCTCTAGAGGAGTCAATTCATTGGAGATGTAGGCACCCTTTTTAGACACCGTCACCTCTTTGGTAACTATGGCACAAAATAGCACCCTCCTTGATCCTATTTCAGCCAAAGAAACCAAGACAAACCTACTTAAGATGAAAGAAGACAAAGCCTTAAGGTCGTATGACTTTTCAACAAGATGATTTCAAGCTTTATAAGACATTTTGGAGAGAGACATGATAAGATCCATTATCAAATAACGCAAATCTTTGAAGATGCTTGCAGATTGGACGCACACCCTCATTGCACTAATTCCATAGTTTGGTTCTTCACAATTCTTTGGGGACTTCCACTCCATATCATTGGCAACGCCATTTATAAGCTCACTTTGAAGGTTACAGTACAAGCAACGACTAAAGGCGATCCTTCCCAATCTAATTTCTCCCGAGCATGGAAGCTTCCTAGAAAGTGTATACACCTTATTTTTCATTTACTAATGATTTCTCTTTGCACATTGTTGGCACATTAATCCCCTCAAATGCATGCCAAGGGACACACCAAGAAAGGTCATGGTTGGTTCATAGCACCTCATGATAGATCGTCATGACACTTGCCCTAGCATGCCTTAGCCTTACTACCACTTGATATCCTAAATACTACTACATTATATCACCTTCAAATCATTACCCATAGCATCTTTAGATCATTTTCAAATTAGCTTCATAGCTTCTCCAAATGTCTTCCTCCACTCTTCCTTATCTCTCCTCCACCTCACTTTTTTTGAACCATTTGCGATCGAAGCCATCAACCATGTCGATTCCATCGACTAAGTTGAGTTGTGACTTTAGATTATGTTCATCTATTTATAGAAGTCATTATAATCATTTCTCAAATATATCATCGAATAATCCACTTTGTTTGTGCTCGCAAATCTGCTCTTAAAGCTTAAGAGGTCTTCGGGTCTAGTGGAGTTTATAGTTTATACTTAGAGGTCATCATTGGAGCATTGGGTTATTAGGAAGATCAGGAATAGGAGTTGCACCAACAAGGTCTACCTTAGTCTTTGGAGTCCCCAACTTTGATCTACTTAGGTCTTCCACATATCCCTCTTGTGCTCCACCCACACAATCTTTCACATGGTGCTACAACCCAAGGAGGGGGATTTATGCACCAACACCATCCACACAAAGGTAAGTATCCCAAACCCAAAACATTTTTCTTTTATAGTGGTTGATTGATTATTTTGATGTATCATGTATTAGACTATGATAGTGTAGCATATCTTTGTCTATTACATTATTGCTCTCTTTATAGCACATGCTTACCACCTAATGGCATTACAACTCTTAGTTTAGGATTAGCACTTTCTTATTCCCTTAGCTCTTATTTGCAACCCTTAGGAACATAGTAAGACCTCGTCCTCATGTCTTAGGTATAGACTTTAGAACCCTATACCTCCAATATTGAGTGTGGATTACTATCTTCTAGATCCACGGCTATCTACATCCCTTGGTTATATCCTTGCTTGTGTCTTGCGTCTACTATGGTCTTCAACTTATATCCTAATCCATTTTAAGAGAGAGGATAATCATATTGACCATCTTCGCTCACATAAGAACACACAAATCCTAGATGTAGTCATAATGGCACACAAACACTTGCATTCAGAAAAGATTAGAAAGGAGAATGTCATGGTTATTAAACTTGATATCAGTAAATCCTTCAATTGAATTGACTGGAGTTTCTTACTTTTTATCCTCACCAAGTTTGGTTTTAGCAAAGACTAGTGTTCTTGGATGATTAGTTTCATCTTAACCCCTCATTTGCCAGTCCTCATTAATGGCAGCCCTGTGGGTTTTTTTCAACTCTTGCAGAGGGATTAGGCAAGGCGACTCTCTCCCACTGTATCTCTTTATTTTTTAACTGAAGCTTTAGAACGTGCTATCCATCTTCTAGACAGCAAGGACTTCTCTCGAGCCTCAAAATTTGCTCCTCTTTTGAACTCAAACTCACAATCAGTTTGTAGATGACACCATTCTTCACAGTAAAGCAGAGATTTCCGACATCAAAGCTAACAAAAGCCTACATGATTCTTATTCCAGAGCTTCCGGCCAATGTACCAATGCTGGCAAGTCGTCTGTTTAGTTTCTCAATATCCTTGACAGGCAGCAAAGGCATCTAGCCTCGTTAAGCTTCGCCATTGGAAAGCTTCCAAGCTTGTATCTTGGAATCCCTCTTTTTGTTGATTGGGAAACCAAGCTTCTTTGGCAAGAGCTACTTTCCAGATTTGAGTCATGTCTGGACAGCTGGAAAGTCAAGTTCCTAACCCTTGCAGGAAGGCTCCAACTGCTCTCCTCAGTTCATCAAGTTCTTCCTAATTATCTGTTCTCAACCTTGAGAGCGCCGCAGTCTATTCTAAACAGCCTCAATAGCATTATGCATACCTTTCTCTAGCAAGGCACGGGCTTGAACAAATGGGAAAAGGTTTGCAGTCCTAAGTGGGCTAGCGGAACTGGTCTGCATGATCTTAATTCCATGAAGCAAGCCCTAGGGGCGAAGGTTGTGTGGTGAATCTTCTTGAAGGCCTCCCAACCTTGAAGTAGAATGTTGTGTGCAAAAATATCAAGACATTTCCTCACCCAGCAAAAAAAATTCAGTGAATGCCCTTCCCCCGAGCTTGCGGAGCTATTATTTCATACCACCTCAACTTGGATAACAATTATGATAGATCGGCTAATTTTTGGAAAGGCTCCTACCTTGGAAGTGCCATGCCGATTTGGTGGACCTTACTTCACTAGTTCAATAGCCAATAGAAGATTCTTTCCGGTAAAAGGTCTGCTCTTACTAGCAGGTTTTAAAGGATCATGCCATTTTAACAAGGTCTTGGCCTCGCTTCGGTTCACATTTTGATCTCCTTGACGAGGTCTGCAGTCTCCTAAAAAACCTGGTCTGGTCTATAAGGATGTTTACCCCTTGTGGAAAAAACTTAATCAATTGGAGAAAAGAACCCTCTGGTTTTTACAAGGTGAAGGCAGATAATGCAGCACTCCGCAATGACTTACCCAATGAAGAGGCATTAGCAATAAGGCTGTGGATTGCACACAGCCTCCCAGAGGCAAAAGCTTCGCTGGTTAACCTGCAATGCTCGAATTTTGATCCATGACGAACTTCATCATTGTAGTTGGATTGGACACTCCAGATGTGGCCGTAAGTCGGAGATGGAAACAGCAAATCATTTATTGTTAGCTACAGGTTTGCCACTGAGGTTTAGCTCTTCTTTATTCGGTGTTTAAGCTTTATCTGGGCCTAGGCTTCAGGTTTGAAAGAGTTGTTTACTTCTTACTGTCTCAGCGACTTCTTCTAGTTTACTTTCCTGTCTTTGGAGCTTCTACCCCACACTTATTATTTGGCAAGTTTGGAAAGAATGCAACCATGAGATTTTCAGAGAGCTTGGACTTTCAGCTGCCTTAGTTTTTGTTTGTGTGGAAAGTGTTATTTCTGAAGTAGCCAATGTTCTTTGAAGAACAAAAGCCTGGCCAAACTCTTGGGACAGATTTGTAGCAAATTTGTGGAGGATTGTGACAGTGCCTCTTGATATGGGTAAAGAGTAAAGGGAATAAAAGCGAAGTGATCCATTGGTTGGCACTCAAGCTAAATGTGATCAAGCTCAATTTCAATAGGGCCTCCCATGGGAATCTGGGCCCTACAAGCGTGGGTGGGCATCCTCAGATGCTTGATGGGCTCTTGCATTTCAATCTTTTGTCTCACTTTGGGGATTTAGACAA
This sequence comes from Taxus wallichiana var. yunnanensis, assembly GCA_018340775.1. Classification (NCBI taxonomy): domain Eukaryota; kingdom Viridiplantae; phylum Streptophyta; class Pinopsida; order Cupressales; family Taxaceae; genus Taxus; species Taxus wallichiana. The sequence continues at coordinate 31,962,526 of CM031233.1, forward strand.
ACACAAAGTGGAAGCTATTGCATTGGTAGAAGGCCTCAAACTGGTGCGTTTGTTGAGCATCAATTGCCTCGCGGTTTAAGGAGATTCAGAGGTCATTATCGGGGCAATGTCTAAAGGCTCCCGAGGAACTGCCTACTCAATACAGTCTTAAGAGTCGACGGTCAGTTGAGTAGGTAAAACCCTCTTGCTAGGTATGCAGTGATGATAGAAATTGACCTTTATTGGGCACGTATGTGAGTAGTTTTTAGTGATAGACCCCATGCTCTCATATGTGTTGAGTATCCCTTGGGTCTTTAGGATCAGAAGCAGATCAGTCGTGACCGGCACGGTAGTGCACACAAGGGATGCTGAACTGAGGTAGTAGCACATGGAGGCTACCGGAGGCCAAGGTTCAAATAGGAAGACGTTAAGAAGCATGTGTGTGTATTCAGCCATGAGTGTCACCTGCTCAAAATCAATAGAGCCTTAGCATCACAATTTACCTATATCCCCTAGTGATACATTTTTGTGAAGCCAATAAAGTCGTTGATCTCCTCGCTAATCACAACATCTCTAGGATTGGCAACCTTCCCGATGCCTTACCCCTACCTGGTTGAGACTTGAAGAAATCATCCTAAATGATTTAGGGGTCACCTAATGTCATAGATTATGAACTTTCAGGTGACATTGTATCTTATTAATGAAAATGGTAGTCATTCAGGGTGACATTGTATCTAGTTAATGAAAATGGTATGCCAAATAATTGAATACTTATAGCACTCAATCTCAGCATAAAATCTTATCGATGCCATGTTTTTCTCTTTTTAACGTGCAATCTTTTGATTTCAAGCACTCTCCACCAAAACCTCTACATTTGATTCAAATATGCCTTCTTGTTCCAAGTGGTCGGTAACAACAAAGGAGCTCAAATTAGCCTTCAATATTTTTTATGCTTTATCCTTCAAATTTGTGCAGAAGATCTTGGGAATTCGAGGATGTGTGCTCCTCACATGAACAAAAACTGCAATCCCTTTTCCCCATGCATCTTAATAGAGCCACTAAAAATTAGGCTGTTATTGACCTCCCAGAGGAAGTGACAAATGTGTGGCTGGAAGATCCCTCAACTTTATCGAAAGCACAGATGCTTAAGTCACAAATAGAGAAGGATCAATGGTGCAACATTGCACTGGACTACTATGCATTTGCAGTCAGCCAACTTCATCTTCCTCTCCCAAATGGTCACTTCTTGCTCTCCCAATGGAGGAGCAATATAGCCCACCTTTTGATGATTTGAACCCACTCATGGGCCTGCCTAGTTGTAAATGTGGGCATCTTTCTCTCCGTAAGACTTGGCTTTGAGAAGTTAAGGAGCAAGTGTTTCACACTATGAGTGGGTGTATGTTAGAGGTCCAATTTTCCGAGGGCTTAGCTATGTTAAAAATTAAATATAACACTTTATATAGCATGTAAAACAGTTATGTAGTTATTCAGTTGGTAACCGTTCAACCACCTCTTCCTATGATAAATAAACCTCCGCCTATGTCATTTCAACAATGCAGTTTGCTCTCTCTATTTCTTTCTTCTCTTTGCATTGTGGTAACATTGGTATCAAAGCGTTTGACGGTTCGTACGATTGTCGCCATTAGAGGAAGACGAGTTGCAGTGAAGTGTGTGTGAGGTCGACGGTAAGGTCGATGCCATTCCTGCATAACGAGGGAAAAAACATGGGTGGACTGGTCGTCTGTTTGTGGGTTGAGCAACAGATGGCCACAGATGGTACCATTTGTTTGAGGTAGACGTATCATATAGTTACACAAACGAGAGAACAAAAATCGTGGCAAAACGTGAACCAGTTCGCCATATGCTGAGTCGTGTGAAGAAAGGAGGAAACATGGGCTTGTAGTACCTAGTCGTGATTGTAGAGCAAAGAAATCCGAGGGTTCGTGGGCTTTATTGAGCCATTCGAGGCTGTTTTTGAAGACAACAGTCGTAAATACCCAATCGTGCTACCCACTCGTATGAAGGAAAACTGGCACAAATCGTGGAAGAGAAAGACGTCAAAGGGCAGAAGCAAATCATGGCACAAATGTTTTTTTTTTTTTTTCTTTTTGCGGAATGCCACCGAGGCAAGCACGTTGCCAGGCCGACCAAGGGTAAATATCGACGTCAAAAAAGAGTCGGGTTTTATACCTGAAGAATATGCTCTTTTCCGTAAAGTTACAAGAAGGTGGATCATTGTTTGAGCACCTACTTCGGATGAAAGACCTCTCGAGACCAGATTATCTTCCATCAACAAAAAGGTGGACGACAATGATATGGTGGCTCTGGTTTTGAACAGCTTACCTTCTTCGTATGAGTCATTTGTGGAGGCACTCCATTTAATGGTTGAAAGTCAAACACTCACGTTTGACAAGGTGAGTTCCTACCTGTTGCAAAAGGAGCGGAGACAACTTCAAGCAGAATCTAATTGTGACCATTCAGAGAGTGCTCTTGTCACTCAGTCAAAGGGAAAGTGGAAACATCAATCTGGCGAGTCTTCCACTCGGTATCAAGTCACCTGTTATTACTATCACAAGGTCGGGCACCTCAAGAAGGATTGCGGAAGCGGAAGTATGATCTTTCGCAGCAGAACCAAAAGCCATGTAATGAGGAATATGTGGCAGCAGTTGCGAAGTAAGAACGGATTCGGATGACGGGCATACTCTTTATTGTCTTACGACATCATGCTCGAATGACAGTGGTACCAGTTGTTGGATCTTTGACTCTGGTGTGTCTGCACACTTTTCATGTCGTAGGACTGGTATGTTTCATTTACTGCAAATATTTGTTTTGAATCAATAGTGCTAGCTGATAGAGAATCACTATGATAGAAGGGATAGGAGATATATGCATTGTATTGAATAATGCTCATAAATTGTTGGTATGGAATGTTAGATATGTACCTTCTTTACAAAAGAATCTTCTATCTATTCGTCAATTGACTGAAAATCCCAATATTTTTGTGGATTTTTGTGGAAAGGAGTGTGTTGTCTCTGATGTGAAACAGAGACGGATAATTGCCCTTAGTATTGGGCAAGGTGGTCAGTATCAACTTGTTGATCCGGCCTGCGATCAACGTGAATGAACGTGTGGAAGACAGCTCCACCATTCAGAAGTGCAAGAGGCTACAATGCCTGGGAGGAAGCCATTCTCACAAATTTGTTGACTTGGATACTGATCAACCTACATGCACCTATTGTGGACGGAATATCCACTATACCGGTGTACGGGAGGTGGACATGCCTTGGGAGGATGGATTTCCTCATTCTGAAGAACAATTTGTTGTGGACGGAGACTCCACTATTCCAAATGCACTGACGATGCATGGTGAGATGGCATGCCCAGCCACTCACTCAGAGGTCCTTACTCGAAGGACAGTAGAGCATGAACAATTTGCTCATTGTGTTGTGAAGGATCTTTCCCAACAGAGGGGGATAGATGAGCAAATAGATGAGGAGTTGGTTCTCACTCCTACCATTGTTGAGACGGAGACCACTGTTGAGACGGAGATGGTTATTTCTCCTACTATTGCAGAGTTGGTTCTAACTCCTACTGCACAGATGGTCACTTTTCTCTTATTGAGAAAGTTGGATGAGCACTACATGGTGTGCAAGGACGTGATCAAGGTGACTTCGATTGCAGGATAATTGAGTCTTTGTATAGACTCCAGCAGCTACACAAGCCTGGAATAGATTTTTCAATCCACATCTTCGAGGTTCTGATTTCAGCACTCTAGAGATGGGGCTGACACTCTCAACCATTGGTGATTCATCACTAGTCAATGAATCACGTAACAGAGAACCAATGGACCACTTGCCATATCCTTTGTTCATGGGACCAGATTTTTGTTTTGCGGTTCTTCTTCATTCGACAACCGCAACACAAGTCATGGACTGCTGATTTTAAAGTACAACTTATGGCACAATCTGTAGATGTAATGACTAAACATATGGGCTTTAGGAAATTTGTAAAATTTCGGGATAAACTTGGTATTGTTTCCGGTTTAGTCATTAAGAGGGGGTGTTAAAATATAACACTTTATATAGCATGTAAAACAGTTATGTAGTTGTTCGGTTGGTAATTGTTCAACCACCTCTTCCTATAATAAATAAACCTCTGCCTGTGTCATTTCAACAGTGCAGTTTGCTCTCTCTATTTCTTTCTTCTCTTTGCACAAAGCAACAAAGCAAACACTCAAGGCCACCATGTTGTGGTTAAAGCACGGCTCAATTAGGTGGTTGTCGGACTCGAGGATGCAAATGGGGCTCGTGGTGGAGGAACCCCTATTTGTGGTGCTATGGATATTGGGAGTGCATTCGGTGTGTTAAAATATAGCACATTATATAGCATGTAAAACAGTTATGTAGTTGCTCGGTTGGTAACTGTATAACCACCTCTCTCATCAATAAATACACTCTGCCTGTTCGTCATTTAGACAGTGCAGTTTGCCTTCTGTCTTCTTTCTTCTCTTTGCATATTCTAACATTGGTATCAGAGCGTTAAGGGTTGTAGTTCGAGGAAGCCGTCAAGAGGCACGAACAGCAAACTCGAGGAAGCCCTAACAAGGCACGAGTTTGGAAAAACGCCATTGGAGGAAGACGGGATTGCAGTGAAGTGTGTGTGAGGTCGATGGTAAGATCGACGCCATTCCTGCATAACAAGGCAAAAATCGTGGAAGGGATTCGTGAAGAAAACGAACAGCAGAACTCGAGAAGCCCTAACAAGGCAAGTTTGGAACTTTTTCGCGCAAGAAAAATGCATAACAAGGCAAAAATCATGTTTTTTCGTATCAAAAAGTCACGGTTTTTGACGGAAATACAGTCGTGTTTGTTGGAGCGTGCAATGGCGAGGAGTTTCTGAGCATTCGAGGGCGCAGAGCGAGACATCGCAGCAGACGCGGGGACAGGGGTGGCAGACGCGGGCACGAGGGCACGAGGATGCGCTGCGGGGAGGGCGAGCGCGTGACGGGGCGCAAAAACGCAGGCTTTTTTTAAAACCGCGAAGAATAGGCGAGGGTAACAAAGAAACGCGGGCGAAAAAGAAGGAAAATCGTGGGTTTTTTCACCTGTTGTGGGCAGAACCGCAAAAACGTGGGCACGTGGAAAGAAGGAAAATCGTGGGTTTTTTCACCCGCCAGAAGGCAAAAACCGCAAAATCCGTGAGCAGCGAAGACAACTCCAAAGTCGTGAGGGAAAGTTAATATTATTTGGGCAGAATAATATTTCGTGAGGGAAAGTTAATATTATTTGGGCAGAATAATATTATTTCCAGCAACAAAGGTATTCATTCTATTTGCTGAAGAAATTAATTCATTTAATATTATTTGCTGGAAAAGGATATTTTTTAAGTGTGAGGCAAATTATTATTTTATTATTTTCCGTTCTTTTGGAATAATAAAATGGCAAATATATCACACTTGACGTTGCCGGAGACACAAAAGTTAACGGGCACAAATTTCAATGTTTGGAGTCATAAAATTTTAACGGTTGCGGAATTTCGGGATTGTGATAAAATAATCAAGGGTGATGAAAGTCGACCAGCGACGAACTTCGAAGATTATGACAAACGTCATAAGGAAGCGTTATTGCTTCTCAAGTTATCGGTGTCGGATGATTTGATACCGGAAGTGCGGAATGCCACTGTGGCAAGCACGTTGTGGACTAGTCTGAGGGATAAATATCAGACGTCAGAGAAGAGTCGGGTTTTATACCTGAAAAATATGCTCTTTTCCGTAAAGTTACAAGAAGGTGGATCGTTGTCTGAGCACCTACTTCGGATGAAAGATCTCCGAGACCAGTTATCTTCCATCAACAAAAAGGTGGACGACGATGATATGGTGGCTCTGGTTTTGAACAACTTACCTTCTTCGTATGAGTCATTTGTGGAGGCACTCCATTTAATGGCTGAAAGTCAAACACTCACGTTTGACAAGGTGAGTTCCTACCTGTTGCAAAAGGAACGGAGACAACTTCAGGCAGAATCTAATTGTGACCATACGCAAGAGAGTGCTTGTCACTCACCAAAGGGAAAGTGGAAACGTCACTCGGTGAATCTTCCACTCCTGATCGTCACATGTTATTACTGTCACAAGGTTGGGCACCTCAAGAGGGATTGTCGGAAGCGGATGTATGATCTTTCAAAGCAGAACAAAAAGCCATGTAATGAGGAACATGTGGCAGCAAATTGCAGTAAGAACGGATTCGGATGACGAGTATGCTCTTTACTGTCTTTACGACATCATGCTCAAATGATAGTGGTACCAATTGCTTGCTGGATTATTGACTCGTGCTCTCGCACACTTTTCATGTCGTAGGACCGGTATGTTTCATTTACCGCAAATATTTGTTTTGAATCGCAGTACTAGCTGATGGAGAATCTTCATGCAGAGAAGGGATAGGAGATATATGCATTGATTGAATAATGCTCATAAATTGTTGGTACGGAATGTTAGATATGTACCTTCTTTACAAAAGAATCTTCTATCTATTCACAATGAATGAAAATCCCAATATTTCGTGGATTTGTGGAAAGAAGTGTGTTGTCTCTGATGTGAAACAGAGACGGATAATTGCCCTTGGTATTGGGGTAGGTGGTCAGTATCGGCTTGTTGATCCGGCTGCGATCAACATGAATGCACGTGTGGAGGACAGCTCCACCATTCAGGATGTGCAGGAGGCTATAATGCCTCGGGAGGAAGCCATTCCTCACAAATCTGTTGACTTGGATACAATCAACCTATATGCACCTATTGTGGAGGGAATATCCACTATATCGGGTGTACGGGAGGCGGACATGCCTTGGGAGGATGGATTTCCTCATTCTGAAGAACAATTTGTTGTGGACGGAGACTCCACTATTCCAGATGCATTGATGGTGCATGGTGAGATGGCATGCCCAGCCACTCACTCAGAGGTTCTTGCTCGAAGGACAATAGAGCATGAACAGTTTGCTCATTGTGTTGTGAAGGATCTTTCCCAACAGAGGGGGATAGATGAGCAAATAGATAAGACGGAGATGGTTATTTCTCCTGTTGAGACGGAGACCACTGCTGAGACGGAGATGGTTATTTCTCCTACTATTGAGGAGTTGGTTCTAACTCCTGCACAAATGGTCACATTCCTCTTCTTGAAAAAGTTGGATGAGCACTACATGGTGGTGCAAGGACGTGATCGAGGTGACTTCGATCACAGGATAATTGAGTCTTTGTACAGACTCCTACAGGCTACACAAGCCTGGAATAGATTTTCTAATCCACATCTTCGAGGTTCTGATTTCAGCACTCTGGAGATGGGGCTGACACTCTCAGCCATTGGTGATTCATCACTGGTCAATGAATCACGAAACAGAGAACCAGTGGACCACTTGCCATATCTTTTGTTCATGGGACCAGATTTTTGTTTTGCGGTTCGTCTTCATTCGACAACTGCATCACAGTTAAGGACTGTTGATTTTAAAGTACAACTTATGGCACAGTCTGTAGATGTAATGACTAAACATATGGGCTTTAGGATATTTGTAAAATTTCGGGACAAACTTTGTTTTGTTTCCGGTTTAGTCATTAAGAGGGGGTGTTAAAATATAGCACATTATATAGCATGTAAAACAGTTATGTAGTTGCTCGGTTGGTAACTGTATAACCACCTCTCTCATCAATAAATACACTCTGCAAGTAAATCTGATACTTTTGTAAGTTATTATTTCATTTTACTAAATATGGTTACCGTTTATAGCAAGAACCATAACATAGTGGCAGTAGTAACCCAGTGCCACTGAAGCTTCACCGTCACCGTCGCTCCACTTTTACCATATAATAATCTCATAAGGATATAAGAGTAACTCGGACCAAATGTGATGAAGAAAAGCCCTGAAATATATGCCTCCATAAGAATCATGACTTGAGGAATTAAAAAACAACAAAACATTCAATTTATTAAAAACATGAAGTGAAAATGACTAAAAATTCAAATTATTAAACATGTGATAACCACGCCTCCAATCTTTCCCTAAGAATGTAAATATTCCTCTAATTACAAACAGTAAATTCCATCATTTCAATCTGACTGCACGATCTGGCATAAAATTTTGACAGCTGATTTAAAGAGCAACTTCCAACGTCAACTGTGAAAATGGGCTGCCTCATACACTCTTGCAGATGAACAGATTTCATGCACTTTTGACCAAAAAAATAGTAATAATAATAACAGAAAATGAGATGGAAAATATGCCAACAGGTGCAGCATAAGGGTCACCAGCTGACATAAATAACATAAAACATATATCGGGCATGAACATACCAATCATGATAACAAGTTTTAAAGCCAAGCATAGAACATGTTCTAAAGCCAACTTCCCCCTGACAATCTGCCTGTAATAAAAATGAATATTTTGTCACTCGTCAGTATTGCATAAATAAGATCGATTGGATGCCAAAACATCTATTTAATCTTCTAATTTGCAGGTAAATTTTATTGCGTTGAATAAAACAGAAATATATATTATAATCAGGAGATGGCAGCCTATTATTTTCAATAATGATAATTTCTGACAATTAGAATAACTACTAACCAACCACAAATAAAGGAGATATTGAAATACTATAGTCCTTGTGGCCAATATTTTATATCTGTAGAATAGCTAATAACTTTATCAAAAGAGACAATGGTTCACCTGGTGCTACCTTCGCAAAAATTGTAAATGCACTTTCTTCAAAGGGTTGAAATACAGAACGAACAACCAGACTACCTGAAAAATGCAATTGATAACAATTAGTGATTCTTCAACAAAGAAGAAAATAATACTTCAGATTGTAATCACCAGAATTTGATTAATCTATATGAATTATCGAACCAAGTAAGATACAAAGACAGGTATAATAATGCAGACTTCTTCAACAAATTCCATCCCAGGATATAGCTAATTAGCTGCAATTGTGCTAATTGTCCTCAAAGTGTGCATTCAAGAGTGTTCTAATCTCTATTCAAAAACTCTATAATTGTAAGAATTAGCCTCAGATTGCTCCTTCATGGTCATTGAGAAGCACAAAGGACAATATTTTTATATTAAACCCTTATGAAGCTTCTACAACAAATGAAGATGACCATATTTACTTCAATTATAGAGAATAACTGACTTGCTAAAAGACAAAGTGAATTTTAGTAACGGTGTGTCGAAAGTACAGCATTATAAGCTAAGAAAAAATGAGTTACCTGCCTAGTTTTTCCACTAGGCCATATACACCTTGGTTGTAAGGTGTATCAAAGAGCACAAGAATCAGTTTCTCCCCTTCTTGAAGAACCAGCTTTTGAATAGACTGAAGATTAAAGACCAAACAAGAACGTAGAAGCTGTTTGTCAAAATAATAACCCTGCCTCTTTCTGTAACAAAAGATGAATTGTCATTAATCTGCTTTGCACCTAAAAAAGAAAAAGAACTAACATAAAAGCCAAAAATAGAGACAGACAAATGAAAGGCATCCATGTTGTACTTCACAAACAAAACAGTTTTACTGATAAACCATGAAATTCCAAATAAATATCATCTAATAGTGTGAAGTAAGAATCTGACAAGTGCAAAAGACATCATATACTCAGATACCAGAATAGAGCAATACCCAAAAGGAATCAAATGAACTGTAGTGTTTGCTTTCTTGGCTAGGTTTCTAAACAATGGAGTGCCAAGAAAGTAGCCCCAGTAACATAAAACCAGACAAACTGCATATGCAATCTGGGAGAAAGCAAAAACGAGCCCTCTTTCCTGAAATGAGTAAGATAAGTATATTATGAGACGGTGCAGTGGGAAATGTTTGTAACTTGAATGCCAAATCAATGTCATCAAGTTTTTAAAACCCAAAACAGAAATAAGATAACCCATATCTATTACTTCAAAAGAGAATTCAATGATCTAAAACTAAACAGATAATGAATACAAAGAACATAAAAGTTTGTAAAAACAAATTATACACAGAAAATAATGAGCACAAGATCTACTGCTGCCATAGCATCTTATAGCAACATTCAAAGTCAACTACAAACCTACAGCTGAGAAATTAACATTGTATATATGAATCAAATTCTTGAGTACAATATAGAACTGAATCCCTACAACCATGTATGAAAAATTTTGGTGCAACAACAGCCAGTACATAGAGATGGAAAAAACAAAATTCCAAGTCTACAGTAGCATAATCAACTAAATCACAAATATTATTTAGTAGTAGACATAAATCCATGAAGGAGATGTGCTGAGCACTCCACTAATTCTATTTTGACCAATCATGTACTAAGTCATTGATTGTCGTTCATTATATCCACACCTATAATTGTTTCTATGTTACACCAGGCAATATAAGTGGTACCTTGGAAACTCTGAAAATGGGAATACTGGATACAGGGGCAATTAGGTTCCACATACAACCAAAAACATAAATATATTATACAGTAAATAGAAGTAAAATGAGAAAACAACTCGAAATGGCATCACAATTACAAATGAGGAAAAGCATCAAAAACTTCAGCAGACAATATAAAAAATAAATTTGTTTAGATTTCACACATACATGATAAACAGAAACTAGATAGGTTGTTTCAAACATTACAGACTTCATGACAATGATGAATATTGGATGGTAAAACCATAAAAATTTAAAATGATTTATAACTAATACTATAAGTGGACATTGGAAATGGCTGCTAGCACTCTCTTCAATCTGTGCTCTCTGTTGGCTGCTACAGCACTCTTGAATCTTGTAAATTTGTTTGCTCTTGTAAACCCTCACTTTCATTTTCGGTCAAATGCAGAATGGGTTAGTGCCTTTTTTAAGCTTTAAGTCAGTAAGTCATATGGGTTAGTCACAAGTTCATGTAAGATTTGAAAAAGAAAAAGAAATAGCTGAATAAGGTTTCCTTCCAGAAACAATCTCGACCCAATGGTATTAATTTCCAGAACTTGGGAAAAAGAATTTCACAATGAGCATTTCCATTTTCACAGAAAACGTTTCTGCATTTTCCTCTACCCAAAATATTTTTGGCTGCCCAAAAACATTTTTCAGATAAATGATACATAAGGGCACAGACATAATTTCCACTGTTCATGGTATGATGTCTTTATCTTCAGATTCTTATATGAAACGTAAACATCATGACATAAACCCAAGGCCGACTGCATTCAATAATTTTCAATTCCACAACAAAATCATTAAAAATAAGAATGTGTAGTGGCAGAAACATATGATCTTTGTTCCATGAACTTTGATAAGAAGCATATCTTCATTACTTTTTATTATTATTTAGGTTACCTCTGTTAGAAACTCCAAGAGTTGAAAAGAAACGATGGTTTTAGAATGCTAATGAAGCAAATAAGTAATAGCGTGCCATTGAAAGTAAGGGTAGGCAAAGTCCAAGAATGTTTCTGAAATACTGAGAAGTCCATTTGTATTAGTGATGGATGGGCTAACACCCACATTGATACAGGTCTTGAATGCTTCCTAAAGAAGTGGAGACCTTCCTGATAATCTTGTACTAAAATGAAGAAACGCTAAGATTAAAAAAAAATGCAACTAAGAGAAAATGAAAATCAAGAATTCCAGTCTTTAACTACCCATCCTATTCCCAAACAAATGAATAAACAAAATCAAAAGCAGGAATTTCATCCAAGTGCAAAGTTATTCAGAGCAGGGGAATTATAATTATTATGCTATGCCATCAAACCATGCAATTGATGGAGAAGGTAGACATCCACCACTATCTGAGAAATATTTTTGAAACGTTTGACATATACATGAAAAGAAAGGACATTTTTAACGTTCACTAGAAAAAAATAAATGGTACAGATGTAGTACATACCTGCAACAAAGACAAAATGAGAATCAAGAATTCCAGTTGTGAACAGCCCATCATGTTCCCAAACAAATGAAAAAGCAGGAACCTCATCCAAGTGCAAAGTCATTCAGAACAGGGGAATTATAATTATCATCTGTCAACCCATGCACAATTGATGGAGAGGGCAGACGTGCACCACTATCCGAGAAATATTTTTGAGAGATTCAATGGATACATGGAATAAAAGAACATATTTATTAATGTCCGCTAGCAAACAATAAACAGTACAGATGTCGTGCATACCTGATAAGGACAAGGGACTGCTTTGTGCTACTCCAGCAAAATAGTTTTTACACATATAGAGAAATACAATCAAAGGACTCGAGGAGATCCAATACTCTTCACAATATCTAGATTTCAATAAAAGGATAAAGACAGAAAGTGCAAGATAAGAAAGCAAGCAAGGTCATTACCACCAACTCAAGCATCCAAGCTTGACATTAATCTACTGAAATGAAATGACATATCTATTAACGTCCACTAGTGAACAGCAAACAATACAGATGTACATAGCTGATAAGGACAAATGACATCTTCACGCAACTCCAGTCAAATAGTTATTAAAGATATAGAGAAATACAAAGCGAAAGAGGTAACTCAAGGAGCCCCAAAGCTCTTCACGGTCATTGGATGATGATCAAAGGTTAGAGAAGTGTTGTCATGCTAAATGTCTAGCATGAAAAATTGAAAAAATTTGCCATGACAACTAAGCCCACACTAAAAAATCCTTGAACCGGGTAATGTAAACCTGCCCTCCGGCCAATTTCTGACTATGTAAACCCCATCATGGCCGAGAGGGATGTGCTAACTAGATTTTTGAAGTGTGTTTCATGTGCAGGTAAGTTGGTGGGAATCAATTCATGGATTCATTTTGATCCACTTTGAAGGAACTGCTCTCGGAGGCCCAAAAAGGCCTATTTTCAGGATTTTGCACTGGTGAACACCCTGGGGATGAACCAAGAAGAGCTAATGCATCCAAGCAGTGTGTGACAGAGCTATGAGATCATCAGAGGCAGTTTAGGAAAGTTCTGCAAGGAAAATCAGGTTTAGGAACAAGCTATGCAACACCGGGCTACTTATAACACAATGCAAGGAAATGAAAGTAGTAAAAAGCTAGTGAGCTTGTTCTAGATGTTGCAGAGCCTCGGGATATTTTGTGAAGTAACCAAATACTCATCGGAAATCTAAGAAGGCCTACTTCACATTGCAAAAGGTTTCGGGAGATTCTATTGTCCGGATTTTGAGATATTGGCTAGACTATGCAGAGGCAAATCCCCGATCCCAGTAGGGATTCAAATGATCATTCCAGGAAATCTATAGAGAGTTGAGGTCTAATTCAAAGCCCAATGTGACCTATGTAATTCCCTCTTCACTCACAATGTGTTGGTTGTCATTTTTATCATCATGCTTTTTGGTGGCAATCTCTTTCACCAACACACAGGCTTGAGCAGAATCAAAAACGGGGTAAATTTCAAATTGCAAGCAGAATTGACTCCTAAAACTTATGGGAATGATCTCAGCAAACCTTTTGGAGTCAAAATGATATAAGGTTTGCCTAGGTAACTTTCAGAGAATCTCCGGGGCAAAAATCACTCCACTAAGTCTATTTTTGGCAGCTATCGGTGAAGGCGGGGTTTCCAAATTTGCACATGGCGTATTTTCACACCTTGGATGCACTTTTGCACCTTTGCACTTGGTGAAGGTTTTGAGTTTGCATCACTTAGCAAATCACTTTGGTGGTTAGGTGAGTTTGATGCACCTTTGCAACTAGTGCCAAAGTGCATGAGGTGCAAAAAGGTACGCTCCCAAGGCAGATGAACTTTTTCGTCACTTGAGTGTGACAACATTGTGTGTTAGGATAGTGTTGTGCACTCACATCTTTCAACCACCCCCTCTCCATGACTCACCTCACCCATGGCACACTTGGGAAGCCCACTTGGGAAGTACATCAGTGCAAAAAAGTGCGCCACCATGGAAGCTTGCCCTCTTTCATCACTTACCACCTCAAGCTAGCTTCCTAGGTCTTGTTTTCAACTCACTCCATTCAACAAGCTTGTCCCCCTTCTCATGATGGCTACCCCCATGGCGCATTTTCTCCATGTTGTTGCACCTTTGCACCTCATGTCCCCTTACTAAATGTGGTAAGGGACATGAGAGGCTCCCGGACCCATTTAGTAAGTCCCAACTCATCCTCAACCCGAGTTAAGGAGAGTGTTAAAAGTGAGTCCAGGGGTAAGTTTCCTCAACCATGGTTAACATTTGAATATTTAAACCATCCTTATGCAATTTTGGAGTCTTTTTCAAAAACTCTCCTCCATCCATTGCTGCTGCAACCTGGTCATGCTCAAATTTCACCATGAAACCCTATGCCAAAACCACTAAACTGCTCATATCTCACCCATTTTTGCTTTGTTTCTCCTCAAATTTTGTCTCTGTGCACTCTAATGGTGAACGCCTTTGAGATGATCCAAACCCCATCACCATTGATCCTCTAAGTTTTTTACAGTCCCTACCTAAAGAAATCAGCAAGAAAAAGTTGCCTTTTCAGATTTAGAGAGATTCGGAGGATAGAAACACCTGAAAATTGGAGCAAGAAATCACATTGCAATTCCTAATCCAACAAGACAATTTTCATCCCAATCGGACAACCAGAAGGCCTATTTCTATTTTTAGTAAGTTGGCATCCGAGCCTTACTAAGAATAGTATGTCTGATAATGAAGAAACAAGCATCCTAAACCCTCTCTGCAATCCTCAAGTCTGTTTCTCCAAAACTGAAAATTGTGAAATTGGGAAAAATTGGCTAAATTTAGAAAGTAAAGGTGAGGTGTGACTTACTAAAAATAGTAAGTGCTCAGATCACATCCAAATTTTGCATACACCCTCATCTCATCATTCCATCACTGTTCCGAGCAACCATGAAGATCAAATACACTGGGTATGAGCCAATTTCAACCTTGTCTACTAAATATCCACTTGTGGGAGACAGTGATGTAGCCCACTGGATCTGGAAGAAATGAGGAATCGAATGACGAATGAAGTAAGAGAGTCAGTGAAGAAAGATAGCTACCAATGAACTTTTCAGAGCAAGAGGCCACCCACTTTCAGTTCAAAGCACTGAATTGGTCTTAGCTTGTGCCAAACACTATGACCCTGCCTCCCGAACAATCACTGCAAATGACAACTCATTGTTGGCAGTCCTGACTCCAAAGGGAATTTCAAGTTGCCTACAAATTCCGACTCAAAGCAACATGGTGATCATCACAAAGGAATTTGCAACTCAACAGTGGCTTAGGACAAACTCATGTTTGTAAAGGATGGATAATGGCATTGTGTCTCAAGCAGGAGAAGAAATTTCTCAGTTCCTAATTTTGGTCATAGTGAAGCATTCTGGTCTCGGTGTGTTTCTCACTTCGTGGATGGGTTGATCAAAGGCTCGAAGTATGTTCCATCAAATCTCTCACCTTCACTCATCGCATGATCGGATTACTCTTCACCTCATCTCATGGATGACTCCATTTCCCAAGGCCCTAGATCATCAGGTTGAATTGTGCAGGCAATGGTCTCAAGTTGCATCAAGAACTTGGCATTTTGGGAGGCATTGCAGTGTTTCAAAGTTGAAGGCTTGTTCAAGTGAGATAAAGCTTCCCTCATCATCTTCAATGGTCTTCACCTCCCCTTCCAGTGGCCAATCAGTCAAGGCATGAGCTCACAATGTGCAGTGTTGCAAAGATTCGCCATTTCAAAAGTTTTAGAAGGGAGTAGAGTGTTTAAAGGTCTTCATCGTAGCTCTTCATCAATGCATCACAGTGTTGCAGGGGTCATCGTCGGTCAAGTTTTGATCTTGACACCATTGGAGCTGATCTACATCGAGGATGAAGGCATCTTCATTCATGCTTTGGAGCATTTCTTCCTCTCCTCTCTCATTCTTTCTCCTCTTCTTTCCTCCTAATTCCTCATTGTACGAGCTCATGATACTTTGTCCTATTCATTAAGTGACAATGAAATATTTTCAAGATGTAAAATTACTTCCTCAAATTATAAGAGGGGTACTTAATTTGTTCTTTCCTAGGATAATGAAAAGTCACAAGTTGAATAGGAACATGAAAAGTCATGTGGGGGGTAGAGGAAGAGTTGAATTGTAAGGCTATAAAAGGAGATGACCTCCTCATTGTAAAGGGATGGTTAATTCTTGTTTACTAGCTCTCATTGTCTTTCTAGGAACAAGTGCCTTCATTTCCTCTATTCTCTTGTCTATTGTTATTCTATCTCCATCTCAACTTGTACTCCATGAGCATTGTAAATTGTGCAACATGATGCAATAAAACTTTGTGTTTCTTGTTGATTGTTCCTCTTTCTATGTGAATGGTTTCTTCTCATTGATGCAAGTGAAATATTCTAATTTTAATGCAATGAACTCAGCTATGCTATTTGTTGATTAAATCCCCTTCTTATTTCCCTTTCCTATCTCTCTCTCTAAGCAATTTTCCTCCCTTGTATTCCATACAAGTAGTTGCCACAAGTTTAGGGAAGTATTCATGTGTGATCCCCGGTCTATGGGCCACCCCTAGAAATTAGTTTAGTTTATATTTGTTTCCTTGCTTTCAATAAATGGAGCTTCCCCATTCAAGCAGAGGGACCTAGTCCCAAAGCGTTGGTGAAATCCCATAATTTGTCCACCCAACAAATTATTTCGCCAAAAAGAAGGAAGAAGTGCAAGAGAGGAAAGCAAGAAAGATCAAAGTTATTTGGTACCATGGTGGAATGCAGAATCAGCAAGTGGATAGAAGAAAAAGGTAAGAGAGCAAAAGGGCAAGCAGGGTTCAGGCCTAAGTATTCAACAATAGATCATGGTATCACTTTGAGGCACATTATTGAAAAAGTTTGGAATGATAAAGAGGAAGCTTACTGCTGTTTTGTTGACTTCAAGAAGGCTTTTGACACAGTTCCTAGGAACAAGCTATGGGATAGAATGAAGGAGCTTGGTATCCCAGTGCACCACAGAGCAGCTATTCATAGGCTTTACGAAAAGGTGCGAGTCAAAATTAGAACTCAAACTGGTATCTCAGAAAGTTTTAGGAGTGATATTGGGGTTAAACAAGGATGCCCATTATCACCTACTTTATTTGGCCTATATATCGACAAACTTGAGGAATGGCTAAATTTGCAGAGTGAAGATGGTGTTCACCTAGGAGAGTATGTTGTAAGACTTCTCCTTTATGCTGATGACCTTATCTTGATTGCTAGGTCCACTCAAGGACTTCAAAAGCATTTATGTGCACTTGAGCACTTTTGCAAAGAAGTGGGGATGCAAGTCAACACCAATAAGACCAAGATCATGATCTTCTCCAATAGAAAGAAAAGAACTCAATATGATTTCTATTTCGATGGAAGCATTTTAGAGGAAGTAACGGAATATAAATATCTTGGGTTTGACTTTAATAACAAGCTCAGTTGGGAGATTTGTAGCAAAAAGAGAACTTTAGGGGGGTGGAGAGTTTTCTATGTTTTCCAAAACAAATGCTAGAGAGGCAGAATTATGGGATTGGAAAACTATGCAGACTTTGTTTGGGCTTTTTGTAACTCTAGTGGTGCTTTTATGGGTGTGAGGTTTGGGCTAGCAGCATTCGTACTTAAGGTGGAAACAATTTGAGAGGATTTAAAAACACATGATTACAAGCAAGTTCAAATTAATGGTCTCGGTCCCATATGAGATTCTTCTTTGGAACGGATGTTGTAACTTTAGAAGCTATCGCTATGATTCGTCTCATAACATATTTAAAAAGGATCGAGCAAATGGACGGTAGTAGATGGCCTAAGGTAGTCCTCAGCGAGTTTTTGGGGAAAAGAAAGAAGTCGTGGATGAATCAAAACATCAAACGGCTTTAAAAATGGAACATTTACTTGAATGCATGTCCTAATAATAGCCAAGAGATAAAGACTTTTGTTATAGATAAATTCCGCCAAGTTATGTGGGGAAAGTCGTTAGGGAGAAAAAAGAGGTACTATTTGGAGGAATTTAACTCTACGTGTGATCATCAACAAAAGGATTTTATAGGGGCTAATATCTCGTGGAAAGAAAAGATCTTCATAGCTCAATTGAGGACTAATTCACATCGTCTTCGGTGTGAAACAAGAAGATGGAAAAGACCTAAAGAGGTATGGGAAGAGAGAGTTTGTGTCTTCTGCACATCTGGTGCAGTGGAGTCAGAGAAACATTTCATGTTGGAGTGTAGTGCTTACAATGAAGTGTAGTGCTTACAATGACATTAGGGCCCAATTTGCTAGTACGGTGGCTGTTGCATCCTTACAGGATATTTTCAGCGAGAATATGGTTGAAAAAACAGGGGAGCTGATTATCAAACTCACCAACAGAAATCTAAATGCCAGAAAGATCTTTAGCAAGATCTGTTGTCCCATAGGTTGTTTTGGTAGCCTCATGGACGTTAAAAGTTCTTCTTCTTCTTACTTCTTCCATCCAATCGATAATAATCTAATCTTGGAAGTACTCGAGGTTCTTCGACGATGTCAATGCATAGACCACTATTGCATAAATTGACCATGACAAGAGTGATTGTGAAGTCACTTACTGAGCTTTGAATCTCCTATAGGTTGAAAGATATAAGATGAGTGAGACATTTGTGATCCGA
Organism: Taxus wallichiana var. yunnanensis; assembly: GCA_018340775.1. Taxonomy (NCBI): domain Eukaryota; kingdom Viridiplantae; phylum Streptophyta; class Pinopsida; order Cupressales; family Taxaceae; genus Taxus; species Taxus wallichiana. The sequence goes on from CM031233.1 coordinate 31,981,068, forward strand.
ACCCCTATTGAGAGGCTCCTCTATTGTGTCATCTCATTGATCAAGACAGCTAAGCAATAATACCTACCATAATAAATCATGGCAGATAAGGAAGCCTTTAAGTCTCCAAACAAGTATCAATACATGTCATTGATCACAAAATAGATAGATCATATGAATATAACTTGATCATCAATCACTGGATTCAGGTTTCAATGATGGATTAATTGTCATTGATGTCAAAGGAAAGGCCACTAATCACTGTCCAAATAAAATCAGTTTTGAATCTCCATTATTCAAGGCAGATCGCACCATTCCAAGGCATTAAAAACAAGTTTATGATCATTGAAGAATGTTGGCCGACCCCCTCTATTTTGGTGTTAATATTTAAATTATGGGCTGACCCATGTCTAGCGCCCAAGAAAATAAAGAGTGTCCCTTGGGAGAAATCACACCCCTTCGAAGTGACATGAGAAGGTATAAAAGGAGATGTAGTTGAAAAGAAAGCATGTGAGGAATAATAAAGATATATCATTCAAACTCAAGCAGATTTCTGAAGGAGAGAAAAATAAGAGATCATTCAAGGCAGATTTTTGTGAAGGAGATCTATTTAATTGTCATCCATTGAAGTTTTTTTGGAGGTTGGTGCTTCCTAAGAGAAGAGATTGGTGTCTCTTGCTAAGTTGGTGCTTAGAAGTGGGGATTGGTGTCTCCAATAGGTTGGTGCCTACAAATTGCTTAATGGTGGGGATTGGTGTCTCCAGTGGGTTGGTGCCTACAAATTTTTGTAAGAGACTTTTATTATTTTATGACTGGATTTGGACAAGTAGATCCAAGTAGTCTTTTCTCCGTGGTTTTCTCCCAAAAGGGTTTCCACGTAAATCTTGTGTTTCATAATTGTTAGATCTTGTGTGATTGTTGTTATTGTGGTTATTAAGTTTTTAAATAAGTAAAAGATTATCTTATATTGATTCACCCCCCCCCTCTCAAGTATAAGTGTGTGTTCATCAATTGGTATCAAAGTGGGTTCCTTTAAAAACAGTCTAACCGCTGGAAGGTAGATCTCGAGAGCACACATGGCTAGTCAAGAAGGTTTCTCCTCAAATAGAGCTCCATTGTTTGATGGAACAAACTATGCATTTTGGAGCATAAGAATGTGAACTTATCTAATGGCTCTTGGCTTTGATATTTGGCAATCAGTTGTGAGTGGTTATGTAGCTCCATCATCTCCACCAACGGATACGGCTGGAAAGAAGGCTAGTGAAAACAATGCAAAAGCTATGAATGCAATCTTGTGTGGTCTATCAGAATCGGAGTTTGTCAAGGTGATGCATTGTGAATCAGCAAAAGAAATCTGGGACAAACTTAAGAACATCTATGAAGGAGATGACAAAGTGAAGAAAGCCAAGCTTCAAACTCATAGAAGACAATTGAGAGTTTGAAAATGAAAGATGAAGAAAACATTGCAGCCTATCTTCTTCGTGTGGATGAAATCGTCAACACCATCAAAGGTCTTGGAGAAAAAGTTGAAGATGCAATGATTGTGCAAAAGGTGTTAAGGTCCCTTCCCTTGAGGTTTGATGCCAAAGTTTCCGCCATTGAAGAAATGAAGGATCTAGATACTCTAACAATGGATGGATTGCATGGGATCCTAACGGCATATGAAATGAGAACCGAAAAAGGAGAAATCATCAAAGCGAGAGGCAGCCTTCAAAGCCTCAAAGAAGATGAAGAATAAAAAGCTCGAGCCATGCGATAGCTCCAACAATGAATCAAATGAAGAGGAAGCTCATTTTGTAAGGAAGCTTAAGAAAGGATCCGGAAAGTACAAAGGTAAGTTGCCCTTTAAATGCTTTAATTGTGGAAAAGTAGGACATTTTGCCGCTAAATGTCCATATGCAAAAAGTGAAAATAGTGATGATGAAGAAGATCATAACATGAAGAAAGGTAGCAAACATCATCAATATAAAAAGAGCTACAAATAGGAAAACGAGAAAAAAAGAACTTTCATAAGCACAAGAAAAACCTCTATTCCAAAGAGGAAAGTAGCTCATCTGAAGAGAGTAATGAAAGTATCTCGCTAGTGATGGAGAAGAAATTCTATTCATGGCAATAGAATCAAAAGGGGATATCTTGGAAAGTGAAGACAAAAGAAAAGAAGAGAAGGATTCAGAAGAGGAAGAAAATGCCGAAATAGATGGGGAAGTGGATCTAGAAGAACTCATTTGTGCCCTAAATGAGATCAAGAAGCTTAAGAAAAAGAATCTAAAACAAAAGTTACACTTCAGAAATATGAAGAAGAGGATTGTGATTCAAAAGCAAAAATGTCACAAAAAAAGGAAAAAATGATCATTAACCTAAAGATTCAACTTGAAGAGGCAAAAAAGAATAGAGGAAGAGGTGAGAATCCAATTGAAGACAAAAGAAGAAAATTGTGAGAGGCTAGAGTCGAAATTGTTTCCTTGAGGAAGGAACTAGAGAAAACAACTACTAAGTTGAACAAAAGCCTCAAGTTTGAAAAAAGTACTGAAATCTTAGATGATATCATCAATGGCCAGAGGTCACCATTTATCAAGACTGGTCTTGGGTACAAAGAAAATCAGATGACTACCAAAGAAGATCCCAAAGAGCCACCAAAGAAGGTAAATGAAGAAAAGCCAAAAAGCTATGCAGATGCTCTCAAAAGTCCCATCAAAAATGAAAGCAGCAAGAAGAAAGAAAATCATGTTCCACAAAATACCAACATTCCTCCCAAAGACAACAAGGACAAAATCAGAAGATCTTTTCCTCCAAAGCAAGTATCACATGACCAGGTTTCAAAACTCTTTCTTTGGTTATTTTTTGTGTAATCACTTTGGTCATAAAGCAATAGATTGTAGGACTCGTGCAAGAAATTTTGGTTGGAACAAGAACAAAAGTCCTTATGGGTCCTCAAATAGGAACTATAATTCATTTGCTCCTTTAGTGGATTACAATGTTATATGTTATAAGTGCAACAACTATGGACATACAACACGCTTTTGTAGAAGTGGTTTTGTGGAACCTCCTAGGCTAGAACAAGAAAGTGGAAGCCATGGATAAACAAAAGGAAGAAACTGCAAAAGTTTGGAAAAAGAAGCAAGAGCAAGAAAAAAGAAGGAGAAATCCATGCTTGTACAAATTGTCTTTCATGCTCAAAATGAAGGAAATCAATGGTACATTGATAGTGGTTGCTCAAGCCACATGACAGGGGACAAGAGCAAATTCCTCACTTTGAAAGAAGTAAATGGAGGTACAGTAAAATTTGGAGACAATGCTACAACAAGGATAACTGGTAAAGGTACTCTTAGCCTTGACAATGGAAAAACAAAAATTGAGAATGTCTTGTATGTTGAAGGGTTGAAGCATAATCTTCTAAGTGTTAGTCAAATGTGTGATCAAGGACACACCCTCACATTTCATGATGAAGGTTGTGAAATCAGGAAGGCAGAGTACAAGAAAACTAGTTGCAAATGCAAGCAAAACAACTAATAACCTTTACATCCTTAGTGAGATCAAAGGAGAAAAATGCTACATGGGACAAGCAGATGAGAGTTGGTTATGGCATAGAAGAATGGGTCATATAAACTTTGATAATCTAGTAAAAATTAGCACTAAGCAAGTTGTAAGGGATATGCCAAGGATTGTTAAGCCTTCAAACACTATCTACAAGCAATGTCAACACGGGAAACAAACAAGGGAAAGCTTCAAATCAAAGGAGTACTCAACATCAAAACCATTAGAACTTGTCCATACAAACCTCTGTGGGCCTACAAGGACACAAAGTTTGCAAGGTGAGAGTTATTTTATGTTGCTAATTGATGATTATTCTAGAATGACATGGGTTACTTTTCTAAAGGAGAAATCTGAAGCATTTGAGAAGTTTAAGGCATTCAAAGCCTTAGTTGAAAATGAAACTGGTCTGAAAATCAAGTGCCTGAGATCGGATCGAGGAGGAGAATTTACTTCAAATGAATTTGAAGAATTTTGTGAGCATCATGGAATAAGGAGACATCTCTCAGTTGTTAGGACTCCACAACAGAATGGAGTTGTTGAAAGAAAGAATCGAACTATTCAAGAGATGGCAAGAACAATGTTGAATGAATCTAAGTTGTCAGACACATTTTGGAGAGAAGCAATTAATACAGAGTCTACATTTTGAACAGAGGGCAAATAAGAATCAACAATAGTAAAACACCTTATGAACTATGGAAGGGTAGACCAACTACAGTTAAGTACTTCAAAGTTTTGGAAGCAAATGCTACATAAGAAGAGATGATGAGGATTTGGGAAAATTTGACTCCATATCTGATGAAGGTATCTTCCTTGGTTACTCTTCAAGAAGCAAGGCCTATAGATGTTATAATAAAAGATTGCACAAGATTGTTGAGAGTGCAAATGTAAAAGTGGATGAAGTAAGATATCAAAAGGAAAGAGCACAAGAAATTGATTACCCAAAAAAAGTTTCTACAAAAAAAAAAGGAGAAGAAGAAAGAAAAAGAAAAGAAAAGATAAAAGGAAGAAGATGAAAAAAGAAGTGATTGAACCTACTATAGAAGAATATTAAAAGATACAAAGGCACCATCTAGATTTGTCAGAAGCAAAGAAGAACCATTCTATGGAAGAAGAAAAGTCAAATTCTTGGTGATAAAGATGGAGACAAACAAGGAAGAAGATTAGTCAAACTAAAGAAATTAGATAGCAATGCATCAGAACATGCAAACTTGTCCTTACTATCTAAAATAGAACCTAAGAATTTTGCAGAAGTGAAGACAAACATTGGATTGGGGCTATGGAAGAAGAGTTGAATCAAATTGAAAAGAATGAGACTTGGGAACTTGTCCCAAGACCAAAAGACAAAAATGTGATTGGCACCAAGTGGGTTTTCAGAACAAGCTAAATGAAGATGGACAAGTGGTGAGAAATAAAGCAAGATTAGTTTGTAAGGGTATGCTCAAGTTGAAGGTATTGATTTTGAAGAAACTTTTGCTCTGTTGCATGACTAGAAGCTATTAGAATGTTTTTGGCATTTGCTTGTTTTAAGAACTTTAAAGTCTATCAGATGGATGTCAAGTCAGCCTTTCTCAATGGAAATTTAGAGGAAGAAGTATATATTGAACAGCTAGAAGGGTTCCTCTTATCAGAAGATAAGGATTATGTGTGCAAGCTGAAGAAAGCACTTTATGGGCTGAAACAAGCCCAGAGCCTAGTACTCAAGACTTGACAAGTATCTACAACAACAAGGTTTCAAAAGGGGAATTGTTGATAGCAATCTTTACATCAAGACTGAAGGTGATGATCAATTAATTGTTGTGGTTTATGTGGATGATATTATTTTTGGAGGTAGTAGTGACAAAATGTGTCAAGAGTTTGCTATGGAAATGCAAAAGGAGTTTGAGATGTCCATGCTTGGTGAGTTATCATTCTTCCTTGGGTTACAAATTTCTCAATCCGACAAAGGCATTTTCATCTCACAAACCAAGTATATCAAGGAGATGTTGAAAAAGTTTAGGATGGAAGATTGCAAACTGTGAGCACACCCATGGTCACAGGCTGCAAATTAAGTAAAGATGATGAATCCCAGAAGCAAATCAAACTCTATATAGGTCAATGATTGGGAGTCTACTATATGTGACAACTTCAAGACCAGATATTATGCAAGTTGTAGGCATGGTGGCACTGGTTTCAAGCTACACCAAAAGAAACCCATGTGCAAGCAATTAAAAGGATATTTAAATATCTAAAGGGCACTTTGGATTTTGGTTTGTGGTATCCAAGAGGTGAAGATTTCACCCTAGCAGCATATATTGATGCAGATTGGGCTGGCAGTATTGATGATAGAAAGAGTACAAGTGGAGGAGCATTTTTCCTTGGTAGCAGTCTTGTATCTTGGTTAAGCAAGAAACAAGCTTTTGTTTCTCTATCCACAACAAAGGCCGAATACATACAACAACATCTTGTTGCACACAAGTTCTTTGGATGAGGCAAACTCTAAGAGATATTAAGGTAGAATATGTTCATCCAATTTCAATATTTTGTGATAACACAAGTGCAATAAACATTTCGAAGAATCCTGTTATGCACTCCAAAATGAAGCATATTCCAATCAAATATCACTTCTTAAGAGAGTAGGTAGCAGAACAATAGGTCAAGTTGGAATACATTGCCACACAAGAACAGATTGCAGATATTTTCACAAAGCCCCTTCCAAAGAAACTTTTGAATATCTCAAACAAAAGTTGGGGTGATATCTTTTCATCTAGTCACTAAGTTCTTAAGGAGAAGCATTATGTTAGGGGAGCTAATCACTGCATTATTTTACAACTCGTGGTTTCTTTGCCATTGATGTCAAAGGGGGAGAATTACAGAAAGGGGGAGCATTATGTTCTTGCTATATTCACAGGTTATTTCTATGCAAGGTTGCCATCAATGACAAAGGGGAGATTGTTGGATTAATTGTCATTGATGTCAAAGGAATTTGCTATCAAAGGAAATCATTATCTGATCGTTGAAGGCCAAAGGCCACTAATCGCTGTCCAAACAAAATCAGTTTCGAATCTCCATTATTCAAGGGCAGATCGCACCATTCCAAGGCATTAAAGACAAGTTTATGATCATTGAAGAATGTTGGCCGACCCCCTCTATTTTGGTGTTAATATTTAAATTATGGGCTGACCCATGTCTAGCGCCCAAGAAAATAAAGAGTGTCCCTTGGGAGAAATCACACCCCTTCAAGTGACATGAGAAGGTATAAAAGGAGATGTAGTTGAAAAGAAAAATGTGAGGAATAATAAAGATATATCATTCAAACTCAAGCAAATTTTGAAGGAGAGAAAAATAAGAGATCATTCAAGGCAGATTTTTGTGAAGGAGATCTATTTAATTGTCATCCATTGAAGAAGTTTTTTTGGAGGTTGGTGCTTCCTAAGAGAAGAGATTGGTGTCTCTTGCTAAGTTGGTGCTTAGAAGTGGGGATTGGTGTCTCCAATAGGTTGGTGCCTACAAATTGCTTAATTGGGGATTGGTGTCTCCAGTGGGTTGGTGCCTACAAATTTTTGTAAGAGACTTTTATTATTTTATGACTGGATTTGGACAATAGATCCAAGCAATCTTTTCTCCGTGGTTTTCTCCCAAAAGGGTTTCCACATAAATCTTGTGTTTCATAATTGTTAGATCTTGTGTGATTGTTGTTATTGTGGTTATTAAGTTTTTACTCAATATAAGTGTGTGTTCATCATGTCAATTTGATGAAAAGTAAACCAAATTATGATACCATCAACAAGAGCATGTTGACAAAAAAGCTAAAGAACAGAGACACCTATACACAAAATAGTAGTGGATTGGAGGATTATATTAGGGTATGTGATTCTCCCATCTTGTTTATCAAATGTGCATCAGAGATTAGGAAGCATTGTTACCATAAAATATGGTCGAAACAAGTAGACGATATGCCTCAAATTCAACCAAGATCATAACTGTGAGATTGTCTTGTTAGCACAAACAATATTTGATACTTTAATTTTACTGGTGTGGCCCTGGATCAGCAAACACCATCCTTTAGCAAATCCAATGCTAATTTGTTCATGTTGCTTTATGAGTCTATAGCTCTTACCATCATCAGAAACTAATGTAACTTGCAAAATTATATAAAATCAAAATGCTGATATCAAAAAGGCCTTGTTAATGAATCTCTACATTTAATTTTGTTCCATGCACTTCCAGAACAAGCTAAAACTTGTTGTTCTGTAAGCTTCGTGATGCATAAAAATATCCCTCCTGGAACAAGAAATGTTTCTTTCTTTCTCAACATATATTTCTTGGGCAAAATAAGGGTTAAGATAAACAAACTTTACCTTTCCTATTCCATTTATGATCATAATATAAGTGGTTACACAACGAACAAAGGTTGCAATTGCTTCTGCTTTAACACGCAGCTCCAAAAGAAGTAAGTTTTGTGCAAGAATGTAGAGAGGCTCAGTCAGAAGTTCTAGGAAACATGCAGCCCCTGCAAAATAGAAATTTAACTACTGTCATAATCTTATCATCAAAGTTCAAAAGGTAAAACAATCTTCAAAGTTATGACTATAATCCATTGATTCTCCTCTCCAAAAAACATTAACAAGAAGAGAACACGATAGATAAGATAAGATAAGATAATTATATTAATGTCCAATGAATGACCACAAAAGTAGGTCAATGGGACTGCACAGTACAATGCCAAAAGAACCAACAGGGAGACCCGAAAGGGTCATCCGAACAACAAGAGAGGAGAGAAGAGAAAGGAAAGAAGAAGGAGAAGCAAGGGCCACAATGGCCACAAGAGTGCAGATGGATGGAGCCGAAGAAGAGGGGGCGGAAAAGCCCCATCTCCGACACTATCACCTAGCATCCGAGGCCGACTGGAAGTAGCTGGCGATATGTCTGTGTCCTGTAGCTGAAAATTAATGAGAGAAGTTCAAATAAGGAGAGAATGAAAACATTGAGGTGCTGGATATACATAATTACATATCTTATCGTTGTGTTAAAGCCTAAGGTCTTCTCATCTTATCAACATAGCTCTAGGGCCTTTAACTCGCACTTAAGACAGGTTGTACTGGCCAATAAAAATTCTGCATCTTATTCTCAAGTCTCATTGAAACCAAATAAAGCATAGCAATAGTTCCCATTCCTGATAGCTTTGCACCTACAAGAGAGTTGGTTGGAAATTTGGAATCCAGTACATTAGAATGAGAGGATTCTTGTGTATGTTCTAATGGTAGATGTTGCCATGTGGATTGATAGGATAGCAGCTTTCATGGTTTCATGGCATAGCTAAATGGCGTCATCATAACATGGCAGGATGTTGTCATCATAAGCGTGGCAGGATGGTATCATCGTGATGATAGAATGATTGCATCATAACATGGCAGGATGATTTAATCATGACGGCAAAATAATGTCATTAGTAATGTTTGAAATAGTGTGATCATATACTAGAAGCTTCTAGAAGAAGAGTTTATTTGTACAAGAAGTAACCTGTGTCTCAACACAACTGCCATGTGTAATGTCTAGCTAGCTTGAGAGACTTCATCAGTACCTGTGTTTTTAAGCTGATGTAAGTTATCTTGTATAATGAAATAGCACAATTGTTTTCCTTTATTTCTAACATGTGTCAGAGCCATTAAAGTCATAAGAGATTGAGACAGTTCTCGAGATCCTGTCTACATCACTGAGACAAGAGGATGGCACGCATGTGTAATTTTGGAACCTGATTGATAGAAATTATGTTCCCTCGCCTGATAGTTTGATGTTTTTCAAAAATGAAGGGCTGCAGGTGGTTAGAAGTGGCTTTACAGGTTTTAACAGCAATCATAGTCAGTATAGTCCAGCAGAGGACTTGAATAAGCAAAAGGAAAGGTTATACAGTAATTCAACATACTCTGTTAGATTTCAGTATACTGTAATGAAGGAGTAACAGAGAAGTATAAAGATGAATTTTCAGCAAGAAATATATCGCAGGAGAACTTTAAGGAATCACTGTATGATAGTCATAGAGGAAATCATATAATTGCTTTTAATGAGAGCGATTTCTAGCATATTATGCTAGGCGTAGAGACGCAGCCTGCAAAAAAATATGAGCAGAAAACTTGGTATAGAAAGAGCAACAGCAAAGTATGAAGATGAAGTTTCAGCAAGAAATATATTGCAGGAGAACTTTAAGGAATCGCTGTATGATAGGCATAGAAGAAATCACACTGAATTGCTTTTAATGAGAGCAATTTCTAGCATATTATGCTAGGCAGAGAGACGCAGCCTGCAAAAATATGAGCAGAAAATTTACTATAGAAGGTGCGACAGAGAAAAATGAAAATGAATTTTCCGCAAGAATATATCGCAGGAGCACTTTAAGGAATCACTTAATGATAGGCCTAGAGGAATCATGCTGAAGAGCTTTTAATGAGAACGATTTCTAGCATATTATGATAGGTATCGAGATGCAGCCTGCAAAAAATATGAGCAGAAAACTTACTCTAGAAGAGATTCTAAAGCAGTCTACATGTTTTTCATCAGTAAAAGACAGTCATTACCCATCTCACGAAGGAATGGAATATTCTTATGCCCATGTTCCAGAATTCCAACAGCTCACGAGTTTAAGTACCAGTACAATTGTTTTGACAGATTACAAATAAAGGAAGATACTTCAACTGATCATCTTACAAAGGATGTTAGAAATGAGCTTACACTGCTTATAGAAGAAAAGTAGAAAATAAATATTTGGTTTCTAACTCTCTTAATAATCTTTTGAAGTTTATTAAACATGTGTCACTTAGTTTAGCAGTAGAAGAAACTCCTTTGACTTCACTTAAAGAACTAGGACTTTTTTTATTATGAATACTGGACAAGCATCTCACAAAGGAATGGAATATTCTTATACCCATGTTCCAGAATTCCAACAGCTCACGAGTTTTAAGTACCAGTACAATTGTTTTAACAGAATTGCAAATAAAGGAAGATACTTCAACTGATCATCTTACAAAGGATGTTAGAAATCAGCTTACACTGCTTATAGAACAAAAGTAGAAAATAAATATTTGGTTTCTAACTATCTTAATAGTCTTTTGATGTTTATTAAACATGTGTCACTTAGTTTAGCAGTAGAAGAAACTCCCTTGACTTCACTTAAAGACCTAGGACAAGCATCCGTGGCCAAAGAAAGCGCTCTTTTGGCAAAATTCCCACCAAGACAAATAAAGAGTTGATGGTCAAAGATATGAGATGATTAGACATCAAATCAGCCAGCAAAAGCAAGAGGGAATCTTTCAAAGTTAAAGGTGGCATGAAGCCATTTGGCAAGGTATGTACCAAAGAAAGGAAAATGCTACTTGTTGGTGTCGAATCGCAGCACCCCTGGGACTCTGCAACGCGATCGGTCGAGACTCTCAGTGCGATTGCACAACATGGAGCTTTTCCCAAGTGTGGGACCTTGCGAAATCGGAAAAGCTCTCCGGATGAAGGCCGGCTCCTATTCCTCTGTTCAGATGCACGAATAAACGCAGAGGATTTACCAAAAACCTAATCTAACTTGCCAAGGAGACAGGGTAGAGAATGCATAAAAATAAAACCTAAACTACGGAGGTGATGCACCGAGGAATGTTGGACACCCGTTTTGCAAGATTAAACACAGACCACATAGATGTAATACCACACCATGCACAGGCAACCAAAATGTAATGAGAGATCAAAATAACAGCAATGAATATATGAGAGGGTTTAAAATCAATCACAGACATACATATATTGCTCAAGGATCGATTCAATACATTGCAATGGCCAAGAGGCAAAAAACGAGCATTACAATCCATATGGGAGGCTTGAAAACTCCACAAATTCTCTTGCAAGCAGGAGAGAAGGGAGGGTGCAAAGCAGAAATGCCCAACATGAGAAAAAGCCCATCCTTTACAATTTATATGAGGAAAAAATGAGGGAGAAGAGAATGATTCGAATTCTGCCCCCAACCACCTCCAAGACTGCACCTAACCCATCATATTATGGCGGTAGGTGAGGATCTCAACAACCCAACAGTGGCGAAGTGTATTTTACATTTTTAAGAACTTGTTCCCACCCAATTAAAGATATCCAGTCGTAGTTGCGTAGAGGACGCCGAGAGCTTTCCGAAAAGTCCAACCTTGTGTGAATCCGAGCTCCCTGTGAAAAGTTATGGCGATCTGAATATTTCCCGCGTCAGGGTCTGTTTCCAGTCGGGTTCGGGTTTCTCCTTTGCATCTGCATCGGGTTTGGAGGATGCCTCGACATGTGTTTGATGCTTGTGTTTTCCGAAACCCGCTTCCACCAGTATTTCCAAGATTTCCTTTGTTTCGGGGCGGAAGATGAAACTGCATGCGCATCGGGTTTGGAGGGTGCTCGACATGCTTCTTTTTCATGTTTTCCCGACGTGCTTCCCCGACGCCGAGACCCGATTTCTTTGATGTCGGGTTTTAGAGACCCTCCGACATGTTCCTTTGATGTCGGGTTTTGGAGACCCCCTGACATGTTCCTGCGTCTTGCTTTTCCACCTCCGAAACCCGATTTTCCTTGCGTCGGATTTTCCAACCCTTGCGACATGTTCTTTGTTGTCGGGTTTGCGGAACCCTCGAGCATCGGGACATCCTTTGCGATCTGCATGCTTCATGTTTCGTGTTTCCCGAAACCCGAAACCCGATTTGCCTTTGATGTCGGGTTTTCCAACCCCTCCGACATGTTTCTGCCGTGCTGTTCCGCCTTGCTTCTCCGCTCTGTGAGACCCGATTTGCTTTCGTTTCTCTATATTTACCCGGGGGGTAAATATATACAACACTACTTTTTAGCCATGTTTGGGCAGTACGAAAAGAGTAGTAAAAGAATAATGATACCTTACATGGAAAGAAGAGACTATGAAACAAAGAAAACAAATAGCACTTTCTGTTTGATTACATGCACCTCTTATATCACTAGATTTAGAAGAGCTTTGACGGTGAATTTGTTAGTCAAGCTGCCTGTCTAAATAATAATAAGTTCTTGTTTACGAGTCTAGCTGGTTCCATTTTGTCTGTCTTCGCAAATTTTCAAATATTTTTTACTGAGATTCTCTATTGTGGCTATTAGTGACCTTATTTAACAGAACAAACAATGGTCTTTGTAAAACTAAAAGAATTAATCACTAATTCGCTAACAAACACTAAAGCAAACTATTTTCAATTTCCAAGATAACCAACATATTGTGGCATGTCCAAGGTTAAATAATGTAGAAAAGTAACGAAGTGTGCATAACCCACAGAACATTGCCCAAAGTGTTCGCCAAAGTGGCCAACATTAGAGTTACCTATTGGCAAGAAATTTAAACTTATTGCAAACATAACTCCACATTCTGCTTATATTATAGACAGGATGGGTATCATAACAGGTTTTATACACTGGGAGCTTCAGCAAGTGTTAAAAACACAAATTCTCAAAATGCATGGATTATTTCCTGTTGCAAAATGTCTTAAAACTTGCCATGTATTAGCACAGCCTGTGCATAATGCTCCGACAAGCTGAGTCCCTGCCACCAGAAGACAAACGTGCATGATGCAGCAGAAGTAACCATTCCAATTGGCACAGTAAGCCAAGCAACAGCCACTATCCTATTAGTATCTTCTGCATGTGAACCTCCTATCCTGCAAGTGTTACAAGCAGACATGTTATAAAATTGAATTCAAGTAAAAACATTACTGGAGTCTCATAAGCAGTTCAGTTATCTACCATACCATTTGTTCGTAAATGCTAGTGACTTGCCCAAACAAACAAAAAGGTGAACACAATTTAGTTATTTATGACTACGGAAAAGGTCTCAATCTTCAGCATGATTAAGGAAATGTTTCCAGATGCAAGCTCCTGCAACTGCCAAATGGAAGTTAACTATTCTGACCCTTAAACAAATCGGCAGTAGTCACTTTGGAGGACCCAAAAATCAGTGTCAATACAGTGACAGATACAACCAATGTAACATTATCTAGTAGTGCACCAAACTGTTGGACCAGGCAGTTAAGGTATCCACTTGGAAAGATCGACAAACCTAAAGCCAAATTTGGACAGGGAGTCTCACACAGAAAAATGGCTAATGACTTTACAGAAGATGGAGAACAATCTGTGCATGCAAATAAAGCAACAGGCATCAAAAAAACATGAAAACGGAAGTAGAGATCCAAAATTTTAATATAGGAAAAGGAGAAAAAAATACAATAAGTAACTTTGAATGCCACTAAAAGGCATCGTTCGGGTCTTCCAGAAATAAGTGGTCATGGAAGATGATCATAGATGGTGGCCCTGCCCATGTCCTAACTAAAGCATTAGCCGCAGGTACAGGAGGAGAAGACCCAACTAGTGCTCCTGCTCGTGATCAAGCTGCATGGGGAATCTGATGAGTAGCTGAGGGCTCGGCTGCTGGCGGATGATAGGGGCATGCTCAAGATCCCCTTCCAGCTTCCTATGAGTATCCTTTACATGCCAGTGGAATGGACCAGGATGGCCAGCAGGTAGCATGGAACAGACGACTTAGACAGTGCCACTAGTAGATGGTGATGAGACTTTGGAGAAGCTGATTTGAGACAAACACATTATCCTGCAGGAGGAGAACCGGATGCTGTGAACATGGGAGAGGAATGGCAAAGGCAGTTTGATGGCTATATTTTGTGGATGTTAAATTTCAAGCCTGATATTTAGTTTCTTATTCTGTATAGGCCTAGTGTTAAGACAGTGATCATTTTTTTAAGGGTGCAATTCTTACTGGATGCACAGATACATTCGTTTGAAACTTAATTCTGGATATTCATAATTTTCGAATCAGGCACGTGGGAATTTGGCCTGATTGTGTTTATTGGATGCAAGTTATGGACCCTACAAAACCATCGTTTAACGTTCAGAAAAATTGAAGAAACAGCTATAAAAAATAAGGTGCAGTCTCAAAATATGGATAGAGAACAGAGAGTCAAAGTTGTACACGGCATAAGTGAATAGAAAGAAAGGAGAAGTACTATGCAAAAAAATTGTTGAGAAGGTAATTATCATTGTGACCAATCATTCAGAGGCAAGAGAACAAATTAGTCACAGACATATGAGAAAGTGAGAGTCAAGGAAAACATGAAAAGCAGAAAAAATGTTTCTTCTAAAACTAAATGTCCACGGACGGAAAATTTGCAATAACATGAAAGAGAAAAGTGTCACAGATGAGGAACAAGGAACTAGTGTGTACACATACAATGCTTTGATACAAATGCAACAAGAGAAGAGAAAAAATGTAAAACTACAAGTAAAAGAACCAAGGTCAAGATGTTTATGGGCTTTAATGCGGAATAGAAAGCCAACACTATATTCCCCAATCTAAAAAAGCAAGGACAGAGTACCCTTGAGGGCCTAAACAGCTGTAACTGTTTAATAGAACTTCAATTATTTGTGTTAGAGAAAAGTAAGAGACTACATCAAGTCTTTTCAGGCGTTGATGTTGGAAATAAAGGATATGTCCGATGCAGACCGCTTGTTCCAGTTTATGAAAGGTCTACAACAGTGGGCCCAGACAGAGCTGCGTAGACAGAATGTGCAGACATTGTCAGCAGCCATAGCCGCAGCCGACCGCTTGCTTGATTACAGGTCAGAGGGCCCAAGCAAAGGTGGTGATGAGCAAAGCAGAGGCAGAACCAGAATGCAACAGACTCAGAGTAGGGGGTCGCGTTCCAAATCCGCCTCCAGGAACTCCAACAGGTCAAATGACAGAGGTAAAGGGAGCTCCTCTTCAGGCTCAAGTAAGTGGAGTGTCAAATCACAGAACTCAGTAAAGGGGCCAGTGAAGAATGTGCCCCAGACTCAGACAACAGAGAAGTCGGTCATCATCTGTTACGTTTGCGGGAAAAATCATAGAGCATATTTGTGTCCGGAGCGTCAGAGAGTGAGTTCTATTGATGGTGAAGTATCAGAAAGGTCTATCCCCTCTCAAGAGTTGGGAGCAAGTAGACTGCTCAACGCTCTAGACGAGGTTGAGGAAATGCCAGCCACAGCCGTGAATAACAACAGGTTGATGTTCGTGGAGGCCACTCATGGTGGAAAAATAACTACAGCATTGGTGGACACTGGAGCCACACATAATTACATTACACCGGAGAGGGCCGAGAAAATTGGTCTCAAGTATGAGAAGACGACGGGACTATTCAAAACCATCAACTCACCCTCCAGGAAAGTTTCAGGAGTAGCTCGAGGAGTTGCTTCAGATTGGAGAGTGGCACGGCAACGTAGATCTCAATGTCATCGAGATGGATGACTTTGAGATGATCCTTGGACAGCACTTTGTGCGTCAGGCAAAGGTAGCAGTTATTCCACATTTGGACTGCTTGGTACTGATGGATTGCAAGCAGCCATGCATGGTAAAGGTCGTTGAGAAACGGCAGTCCGCGAAAACACAACGAGTGCAGTTTGCATCCGCGGCAAGCATGACAAAGGCAGCAAAGAAAGGCAAGGAGCCAATGTATCTTGCTGCACTCCTTGGAGGTTGGGACGAAGATGAGGGAATGCGCACCCCCATCCCATCCGCAGTGGAGAATGTCATTAGAGAATTTGAAGATCGCATGCCGAAGACCTTACCACCGGAGCTACCGCAGAGAAGGGCGATTGACCATCAAATTGAGCTTGAGCCAGGGGCGAGGCCTCCAGCACGAGCACCTTACAGGTTATCAGGCCCAGAAATGATAGAATTAAAGAGACAGCTTGGCGAGTTGGTGTCAGCTGGCTACATCAGACCATCAAGGTCACCATATGGAGCACCAGTGTTGTTCCAGAAAAAAAAGGATGGAGAGCTTCGACTATGTGTTGACTATCGAGCTCTCAACAGGTTGACAAGAAAGAACAG
Source organism: Taxus wallichiana var. yunnanensis (assembly GCA_018340775.1). Lineage (NCBI taxonomy): Eukaryota > Viridiplantae > Streptophyta > Pinopsida > Cupressales > Taxaceae > Taxus > Taxus wallichiana. The sequence goes on from CM031233.1 coordinate 31,997,455, forward strand.
ATATCCGGTTCCCTTAATAGCAGATTGCTTCGACCGCCTAGCAGGGGCGCGATACTTTTCCAAGTTGGACTTGAAACAGGGTTATTACCAAGTCCGCATAGCAGCAGGAGATGAAGAGAAGACCGCCTGTGTGACCAGGTATGGGTCATATGAGTTCATGGTGATGTCGTTCGGCCTTTGCAATGCCCCGGCCACCTTTTGTACTCTAATGAACGACGTGTTCCGTCCATTGCTGGATAAGTCAGTGGTAGTGTACCTGGATGACATCTTAGTATACAAAGCAAGACTCTGGAGGAACATAAGGTTCACCTTGCAGAAGTGTTCGAGTTGCTACGAGAACACAATCTCTATGTGAAAAAGGAAAAGTGCCAGTTTGCTCAGGAAGAGGTGAATTTCCTAGGGCACATTGTCGGAAAGGGACTGATCAAACCGGATCCACAGAAGCTCAAGGCCATAGAGGATTGGGAACCTCCAAGTAACGTCCACGAGGTGAGACAGTTTTTGGGCCTAGCTACATACTACAGAAGGTTTGTGCAGGGTTTTTCAAGGTTGGCTACCCCGCTCACAGACTTACTGAAAAAGGGCAGAAAGTGGCGCTGGATGGAGAAGCAGCAGCAAGCATTTGAGCTGTTGAAGCAGAAACTCACATCACAGCCTGTCCTTGCGCTTCCAGACTATGGGAAGCCGTTCGAGGTGCAGACAGATGCATCTGACTATGCCATTGGGGGAGTTCTCATGCAGGAGGGCCACCCCATAGCCTATGAATCGCGGAAGTTGAATGACCGGGAACGGAATTACCCGGTGCATGAAAAGAGATGACAGCCATAGTGCATTGCCTGAGAGGTGGAGACACTATTTGTTGGGGGCACCGTTTGTGGTGAAAACGGATAACATCTCTTCTACATACTTCAAAACGCAGGCGAAGCTTACCCCTAAGCAGGCTAGATGGCAGGAATTCCTTGCTGAGTTTGATATGGAAATCACTTACAATCCCGGTAAGAAGAACGTCGTTGCAGACGCACTCGTGAAGAAAGCACTTGCGGTCGTGACACGAGTCCCACTTCACGCACGGTGAGAGCGGTCTTTGCTTTCGCGAAGCGATGGTGGATCAGATAAAGGAAGGATTAACACAGGATCCCCAGGCAGCAGAGTTGGTCAAACAGGTCCGAGAGAACAGGACCCGAAAGTTTTCGATCCGAGATGGACTGTTGGTTTTACACAAGGTCGAATCTACATTCCCAAGTGGGGGAAGTTGCGAAGGGAGTTGTTGCAAGAGTGCCATGACTCCGTGTGGGCAGACACCCAGGGCAGAAGAGAACCCTAGCACTTATTGAAAGAGGTTTCTATTGGCCGAAAATGAGGGAGGACGCGAAAGTACGTCCGTTCTTGCCTTATCTGCCAGCAAGATAAACCAGTGTACAAAGCTCCAGCAGGGACATTGCAACCATTGCCTATTCCAATCAGACCGTGGGTAAGCGTGAGTTTGGATTTCATAACTCAGTTGCCAGAATCGGATGGAAAGACAAGTATAATGGTGGTTGTTGACAGGTTCTCGAAGTATGCCACATTCATAGCATGTGCAGCGCCGTGTAGGGCAGAGGATGCAGCTGAATATTTCTTTGGCCATGTTGTGAAATATTGGGGTGTTCCATTGAGCATCGTCTCTGACAGAGATGCTCGGTTCACAGGTAACTTCTGGAAAGAGTTGTTCAAATTGATGGGCACTAAATTGCTGATGAGCACAAGCCATCATCCCTAAACCGGTCGGCCGACAGAAAGGATAAATGTAATCTTGGAGGACTACTTGAGCCTTATGTGCGGCCGATCAGCGAATTTGCGAAGCTACTTGATGCAAAGTAGTTCGATTCTGACCTTCAGAAGACATCGACGAGTGGATACTCGCCGTTTCACGGTAGCGGCGGGCAACGGCCGTTGTCACCACGCATGATAATGAGTGGGTATCTTGGCGACTGCCCAATGCCGAGTACTTTGTGATGGCGAGCAGAGTGGACTTAGCCAGGCACAACTTAACAAAAGCAGCAGAGCGGATGAAGGCATATGCAGATCAAAGCCGCAGCGGTGGAATTCAACGTTGGCGACAAGGTGTTGTTGAGGATGAACCCGAACAGTTCAAGCCTCCGAAGGGTCTAAGCGTAGCCCTCTCACGTCGATGGGACGGACCGTTTGTGATTATCGGTCGCGTCGGCAAAGTCGCCTATCGGATCATTGCCCCGCCACATGCATGTGCATCCCGTCTTCCATGTGAGTCAGCTCCGCCCATACCTCGAGGATAAGTTGGACCCGTCCCGGAATCAGCCGACAAGAGCTCCTGCGAATGTCGTGGACAAGCCAGAGCAGGTGGTCGACAGGATTCTAGAGATGCGAAGAAGAGGAATTGGCAACCAGGTAAGAACAAATTTTTGGTACACTGGAAGGATCAGCCTTCTTATGCAGACACCTGGGAGCGTGGCGAATCACTATGGAACGTGGAAGACAAGATCGGGAGTTCTTAGGGAAGAACCCCCAGATAAAATTCTAACTCCAAAGTGGATAACGGAGTTACTCCCGTGTTAAGTCGAGGACTTGCACCGGCGCCGAGGGCGTCGCCGAAAACGGTGGGGGAGCGTATAGGGGGACGATTGAAGATATCTCCCCCGCCAAGTGATCTATGCAATTTGAGCCTTTTCCAACGCGCTGAGCTATTTGAAAACAAACGCATGTTAGTGAATGTGAGCAAATGACTGTGAGCAAGCAAATATGATGCAAAGCAGGTGAATTGCCAGTATGCCCGTGGAGGAGGCAATCTGGCAAATGCGAGAAAGCTCTGTGTGACTGCGTTGGGAAATGGGCTTTGGGTTGTGCTTGGTTTCGACTTCTATCAGCGTGTAAGAGTGCAGCAAGTAGTGGGTCATTAGATTTGGGGCTACAGTGGGCCTTGGGTCACAATATCAGTGGTGGCATTGAGATCCGCCACATTGTGGGAATCAGATACAGCACTAGAATCGAGGTAGTGAACCTAAGACGGTTAATTAAGCACGCTCGGTGAGAGCAGCCTTTGGGAAGGTGACCTCCCGGGAAGTCCCGGTATCGGTCTCTCAATGTTGCAGAGTAAGAGCAACGCAAGATTCTATGCAATCTGCAGACAATGGAAAGGTCCCTTTGTATATTGCTGAGCATTTTCGGCTCAGTCCGACCTATACCTTGTAAATACGTTGCTCGGCAGTCCGAGAGAAAGGTCGCTTTCCCAAGAAAGCATCCAACTTGTTATACCATTTCTCTTAACACCACCTGATTTTTCATTCTCAATAATGACAATGGTTCTAAATATTTGATAGCCAAATTTAATCATCATCTCACCGATGTCTCCATTTTACTAGTTGCTCACACTTGATATGAATTTGATGAAGATGCAACTCTAGGTCTTGCTCACACTAAGGAAGAATGCCAGCAACTACACAAACTCTGGACATCGGAATTTCTCCGAAAAAATTGCTTACTGGAATATATCAATATGTCTACTAAAAGAATGAACAAATAATAATATTTTGTGACCTTTGTGTTTCATACTTCACAGCTTTCTTTGCTTTCAAGTCAAATGGCAGCATTTACCTTACATCAATGCGGAGGCAACCCCGACGAAAGCCTTCTCGACTGATGAACAAAATGCTAGTGATTAACAGGTGAAATTGCACCGCATAAAGCTGCAAGATATATAACAATATTTAAGTTCAATATGTAACAATAGAAAACAAAATAATGAGAATAAGAACTGCATTTGACAAAGAAATGGGAAAAAAAAACTTGAATAAAAGTTCAAAATCAATCGTTGCAATATTATAAGTCAGAAAAGAAGTAAAAACACCCCCGATGAAATTTTTGGAGATAAAGAGAAATGTTTGTTGGCTGTATAGTTCTAATAAACATGAAGCCGTGAAAGGCACAGTTCAATATACCTCAAATTCAGTCAAACGGGGTGCAATTTTCCAGCAACTAAACAATAGGCTGCTGCAGTGCATTTTGAAGGTGAAATAAACATTCACACATTCATCACTTGCCTGGTAAAATTTTATTGGCTGGTTCCTTTCAGGGGCGGTAATACTTTTATTGAGCGAAGACAAGAACTTGTTGTATGTCACCACATATTATGATGGACTTCATGCAAAATCGCAAGAAAATAAATAACTAGTAGAAACAAGGAAACCTAAGAAGCACGAGATGTACCCAAAATGGCAATTGTTCTGTAGATTTTATGTAGCTTCATTTATTTTAAGATGATTTAGATAACAGATGTAATTTTCAACATTGTCTGGCACTATGCAAGATCTTATTGTGTGTCACCACATTATATGCTGGAGTCCATAAAAATTGCAAGAAAATAAATAAGCTAGTAGAAACAAGGAAACCTAAGAAACATAATATATGCCCTAGATGACAATTGTTCCAGTTTTAGACAATGTTTACAATTACATCTGTTACTTCTCTAAAACATCATAAAAGATGAAGCAACATAAAATCTACAGAACGGGTAGAATTGCCCAAAAGCACTTAACCAACAAAACTATACACATATGGCCTTCATGAAATATAAAAAGGCAAAGTTTTAAACTAGTAAAGATTCTGAAAGAGGATTGATAATCTAGGATTTGATTCCATGTGCCTCTACCATAGAGGTTGCATGACTCTCTAGATATTTGAAAAGGGTTAGTTTTCAATTAATTGGGTAAGGGGTTGGGGGAATTAGTATCATAGAGAATAAAATTCTTCTAGATTCATATACATAAAAAAAAATTCTCCAAAAGGGAGAATGGAAAACATGTCTTACTTTGAAGTTAAACCAAATCTAAGTCAAGGATGATAAGGATGATATTGTCCCTTTCCAAATTATAGCATGTTCCACATTTTCAACAACTTGTGGCCAACCCGAACTTCTTTCGTGTGAATTTCCAAAAAAATGTTTGTTAAAGTTGAAATGAGAACAAAATGCGGGCACTGACATCTCCTGACAAAGGCTTTTTGATGCAGCTACAACAAGGGGTCCTAATGAAAGGATGTATCTATTCAACAAGGTTACATTAACTAGAAACTAATCGCCAACAATTTAGTCTATCTTACAGATACATACACTTACAACACAATGCCCATAGGCTTACAATACTCAAACACTGCAGTGTGTCCACAATGACCCAATCCCTATAGTCTTCCCTCAGATTTGTGCACAGATCGCTAATGTAGTACTCCTTGCAATAACGTGCTCAAACTATATCACCTTCTATCTAGAATTGAATGCCTACTACAAATGTGGTGATGTGTTTATGTAGATACAATCAATTACTTACAAAGTATTACCCAAGACATCCTACGGCCATAACCAATTAAATGCATGGCAAAAATTAAATGGAAGATAAGGCCCAAAGGACCCATCTCAAAGTTGAACTTCATACAAACGTAAGTTGGCCCAACGAACACAATCTAAAAGTTGGTAAACCTTTCGACTTTGACTCGTGATCTTAATGAAGCTACCATTGATTTCACCCTTCACACCATCAAGGACCTTGCGCACTATAATGCAACGCATTATGAACACCGCCTCAAGAATCCCTCGTGCGGAAATCCATTGACTTTACACTTTCTCATATAAGTGTGTGGTACCAAGATAAGCTTTCCCTCATAATGTGAACTTCTCAAAATGCTTCTTGTAAGGCCACACACATTTAAATGTTTCTCACTCTATGTCGTAATTTCGTATGGTTGCACAATTGTTTTCGTTTTGTGCGAGGCTTACAAGTTTTGTGCCGCCCAGGCGTATGTATGCATAACGAGAGGTGCCATGATGCACCCTAAACATCCTTTTACCTATGCAAGACCCTTGACCATGAAGCCACCTTTTCTCGGTGTTAAGTGGGGACGACTTTGACCCCCATCTCCAAGTTGTCCAAGATGATTTGAGTGCTTGGGGAAGGGGATGAAACATCCCCCACGTTCACTGAAAAGGAAAAATGAGAAGCATCTCAAATATGTTCCCGAGTTTGGGAATGCACCCATGTCATTCGGGTGCTTCGTAGAGGGGATGTCACGTGACATTGTGATGCCCCGGGACGTTGAGACGTCCAAGCATCCCCTACCGCCTACACTTTTTAAGCATAAAAATACTTTAAAAATCTAAAATTATAACCTTACCTTATAGATAAAGTGTAACTCGACATCCCTAACCCTAAATCACACCAAAAATCTTATTAAAAGCACAACCCACACTTATTCTAATCACACTAAGTGAAGAGGAAGAAAAAGAGGAAGAAATGGCAAAACAAGTGGAAGAGGAAGAGCATTTTGGCTTATGTGATGAATAATTGGATTAATGGTTTCAGCCTTGGACTTTCAACTTTAAGTCTTAGTTTATTTATGTTATATTTGTAATATATATAAATTTTATATATTATTTTATTAGTCGTCCCCCCTCGCCATCCCCAAAATTTGGAAAAAAACACCACCTCGTGAACCCCATTCCTACATCTTGTCGCCCGAGAATCTTAGGTAACTATGTCTTTTCTACTTTGTGCCATAAGGCGTAGGCTTGTGCCAACTCTGAGGAATTATCTTTCTTAGCCAAACTAACAATGCCACACACAAATATGTAACACACAAAACATAACATACATGCACTCGCACTCCACACAAAAGCAATAAAAAACAATAGATGCAAAAAAGACTTGCACAAAATAGAGAAAGCAGATTTTACATGCTGATGGCATGTTCTTGCCTTAAGCTTATTTCCTATTCTATCATTATTTTTGTCGATGCAAAATGGCAAGTGAGCTCGGATGCTCTGCAACATACACTCCAAGTAAGAAATGTCGACCATGGTGCTCACACACGGAGGCTAAGTGGTAAAACCACCCTTTCGACCTTGTAATAGGATCTTGGCATGCCTACACGCCAATGGGTATAACCCTGTATTCTAATTGTGGGTAGTAGTTGGGTAAGAAACCAATCTCCTCATCCAAAAGTGTCTCTAATCTTCTACACCTTTGTCCCTGTTCTCTTGACCTAACTTCTCTTTGCGTAGAGTGTTTCTTTCCTTCTCCACTTCTCTTTCCACTGTATGATGCTTTTGTGTATCACTTGTAGACGAAATGTTCACTACTCACCTCTGTGCACACTTACGTCGGCACAACGTCCTCACATACTAACAAGTATATTTCCTTTGCTATTCCATGCTCTCCTTTCTCTCAATTTCTTTGTATCCTTGCGCATGCTCCATCTCCTCTTCATTGTGTAACATTTTGTTGTGCCACTACGCATCCATCCCATAGGATTTGCTCTTCCACATGGCTACCATATGACACTTTGGTACAATCCTTTGTCTTCACTCAATGGTTTCGGGATATAAATTTGTCCATCCTTCGCACCCTACTGTTTTTTCTCTCCCATCATAAATCTCCTAGTCAAATCACTAAGGCCTTGCCAACAATACTCGACATGCATCCATCAGTAGAAAATCGTACAAAACCTTATACGGGAAATTACCAATTTTCATCTCCAATTCACATTGTTCTTGCACGGCACCTCCTTGTCCTTGATCAACCACATCACCTTGTAAGGATGTGGATGTGACTTACACTCAATCCCAACTTTTGCACCATCTTCGCAAACAAAAAAATTTTGTGCCTCCACTATCAACTACCATTATGCAACATCTACCCTAGGTTTTGCATCTTGTGCAAAAATTATGTTGCCTCTCTTGCCGCATGACTTTTTCCTTTCTTCAACAACCTTGATATTGTCATCATCACAAGTAATGCTTCATTCTACTCAAGTTCATCTATGTGATGTAGTGATGTCAAACTCTCTTTAAACTGCGTGATGTGCACATTCGCATCCTTCCTATTCCCATCATCTTTGTGCACATGTGGACACTTGAAAGCACAATGTCCTACTTCATCGCATCAAAAACATGTACCGTTGAATCTTGTGCCATGACATCTACTAATCCAGGAGGATCCCCACACTGAATCGATTAAGGTCTGCACATGTTAGGAAAATGCCTGCACACGAGAAGAGCTTATCGAGAGCTTTCTAACGCCCTTTGAGCGGGACAAAAGCGAGCGTTGTATGAGGAAGATATGGCCCGCTGAAATCTTTCTCCGACTAGCAAAATAAAAGAGCAAAATGCACAGAGATTAGGTGGCATGATCTGAGTTTGACAAGTGGACGAATACAGTGTCGAAAAGTGGCAAAGTATGTTCATGCAAAACTATGGGTTTGGTTTCAGCCTCTAATCTTCAATGGTCGATGTGGGGCCCACATTATGTGTTGGTTCGTGGCCCAACAGCCAATGGGGTCCAATCTTTTTTAGGAGGGGACCCTACCGCCTATCTTCACATTGCATAGTAAGCATTATTGCTTATTAAGCTCATGGAGGTCCAACTTCTATTGCATGTGGGAGTAATCCACATAGTGTTGTTAAAGCTCATCTCTGTCACCACCGAGTTACATAGCCAGCTCAAGCGAGTTACACTACCACAGGCCTAGTTACAGTCAGCTTGGCGAGTCACCGAGTTCATACCAGCCAAGTCACCAAGTCAGCTCCACGTAGCGGTCGAGCCAACTCACCTACCAACCAACAAAGAGTCCAAGGCGGATCGAATAACAAGCTCAACGTGCCAACATATTAACCAAAGCTGCAACGAACTCCATAGCCACCAAGTCACATTGCCACATGGGCGAGTTGATAGGTGAGCCGGAGGCAAGTTATTAGAACTCGAAAATAAACATTGTAAATGTGGCGAAGCCACAACCTCTTTTCAACAGCCGAGGTTTATTAAAGCCTATGATCATGCTAGACACAGCCAATGTGGAATTATTATCCCAAACGTGGCAAAGAAAAATGCGTAAGGGATAAAGCCTATCCTATGAGGATTCGAACCATGGTGGTTTTTGGCAAAAGGACAAGCCCCCACCACTAGACCGTGGGGCTTAGAAACACTATAAAAGGTGATATATTGTAATTGGAGGCTAACTTTTTAATGTCCAGCCCCTATTGGGAGAGCCTTAGAGCAAGTTTGGAGTATATTTTTGAAGGGAACTTTTGGAGACGGAATTAGACGTTGGCCTAGAGAATTTGCAAAGATTTGTAGCAGACCAAAGAGTTATTGTGATGTAATTGGTTGTTGTACAAGTGATTTTACATCATAAATCGATCAGTTCAGAGCTTTTCCGAACCCAAAGAGCGTAGCCCACATTGGGTGAACTCCGTTAACAATTTGGCTTGTGTTTGTCATCTGTATTTCCCTTATTTGCTCGCTGTTATCAGTTTTTAATACTGTTTTTTAAGGTTTAATGCCAATTTTAATCGTGTACGGGAAATTGAGAACTTATTTTTAACTATCCAAAAACAGTATTTTGGTTAAGTGAGTCACTTAATATGATTTTCTGATCATCTAACTCTCGTGGAAGTGGTCCCTCCTCTATTCTATTGTTCTTGTGCACCACCGGTGCTTGCTTCCCCTTGTTGCTCTTGCACAACTAGTTCTCTAACACTACCGAGCTTTCCTTTGCTCCTTTGTGCGTTTTTTTGTGCACCGACTTTTCTTCACCCGTAAGGCATATATATCGGTATGCTTCTTCTATTGTCTACACCATCACTATATTGATCTCATCATATATTGCCCATCACAGTCCATTGACGTATCGCACCACTTTCTCCTGATCCGTCTCACTATGACTGTTGGGTATTTCATATTAGTGCATCATATTATTTGTTTGTAATTTGTGAGTGAGTTGTATAACTCGCATAGATAGACTTGTGAGGAGATATTATAGGGATTATAAGATTTTAATAGATAAGATATTATACCAAATCTCATATTTGGCAAAACAGTGGGTCATTTCTCTTACAGACAAATAGGGCCAAACCATGGAACATGAATTCTAATGATTACTCAAGGGGCAGCCTTGCCATTGTTTATTGCCCTGTTTGATGACCATCGGCCGTTAATCTATCCTTTGTCAAATTTAGAATTTTGAGAGTTTGATTGAGTCAGTTTGCTTTGTAAATATTAAGTTTATTTTATTTTTAAATTTCAAAGTCAGATTGTGTTTATCAAGGTAATCCTTTCATGCACTGCAATGTATCCTCTTTACTTACTGTCACTATCGCCATTGATTTACCGTATTGCAGTCTTCTGTGCATTGTACTCTATATAGTCAACCTCGTGTACAGTCCTGTTTCCTTTAGCCAAAGCTTCCTCATTTACTGTATTCTGCAACAACATACCTCCAGGCTTTAAGCTCTAGGCTCCAGGTGTTCGTAACTGCACCAACAATTCATTGCCCTTTGTCACTCATGCATTGACAATCCTGCTACCTATCTATGCACATTGCGGTCCAAAGTGCGGATCTACTTCAATTTGCCAATACCATAAACTCTGTCATCCTGCAGATGTGGGATTGTTCTGCCATCATCCTCCATAGCTCAATGGAGATGTCTCGATAGAACATTAGTCTTTACATTTTGATTGATTTGCTTTAATTGCGAATTATTGTTTATATGTTGCATTTTTATTTTGCATTGCGTTAGAGTTGTGTGTTCACATTAGGCTTAGATTAACTAGTTTTTTATCTAGCCTAGTTTGTGGGTATTCACACTTGTCTAGTCTACTTCATTTAGGGAGTTTCAAGAATAGAGTAAATTACTCAAGTTGTTCGACAACTTGAGTGCACAGAGATATTATATTATGTGCACAGTTTTAGGAATATTAGCTTATTCCGTAATATTAGTCTACTCTCTAATGTTAGTTGTTTTGACAACTATGAGTTTTGTTAGGAATAAACTCTCATATCTATATATCTGAGACTCTCGTGTATGAGAGAAGTGGAAAAATATTTTGAACTTATAATAGTTTAGAAGAGAAATAATAATCAGAGTTTCATGGTGTGTGTTGACTAATGGCAGAGCTTGTATTTGTGGTTTTTTGCTACAGATTAGATCCTCCTGGCTGCTCCTATATGGTATCAGAGCCAGCCATTCTGGAATGTACTCAACCCAGCTCGCCCGCCTTAGCTAAGTCTCTCCGAATATTTTTAATTTTTCTCCATTTTTCCGGCTTCAAATTGGCCAAAGCAAGTTCATATTTTTTCCGGCTACAATTTTTTTGAAGTCCATTAGACTGGGCGCTGCATATATATGTGGTCAAATGAAATTAAAAATTCTCACTACTGCCTTAACATGGGCACTGGAATCGCTGGACTCTGACTAGTCTTGTATCCAGTACTGGTTTTTGGTACTGGAGAGTAATTTTTCCACCTTGGCGCTGTTCAGCCAGTGAAAAACAATAGTTATTCCTGCTTCTCCTGACATGTGAGTATTTTTTTGGAGCTTAAACAATTTACAAAGAAATTTGCTCAAAGGCATTGGTTTTCTATTTACAGACAACAGTTAAATATTTCAAGAGGCCACTGTTCAAGATTGATATTGCAGACAATCGCTGACAAGCCGGGCGCTAGTTTTTGCTGCCAGAAGAAAGATTGAAAAAAATTAACTGCCCCTCGAACCTGGGTGCCAGCTGGGATGCTGAAGAAGAAAGTAAATAAATTATAAATTAAAAACACTGCCCCTGCTGAGCGTTGGAAGCTTTTGACTACCCCTGCATATGCTGCCCCCTCAAAAATAGCGCTCCACTCCTGCATGGCGCCTGAGGTTTGCATGTAAGTGAATTTCTCTAAAAAGGTGAAATTCGTGTTTTTAATCCAAAATTGTTTTCAAAAATATTCAAATAGAATATTTGTTAATTATATTCTCAAACACTTGAATGACAAGTTGACTATTCTATTTTTGATAAGACTCTCCCATCAAGGAGGTCGAGAGTTCAAGTCTTGGGGAGGATTTCCTTTATAAAAGGGAAAAAGTAAAATTGTAAAAATTATTTTTCAAGGTGAGCAGTATTATCCTAAAAGGGGTGGATAAAATTTTACAAAAGCATTTTTGGAGGTAATATAGATTTTAAAAAGGTGTGGTGGGGTAGGGGAGGGGGACAAAAATATGTAGTAAGTTTTTAAATAAGGAAATAGTTGTTTCTGGCGGGTTATTTTTGCCTACATCTAGGTTTTTCTCTCATCGCCGTCTTCTTCTTCTTCTTCTGTAATGGATACCCAACTTTTTGAACCTCTAACCATGTCTAACTACCATATGTGGAAGCCGAAAATGCAGTAACTACTTCAGTCTAGAGGTCTCTAGAAGGTGTTCCAGGACTCGATACTAGCATTTATGTCGGAAAAGACAAGTACACCTATGCATGCAAGCAGCTTGAGGCCCTCGGAATGATCAGCCTCAATGTGTCAGATAATTTATTGTTTCATATCACAGATACCAAGTCCTTGAAAGAAGTCTAGGATACCTTTGAAAAATTAGTGAATTTAAAATGTTGCTACTTGAAGCAGATTTATCTACAATGTCGCCCTCAAATTTTCCTACAATTGAGAAGTTCCTAGCCGAGTTCAAGTTTTTCAGTCACAGTTGAAAGCTAGCGGAATAGACACACAGGACAAAGAGGTAATCTTCTTGATTCTGTCAAATTTGAAAGGTCCATTCAGTATTTTTGCATCTACTTTTTGCTCTACAATGGATGTTTTAGGAGATCAGTTTCGGATACGCAGTTTTGAGCTATTTTGTGAAAGACTAACTTGAGAGCACACTAAGTTAGTGGCACTTGATGCTCTCACCAGTTCTTCTCATGCACTTGTTGCGAGCTCTCCTAAGGGAAAATGGAAACATAAACCAAATACAGGGCCCCCAGACAAACCTGCAGAATCCACCCTCGAGTCCTCTAAACCCTCTAATTTTGGTAAGCCTAAAAGGCCATTCAAAAATAAGGTATTTGATCCTTGTGGTTTTTGTAAAGGAAAAAAATCACCCTGAATATAGATGTTATAAGAAGATGGACGCACTAGAAGCAGCATTAAAACAACACAAAATCACTGTTCCTACTGCTTTAGCTCCATCTCCTTCAAGGAAAGGAAACCACATTTTGCTAGGGCTAAGGCAATTTCTCCTACATGTGATAAATGGATATTTGAATCTGGTGCTTCGCATCATATAATTCATTCTGTGATCTATTAACATCTCTATGAATGTGCCACTTCTCAGATTGTCATGGTCAACTCCTCAAGAGTTGAATTTTTGGGCTCCAGCATAGTTGAAATGCTAGCGGGTGCATCAATAATGTACATTTAGTCCCCAAAATTTAATCCAGTTTGTTGTCTATTTATCAAAATTATAATTCTGACACTAAGAACACTGGAATTTTCTCACATAATGTTGTAATAACAGAATTGCAGGATCCGCGGGATGTAGTTGACACAAGTGTCTGTGTGGTGGACCATAGTTCATGCCTTTATAGCTTTGATAAATTTGAAACCTCTTTAGGTTCGTCTCTTGTTGCTCATGTTGATACAGTGAGCAAATTGCGGCATGAACGCTTCAGTCATCTCAATTACAAGTATCTCCAGCATATGAGTACTCAAAACATGGTGATTGGCCTTCGTAAGGTAACCTGTATAGATGGTGTTTGTAAAGAATGCATGCTTAGAAAACAACACTAGGACCCCTTCCCACATGCCCCTATATCTAAAACCGCAATCTCCACAAGGCATGTTAGTAACGGAGTTAGCCCCTCAGTATTGGATTGATGTAGTGAATTGTGCAAACTATATCTAGTACCACAATCTCCACAAGGCAGTGTGGAACAAGACCCTAAGGAAGCTTGGTCAGGTGAAAAACCTATTGTTTCTAGATTTCGTGCGTTCGGAAGTAAGGCATGGGTATCTGTTCCTGATGAAAAACACAAAAATATGGAGAAGAAGAACCAAGAGCTCATCTTCGTTGGTCACTGTGAGGATGTAAAGGCTATTTTTTTATCCTTTCACTCGTGATGTCTCAATCCGACCAAATGTCAAAGTTGATGAGAATTTTATTTCACTGGTGCCAGTTTCTAGGTCTTCTCCATCTATGAATTGTTCGCCTGCACCTGATAGGGAGCGCCTACTTCCTAATGTTCATGATGACACTATAGATGCTCTTGCTCAGCCACCTCCACCTACTCCTCATTCCATCCCCAAGTGGGCACAATCTTCTCTACAAACAGTTTTTATTTAGCCTATAATACTTCAGATCCACACAGCACTCGAGCTCAAACATCTGGTATTGCTCTTATGATTCATTCAATTTCTAATGATCCAATGTTGCTTTTTGAGGTGATCAGTTTGGAGGCTGCTATGCAAGAAAAATATTCTTCACTGATGAAGAATAATATGTGGGATTTGGTGCATCTTCGAAAAGAAAGAAAACTTGTACGATGTAAATGGGTCAACAAGACAAAGTATGCAACTGAGGGTTTAGTCGATAAGTACAAGGTGTGATTGGTAGCAAAGGATTTCTCACAAATTGAAGGAGTTGACTACTCTGAGATCTTTGCCCCGTTTGCCAAGATGGATTTTGTGTGCCTTGTTCTCTCCCTCACTGCAAGACATTGTTGGCTAGTCTACCAAATGGACATGAAGAGTGCATTCCTGCATGGTAATCTTCAAGAGAAGATCTATATGGAGCATCCACATGGCTTTGTGCACCAGGACCCTTCACTTGCTTGCAAACTTTGTCGTTCTCTGTGGTCTCAAACAAGCTGAGAAAATCGACAATTTTTACTATGTTTTGGTTTCTCCTGTATTGTGAATCTGACCATAATGTCCACATCCAGAAGCAAGGACATGATCTTCTAAAATTGGTATTGTATTGTATGTAGATTTGGGACTTCAACACTACTTTCTTGGCCTACAAATTCATCAGTCTTCTGAGGGGATCTCTATCAAGCAGCAGAAGTATGTTGTTGATTTGCTTTGTCGGTTCGGCATCGCTGATTATAAGCCTACTCCCAGACAATTCCAGTCAAGAGTTGAGTTGACTGTCATTTGCAAAACTAGGTTGGTTGATCCGATTTTGTATAGAAAACTAATAGGCAATCTTTTGTACCTAACTCACACTCGTCCCAACAAAACTTTTGCTAATAACCGTGTCTCTTGGTTCCCCATGAGACTCATGAGAGCCATTGGCAAGCAATTAAGCATATTCCATGTTATATTTGGAGCACCACCAACTTTGGGATTTAGTACACACCAAAGGGATCTTCAGAAATCAAGGGATACAAAATCTCAGATTGGGGAGATTGTGTTGATAGTGTTACCCATAGATCCACTTGTGGATTTGGTTTTAACTTTTAACCTTGGTTCAGGTCCAGTTGCATAGGCGTGCAAGAAGCAGACCGTTGTTACATTGTCATCCACAAAGGCTGAGTATCGAGGCATCGTTAAGGTCGGACGGGAGGCACTCTAGCTTGAAAGTTACTAGGTGATTTTGGTTTCCCACAGCATAATCCCACTATTATTTCCTATGAGAACCAAAGTTTGTTGAGATTGCACACAACCCTATTGAGCTCAACGAACCGCACATTGAGATCCATATACACTTCATTCGAAGCTTATTCGGGATGGAGTTGTCAAGTTGGAGCTCATGCTTACAGCCAAACAGTTGCGAGACATTTTTAGTAAGCCCTTGGCATCACCTCATTACCTCCATTTGCAAGCATTGCTTGGGGTGAACGAAGTTGTCCTTGAAGGGGGGAGATTGACTTGAAATCCTTCCTTCTTGTCCTTGATTGTATCGGGCATAGTAGCCAAGATCCATAATTGGAATGTTTTCACTCCCTAACTATCATTTTAGGGCGGATTTGTAATGTCCCCTTCTCAGACTTGATCTTTCCAGTGACCGTTGGCCTTTTTTCTGGAAACCCGAAGGCTAGTCGGAAGGTAAATTAGGGTTTCCTATTTTTGAGGATGTCTTTGCTCGGAGTTGGTGGATTCAAAGGCAGATTCTTTCTGGGTTTTCCGAAAGCTTCGCAGTGGTATGTTCATTTCGGCATTCTGAGTATTTTTTGGAATTTACTATTTTTAGTAAATTCTATTTTTGGCAGTTTCCAGTTGGGTTCAACTTGGTTGACTTCCTACTTCAGTTTGGTCTGTTGACTGGTCATTATTGGCTTCAGAGCATGATTGAAGAGTTAAGTTGATATATTTAATTAAAGGTCACGTTTTAATATTATATTCGAACGTTGACCCCTTGGCCTAGTCTATTGACTTTAAGTTGTTTTGAAAAGTGGGTTTCTTGAGGGAGGCGCCTTCATTAAGATTATTTTATTAATTTCCAAAGTCAAAGCAAGCTTAAGGTGGGCGCATTTATCAAGGTATTGAGTTTAATTAAAATATCAATATTAAGCTTGAAAGGAAAAGGGCGCCATCTTGGAGAAAGGATTAGGGTTTGGATGTTGAAGTGTTTTTTAGGGTTTGGTGAAGTCAACAGGAAGTTATAAAAGGAAGACTTTGAGCATCATTCATCATCTTTGGACTGCCATATTGTTATGCTGCCGGTTTGGCTCTAGGTTTGCTTCGAGGAATGAAGGCCTCCTAGCTCGGGCATCGCTTCTTGTTTGTAAGACAACAACTAGTGGTGATTTTATTTTAGATTGTGAGTTCAGTGGATTTAGTGCTGTGTAATCTGCATTTGTCTAATTAGGTTCAGATTTTACATATTAGAGTTTCCTGGTTTCTGTATTTTTGCTGCAGCAGATTCGAAGTTTTATTCATAAATCCAAAAAGACAAAAAAATTCTTAGTGGGTATTGTTTCATTCTGTCCTTCTTGGCTAGGCGCCCATGTATGCAAGGCTGTAGAATCTTTGAAAGACAATCTGATTTTTAAAAGCAAAATCGCCCCTGTGCTGGGCCGTACCATTCATGGTGTCTTGAAATTCGTGCATTTAATATAGCCTGCATTTTGAGTCTGTTTTTGGGGGTTAGTCTGAGCGCCCTCTTGCTAATAGTGCTTTGTAATCAGTATCAGGTTATTTGAATAAGTTTTACGGAATTTCTGAGCTATTCCAGAAAACTGTGTGCTGCTGGTTATATTCTGAGCCATTCCAGAAAATCTGTGTGCTGCTGGTTATATAAAAAATACAGAACTGTCATAACAGCTCGGAGAAATCTGCATCTTTAATCTGATCCGTATTGTTAGCAAGATCTCACCATTTTTATTGTAAGCTGGCAGTAGTACTGGCAGCAACTTAGATCTCTTGCTTATCATACTGTAATGCACTTCTTACTTTCAGCAGTTAATATTGTTCTAATTTGACCTCCGCCCTATGGTAGCTACTATCCCATTCTGGGTTAGCAAGCACATTCTGGGTGTTGAGTATTTCCAGCTTTCCGCATTTCTTTTCAAGCATAGTTTTCTGTAACACTCCGTCATATGGTCGCCCCTCACTCCATACTGGATTGGGTAGCACATACTTGGCGTTGAGTTCCCATTCAGCATTTAGGTAGAAGATTAGTATTCTGTAACACTCCGTCAGATGGTCGCCCCTCACTCCATATTGGATTGGGTAGCACATACTTGGCGTTGAGTTCCCATTCAGCATCTAGCGTAGAAGATCCTCTGACCATATGCTCGCCATCATCGGCGCCATTCTTGGTTAGAGTTGCTTTCGTACGTTTTGGTTTACCTTCTAACCTTAACGGGTACTTTGATTGTAATGTTGTAATCTGTTTTAAAAAAAAATTGGCCCGGAATATTTCAGAGGGTGTTGGAGTTGTGTGTTTACACTAGGCGTAGATTATAAGATTTTATTTATCTAGACTAGTTTTGTCTGAGTTCACACTTAGTAAGCTTCAAATTAGGGAGTTTTATTATTCCCTAAATTGTTTTATTTAACAACTTAGGTGACGTACAATTTTAGGTTGCTTTTTTACCTAATTAATTTTATTCACAATAATTATTTGTTGTGAATAACCATAGATCAAGGGATACAAAAAAACTTCGAGTTGGGGAGATTGTGTTGATACCCACATATCCACTTCATGGGATTTGCTGTTAACCTTGGTTCAAGTCGAGTTGCATGGGGGCATGCAAGAAGCAAACCGTTGTTGCATTGTCATCCACTAAGGCCAAGTATCAATGCATTGTTAAGGTCGGACATGAGGCACTCTAGCTTCGAAAGTTACTTGGTGAGTTTGGTTTCTCACAACATAATCCCACTATCATTTCCTATGACAGCCAAAGTTTGATTGAGATTGCATGCAACCTTGTTGAGCTCGACAAACAAAGCACATTGAGCTCCATATACACTTCATTTGGAAGCTTATTTGGGATGGAGTTGTCAAGTTGGATTTCGTGCTTACCGTCAAAGCACGTTGTTGGACATCTTTATTAAGCCCTTGGCATCACCTCATTACCTTTAGTTGCAAGCATTGCTTGGAGTGAAGGAAGTTGTCCTTAAAAGGGTGGGAGATTTAGAGATTATATCGGTTACCGTCGAGCGGGTTGCAGACATCTTTATTAAGCCCTTGGCATCACCTCGTTACCTTGATTGCAAGCATTGCTTGGAGTGAAGGAAGTTGTCCCCTAAAGGAGTGGGAGATTTAGTTTGAAGTCCTTCCTTCTTCTCCCTAATTATATCAAGCATAGTAACTTTCGCTTCAGGAGGGTGTTGGAGTTGTGTGTTCACACTAGGCTTAGATAATTAGATTTTATTTATCTAGAAGCTTCAAATTAGAGAGTTTTACTATCAGCTAAATTGTTTTATTTAACAACTTAGGTACACATACAATTTTAGGTTGTTTTGTTCTACCTAATTATTGTTATTCACAATAATTATTTGTCGTGAATAACCAATTTGTACTCCTATATATTTAGCAGTCTCGTAGCTTGCTAGTGAGAGATAAGTGAGAAAACATTGAGTTTGTAATAAACTTGTTTAGAGCAATAATTTCAAAGTGTTTTCTTGTTGTGTTTGACCTTTAGCTTGAGCTCCTTTTTATGCTTTTGGCTCCGGATTCGATCCAGAGACTACTCCCATACAAAAGTAACAATATGATCTTTATCTACACAACAAAAAGCCACGAGATGAGGCAAATGTGGCAGAAGTTGTAGATGAATGAGATTCTGAAGAATATGCTCCCACAACATCATGCTCAACTCGATAATGCTAGCAGTTGTTGGTTCTTTGATTATTGTGCATCTAAACATTTTACATGTCGTAAATGCGTATTGGTATGTCACATTTATAACAATTTATGATTCATTTTTATTAGCAAATGAAGAGTCGCTTTCAGCAAAGGGGATAGGGGATATTCATATAGTGATAATTAATGTTAACTTCATTGTAAGGAATGTTAAGTGTGCTCCTAGCATGCATAAGAATTTCTTGTCTATCGGTCAGATTAACAAAAAAATCCCAACATTGTTGTAAACTTCTTTGGGAAGCGGTGTATTGTGTTTGATTGCAATGAAATAGGATTAGGTAGTTGCCCTAGGCATTGGGCAAGGTGGCAGATAGACTTGTTGATATTGTTACATTATACTTAAATGCAAATGTGGAGGGAGACTCCACCATACAAGATCACCCGAATGAAATTCCCCATAGGCTTGTTGACCCTACTCCACTCGAGATTAAATGCACTAATTGTGGAGGAAATATCCACTATAATGAATGTGTGGGCGGCTGAAATGCTTAATGTGCAAGCAGATGACATGCCCCGCTTACTCGATGCGTAGGAGACGCATGGTGAGATGGCAGGAAAAGCCACTCATGGTGAGACAACAAGAATAATCACTCAATCAAAGGCATTGGCTCCAAGATCAATAAAGCATGGTCATTTTGATCATCTTATTGCAAAAGGTTTTTCACAACAGGAGGAAATATATAAAGGCGGAGATGGTTGTTTCTCTTGCTACGGAGATAGTTGTTTCTCCTACTATTGCACAAATTGTTATTTTTCTTCCTACTACAGAGTTCGTTTTAACTCCTATGAATACTGCAAAAATGGTCACATTTCAGTTGCTTCTCTCCATAGGAGCTTAGTTTGTTTTCCTAAACAGAGATTTGGACGAGCTCTACATGGTACTACTCGAAGGTTTTCCGATACCCGAACATGCTCATCCGAGGTTCTGAGAATGATTGAGTTTTTGTACCGACTCAAGGAAGCTCCATAGGCCTGGTATATTACATTTAATCAGCATCTCCAAAATTTTAATTTCAGAAGTATAGAGGTTGGGCTGAAAATATCAGCGAATGATGATTTATCACCGATCAATGAATCACTCTACAAACAATTGGTGAACAACCTGTTATATCTTATGTCCCATAATCGGATCATCATTTTGTTGTTAGCTATATTTTTCAGTTTCTATCCTTTCTCCTCTATTTTCTCTACCTCCTCTGTCAAGAGAGCTATTTTGAAATTACGCACTAACAAAGCAACTGGTTGTGAAGGTCTCAAAGCTGAATTCATCAAATAAGGTGTTGAATAGCTTGCCTTTCCCCTTGCCACGCTTTTTAATCAGGTGGTGTCTTCAGGCTTCCCTAAGTCTTGGTCCCAACACATCATCCACCCTATTCATAAGTCAGGAGATCCCTCTATCCCGACAACTATAGGACCATTATGATTGGGCATACATTTGCCAAACTTTATGCTACAATGTTAGACATGCAACTATCAGAATACTAGGAAAGGAATGATATCATAGCTTAGGGCAAAGGCGGACTTGAAGGGAACTATCAAACCATTAACCACATCTTTACACTCTGGCTATCATCAAGAAGCTCGTCACGGAGTTTTCCAAAAAAAAAATATTCTTTTGTTGACTTCATGAAAGCCTTTGACTTGGCACCGAGACACCTTTTCATGAAGTTAAGCGATTTCAACATCCCATATTTTTTATTATGGCAGCTTTGAGGCTTTATGGGACAGTCATCAGCAGTTTCGTACTCCTCACGGTTCTCTCGGCTTTGTGAAGAGTACAATTAGGGTCAAACAAGGATGTCCTCACTCACCACCCCTTTTCAGCATATACATTGATGAGTTAGAGGAGTTTCTTCAACAACATACCCATATGGATGATGGTTGTCTTCTACATGAGGTGCTTATAGCCATCCTCCTTTTTGCCGATGATGTTGTCCTCCTCTCACACTCTGCAGAGGGCTTTTAGAGACAACTTGATGCCCTTTCTTGCTTCTGCGAACTCCAAGAGCTCTTTGGTCAACCTTAGTAAAACTAAGGTCATGATCTTCAATATCTCCAAGCATTCTCTCTCTCTGGATTCCAATGTTTCTACAAAGGGAAACTTTTTGATATTACATCAGCCTACACTTACTTGGGGGTCCAATTTTTGGTCCATGTTATAACATGAAGTTTTTCGCTCAACCACATCTTTGCAAGGAGCATGTCGCTCTTTCTATTTTGGAACGTCAATGTTTCCAAATCCACTTTCAAGACATCCCCTCCAAATTACGCATGTTTGATACTATCATCAAACCTACAAATTTTAATGGTTTAGTGGTTTGGGGGCCTAGCCAAGGGGACATTGACTGGGCCCGTATTGAGAGGGTTCAGACTCTCATGTTGCAGTGCATGATTTGTTTCAAAAGGACAGTTCTTTGGTGCATCATCCAAGCTGAATTTGCCGCCCACCCACTACGCCTTGAGACTATCTTCAAGCTCACTTTTTGCATCCACGGACTCAGATCCATGGGGTACTTAGATTTTGGTCATGAGAGGTATCCTTACTTAGCACTTTGCTCTTCAGAGAGGATTGCTTCACTAGTCCCCACCAGATGTCGGCATTGTTGGTACTTTGAGACTCGGTTGCACCTTCTTTCTATGGCATCCCCTTTTAGAATTAATTAATTCTAGATACCCAAAGCCTATTCTTATTATTTTTCATAGGCTAAGAGGAAATTAAAGAGGGAAACAAATTAATTTAAGTGGTCAACGGGTACTTTTATATTTTGATTGGAAAAAGAACGCTTAAATTATATTAATCCAAAAAATCAAAAATAGAATGATGAACTTCTATTATGGGGCGCTAAAGATAGAATAATAATTAAATAAAGCATTCTATTATGGGGCACCAAAGATAGAATGGGTTGCATGAGCATCAAGATCCTATTTTTAGGATGGAGAGAGGATAAAGCAATTTTATATTGTTTATTCCTATTTTTGGCTATTTTTAGGAGTGGGCGCCAACTTTGGAAAAGGCTTTCCAAGTTACAAAGACAGATTTGGGGTTTATTATTACATTCATCTAGGAAATTTATCAACTACTTCATTGTCTACAAGTAGCTTCTACTTCTACATCGTAATAGAGGACAAAAACTTTTATTTACACACAGTTCGAAGACGGAAACCCTCGTATCTAAGCTTGGCAATTCCATCCAGGGGTTGTAGTGATCATTAGAATACAAATTTTCATCCAATTAGAGATAATGCATCATATTTAGGGTTGTTTTAGCATCCGAATAGCAAGTACATATAGGATGTCCCCCTTTGGGAAAAAAACACAGCATTGGCGCCATGTCCAAGGGGCGATTTCATCAAATCAGTTTGCATGCTTTTATCTTATGTTCATCTTTCCATTTGGTTCAACAATTGTGAAACAATAGTGGTATTCAGACATTTTGGTATTTTATTTGAAGTTGATTTGAAATAAATAAATAAAAGTTTGTTTTCTACATATTGGGATTTTTGTTTTTTTTTAAATCATATTATTGTTTTCATTAAACATACAAATTTCATACTACATCGCCCTCGTGTTTTTGCAAATATCCAGATTTGTTAGACATTATTTATCAGGGATATAGCCGGGGCCAAGGTTAGAGAGGGTCAGCATTAGTACCAAGGTCCTATTTTTAGGATGGAGGGAGGATAAAGCCTTTTAATAATGTTTATTCCTATTCTTAGGATGGGGCGCCAACATGGGAAAGGAATAAAGTTATTTTTTTAATTGTTTGTGGAGCATGCATGTATTTCCAAAAGGGGGCGCCCACTTTGGAGAGGGATGGAAGTTATAAAAGCAGATTTGGGGTTTATTATTGATTCATCTTGGAAATTTATCAACTACTTCTTTCATTTGCAAGTAGCTTCTACTTCGCAACAACAATAGAAGATGAAATCCTCATTGGCATAGTGGATCGAGGACAAAATCCCTCACATCCAAACTTGGCAATTCCATTTCATGGGGTTGTAATGATCATTCAGTGGTACATGTGTTCATCCAGTTCAACTAGGGCACACTTTTCACGCATGATTCTACATCCGAAACAATGTAAATGCTTATGCCTAGGGCTTCAATATCCGGCAAGCAGATTTCAATCAAATCGGCTCAGCATGCTCTTATCTTTCATCTATCTTTCCACTTTTTTCAATCATCAATTGTGAGAAAATAATTGTGTTCGAGACACTGATATTCTTTATCAGTAGTTGATTTGAAATCAATAAATAAAAAGTCTATTTTTAGCATATTGGGAGTTGTTGTTTTTATTAAAAATCATATTTTCACTTGTTGTAATAAAAATCAATTTGTTATAATGTTGCCCTAGGGTTTTAACAAAAATATTCAAATTTATCTAAAGTATTTTTTAGGGATATTGCAGTGGTATCGAACCAATTTCCTTCTAGCGTGTGGAAGGAATTCAAAAAAGGGGGTGGTAAACAAAAAAATTGCAGCTTTGACCTTCATGCAGGTAATGACAGAGAAATCAACTACTAGCCAAGGAGAAAAGAAAGCTTTAGAACAGCCAGAGGAAGGATTAAGGCAGCAAGATCCAGAGGTTGTTTTTGAGGAAAATACGGAAGCTATGCCCATATTGACATGCTTGTGCAAGGCTTGGAATGGTTAGTTAGCATGATGGCTCAGTTAGTCCACACCATGCAAAACACGAATGTGCAAAGAGTTCTAAATGGTGAAGGGAGTTCTTGACGAGTGAACAATAACTAGCACACTCATAGGACAAGTCACCAGTTCTATTGTCAGGCCCTTCCAACCTAATTTCATTCATAGAAAGGAAACAGTTTCAAAGGTGGAAATTCAGCCATCTATAGTGGATGATATTGTTGCCAGCTATGAGGAGTACAGGTACTTCCAGGTGAGATTAGAGAGGCCATATCACTCACCAATTTTATAAATCAAGAAAAGCAGGGGTGGACCAAGAGCTGATCCTAGGCCACAAACTAATTAGAGAGACCTACAGCAGGCATTAGGAAGTTGTCACTCCCTACTTTTGATGGCTCTGGTAAGAGTACAACTCGTGCATGGATACAAAAGTTGGATACCTTCTTATCACTCAGGCCAATGATGGAGGAGGAAGCCATCAAATTTGCAACCCTTCATCTGGAAGGTATAACACATGAGTGGTGGTACCATGGGCTAATCACACAAGGACACAATCACATCCACTCATATGGTGAGTTCAATGACAAGTTGATAGAAAGATTTGATGAGTTGATCTAGAAATTCATTTCTAGGAATTAACTCAACTCAAACAACTACATTCAATGAATATGTAGCTGAATTTTAGAAGCTTTCTGTGATGGTACTTGATGTGACAGAGAGGAGATTGGTTGTTTTGTTCATGGAAGGTTTAATTGAATCTCTTAGGGGTTTAGTGAAAGCTTTCAGCCCTACCTCTCTACAAGGAGCCATCAAAAAGGCTTTGGATTTGGAGACTTCAGCTCCAAAAGGGAGATATCAGCCTATAGGACAGCCTACAACACAGCCAAAACCAGCACCTTATGGGCAATGAAAAAGTCATTCCAACCGGGTGGTTTTCAACAAAAGGAGTTGCCTAAAACCAGCAAGGAGATAGAGACAAGAAATGAACTCGAAGGAAGAAATTATGTTTCACTTGTAGAGATCCTTGGGGATTGGGTCATAGATGTCTTCCCAAAGGACAGTGCACTATATAGAGGTGATATCAGATGATGAAGGGGAAGAAGAGGAACCGGAAGTGGACAAAGAAGAGGAAGAACCAATGGCTGAAAATAAAGGAGAAGAAAAGACTCTAGATGGTACTCTTGCTACACTTTCTGGGTGCTCCGGATATCCTTTCAAGTTCATGGAGTACTACATGGGCATAAGGTAACTATTTTGATTGATAGTGGGGCAACTCACAACTTTATTGATGAGAGTTTGGTAGCCCAAAGAGGTTTGAAAACAAAGGATTTCAGGGTTTTAATGTTACTGTAGCAGATGGCTTTACTATTCCATGCACCAAGAGGGTGAAGGGATTGGAAATTACTCTTGGAAAACACAAGGTTTGTGATGATTTCTACGTGGTGGGCATAGGAGAAACCAATGTGGTTTTGGGAGTGCAATGGTTGCATTCACTTGGAGAATTCACATGAATTACCAAACTATGGAGCTAAAATTCAAAACTCAGGGAGGAGAGGATGTACTTCATAGTATGGCTAATGGAGCACCTAGGGCTATCACAAGAATGCAGATGGAGAGAGCTTTCCGTAAGGGGCAAGTAGCATGGGCAGCCCATTGTTTGGTAAATATTTCCACTTCTAGTACTGATGATAGGTCTTATCATGTGGATATACAATCTATTTTGGACAGGCATAGTACAATATTCAATGATTTACTATCCGGATTGCCACTGGATAGAGGATTCCAACACATCATAGAGCTAGAAACAAGTTTTAAACCTATCATGATTACTCCTTACCGCCATCCTAGAGTTTACAAAGAGGAGATTGAGAAGACAATCAAAGAGCTTTTGAAGATGGGGCATATCCAACCTAGTTCTAGCCCTTTTGCTTCTTCCGTTGTTTTGGTGAAGAAGAAGGATGGGACAATGAGGATGTGCATTGATTACCGTGCTTTGAATAAGAAGACTATCAAAAACAGGTACCCAATACCTAGGATCGATGAATTGATAGATGAGTTACATGGAGCAGTATATTTTTCCAAAATTGATTTGAGATTCTGGTTATCACCAA
The DNA here is from genome assembly GCA_018340775.1 of Taxus wallichiana var. yunnanensis. Taxonomy (NCBI): domain Eukaryota; kingdom Viridiplantae; phylum Streptophyta; class Pinopsida; order Cupressales; family Taxaceae; genus Taxus; species Taxus wallichiana. Next base: position 32,023,331 of record CM031233.1, read on the forward strand.
ATCAAGGTAAGAGATGAAGATGTGCACAAAACAGCTTTTCGTTGTCATTTTGGGCATTTTGAATTCTTGGTAATGCCTTTTGGTTTAACCAATGCTCCAGCTACTTTCCAATCATGCATGAACCATGTTTTTAGTGAGCACTTGAGGAAATTTGTTCTAGTATTCTTTGATGACATTTTGGTGTACAATAAGACTTGGGAAGAGCACCTAAAACACTTGGATACAAGTGTTGGAAATTTTGGAACAGCAAGCTCTTTTTGCAAAAGAATCCAAGTGTGAGTTTGGAATGACTAAAATTTTATACTTGGGACATGTCATTAGTGCCCAAGGAGTACAAGTTGATCAAGAGAAGATCCAAGCAATATTAGATTGGCCTCCACCCACCACTTTGACACAGTTGAGGGGATTCTTTGGTCTTTGCAGTTACTACAAGCGGTTTGTAAGAGGGTTTTCACAACTTGTTGTCCCATTGACTGATTTGACAAAGAAGGAGCTTTCAACTGGTCCAAAACAGCCCAAACAGCTTTGATAAACTCAAAGAGGTAATGAGTTCTTGCCCAATATTGGTTGTTCTGATTTTTCTATTCCTTTTGTGTTAGAATGTGATGCATCAGGGGAAGGAGTAGGGGTTGTTTTGATGCAAAAGGGGCATCCCATAGCCTTTGAGAGTCGGAAACTTAGTGAAGTAGAGCATGGGTTCTCTATTTATGACAAAGAGATGTTGGCCATCATGCATGCATTGGCAAAATTCCGGCAATATTTGGTTTGTGGCAGGTTTGTGGTCAAAATTGATCACAATAGTTTGAAGTTCTTTCTTGGCCAGAAGGACTTGAATGACAGCAACAAAAGTGGGTAAGTAAGCTCCAAGCTTATAATTTTGACATAGAGTATGTAAAAGGGAAGAATAACGTTGTAGCAGATGTTTTATCTAGAAAACCTTTTCTATGCTCTATATCTAAAATCTGTTGATTGGAAAGTTTTAATAATAGCGGAGTATGTAAAGAATGGTTACACTAATGAGATCCTTGAGGGCAAAATACAGGATAACAAGTATAGGGTGGTTGATGATCTTATCCTCTACAAGAATAGAATCTATTTGGTACCTGAATCCAAGGTAAAAAGCAAAATCTTAAGGGTTGTCCATGATACACCTTTGGCTGGTCACCCAGGGTATTTCAAGACCTACAAGCAGATCAGGGACATTCTTTTAGAAAGGACTCAAGGAAGAGGTCCTCCAATACATTAGACAGTGCATTGTGTGCCAAAAAAACAAGGCAGAGCATGTTTTCCCAACGGGTTTGTGGGAAAGTATATCAAGGGATTTCATCACAGGTATTCACAATGTTCAATATTTGGTTTGTGGCAAGTTTGGGGTCAAAATTGATCACATTAGTTTGAAGTTTTTTCTTGGCCAGAAGGACTTGAATGACAAGTAACAAAAGTGGGTAAGTAAACTCCAAGCTTATAATTTTGACATAGATTATGTAGAAGGGAAGAATAACGTTAGAAAGGCTTTATCTAGAAAACTTTTTCTATGCTCCATATCTAAAATCTTTGTTGATTGGAAAGTTTTAATAATAGCGGAGTATGTAAATAATGGTTACACTAATGACATCCTTGAGGGCAAAATACAAGATAACAGGTACAGGGTGGTTGATTATCTTATCCGCTATAAGAATAGAATCTATTTGGTACCTAAATCCAAGATTAAAAACAAAATCTTAAGGGTTGTCCATGATACACCTTTGGTTGGTCACCCAGGGTATTTCAAGACCTACAAGCAGATCAAGGACAGATTCTTTTGGAAAGGACTCAAGGAAGAGGTCCTCCAATACATTAGAGAGTGTATTGTGTGCCAACAAAACAAGGCAGAGCATGTTTTTCCAGCAGGTTTGTTGCAGCCCTTACCTATTCCAAACCAAAAATGGGAAAGTATATCAATGGATTTCATCACAGGTCTTCCCAATGTTCAAGGTAAGAATTGTATTTTTGCAGTGGTTGATAGACTCACTAAATATGCTCACTTCTTTGTTGTTCCTTTCGAGTTTACGGCTCCACAGATTGCTGATTTATTTTTTTAGAGAGGTGTTTAGGCTACATGGATTGCTAAAAATATTGTGGGTGTGAGAGATAAGAGTTCCTTTGTTTTGTTTTGGAGCTCTTCCGCTTGCGGGAAGAACATAGTTAACGCAAGTATCAACTATCATCCGCAAAACAAACGGGCAAACATAGATTGTGAATAATCTGGATTGAGGGATATTTGCATAATCATGTGGCAAGGCAGGCAGCTTTACATCAGCTTGGGTCAAATGGATTTATACCACCGAGATTTGTATGGTTATGATTCTCTTTCCTTTGTGGATTTGGTATTTGTAGACAGTAGAGTGCCAGGGCAAGAGACTTGGTTGCACAGAGCCAAGATATATTGGAAATACTCAAAGAGAATATCCAACATGCACAAAACCAGCAAAAAAATTATGTGGACCAGCATCGCATTGAGAGGTCTTTTGAGGTTGGTGACATGGTTTTCTTGAGGTTGCAGCCCTATAGACAGTCTTCTCTAAAGAAGAGTGGAGCTGAAAAGCTCAAACCTTGTTTCTATGGACCATACAGGATTAAGTAGAGGATAGGGAGGTTGCCTATGAGTTGGATTTGCTAGAGCAGAGTAAGATACATAATGTTTTCCATGTCTCATGTCTAAAAAAAGCTTTGGGACAACATATTGTTCCTTCCATTGAATTGCCTCCTTTGGATGATGAAGGCAAACTTGTTTTGGTTCCTAAAGTAATTTTGGATTTCAAAGAAAAGAAGTTAAGGAACAAGATTATCACAGAGTATCTAGTATGTTGGAAGGATTTACCTGTAGAGGATGCTACTTGGGAGGGTGTTGAAATTCTTAAGCATCCCAACTTGCAATTGCTTGAGGGCAAGCAATTCTAGGAAGGGTGGACTGTAATGTCCCCTTTTCAAAATTAATTAATTTTGGATACCCAAAGCCTATTCTTATTATTTTCGTAGGCTAAGGGGAAATTAAAGAGGGAAATAAATTAATTTAAGTGGTCCAAGGGTATTTTTATATTTTATTTGGAAAAAGGACACTTAAATTATATTTTAATCCAAAAAATCAGAAATAGAATAAAATAATAATAGAAGGGATGAACTTCTATTATTGGGCCAAAGTTAGATTAATAATTAAATAAAGAATGGGGCGCCAAGGTTAGAGAGGGCTGCATGAGTACCAAGGTCCTATTTTTAGGATGGAGGGAGGATAAAGCCTTTTAATAATGTTTATTCCTATTCTTAGGATGGGGCGCCAACATGGAGAAGGAATAAAGTTATATTTTATTTGTTTGTGGAGCATGCATGTATTTCCAAAAGGGGTGCCCACTTTGGAGAGGGATTGGAAGTTATAAAAGCAGATTTGGGGTTTATTATTGATGCATCTTGGAAATTTATCAACTACTTCTTTGTCTGCAAGTAGCTTTTGCTTCTGCATCAGCAATAGAGGATGAAATCCCTCATTTGCATACAGGTTTGAGGACGGAATCCCTCACATCTAAGCTTGGCAATTCCATTCAGGGGTTGTAGTGACCATTCAAGGTACATGTGTTCATCCAATTCAACTAGGGCACACTTTTCAGGCTTGATTCTACATCCAAAACAAGTACAACTAGGGCTTCAATATCTGGGGGCAGATTTCAGTCAAATCAGTTTGCATGCTCTTATCTTTCATCTATCTTTCCATTTAGATCATCAATTGTGAGAAAATAATTGTATTCAGACACTCTGGTATTCTTTATTGTAGCTGATTTGAAATCAATAAATAAAAATCTGTTTTTGGCACGTTGGGAGTTGCTGTTTTTAATAAAATCAGATTTTCGCTGCAGTCACAAAAGTCAATTTTTATAATGCTGCCCTAGGATTTTAACAAAGATATCCAGATTTATCTAAAGTATTTTTCAAGGATATTATAAGTGATCAGGACTGAAAGAGTTGCAAGAATTGATTCTAGTTCAATTTGGCTTTCCTACAATGTCTTTGACCCTTCCAATGATTACACTTTTTAGAGTGGGGTGGGCTGAGAAGCTTGGAAGCTTGTTAACAAAATCTTTTGACGGATGAGTTCATTCTCTTCTGGTTGGCCTCCAAACAACTACAATGTTCTTTTAAAGATAGATGTGTTGTTGTTTTTCCTCTTGCTTTCATTTCCAACATTGGTGCTCCATTAGAATTTGATCCATCCTTGCTAGCAGTTTGTTTCAATGCTCAATAATAATAAGCTTCGGCATTAAGCATTAGCACCTTGTGGGTACCATGGGGCCAGTTGTATGGGTCCACTAGAATCTTTTTTTTAAATTGCCTTTTGTTGGTCAGTGGGACCAGTGTTGTGGGTCCATTTGTTTTTGGTTTGTTAGAGGTAATTTTTGTAAGAAAACTATTTATACCACATGCAAAAGGCAAAAGAGCGAAAGTGGGGAAAATGTTATCAATAGACTCTTAGAGAGGGGTAAAGCAGGTTCTTGTGCACAAGTCGGAAGATTGTGTTGGGCCAAGACAGCATCCATACTGTCATAGATTCGGCCTGGGTAAACAACCAAACCCTCTCAGGAAAGTCATTTTTCTGATATGTATGTTCCAGCAATACTAAAGCTCTGATATCTTTCCATTCTTTTAAATCTTCTTATTCCACATTCAGTTGAACAGAATTATGGGTTCACAATTATCAATTTGTATAGTCCCTTGTTTTTCTAAGAAAGAGCTCAGGGACCATACCTTTTATGCTTTCAGGATTTCCGCTGGCGCAACTCCCACACTAGAAACTCAAAGATCTCTCTCAGACAGGCACCAAACTTGCTTCTCGCTCTGTGCACTTGTTTTCAATGTGAACAATTGCCTTTAATTCGGTCAGCATGGGATCATAGGAACATCATTGCTATCTTTTTCTTGGAAGGTTTTTAAGGTTTTTCAGCCCTGTCTTTAAAGTCAGATGCTTTTTTCCTACTTGCATTTATAATAGAGCTTGGAAAGTCATTGGCTGCATTTTTGGGCCACTATTCCCAAGTTTTTTTAGTTTTACATAAGAAACACTGCTGGTTTGCTCTATCTTGGACTCATTTGGAAACATTGGATTGAGCACAACCGGGATTGTTCTATTTGGAGTGTTTGAGCTGCCTTTTTTGTTTTGGAGGTGTATTGTAACTCACATTAGAAATTTAATTTTTCTCATTGAATTTGTTTCTCATTCCTTGCCCTTATTTTCTGCGTGAAGATTTGGCTTTGGTTCAGTCAGCATTAGATCATAGAAATGCCATTGCAAGAAAAAGTACATGGAATTATCTCATACCACAAAGGATGAATCATGAAGTCCTTAGGAACTCTTTGAAATAAGACCTTATAATATAGAGGAACTCTTTGAATTAGATGGTTAACATTGATGCTGTACATAAAGATCTTGAATTCATGTCAGCGGTGAATGACATTACCATTGAAACTTCTTCCTAGATGGGATGAACGAACTCAACTTTATTTAGTTTTATGCTTTGACATAGGTATAGGCCCGTATAAATAGAGAACTCGCCAGATAGCAAAATCACGCAGTGTGACTTCAACCAAGCAAGTTGGAATTTATTAGCATAGTTGCTGTCTAACTGAATGTGTTTATTTCTGTAAAGAAATGATAAATATTTGTTCTGGTAGGTCATAAGGAATACTCGATACACAGGGAAACCCCACGACATACTTTTATTGAAAAGTGACAAAAATCAGAAGAGAAGGAAAGTAGCCGACAAGGAAAAAAATCAATACCATGAAGGATTACAACAGGCTTTGTTTATAACTTACGTTTCCACGGCCAAGGAGTCAAAAATAAATCTGGACATACATGCAACACTGCAGAAACAGTTCTATGATGAGACAAGGTAGGAACACTTGAGGAGGGAGTGGGTGCAATGCACCATGAGAACTCTTGGAACGGCAATGCTTCCTTAGATGAATTTTGTACTGGAACAGTTTTGCACTGTGGGATTATAGATGAAAATGCTCGAACATAGGAAAGAGGATCTTTAGATATTTCGATAATTTGGAAGGAACTGTTGTTAATCATTCTCGGCCTTTAATACAATTCCAATCTATTATGTTGCTTATAAAAAGAATGAATTTAAGATAAACGAATATGGGTTGTAAATGTGAGAAATATAACCGAGATGCAAGTGAACAATTCAATTACACAAGAAAAGATCTGAGATATGATATATGTGGATTAACATGCAGAAAAACAAACAGCAAATATATCCGCCACCAATGCCAAAAAACATTTACAAAGGACATTTTCCTTTTCAACATAAGACTGCAATCTGCTTCCAAATACGACAGTGAGTCTATTGAAATGGAATTGATCTAACACTATGCGGTCAAAATGGAATTCACCTCATGATATGATTAAGAATATTTGCAGTTTGCCCTTATAGACATTGCTACTATCGACTCTGCCAGAGGAAAGTATCTTACCGCAAAATCTTCTTCCGTAAGCCGCCGAGCAATAAGTAAATTCAAAACAAATGACAATCCACGGGAAATAACCTGAGACACTGTCCACAAATAAGCATATGTTTCAGCGTGGTAAGGATAAAATGTCCACATAGCATCATTATTAAAATAACAGGCCCGAATTCCTATGATCCACCGAGTCTCCTGTTGGAAGATATGTGGAAACATGAAAACTCGAAAAGATGATGCCTAGAAGTACCCCTGGAATCCTAAGTATAATATTTGAATAGGAAAATAGCTTGTGGGCGGGGATGGAGACAGGGACCGACGACTAATCAAGCATGGAACATAGTAATCATTTTTAAAGCCAATCATGAGACAAGGGCTACTAAAGTTAGAAAGTGAAGACGAAACAATGCCCATCTTTATAATCATTGCCACGTCTGCCATAATTTTCTGATAAGAAAAAATCCTATGATAATTCATGTAGAAACTTCAAATCTGTCACTATGCCCTGGTATGGCATTACATAAAAATCAGACCTAACAACACTAATCGCATATCAGTGCTATTATGGTTTTGAAGGGATGAATTGTGGATTCCGGCGTATAATTGAGCAAAATCATATTATATTAGAGGAAATTACAGAAAAATACAGCTGAAATCGTAAACATTTGGGGAAAAAGAATTAGTACCCATGAGATAGAGAAATGTATGAGCCAAGAGGGAGCCTTCATTCGCTCCAACCTGGGCGTCTTCGTCCTTTGCATTACCCATTGCCTCAACCCCTGTAGACTATGAAATGTGTGTCAGTTATAACCTCGATTTTTCCACATACATGGCTTGCAGGACTGCACCTACGGGCTTATACTCTCAATTCCAAACTAGCTTCGGACGTGATTCAGTACAGCTGCAGATTTTCAATTTTTTCCTTTGTTTCCGGGGACGCGAGGGTTTACGAAATAATTGTTATTACTAGTTCCTGCCATTTTTAAATGACTGTTCATGTTTGTAATGTTAAAATTTTATTATTACAATTTTCTATATAAAAATAAATAGAAAAACAAATTTGTTTCTGTCTTATTGGTTACTCTTGGTTGGATATTTTGTTCAACCATGGTATGCGGGACAAAGTCCCTCCTCAAATATAGGGAGGCGCCCTGTTTATTATTAATATAATCACACCAGATAACATTTACAATATTCACACAATTCTAACCATTTGTGGTTGGGATCGCATCCCAATAGATTTATTCTTTATAAAGAAGAATGTAGATAAGAATAGAAGAAGAAATGTGACAGTAAGTAGTTGGAAGTGTGAGAAGGGAATAAGTGGGAATGTGCTTTCTCTTAGGTGACGCAAATCAAAAGATAATAACATGAGATTAAATAGTAATAACTTGTTAAAGATACAATCAAATAGATATTAAAGAACCTTGCTTAAGAATCATGTAAATGCTAGCTTGCTTTTATGACCTAGAAATATACCCAAGTGCATGATTTTGTGTCTACACATATGCCCACACATGTAACAAAGTAGTGGCTCCTAACCCACCACCATGATCCTCTTGTGTAAATCTATACAAGTCCCTGTACAAATGGGCCAATACACACCTATGCCAAGAATATCTAGTACCATGCTCCTCAATGTTGCAACAAATATCATGCATCTGTACAAAATCCCAACTCTACCACCCTCTACTACCACTGACAACGTTATAAACACTCGCGATAAATTTCCACAATTGAAGAACCACAGATCTCAAAATGCCATCCAAAATAACATGTGTCTCGACGTGTGTCCCTATAAAATATCATCATGTTTCCCTCATCTGACTACGGGCATCCAATACGACCATCATCTGCACTCTCTCTCCTATTATAGGCAACCCCAAAGTATCTTATATATATCCTCTAGTGTCACCATCATCTCGTCTATCAACAACCAGAATGTACAAGTATCCACGCACCATCACTCGCACAAAGCAGTCAACATAGGCATATTATGGGGTATCTCCCCTGCCTAGTCTAGCAAGGTGTCGCAAGCAAGCATAATCCAATATATCCCACTCAAGATCTGATAACCCCAAAGTAAGCAATGTACTCGAGTGACGACATGTTTGAAACTCTCTAAAGTGTATGTTCCTCTACACAACACAAAACGCAACAAAATTCTTACATTAGTACACCATACATACTGCAAAATCACTCATCATAAAGCACCAAATTAATCATAATACACACATTTCTCAAAATAAGTGTCAAAACCCTACACCTGGGATGCTGGCGCCTGTAAGGCGAGTCACTAAAGCATCTAGAATCTAGTCACTAGCGCTTAGGAAATGGGCACTAGTGTCCCAGTGGACAAAAACTCTTTGTCCGCTTTCGTCTAGTCAGAAACACCCAAAACTAAAGAAACACAAAGTTTCGAAAATTGATACAAACAAGCATATTCGACAAAATTTTCCACAAATAATCACACTTACCAACTCTCCTGGTAAATCGTCAGGAAGCCACGACCGCCGCCACTCTCTCGAATCTCGTCAAACTCGTTGGTCTAACACGCAATATTCTTATAGCTCAGAGCTCAAATCTCAAACACTCTTGTACAAATGAAAATGTCATTCATCTTTCTATGATTACTATACATAATAATTCCAATTTACCACATATTATAGTTACTTTTTGTCATTATTACTACAACTAATACACGTCACACATTTTCGCTCATTTCTTTAGCCTTGTAACTTCGTTTGTCTCACCGTTTGCGTCATATGGATCATAATCTCCTATATCACCATACCATAGAGATTTCAACATCTCATATTCACATATGACACATGTACTAATCAATATCTACTCATACTTTGACAATATTATCTCATACTATTTCTCATTTACTATTACAACATCTTATACGTCTTGCTTTCGGATCAGTGCTCATTTCTTCGCCCTTCACCCTTTTACGAAAGGGGTGCATACAATCAGGATCATCTTATAATCCCTCTCAAGATACAATACAATCAATCGACACTCCTAACATATTACTATCATAATTTTCTCTAATCTTATTCAAACAAAGGTACAATCATTTTATACAACAATCAATACTTTCTACTATTTCAAATCTATTCCCCCAAATGACCTAATCTGGGGGCAAAGCAAAAACCTCTCCATGAGTAATCTCCTAAGTACATATTATTTCAAACAATCTTCTATCACTCAAATCAAATCAATCAATCAGTATAATAAGCACATTTACTATCTCTCCCAGATGACCTAACTTGGGAGCCGCATTACTTTATTGTTGCTTCCAAATGACCTAACTTGGAAGTCATCTAAAGATGCTCAAATCAAACACCTGCTACTATAGGAGTGGGGAAATGAGATGTCATTTCCTTTCATATACTACTCCTATATGGTTTCTTCAATGGAACAAACTATTTTTCAATCAAAACTAAATTTGGTCTCTATCCATCTATAATGGTTGGACCTTTTGGGGATGCAGTCATGGATGGAGAGTAAAACTAGACCTCTCTCCCCAATACTCTTCCTTTGGTGGCAAGATGCTCGAGATCCTCCCATTTTCAAACAAAATCAGGTTAGGAATTGATCATTCCCTACATCTTTTATCGCCTTGGAAAATAATTCAAAATCTCCAAAGTCTCCAAATCATTTCAACTATTTCTCCAAGTGCTCCTTACGATGGTTTGTTATCTCCACTTACGCCACATGGGTCAAAGCATTGATCCATGGTTCGCCATGCTACAAGTTTCTACATTCTACACGCACTTTGCAACATGGCTTCTCTAGACTCTATGCAAGTATGTTCCTTACTTCATTTACACTACTTGAATTTCATTCAAATAGCATAAGGGGGAATGTAGACACAAAATCACACACATATTACTATTTTACTATGCCATCAGTATGTTGTTTATATGCATGGATCTTAAGCAAGAAAAGTATTCACTAGTGACACCATCTATTTTCCATTTGTCTTTTGATTACTTTTCATTGTACTTCTCTTCCACATTTTTCATTTCTATATCCACTCTTGGTCAGGTCACAGGGATCCATGTATGTCTCTCTTCTCACATCTGTCATTATTTATCTTAGGACACCAACGCCCACTGGACACTAGCGCCCAAGTGCTTATGTCCATTGTGGGTGTGTCTGTCCTCTTTGTTCTTTTTACACATTTTGACATTTGTGGTCAGCCTTTTCTCCTTTTGTCTTTATCTCGTGCTCATAGTCAACCTTTCGTGTCACTAGTGTCAAAATTCAAACAAGAGATCCATATATATACACACAACAAGAGAAAACTAGCCATTGTGTCCTTTGTGATGGATTTGGATGGATGCAATGGAGCTCTTAGATGCCTTGATGGATGCAACCTTATGTGGTGATAGATAGTGCTTAGTGCTTAGTCCTTTATTATGATCACATAACTTTATATTTTTATGATTCCCTTGCTTGAATTTTCGTAATTAACCCTAAAACGCTGACTACCAAAAATATAAGATGCTCAAACGGCCTAGAAAGGACCCAAAAAGTGTGAGTAAAGTACAAAGAGGACGAAGCATCTAGAGGGGACAAGGGCACCTAGCGGCTGGTGTCCTGGCTAGGTGATGGTGTCCAAGATGACAAATGTTGAAGAGTAAAAATGGAGAGTGAACAAGTAAGGGTGCAAGACTAAAAATAACAATATAAAGCAAAGAAAGGTGGCCAAGGACATGGGTTAATTAGTACTTCTCTTACTTAGGAATCATATGAATACTAGTATACAATCAAGACTAAATAATTACCCAAAGTGTGTGATTGTGTGTCTACATTTGACCCCACTTTATGTTGGTGAGTGAAAAGCTCGGTAACATAAAGTAGATAGAGATGCATACCTGATAACCATGTAGATCGATGTAGAAAGTGTGTTGAGAGACTAGACAAAAGCGTGGAGTGATAAAAACGCAAAGAGTGGATGTTAAGGAGGATAAAGTGCAAAAATGTGTAAATGTCATGATGTACCTATTGTTGGTGCCGATGTGTGTGATGTTGTTGTTGTTGATGTTGACTACCGCTTTCCATATGGATGGACCTACAAAAGAGAAGCTGACAAGTAGTCAAATACACACGTATATGATCAAAATATGTAAAAAGTGTGTAAGGAAAGTATGTAAAAATGTTGAAAGTGTGAAAAAGGAACATTTGCACCTAATCCGTGATGAGGAAAGAGTATAAAGAAGGATCTTGTAGATGATGTCGCGCGCGAGTTTTTTGGTCGATATCACGCCAGTGAAATGGAATAAGTGTAGGGAGAATAGACCGATGTCATCCTCCAACCTTTAATTGTTTCCCGCTATGTAGAACAACACTGGAGATGGTGTGTATAAATGCATGTGCTAAGGACTATCTTCCCTGTAAAAGCAGCTATGTATGGAGTTCTCAGAGGCGTAATGAACTACCCATCGATGTGTAATTGCCCCATGGTCTCGAGTATCTAAGAAGGGTCGTTGTGTTGCCTCCTGGTTTTAGGCATCCAGGAAAGGACGATGTTCTAAGGACCCAAGTCTAATTTTGAGCCCTATCCAAAACTCGAAAACCATGTTATACCAAGACGAGTGTTGTGTATAACGTTGTATGGGGTGATTGATTCACCCAAATGATGCCCCTTATTTGGGGTGTATGCAACGTCATTGAAGGAGTATGTGGCCCAAAGAGGACCAACTATTGTGTTGAATTTGTGTCCCTGAAGGGGAAGGGAATGTGCTTGGTAGAAACCAAGGCACGTGTAAATAAGTGAAAAGGAAAACAAGTGTTAGTATAAGCAAAGACAAACACTCATGTAAAAGATGAAATGTAAGTTATGCAAATAATGTATAAGCTAAGACAAGAAAATGGCAATGTAGACCACGAAAAGTGGGTTGCAAACATGGGACATCACTCACAATTTGTAAGACAATCAAGGCCATAGTGGCCACAAGTAATTAGAGAAAAATCAAGACATAGGGCAAAGCCCACAAATAATGACAAGCAAAAACAAATAGTGTATCGGACAATCATTGAAGCAAATAGTCTTGCATAACAAATGTTGCACATGAAGCACCCATTAGCATGTTAGAAAGATAAAAATTATGTCAAAGCATGTATAATATGATAATGTAAATTGTTATGAAACAAAATTAAACAATAACACCTGTAGTGTACGAAAGTGGATGCCCCCATGAGCGCTATGGGATTGGTAATAGGTACTGCACCAAACATCCATGTTGCATGTAATAGATCTGTAGAGTTTGCAATCACAACTAGAAAGGCAAGTGAACATGCATGTGTGTATGATAAATATAATGACATACAATAAATCTATCTAGCATGTGTAATAAGATGAACATGTAACAAGTAAATGTAAGCAAGTCTAAATGCAACTAAGATATGCAATATGTTGTGAATGAGGCGGAATGGAATGCAGAGTGAATGATAGGGGCAGCGTGCCCCCGAATGGTTGTTTATGTATGTAATGAGGTTCATTTATGTATGCCTCCTCAACAATCAAGAATGAACCATAAATGAGAGTGCATCATCGGAAATGGACTAAAATGTGCTTACAAGGAAAATGTGATCGTCAATACGCAAATTAGATAATATAAACATGTGAGTGAAAGAACGAGTTGATGAAACATATGAGTGTGATGAGGTCCATTTGATATGTAGACCCTCAGCATTTGAGTATGGACCATGGAACCTGGAGTGTGTCATAGGTTAATGATTATTGCTTTAGGTGTAGTATTTCTTAAGATGCATGATATTAAGTGGGTTTTTGAGTGGCTTTCCCAAAAGGGTGGCTAGGAGGTAGACTCCACCACCAAGTTTTTAGTGACAATGTAAGGACCAAACCAATTAGGATTAAATTTTCCTTTAAGAGGAACTTCAGCATTTGTATTTTTCATATTTTCTTTTAGGATGAGGTCGTCTATGCTAAACTTGCGGGACACGTTTTTATGATTATATGCATGCGGGATGCGAGATTGATATGCACAAATATGTTTGAGTGTTTGAACATGACAAGAGTCTAACATTTATAACTCATGGAGGTGGTTTTGTGATATTCAGTATCTCTAAGTATGCCTTTAAGTGAGACGTGCAATGATGGTATCTCAAGTTTGAGTGGGATGATGGCCTCAATACCGTAGACTAAGGGAAAAGGATTTACATTAGTAGGTGTACGCACACTAGTATGATAAGCCCAAAGAGCGTAGAATAGCTGATTATTCTAGTAATCACCACTGGAAGCAACTATCTTGTGTAATATTTTAACAATAATTTTGTTGGTGGCCTCGGTTTGGTCATTCAATGCGGGTAGTAAAGAGTGGAGAATGATTGTTTGATTTTGAACTTGGCACAAAAATTTTAACCTCCTTATTTTTGAAGGAAGGTCCATTATCAGAAATAATGGCAAATGACACACCAAAGCATGTAATGATATGGGTAGTGAGAAAGCGTAAATGTCAATACCAATTATATTTCGTAGTGTGGTCGCTTCGACCCATTCAAGTAAAATATTCAATAACAATAATAATGAATTTGTGTCCATCGGCCGATTAAGGATTTATCATGCCAATGAGGTCGAATCCCCAAAGAGAAAATGGCCAAGTCAATGCAATCGGTTGGATATCATATGTGGGTGCGTGATGGAGATTTTCATACTTTTGGCACTTTTCGTATCGAGTAGCATATTCGATGTAATCCTACTCCATGGTAGGACAATAATATCCCTGATGCAAAAGCTTTTGAGACATAGCTTTTCCAGAGAAATGATCACCGCACATGGTGTCATGGATTTGTGAAATAATAGTGGAAATATCGGTAAGCCCTAAAGTGTAAGAGTCGACCATAAACTACACGTTTAAATAATTATGTCCCAACGATGACATAACGAGTAGCCTCATGTCGCAAATGACAAGCTTCATGAGGTTGAATATTATTAGGAATTGTTTGCTTATATAAGTTATATGTGGCGAGTAAATCATTCGGGATTGTCTTGAGTGTGCGTGATGACACAAGATACAAGAGGCAAAGTAAAAATGGAAGGATATCGTAAGTGTGTGATAATGAATTTGGCCTAGTCATCGGTAACATCTTGTGGGATGAGTGAACCCGCACTAGCCATGGCATCCACGACAATTGTCTTTTCAAGGAATGGTAGTGATGGAGTAAGACTCAAATCTAACCAAGAGGTCATTTACAAGTTGTTATACGGAGTTAGGTGTTCCTATTTTGTGTTATATGTGTCATTAACTTGATTTATGACTAGTTGAGAATCACCATGGATGCATAAGTTACGAATGAGGAGCTTTTGAGCAGTGAGAAGGTTGAGGATGAGGGCTTCATACTCAACAATGTTGTTTGTATAGGAAAACCCTAAATGATATGCAAAGGGAAGTGGATCACCTTATGGGGTGATGAAAATATCCCCCCAACACCTGCAGCGACCACGAGACCCATCAAATTACATTTTCCATGTATCAGGATCGACATTATAGGTAGTGAAATCATCGCGAAAAGGAATCAAAGATGGGCGATGCATCGAGGAGGGCACCACAACTAATTGATTTGCTATGACCTAACCTTTAATTGCTTTATACAGTATAAACTTGAAATGGAATTCGGTGAGAATCATAACCCAACGTGCTTAGGCATCCCAACATATGTGTACGTGATAATAGGTAGCGTAATGGAGCTACCTTGGTAATAATATGTACCTCATTATTAAGAAGATAATGACACAATTTATCCGCCACAAAGACAAGGTCGAGACATAGTTTTTCAATGTAGCTATAGTTGCATTCATAAGAGAGTAATGTTCAACTGATGTAATAGATTTCTCTTTCACATTTAGAATCGTCATGTTGTCCTAAAGCAGGCCCCTAAGGCATGAAACGTGGCAGAAATGTATAATAAGAAATATCGGTCAGCTAATGGAGGGACTAAGACAGGTGGATTTAACATATATGCTTTTATGCCATAAAATGCATGTAGGCATTTCTTATCCCATACGAATTCATTTTCCTTCTTCATGAGGTGTGTGAATGGTTGAGTCTCATCAAATATTT
Organism: Taxus wallichiana var. yunnanensis; assembly: GCA_018340775.1. NCBI lineage: Eukaryota > Viridiplantae > Streptophyta > Pinopsida > Cupressales > Taxaceae > Taxus > Taxus wallichiana. Next base: position 32,038,924 of record CM031233.1, read on the forward strand.
CCATAATGAATTGTCGAATAACTTGAATTTTTCCCTATAATGATCGTAGTTGATGTAAATTTTTAGGCGGAGGCATGTTAAAAATGGCTTTAATCTTATTGGGATCAATTTCAATGCCACGTTACAAGATGATATCTCTTAGGAGTTTACCAATTATGACCCTAAAAACACACTTTTGGGATTTAGGCGTACATGGTATTGACATAAGCATTCAAATAGAATTCTTAGATCTTGAGCATGGGTGGAACAATGTTTGGATTTAGCCAAGATGTCATCAACGTAATCTTCGATAATCTTGTGAATATAATCATGAAATATGTGTGTCATCACTCATTGATAAGTGGCCTTGGTTTTTTAAGGCCAAAGGGCATGACAGTGTAACAAAATGTTCCCCATGGTGTGGTGAAAGAGGTCTTCTCTTAATCAGCAGGGTTGATTTTGATTTGATTGTAACCCACAAATCCATCCATGAAAGAGAGGATATCATAGCTAGTAGTAGAATCAATAATGGTGTCAATATGAGGCAAGGGAAAACTATCTTTGGGAAAAGCTTTATTTAAATCATGAAATTTGGTGCAATAACGGATCAACAACCCGACTTCATAACAGGTACGATATTAGATACCCATTCAGGATAGTCAACAATGCGAATAAAACTAGCTTCGAGTAACTTCACGGATCTCTTCTTTAACTAGGAGCGCTACTTTGGGGTGCATTTTACAAATTTTCTATTGGACAAACTTTGCACCAGGGTTATGGACAATGTTATGCATTGCAATGATGGATCAATACCCTACATACCACTATAGTCCCATGCGAAAATGTCAAAGAAATCATGAAGAAATTGTTTGATATATTTTTTCTCGCTAAGCGTGAGAGAGGCAACTAATAAGACTAAGCGTGGATTTTTAGTTGTTCCAAGGTTATATTAAATGGTTTCCTTGTTAAGAAGGGCGGACTGATCTTTGATGTATGGATTTGTAGGAATAGTATCGGGAGGATCAATGCCATCGCAAGTGTTTTGGACTCCCAAAGTAAGTAGTAGTATGGAGGGACGGTGGAGAACATATCTTATGGTAAAAACAAGGAAATTGATCATAAAACCCCATGTGTTCTAAAAGAGCATCATCAGTAGAAAAAAATTCTAAATTATCCCAAATGATAGAGGCATTATCACTGATGATTTCTGGATGGATGAGAGGAATTGTAGAGGTATGTAAAGCGGTATAAACTTTTGAAGGAGGGATAGGTGGGGGATGATATCCCAACCCATATTTTTAGATTGTGTGGGAATGTCCCAAAGTGTGGTTACTCTAAGTTCTTGTTCACGTAATCTTGTATCGGAGAAGCCATATTGGCACAAGTATTCACATCCTAACCCATATTTAGAAATGTCTTGAGTAACATCATAAGAACTAGGAGTATCACTAGATCGTTTAATAAAATGGCAATACGTGAAAGGTGATGGATCAACTAGAAAATCATAAACGACTTCGATAGCAAAATTTAAGTCATGTATGTAGAGTAAATGTAGACACCAAAATTTGGTATCACTACCCTTGTTTTTCTTGCGTCGCTTCTTTTATCATGATTACCTATCTAGATCATCCTTTTCTTAAGTAAATCATATTCTTAATTAACAATCCCATCTTTCCCATCTAGTCTCCTATCTATTTTAATCTATTATTAATTCCCATCAATTATCCCCTAACCCTCATCTCATTATTTAATTATTCCTAGTTTCCCTTCTCTAGGTTGTTTATCATCTCTAACTACCCAATTTCTAATTCCTAAGTTTTCTCTAGCTTTTATTTAACCCATTCTTATTTCCCACCTACACATGACACTTCCTAGAAACCCTAACTCTCCTATAATGCTTTATAACACTTATCCCAATCCTTAAAATCCCCATATCTTGAATAGATCATCCTTCTATCGCCCAAACAAACAGCTTCCATAGTCGGTTGGCGGCGACCCACCAGGTTGTTGTCGACCCTATGAAGCTAGTTTCACCCCCTTCAAAAGGAGGCATAATCAAAGTTTTATTTCATTTTTGTGACCTAATATTCAATCTTGAGCCATCTTGTAGCTGGTGTAGCCTTCTTAAAGCCCCTTGGAGTTCAGTTACATTACTTGTGGAGACTTTTGGGAGTTTAACTTAACCTTGTGTTGGTTTATGCTATCGTTGCTTATCATTGCCATTATTTTTCATAAACTAATGTTTTACAAGTCTAGCAGCCATTAGAGCTTCATTTTCAACTTCTTCTTTTAGTCATCTTGTCTACAGGTTGTTCATCCAACTCATCCAACTTTGGCCTTGTTTAGCACTTTGCCTGAGTCATTATCACTTACAGTCAGTCACTGTCAACCCAACCTATTTTACCACCCATTTTTTCTCCTAGATTCTCACTAGTGTGTTTCTCTGTTCTACTTTTATTTATAGTTCTCAGATTTGTCACTCTACCTTTATGTCACTGAATTTATTTTGTCTGTCTGCATTCTACATTCACCGCCAACTCGGCTAGTTGTTGTCGACCCAAGTTTTGTTTCCATCCAATCCATCCAAATCTTTGTTTTCTTGCATCCTTTTTGTTTCCCTATCTCATAGTCTCTTCTACGGTGTTTCACAAGTATTCACACATATTTTTCATCATTAGATCTATATTTAGTGTTCTTGAGATCCACATTTTATCCACTATATGTTCCATCTACTCGGTTCGTCGTCGACACTGTCCTTCAGTAGCCTGCGTCTTCGTCGACCCAACTAGGTATGCTTTATTTTAAAGCAATCTAGATCAAATTTGTATGTGCCTTACATTTCTATATTTTTAGTTTTTGTGTGCCTCAAATTCTGCATATTATCTTGTTCATTATCATTTCTTTTATCATATCCTTTCTATACGGGGGTTGACATCCGCATAAAGAAGTTAACACTTTTGGAATAGATTTCGTCAAGTAGCCCCCTCATCTACCATCTAATCCATTTTCTTTCTAGCTACCTTTTTTGTGCAAGTTCATCAAGTTTACAATGAGGTCATCTACTTTGCGCCCATCCATTTGCATCCATCATACATCAAGGTACCTTAAACCCTTGCATTTTGGAGTTGCTTGTGTAGTATCTACCTCACTAATGCGAACAGAAATAGAAAATTTGATCAATAGTAGAGGGGACCGCATGCATGGCATGGATCCAGGACCACCCAATAAGAATATTATAATTAAGGTTAACGGGCATAACATGACATGGAATAGTGATTGTACATGGACCAACAGTGATAGGGAGAGTAATGGTACCTAAAACACACTTGGGAATATTATCGAATCCACAGATAGAAACTGATGAAGGAGCTAAATAACTTTCTGAAAGACCTAAGTGATGAAGAAAATCTATGTTACAAATGTGTAGGCCAAATCCATTGTCATCTAAGGCACATTTGATCCTGAAATTGTTACTAAAAACCTGAATATATAAGGGGGCTCATGTTCTAGCATTGCTTGAGAAGGTAGCTCATCTGATGTGAAATTTATTTGATCCTCATTGAGAGATAAGGCAAAAGTAAACTTATGGTATACATATTCAAGTGATGTGTGAGGAGGAATATAAGTAGTAACTAAATATTTTTGAGCTTATTGATACAATCAAGATGATTATGCAGATAAGCATGGATACAAATATTCCTGATGAGAAGACCCTAGAAAAACGAGGACCTGAGGAGCGTGAAGATCAAGTTCAGGTTCACTAAAATGATTAATCTAAATATGGAAAAAAAAGCCTAATCTAAATGCAATATTGAAGTAAAATAAATATGTAATGAAGTACAAAAATAAACCTAAGAAACTAAGAAATAAATAATGAAACCCTAATGTAAGAGAAGGAAATAAGCCTTAGTTGATTTGCAAAGTGAGATCTGGAGTGGATCAAATCTCTAACCAATTGAACAAGAAGGAAGAAGGGTCGTATAAAATCCCTAGAAAATGTAGATCCTGGAGAGATAAGTTGGATTGGGGTGCCTAGAGAGGGACATGGGCGTCGTGGGTGCCCTAGACCTATTTTGAGAACCTCGGTATGTGAAAATGCTCTAGAAAACATCCTCTCGAGGTATCACAAGGTGTTCACCTTTAGTCACATTTGATCACTCTGAGGTCACACCAAGATTGTTAAGGTCAATATAAGCCCTGTAAATGAAGAATGAACTTGCAAAACCTTCAAATAAACATCAAATCCTAAAAATAAAGATGAAAATGAAGGGCCAAACTGTCCTCAACATCACAATGGTGAACTTACGACTGAGTGTTGCACTACATCTTAGACCCAATGTAGTTTTGTGTGTGTGTGTGCAGAATCATGCCCTAGGTTTCTCTTGTGCGTGTCACACTTAGATAGTGAGCAAGTAGCTAGATGTAGAATGTAGTAAATGTGTGCATGGAATATAATGAACTTCCCTCTATGAAGTGTGATGTAGAAAACCAACCCTTGTGTCCCTTGTGATGGAGCTAGATGGATGCAATGGAGCTCTTAGATGCCTTGATGGATGCAACATTAGGTGGTGATAGATAGTTCTTAGTGCTTGGTCCTTTATTATGATCACATAAATTTATATTTATATGATTCCCTTGCTTTAGTTTGGTAACTAACCCCGAAAAGGTGACTCCCAAAAAGATAAGATGCTTAAACGGCTAGAAAGGACCCAAAACTATGAGTAAAGTACAAAGAGGATAGGGGTGCCCAAAGGGGATGGGGGCACACTGGTGCTGGTGTCTTGGTTGGGCACTTTGGTGTCCAGGATGATAAATTCCAAAGAGTAAAAATGTAGATTGAGCAAGTAAGTGTGTAAAATTGAAAGTAGCAATATAAAGAAAAGAAAGGTGGCCAAAGACACGGGTTAATTAGTACTTCTCTTACTTACGAATCATATGAATAGTAGTATGCACTCATGACTAAATAATTACTCAAAGTGTGTGATTATGTGTCTACAAAAGATAATCTATAATTATAAACCTTTACTTTACTACACCTCACGCATAATCCCTTCTTTTAAGAATTTTATGCCTTATTCATTTTTTACATTTGGCCTTTTTATGGCTAGTTTCTCATGCACCTTTCATAAATATGCTCTCCCTTTTGCACAAAATGATCCTAATAATCATGAGCAATCCTTATGCACACCCATTCACTTTTGCAAAAAATGTTTCTCATGTGTGTCATTGTATGGACCCTTCATGCAATATTTTCACCTATTTCCACATGCCCTTGAATTCTTAATGTTTGGTCATAAGCCATTACATGGTATTCTTCACCTTCAAAATAGCTTCACGTAATCTCTTTGTAGCCACAACCGAGTTTCTACAAACCCCTTAATCATTTGTGACATTTTTATTTGTCCTAGGCCACACAAAACTTAGCAAACTTCCCGTGTAATCCCAACACTTAGCCAATTTTTCAACCTTGTTAAGCAATTTATTATGCACCGCACCAATTGGGGTTGCACGTCTCCAATCAAAACACTACGTGGGTAGACCTATGAAATTTATGTGTGCGCCTTTGTGCATGCGAAGTATGTAGTTATCCCTTCATTTAAATTATACATGCAATACTAAATTTACCCTCATTTCTGTGTAGGTAAGAAGAAGGAAAACCATTGAAAGGGTGATTGCACATATAATTGAGATACAAGGAAGAACGTGTAAGAACTATCATAAAATTTGAAAGACTTCCACTAGTTCGGTGAAGTAACCGTTGTGTAGAACTTTGTGCACACTTGAGGAGAACCCAAGTGCATATATTATTACACAAACCTTTCATGCACACCATTTCATGCCACAAATTAGATATGCACAAAATGATAAAAAATTTAAGTCATCTAGGAGACAAATTGGGCTCATCCACAAATCATGGCGTAATAACTAGTCAATTTATTAGAAGATAAATTTAATGCATGTACACGCCATGTCATAGGTAATCTGGATACCTTAAAAAAGGAATTTGAATATTGAAATAAAGTATGGCATATTGCTTTGGAACCTACAAAATATGGGTGTACCACCTCCAAGCTTATTCTTGAGCACTACACCATTAAATGAAGGTCTTCCTTCTTGTAGAGGATGTTTTTCGACATGACAGGGCATTCTAGATGGAAAACTTGGCATTCAATATAATATGTTTATGCATCTACCACGTAATTTTATATTGTTAAATCCAGGTTGTGAAGAGTGTACCACCATTAATGCTTATAAGCATTATTCATATAGGTTTTCCTATAAATACCCAAATTGAATTCATTGTAAAGGTCTTTGAACCTGGAATAGAAAATCTTGAGAGATTTTTATTTTCACTTTCCTTTTCTCACTTGATCATCCATTTTCTTAGCCAAGTTAGCTTCGAATTTATATCATTTCACTTTGAATGAGCGATAATGATTATCTTGTTGATTGAATGCAATATCTTCATTTTGGTGGGTAGAAGATTAGAGAACACATCTTTTGCATCCAATGGTGTTACATAATCCTCTTGGTGTTCTAATACCATGCACCCTCACACCTGTTTGTGTCTTGATGAAGTGCATATTGGTATAAGAGCGGGCATGTGATACAAGAGCATCAAGCTTGTGCACATACAAAGTTTTGTCTTGGGATAGGTCTTAGGAGTCTTTTCAAGTGTTCTTGAATCCTTCTCAACCTTCTTAGGTCCTTTCATGGGTGTTAAGTGGGTATTTTGGAGTTTCCCTCCAAAAATGAACATTTGAATATTTGAATTTGTAAGCTCTAAAAGGTGTAATGTTGTAAGTAAAGTTATAAAAGGTTGTAAAAGGTCATAAAGGACCTCATTTGATGTATCTAGGGTATTTTCACTCTTTAGACAAGAGTTTTTGTGATGTGGTTAGGAAGGAAAATTATTTATTTCTCTCACTTTTTAGGTCATGACAATAGAGGTATTTGAATGTAAGGGGAAGAAGAGACTAAGGAAGAGAGATTAGAGGTTCAAGAATATAGAAAAGAGCCTCAAGAAGGCATGAACCTATAATGATAACCATGAAGACTTGTAAAACAAGGTTCTTCTCGTATAAAGAAGGAGTTTTCTTGTAAATATGAATAAGAATGAGTCTTTTCATGATATCTTTGCATGTGTTTATATTTAATGAGTTTGAAATGATGTGTTAAAGGTGGATTCTCATTATATGAAGGTTTTCAATATTGGTAATGGTGCATGGGTTGTGTATTTGTTATGAATGGTTTGATATCTTGTTGATTATGTGGCGATATAGTAACGGTTAAGAGTTATTGCATTGAGTAGATGAATGCACATGTGTTTAAAATGTGTGAAGAGGGGTTTCAAGTGTGAATGACCTCTCTCAAGGTTTGAGTTGACAAGAAGGAATGAGTTTCTTAGTTTTTGGTTTAAAATAGGTAAGTTTCTTGGTGCATTCTTAAGGAAGATTGATGAAATAAGAAAGGAAATGGTGAATTAGATAATGAGGTGAGTTGTGGTATGTATAAACAAGTATTGCATATGATGTTAGATTACCCATATAAGAAATGGAATAAGTGAGGATGAGGAGATTTAATAAGGTAAGGAAGACCATATGATAAGGTCATTATGAGAAAACAAGTAAGTGAATTCTTAAGATCCTTTAAGAGGAAGATAACTTGAAGATTGACTAAGACAGCCCCACTATATAGTCTTAGACATGGTAAATGGTCTTTACTCCATTTTTATATAGTCAAGTACCATTGATCCTTGAAATTGTTTGAAGACATTGTTAAGTATGTGAGAAACTAGAACTAAAGGTAGAAGGAGAATATGATCATGAGATTTTGAAAGGTGAGACAAGGAAACATTGAAGACAAAACAGAGTAAGAAGTAATATTCCTAATTTCTTGTTTGAATAGGTTGGTAGTAAAAGTATATGAAGAGTTGTCTCATTTGGTAGATAATATTCAAACAAGTGATAGATTATGTTAATGCTTATAACAGTGAGTAAAAATAAGAAGAGTGTGAGAATACATGGTGAGGAGGTAAAGGAGTCTAATAGGATAGTCGGGGGCATCATTTGACAAGAAGTACAATTGATGTTATTGAGAGAACATGGAAGTGAGTGAAGAATATCAAGGGTGCATGTGGGCAAGATAAGTACTCATGGGTGTAGGGGCATTAAAGGATAGTGATGATACTTATAAATGTTACGAAACAAAATGACAAATGAAGGTGCTAGTGGCCTATAAACAAAACTAAATTAATGTTTTATAAATCTGACTTATGATATTTTTTAACATGATTAACATAAGAAGGTGAACAACATTGGTTGAGAAAGGTTGGGAACACCAACCAAAGGTGATGATGGAGTGATTGTTCTTAGAAATCCAATAATATTTAAAGGTATATCTTGCATAGATGGGCTCACACTTCATTGAAAACAATTTGTTTCTCAGTTATAGGTAAAATCTTGTCCACCTCTACATCAACATGGTTTTCACGGTCCTTGTCATTCAAATAAGATGGTGTGATTTGTGCGTATTTGTTACTTATTATCTTTCTACCCTACCCTACTCTCGTTTACACTTTATTAGTATTATGATTAAAGCTTGTAATTTTTCTTTAATGCATAATATGTTTCATGTTACAAATGATACTCATAGTTGAACATTAGTTTTATTGAATTTCATGCAATCATTAAGCTATGAATGAATGTTAATCACTTGTTTTTCTTGTAAAATCCCCAAACCGACTTCTTCATAATGTATTCGCTAAGGCACAAATTTCCCGCTTTGGATGGAAGTGACAATGAAACAAAAATGCCTTTGAAATCATAAACATCCACTCTCCCCTGTCTTGAGCTACTCCTTAGCACATTTTTTAGGCTATTGAGATTTCAAAGAGAGGAAAGAAACCTTGGAGAAGAATTTTTGTGCCCACATTGAATTATCTATCACACCTTCCCATGTGTGTACCTTATTTTCAAGAGAGTTGGATCCTTTCCCGCTTTCATGAGACTTTTCTAGGTTGTGCATATTTATGGGTGATCCCGACCACCTTCCGTAAGAATCAACATCCCTTAGTGTTATTGTAGACACAAAATCACGCACTTAGGTACATTTATAGGTCTTAAAAGCATACTTGCATTCATATGATTCCTAAGCAAGAAAACTAGTAATTGAGTACTATCTTGGGCCTCTTTTATGTCTTTCTTGCTTTTTCTTTGGTGTTACACACTATACAACCTATTATAAAGTTTATTTATTTATCTTTCATGACTCTGGACACCAAAGCACCCAGATAGGACACTAGTGCCGAAACACCCTCGTCCTTCTAGGTGCCCCTAACCCTTTTCTATCTTACTCACTTCTTTTGGGTCTCTTTTATCTTTTGGGCATCTTATTTTCTTATGGGTCGGCCTTTCGGTTGTCAATTAAGAATTCAACCGAGGGATTCATATAAATATAAATATATGTGACGAAAATAAAGGGCCAAGTTCTAAGCATCTATTATCATCACCTAGAGTTCGCATCCAAAGACATTTTAAGAGCATCAAAGGCATCCACCTAACATCATACAAAAGACAAGGGATTGTATTTTCTACTTACACGCATAGGAAGGGAAGTTCATTTTTCCATCCACACATCTATTTACACTGGTACATCTAGCTATCACCCCTATCAAGTGAACTTACACAAGGGAATCCCATGACATGATTCTATCACACACGCACAAGAACTACATGGAGTCTGAGATGTAGTGTAGCGCTCAATTGTAAGTTCACTCAGTTGGGTGACCGTTGGGGTCATTTGACTCCCCATATTACATCTTTTATTTTTGGGATTTGATGTAGTTTGAGGGTTTTTAAGTTCATTATGTCTTTACAGTTACGAGGCAAATTATGCGATCATCCAATGCCATACAAGTGACCAACAACCACTATCAACGACAACCTTGCGACACTAGAAAATTTAGTTTCTCGTCATTTTCACAATCATGGGCACCTAGTAGAAGACTCCAACACCTAGGCACCCCTAACCGAGTCCAGGGCATCATGGCCCATGCATATCCAACAACTCCAGAATTTATTGTGCATTATTGTGACAGTCTTCCCTTTCTATTTATCAGTTTCTTGATCGCACTATCCCAACATCGGTGTAAATCAACTAAGTATTTTACTCTCTTTTGTACCTAGGGTTTCATATTCATCTAGTTTATTGCTTTTGTCATCTTGTATCTAAATTTTTTATCATAGTTTACATTTGTTACTCTATAATCGTGGTCTTACAAAATTTTATTTTTGTTAAATCATTTGGTGAACCCATCCGTTTGGACCCAACCTTGCTTCTAGACATTTTTATGATATTCTTATCATGGCTCAATCTTATGAACTCTTTACTAAAGAATACCTTAAGGAGCTCAATGCTCATCTTTTTAACATCCCTAATAATCTAGATCTGCTCTTATTCGTTGCTCATGAGGAGGCCACAAATCTTGTTGAGATTAATGTTCCTACATCCACTACCGCTTCTATGCCTATTGCTACTCAACCCCTAGTTCCACCCTTCCACCTACTTCTACTATTCCCGTATTTGTTCCTACTCCCACCAACCACTTCACTCCGCCTCTTATTTCTCACACATGACAAGTATCTTCCACTGGAACTCAAGACCTAGCCTCTCTCTATCATGATCTCTAAGTTTAGATGCGTTAACTTCAACATGCTACTTCTCGTGCATCTCCATATATTGATTCCACCTTACTCCTCCACACTCCTTTCACACTGTCATTTCCACTTATGCACTTCCTCCAAACTTCATCACCCCTAAGTTGTCTACCTTCAATGGCCATGGTGACCATCAAGAGCATCTTTGAGTGTTTTATATTGCATGTCTAAATTATACAGATGATCATACTTTACTATCAAAGATCTTTCCTACAAGCCTCCAATATTATGTTATGTGTTAGTTTTATGATCTACCGGTCCATTCGGTAACATCCTTTATTCATATATCCGATGCTTTTCTTGCGCATTTTTCCATCAATATCGGCTCTAAGATATCATATGTTCAACTTACATAAATCAAACAAGGATCTAATGCAAATCTAGTAGATTATGTGTTACAATATAAGAACAACTTAGCTAAGATGTCTAATGTAATCGCGGACTCTGAATTACAATATCTTTTTCCAAAGCCTTTTGTCTCCATTACAAGAGACCATAATCTTTGAGACCTCTCCGTTATTTTATCAACTATGGCATACTCTTAAGTTACATGAAAGCAAACTATTATCTATGGGCAAACTTAAATATCATGATTAGGCTTCATCTTCTAATCAGTTTCAAGGAATCCAATTTTAAGCCATATCCTAAGCCTATCGAAGCAAAAGCTACTATTAACATTGTTACTACTCCTGAAAAGCTTTAATGACAACCTCCAAAGCATACATTTACTAAATAGCCTTGTGTTATGTGCCTTCTATTACCACAAATTCATGAGAGAAATCTTATTACGCTTCCACCACCGCTAAATCTTGATCCATCTCGTCTAAGGGCCATAATTATAACGAAAATGATAGATGTGACTATCATCAATGTGTTGGGCATTCAACTGATCGATTTTTCAAACTTAGTCATATCATTCAAGATCTCATCAACAATGATGCAATTGATCTCCCTGATCCTTTGGCATCCAAGTCAGTCAATGACGATAAAAATATCAAAATATTCAATGATCCATTGCCCAAGCATGACAAGAAAACACCTAATTCTTCATCCAATCATGCATATCATGTTTTGCCTCCTACTCGCTTGGGGCCCTTGATTTTCTAGTTGCTCATACCGATGCATTTCAACCTCTCATCAAATTATTTGATCATGATTATCATGCTACATTCTCTTATGATAAACTATGCATCAATGCTTCTATTGGATCTTATATCGGTCAATAACACCACGGTCGATTCATCGCTCTTATTGGTACATGCTCTATTACATTCCTTGTTGCTATCAAATATCCTCTATCTCAAATTTCATATCCAATTCCAAAATCTCATGGCTTCATCAAGCTTCCAATTACTGATTGGGCCTCTCACCATGTTTATGCCATTATGTTGGCTAGATTTTTGCATAGCTGAAAACCTAGGCAGTCATGAGATAAATATCCCTCATTTACCGGTGAGGCTCCCATGTAAGATTTTGTCAATTATATTTTCTAATATCTATTTGTTGGTTTTACTTTAACTGCGTAGCTCATACACCATAGCTAGGAAATTTTACAAAGCAAGTAAGTTACTATAAGAAATTAATATATACATAAGAGGGAAATAATTGAATGCGAGCATTAAAAAAGAAGATGTGTAACCCGACCAATAGTTAACGAGTTGGTCGCATGCACATAGATGAAATAAACAGATCTAGAAATGTAGAATTCAAAGCAAAGGAAAGTTTCAGATCTAGATCTAAGATAACACAAAGTTTATGCAAAGATCTAAAAAGAAATAAGAAACAAATGCACCGTTGACACAAAGTTCTCCGAGAAATCTGTCTCCTCTCTATTCCTTAGCTTTCAGAAAGATATCAAGGGTTTCAGCTCAAAGTTTGGAACACAAGAATGTTGATTACAAATTCTCATCCTTTAACCCGTAGGCTCTTCCTCTATTTATAGTGTATAAAAGGAAATTACAAATGGAAACTACAACTAAACTAGAACATGTGGGAAGTTGTAAAGGAAACATCTGGCAATCTTTCTCCTAGAATTCCTCTCTAAGTGACATGCATCTAGAGGTTAAGCCAAAGTTGTGCACATCTGCCACTTATCTTAGATAACTTTTCCAAATAACTTAAAGTAATGGATTTTAAACCAATAACTTTAATCTTACAATTTCATCCGGGAACATAAGGAATAAGAGAAAGAAGAGAAGAAAGAATATCTGTCAGATGTTACACCCTACGCTTTCTTCTTGTTCTGATATTGAATATACTTGTCGAACATATAATTCAGCAATTTCCCATTTGTTTTAGCAACAACCTCTTTCTCGGTCCTAAACTACAACAATCCTTTGGACAAAATGTCAATGCTTACTTCCACTTCCTTCAAACTAGGCCCAAACTCTTTAATGTCCGATTGAAGTGTTATCAGCTTGTTGATTGAATTCAACGTGAAAGTCTTAACAAATTCATCAATCCTCTTCTGAATCATCAAAAGCAACCCTTCAAGAGAAGCAGGCACCTTGTTTGGAATATCTCTTATGCAGGAAGAAACATCCCCAACTACTTCCTCCTCGGTGAAAGCAACTATATTTCCCGGTAATGATAATATCCTATCCTTGAGCAACTGCATTCTTTTCAGCATAAGCTTGAGAATTTCCATGCGGAAAGCAAACTGTAAACTCAATCTACTTGCCCTTTTCAATCAATCCATCAAGCACAAGTTGCTTTCGCAATCAAAACCTCCTTCGACAACTTATTTATTTTAACCAAAATGTCTAGGTTACCTTCAGCCACTGCATTCTCATCCACTATGCCTGTCATCAGTTGCTTCAATTGAGATAATGCATCTTTCATAACTTCTAGACTAGCTAGTACCTCTTTGAGTTGTTTTTAATCTTGTTAAACGATTTGGATTTTCCATTCATTGATATCCGTGAATTGATTACCTGCATCCTCCACCTCCTCGATTAGATGGTTGCTCACCTACTCATGTGCTAAAACTGGCTGAGAGGAAGGTTTGGCAACCTTAGCAATGATTTCACACAACTGGGAAACTTGCTCTTGAAGTTTGGTTTTCTTTACCTTCTCTTTGTCCAAGCTTGAGGAATAAAGCATTTATTAGTGTCTGTGTATCTTGCTTTAATCCTTCCATGGTAGTCTGACCTAGTGGCACTTTGGTTACTGAGATATTTGCCGCCGTGAGTTCTCCCTTCTGTTTTCCCTCTGCTGGAACTGTCAACTCGACAAACTTCTGCCTTGATTCTTCAATAATCAACCTTGAAGTTACCTTGGAAACTTTAGGTCTTCTATCCTTTTCGCCCAAACTCAGGAGTAGTTGTAAGTCATGCTCTTCTAGGTTGATCTCCTCTCTGGCTTCTGGAACCATCTACAAAGCCAACCATGATGAAAAATTACTTCTCGGGGAATGAGAAGTCACTGAGTGTACCACCTTCTCATGTTCAAACTCTGCTTTGCATCCAAATTTGTCCACAGTGTTATGGCTAACATCCTCTGAATTTCCCAAAGACAATGCTTTTTCAAAAATTTCATTTGAGGTTTCAAACTTCTCTGCAGGGGTAGGTGAAGATCTGTGTGGCTGAGGAGCAAATATAAATGATGTTGGATTCAACAGAGGAACCACAACATCTTCCTGGGGTTCAGGGGCTGCCAAAGTGCTATGAGTTGACATATGAGAAGCTTTGTTTGAAAGTGGTACTAGCACGATAGCTGTAGAATTGGCCTTCTCCAATATCTGTGACTTCTTATATATTTTAAGCTTCTCGGCCTCTTCATACTTTCACCTTTGTGGTTTCTTTTGTTTGAGTCTCATGCAATAAAGTTACTGTGATCGATTCATCGAGCTTTCAGACAGTAATACCTCTTTGTCAACAACCAGGTTTGAGGTGTTAACAAGAACCGTAGAAGACCTTTCCTCAATCGTCTGACAACCACTTATGCTTTCCTGAAGAGAAGCTCTATCCCCTCCCATCTAATGGTATGTGTCAAGTATCACATGTCCATCATCCGCGAGATTTGTAGGTATCCATACTAAACCATAAGAAGATACTTGTTGCATTGATAACCTGCTGAAATCTTTCTTCCCGACTTCATAATCGCTTCTGCACTTCATCAAAAAGTATTCTAATGAAGATACATGTGCATACTCCTAGGATATTGTCTTCCTCGTTATCCCATATGGATCATAGTTCAATCGTGTTGGGAAGAACTCATGCTCATATCTGGAAAACATTTTGGCTTGATTCCCTGGCCTTATGAATGCTTTAAAGCAATTGTAATAACCCACCGTGACCGAAAAGTAACCTATAGGTTTGTGCCGCTTTGATTGTAGTTAATGCATTTCCATGAGTTGTCTGCATAACTCCATGATGGCCCATTTTTCGCTTGGATACCTCGGCAACTTGATTGGTTCTCCTGAAAATCCATTGACCCTGAGATATGTGAAGTCTGTAAACTAGATGAAGATGCAACCATACTGGGATACAACTTCCCAAGCTTCTTTACTCACCATGTTGGTCTTTAGATCACTATTCAATTTGCAAATGAATTCGTAGAAGAACCCATCATTGACCACCTTGTAATATTTGTTGCACTCAAGAACTATCAACTGTGGGAAGCACTCGAAAATAGGATCTTTTGACAAAACCCCTCATCTATCCAATTTGGAAAATATACCCTGTGAGGCTGCTACATATACCAGGTATGAAGTCATTTTGAAGTTGAATGTCCGCCTCACACTTTGGAGCTACTCATCGATGTTGTCACTAATGATCTCTGCCCAATTGATAATCGAATCAACTCTATTGATCTCAATGGTTCTCATGAAAGCATACATCCATGAGTGGAAGTTATGAGTATTGGCTTCTCCATTTAACCTGCAAAGAAATTTAGTAATATCATCAACTTCCTGCACCAAATTGGATTGTGGAAGAGTCCTCGGGAACTTTGATGGAGATCTTGGGCTTATTCATGTATCTACTATTTATAATGCCCATGCAATCTGCTTTGTGCTTTTCCCATCTATTGCTAGCATCCAACATGTTAATTGTAATCACCACTGGTCGTGTCAAAATATTTAAACAATAATTAATAAATTGTGCATCCAACCTAATTATTGTCTTTCTCACATGATCACGAATGGTTCTACAAAGAGGATGATATAAACTTGCACACTCCATAACAAATTCAGGCAACTGAGTTGTGGCTGGAAACATTAAAGCTTGAATAATTTTGTTGCTTTTAATTGCCCACATGAGAGAGGTCCTTCCGGCTCTAGATCTGTCAATTAAATCGGAGATGGGTTCAGGGCCTATGTATGTATCATTGATGTCAAGCAAATCTGGAAGCTATGCATGATTCAATTGATCCTTCTCTTTCATCATGCTTCATTTGGTATGGAACAATCTTTGTCTGGGCTCTTTTTCTTTTAATTCTGCCGGAATCCCTTGTAATTGGCTCAATTTGTGCAGATATGACAATTTCTTCTTATTCGGAAGAGATATTCAATGTATCTGACATTGATTTGAACTTTATTTCACTAATATGAGCACTTGTGATGAATAATTGTAATTAATTAGATAAATATGGAGTCTATGGCATGAATACTTGATTTTTATCACCAAAATCAACATATAAAGCTTGCTGCCCTAAAATTTGAGGTTTTGCTTGCATGAAAAGCAAGCAAAAATATTATTTAATTCACCGAGTACATATACCAACATACGAGATGTTCATAATGACCAAAATTAGGCTATTCTAACCCTAGCGCCAAAATGGAAGCTTCCAGTAGTGGAAAATAAAGTTTAATGCAAAATCCTCCTTCTTTTGGCACCAAAAGCTATCTGGGGATGTAAAATTCATCACAAAGAATTAACTCTGTCCCTCCCTTATGGCGCCCTATGCTTATATAACCTCTAGCATGTTATTTTTAATAATTGTCTCTTCATATTTCTCGTAATTTAATTCATTAATAGTCATGTCTATTCATTCAATTTGGGCGCCCAATTATGCATATTCTTGGTTGCTTTTAAATTATTTTATTTTATTTATTTATAGCATGCATCCTTGATTATCTTTAGCTTGTCCTCTTCAGATTGACTTTCCTTCCATACATGGCGCCAAAATTAGATTAAAAAACAATTAATAAATAACATTAAATGCATTGTTTAATGCCAAGGTGGGTCACACTTTTTGGCAAGGGAAGATGCTAAAAATAAGAAGTCAACTTGATGGGAATTTCCATCTTGCACTGCAGCTCCAAAAATTCCCTCTTCCACTTAGGTGATTTGTCCTTCATCATGGGAATTTTTACCCGCAGGTAAGAAATTCCCGTATGCCTGCCACTACCAAAATTCCCACTGACAACTTAAATCATCTCCAAAAAGTGTGACTTGTATGGAAAATAGCCTTCTTTGATAAAGTGCGACTTGCATGGGTGAATAAACCTCTTTGATGGGAAAAGTTATCCTGCTAGGTAGACAAGAAATTTTCACTGGTGCTTTAAGTGATTTTTCTTTTATAATGGGAATTTTTACCCTACAAGGGTAAGAAATTCCCGCTCTACCGCCACCTCTAATATTCCCATCTGCAACTTAAGTGATTTATACTTCATGGGAAAAATTACCCGCAAGGCGGAGTAAGAAATTCCCGCCTTCATCCCACTACCAAAATTCTATTAAAGCCTTAAATCCATTTATTCCAAAAAGTGTGACTTGCCTAGAGACAATTTTTCTTCTTGACTTCATTTTTTTGTCGAAGTTTGCCCTTCGAGGTGATTCCTTCCGGTGTTGAGGCCATAAATGATCTCCAGACGTTTGTAATTAAAATGACTATACGAACAAAGACCAGATCGAGGGGAATTTAACAGATAAATCAATGGAGAAAACTGAAAACAAATGCAAAATAAATAAATAAAAACAAAAAAACATTGCCGAAGTAGTAGATAATGCTCAATTCATTTCTCGTGAAAATTTTCATGATGCGTGTGAATATTGGCATGAAAAACTTTAACAGGATTTAATCGGAGCACAATTTACCTCAAACGGGATTTATTTTTTTAATAAATAATTAAATAAAAATTTCCCACAAAAAAACTTGGTGGAGGGATAAAATGAGTTTCACCATCTCGCGTATTTATTTCTAAATTGGATCATATGATTCACTAGAAATATCTTAACGTAATAGAGACATCTTCTAGTAATAAAAAACACAAAAAAGACTCGTTATTTTAAAAAGAATGAAATTTTTAAGAATGGGTAGTCCCATATTTCGGGGTGAAATCTTGGGACACCACATTCACTATGACACCTTCATTAGAAGGTTGTGACATACTCTTAGGTCTTCCTTGGCTTCATGTTGTTAAGGCTATCTTTTCCATGAATCACTTGTGTCTAAAATTCATTCACAATAAACAAGTTATCACTCTCAAAGGTGTTCCACCATCCACTCTGTTGCCTCAACCTCTTCTTGAGGTTGTCACTACACTCGATAGAGCATCTATGTCCCATAGACCTCTTAAATCTAAGGCACATTCTACACCTAGTTCTCCCATTCACACATGACCTACTCATTCTCATCGGTTTACTAGTCCATCTTCTCGGCTTAAGTCCCCTACTCTGGGCGACACCTTCACATAGGAGTCCATCGCCCTCTTCACCTCCTCGGTCTACTTCATATAAGTGTTCATCACCTCCTCGGTCTCCTTCACATAAGTACTCATCACCTCCTAAGTATACTTCACATAGGTATTTATCACCTTTTAGGTTTACTTCACGTCGTTGTTCATCACCTCCCAGTGTCTATTTCATATAGGTGTTCACCACCTCCTTCAACACATAGGTCCCATTCATTGATAGGTTGTCACTCTCATACATCTCTCGATCTCGAGCATGGTCACACGCCTTTATCTCCTCACACATCGGGTGGAGGACCCTTTCCCTTCACTTTTGTTGGATAGTTTGATCATCATCATACACTTGGGGGCATCATGCTTACTTCTCTCCCATGTGCTAACATAGTCAAGTTTCTATCATTTCTACTATTATTATCGTGCTTCATACTTCCTATTTCTAAGAATCCATCTTACATAACGTGATACACTTTGTATCGTCATTACCCTATAACACAATCTTTTGCTAAGGTTCACACTTGATTGTTGAGGGAATAATACATCCATGAACCTCACACACTACACATTTCACGTTATGTGCTTCATGGCACATCTTTCTCATTCAGTCATCACACATCACACTACCCTATGATGCCCTCTAGTTCCATGGTTCATACTCGACTGTTGAGGCTCTAATACACTCTATGCCCAATGTTTCGTTGATCTATCTATCTAGTGCACATTATCAAACCATTTCCCAATGACGCACTCTTGTTCTATGGTTCATTCTTGACTATCAAGGGGTCTTTTATAAATTAACCTCATCTCATACTCATCCATATCTAATTGAGGGGCACACTGATCCTATCATATTCATATTTCATATCATTCCATCTCACTCATTCACAACATATTGCATATCTTGGTTGCACATACTCTTGTTTGCTTATACTAGTTACATGTTACACTTTGCTTATGTTAGACAAATATCTAGTATGTCATTATCTTTATCATATACATATACATGTTCACTTGTTCTCTAGTTGTGAATATAAATTTTCTACGAGATCTTTACACGTAGCAATGATCTTTGCACTTGTACCTCTTACCAATCCCATCAAGGCTCTTGGGGGCATCTACATTTCTACTCTTACACATTACAGGTGTTATTGTTTCATTTTATACTACTTCCTATTCTTCCTAGTACACTATGCTACATTGATCTTTACATGCTTTAACATACTCTTTATCTTTCTAATATGCTAACGAGTGCTTCATGTGAAACAATTGTCTTGCAGGAACTATTTTCCACCATGGTTATCTTATACTTTAGTTACTATTGTTTGCCATTGTTTTCCATTGTATGTCATTATTTACGGGCTATGCCCTTTTTCTTGTATGCACAATGTATACTTTTGGCCGCTTCGGCTCGATTGTCTTGTGACATTATGAGCGATGTCCCATGTATGAAACCCATTTTTGAGGTCTCTCTTTTGTATGCACATTTGCTTGTTACATTGTTTTCCTATTACATACTTGCTAATAACACCATGCATCTAGCCACCTTGTTTTCATGTGCCTTAGTTTCTACCATTAAAATTCCCCCCCTACTAGGATATAGTTTTAAATCAACATCAGTCCTCTCTTTGGGTCGCATTCTCCTAGTGACGTCGCATGCACCCCAAATGAGGGGGACATATATTTGGTGAATCAATCACCCAAGACAACACAATTTAGGACAAGAACAAAACAAATTTATAGTCACAAAACGACCCAAATTCCAACTTGGGTCCTCAATTCAACAAAGACACCAACGCCTAGATATAGACACTAGTGCATGGGTGCTCCTGACCTTTCCTGGGAACCTATGACCAGGGACGATTCTGATTACTTTTTCATATCCACACAATTTTCAGTAGTTTCATAGGATCAGACGTTGGCCTTAGAATACAAAATGCATGCAATCTCCTACTATCTCCTTTTTCTACATGGAACAATATGAAACAATACAAAACTAAACACGAGACATACCATCTACTAGTGGTGCTTATTCAGGAAGCAGTCATGGAAGGAGAGTAACAGGACCTCTCTCCCCAACACTCTTCCGTTGTGGCGTGTGATCGCCAAAAACTCGCACTTAGCATGAGATCGCCCAAAAACTTGCTCTTGGCGACGTGAGATCACCCAAAAAACTCACTCTTCTACAATAGTTCAGGAAATTTTCTATCCATTTTACTCTTTACGGATCAGGTCCATCCTTAATACACAACAAAAAGTAACCTTACATCAATCACAACAATAGGTACAATAAAGTACAACACAATACACTTCACCCCTAGGGTCACTTCCTCTCTCTCTTAGATTCCACGCTTCATTCTTATTGCTCCACGCTTTCACTTGTCTCTTCGACATGCTATCACCGTCACATTCTATAGGGTTATCGGTATGCATATCTTATCTACTTTATGTTATCGAGTATTCACTCAACAACATAAAGTGGGGAAAATGTAGACACAAAATCACACAATTGGGTACATTTATAGGTCCTAAAATCATACTTGCATTCATATGATTCATAATCAAGAAAAGTAGTAATTGACTACTTATTTGGGCCTCTTTTCTGTCTTTCTTGTTTTCTCTTTGGTCTTACACACCATACAACCCAGTCTGAACTTTATAGCTTTATCTTTCATGACTCTGGACACTACCACCCATACGCCCCGTCCTTCTCGGGCACCTTGACCCTTTTATATCTTACTCACTTCTTTTGGGTCTCTTTTATCTTTTTGGCATCTTGTTTTCTTATGGGTCGGCCTTCTAGTTGTCAATTATGAAATTCAACCAATGGAATCATATAAATACAAATCTATGTGACCAAAATAAAGGACCAAGCTCTAAGCATCTATTACCATCATGCAAGGTTCAATCCAAAGGCAATCTAAGAACATCAAAGGCATCCACCTAACATCATACAAGTGGACAAGGGATTGCATTTTCTACATACACGCATAGGAAGAGAAGTTTTATTTTTCATCCACACATCTATTTACATTGGTACATCTAGTTATCACCCACTATTAAGTGCACTTGCACAAGGGCATCCTAGGCACCGATCTGAAAACGTGAGATGTATTTTTTATCACTTCTAAAAGTTTCCAAAGATCGTGATTTTCTTAACCAATTTTTAAGTATTCTTAACTCCACAAATTGATTAAATTCTGATTATTTTGCATCCATAGAAGTGCAGAAAACTTGTGTAGCAAAGAAATAATCAGAAAAACTGAAACATTCAGATAACAAAAGAGATTGTTTACGGGGTTTGGAATTCCTACGTCCCCGGGTTCAGATTGAACCGATCCATTAATAATATTGAAATTCAAGTACAATAACTCTTACAAACAACCAATAATGAATCAAAACCTGCAAATGAGCTGATCAATGTCCCAAGAACTCTGAAAAATAGCAGAAACTGTCCCAAGAACGATCCGTGGCTCCTACAGTGTTTTCACAATGTGATCTCCCTGCAACTGTGTTAGAAAAACACCTAAAAATGGAGATTTAAAAACATTATATGAAAAAAATCATATTTCTGAGATCAGATCTGAATTCTGAACACTTTTCATGTTTACACCAAGTCACAATTCGGACCAGAAGTGCATTGAAATTCGTGTTTTCCAACTAGCTGTCTTGAAGATCCCTGTTAAAATCTGCATTCAAAGCTTCCAAAAACAGGTTAAAACTCAACAAAAAGATCAAATCTTACATCGTTGGAATCATCTCAGAATTTCCTTCATTTCATCTTTTACTCCGAATGCCCAATCTGAGTGCACGGCCTTCAAAAATGGTGTTTTCTGAAACTGCCTCCTTATGCTGCTTGCACAGACCTGTACCCCTAGTATAAGTTGAAGCGCCCCATTTTATAGTGCGCCCAAGCCCCTAGGCGAGTTGGTTGGAGGATTAGGCTTGGACCCATGAGGTCAGGGGATCAAATCCCAGCGGCCTCTATTTTTGGCTGATTTGCATTTTATAAGGGATAAAATCCCAATGGAGGCACTTAGAATATTTTAAATAGGATCAAAATCCCATAAAGTGCGGCTAAGGAGATGTGGGAGCTGTTTTTTTAAATATTTTTAATGGGATATAATCCCAAATAGGCGCCATTTCTTTTGGGTAAGGTTTTAATAAACCTTACCCACTCCATTCTTCACGTGGAATCCACGCATGGGCCTAGCCCCTACCAACGCTTCATTTCCTCCTCCACGTGGTTAGGTAGGTTTTATTACTAATGTTTCAACATTATTTTTTAATACTAATGTATACACATTAATATATAACGTTTTGGCAAATATGTGTGGCTTTTGGAAAATGGACTTACCAAGTAAATATAATTTCGACCCATGTAATGTGGCATAGAAATAATTAACTCAGTAATCCTGTAGTCCACTTGTCGTCTCCCGATAGGAAAATCAAGTGAAATCGACGAGTGTTGGCAAGCCACGTGTCATAGTGTGATTCGGTCCAATATTGACCAGTTGACTAGAGTTGACTTTCCCGCTTTCTGAACTTTGACCGAACATATCTAGAGCTCCCGATGTCCATTTGTCACATTCTCACGTCGTTGGAAAGCTATCGAGATGATCTTCTCGTGACCGACACAATTTAGGGATGTTTAGGGAAATTTTTCAAAAATGATCCCCCGATCAAGCACAATTCTATCACACACGCACAAGAACTACATGGATTTTGATATGTAGTGCAATGCTAGGTCGTAAGTTCACTTAGTTGAGTGACCGTTGGGGTCGACTGAATCCCCATATTGCATCTTTTATTTTTGGGATTTGATGTAGTTTGAGGGTTTTACATGTCATTATCTCTTTGTAGGTTACATGCAAATTATGTGATCATTTAGTGACATAAATGCGACCAACATCGACTATCAATGAAAACCTTGTAACACCGGAAAAAATTAGGTTTCAACCATTTTCATAGTCACAAGCACCTAGTATTATACTCGAGCGCCAGCAACCCTACCCCAAAGATATAGGCGCCCTAATCCAAGCATATTTGATGACTCCAGAATTTATTGTGCAATTATTGCAACATTTTACCCTTCATGTTTATCAATTTCTCCAGTCTGCATAGTCTCAACATCAGGTGTAAATCAACTAAGTCCTTCACTATCTGTCTCTCTTGCACTTAGGGTTTCATATTCATGTTGCTTATTACTTGGGTCATCTTACATCTAGCGATTTATTTATCATAGTTTACATCTATTACCCCGCAATCAATGTTTTACAAAAGTTTATTTTTTAAAGCAATTATAGGAGGGGAATAAAATTGCGATCATCGATGGAGATAAAAATGATTCAAAAGACTCATGACCTACCCCAACTCACGAGTTCTCTCCCTACTACTCAATCTCCTATATGGGTCAACTCATTTAAGTGACTTAGTGAATCACACTCAAGGATTATAAACTCACAACTTTAGAGACATCTCCTTGTGAACACAACTAATTTCTCTTGGCATGGAACAAACTTGGGATCACTCTCGATACTACATGATGAGGCCCTATTTTTAGAGCTCTTCTCGACACCTACATAAGCTCATATAATACTTCTCAACTCATGACTCAACTCTCACCTTTCCAAAGAAAGCTTAGCTCGGACCTCGGCTACTCACTTCAAAAACAACTTCACCCTCAATGTGGTAGAAATCAAAGATAAGAAGGTGTAAATGCTACTCAAAATTTGAACTTGAGCGGATATGTTTTAATCAAAATCAAGATATTTTAAATTAATATTCTCCTTATAAATTGTAAAAGTCTTGTTAGTCGATAGTTAAGGGTTGTTTTGCTAAGGTTTCAAGGTGATATGGTGGTAAAGGGGTTGAACCCATACCATACCTCTCACCCTATAATTTTTATTCAAATTTTTAGGAGATTATTTTTAAGACATGATGATTTATAATAAAAGGGTAATTTTGAAAAAGTGGGTATATTTTTCTAATATTAGATTATTGTAAAGGATTTTTTTGAAAAAAATACTTGAAGGAGGGGTTAAAAATATTTTCATAAATTTTAAGTGGATGAATTATCGGTTGAAACCGTCATCCAAAATTATTTTGCATTGTGAGGGGGAAATGAAAACACAATTCTTTACTTGCACTTCAACACCTATCTTATAGACTAAGCAATTCTTGAAAACCAACTAATGGAGATAATACAAGTATATGGCCAAACAACATGTTTTCTCCAACCGAGGTGTTTCTCCCCATGTTCGCAATACGGGGAATGTTAGGAAAATAAGTGAGTTAGTAATCACATGTGAGAGTTATGGTAGTAATATGTGTATATTATTGTTTGTATGACGAGTTGTGAAACACAACTCATCATTAGCTCTAGAATGTTAGATTAGTGTGTTTGAAACAATGATATAATAATTTTGTATGTGTACATGAGTTTAGGTGGGTAAGATTATTTATGTATTTGAGGTTGAGAGATAATAGGTATTGTAAGTGATTTAGGGATATATTATTGAGATTTGGATATAAGAAAGATATCCTTTTTTACGATATTTTCTACTATATATGTAGCCTTTGCATGATTGAATCTTGTAAAAATATGTTATCTTAAGAAATGTAGTAAATTCCGCATAATGGTTAGTTTCTAAGTAATGTGTGAACGAATTTGAGTGAAGTGTTGAGTGCTTTTGGGAGCACAACAACTAGGTGTGAAGTATAAATTATCAGTAATTATTCTATTGTGTTTCATGGTTTTACAAGTATAAAAACTAGGTTTTAAGTTACATGGAAGGTTTTAAAGTCCTATGAATTCTTGAATGAGTCCCAAGGAGCTACATAGTGTGATGGATCTTACGCCCATCAAGCTAGATCAATTGTTACACTCATGATTTATAATATGTGTGTGGATGCACAAAGATTGTCGGGGGTGTGCCACTTTTGAAAAGTGGAAGCATGTCTTTTAAGGACTATTTCCATGTTAAAAATGTTGTTCATCCTTTATAAAATTCATGTTAAACCTATTTTTAATAGGTTCAACATTTAAAAAGCAAAAGAATGCATGCCCTATTTTACAATAGTATTTTGAAATAATACAAAGAGTGCATACCCCTTTTGTTTATTTAAAATTAAAGTTGATTTGTTTCCCTCCAAAATGATTATGGTAATTAGCTTCGAGGATTTGAATCCAAGGTTTGGACCTACACTAGACCAACCAACATGATTTTTGATAAATTTCTATGTTTTATCTCCATTGTGGACACATTTAAATCATCATATTTATTTATTTTTAAATATAAATGGGTTTTTAGACGACATAACTAAATTTTAGAATATATTATTATGATACATTAAATTATTATTTTACATTACATCTTAATCCAAGTACAAATACACCTCATTATATTTCATACATATAAGGTTATAAATGGTTTGAAAACTTATATCTAATTTTTTTGCACAACATTGGGTATGTTTTTTAAAAAAGGAATTTATGTTGTTAAGGTAACAAAATGTTGTGTATGTATGATTGCGGTTTCATTTTTCCAACTTTCTTAACTTGTAAAATTATTTTAAAATATTAATTTAAAAATAAAGAAAAATAAATTCTTAAGAATCTTCAACATTTTCTATATCATACTATGGAATTTCATATAAGAATTCATTCATTTTCTCTTAAAAAAGAGTATCTCAGACACATGCGCTTTTATTATGTTTTTACCAAAAACTAGTATGTCCTTTTTTAGAAATACATCATTTTTACATATTGTCTCAACTTTGTATTACAAAAATTATATATTTAGAAATTAGATTCAAAATTCAGAATTCATCTTCTTATGTTATCGTAAACTAAGTGTATCTAAAATTCTCTCCCAAGTGTATTGTTGTTTTTTTAAAAAGGTACACATTAAGGCCACTTTTATCCCCCAATCATCTTGCATCTATCCATGTGTTAATTAGGGAATGGAACCCATCTAAACATTTTGATATTGTTTAATAAGAAATATTTGTATTGATCTTCCTGGCCAACGATTTTGGGACGTTTCACAATCAACTACTTTTGGGGCATTACTTATTGATGTGTTTATTCATATACTCAAAAATTCTTTGAGGATAGTGATGGAACATGAACATAGAACCTTAGAATTGTTGGAGAGATGAAAATTCTCAACCCAAAAATCTCTCCAGTAGAACTACCATTACCACAGACATGAAAGCTTCACACACAAGCAAAGCCAGAATTACAACAAGCAATGGATCAAAATAATGGTCTCCACATTATTTAGCTCTAACAAAATATACAATAGATGGATAAAGCATTTCTTGTATTGTGTTTACAAGTAGGGAGTTCCCATAATATAGGCTAACAACAAGTTATCCTCAACTAGAAATAGGGTGGAGAGCTAATATTAGGGAACACTACAAATCCTTAAAATCATGCCCAAGCCACCTACATGAGAATAAAATAGCAAGTTGTTAATAAAACAAATATACTCTCAAAATAAGTTTATCTCAAGTGAGTGGTGTTAACACAAGTAAAACTAAGTAGGTTGAAATTATCCTAAACCACTTAAAGAAAGGTGAACACGTCAACTCCAACATTTAATATGTTATGTTTTGGTAAAAAATAGGTTTAGTATAATAATAAAAACGGTCATTATTCTAATTTGTTTCCCTAAAAAAAATTTACAAATGAAATCTCATGTGTTAAGTGTGCCACTTTATTAGTGTATTTCAATTTTAAGATTTCATTATCAAAATTTTTACACATTTTTTCTTACAAAACGGTTCTTTGGCTTTTCTTTAGTGTTATGTTAGTAACAATCACACGTGAAATGTGTAAGGAAATGCCAAAGGGGATGCGTCAAAGAACTTAAACTTGAAGGGTATAAACATGGGAGGAGGAGGAGAATGATAAAGAAGGAGATTAAGGGAGGATAATTCCATAAATATGAAAAGTGTTGGGGGAACCTTTGCAAACTCTTTCTTACTACCTGACATATATATAATACAAGCCATTTGTGTCAATCGTATGAAGGGGAAAGAGGTTGTGTTGTACAATTCATTGAGGCAATCTACTTTGGAGATATCTCAAAAATAAAGGCATGGTAATTGATTACTTTGAAGGGAAAATTACACATGTTTGAATCCCTAACTCTACATATTTTAGATATGGAAACTCTACATTTTACTTTCCTTATGTTATGCATTTCACTCACATTTAGGATTAGAGTTTCTCATAGTGATAAAGGTAGTCCCCGTTAATAGTCATTTATGAAGGTGTCTATAATTAACCACTAACACAAAACCTTGACCTCTCATTTCCCTTAAGATTGATAGGAACAAGTATCGAGACTTATGTTTGGAAATTTTTTTAGCATAAATAATGTTTGAGGCATGGAAAAAGAGTAAAAAATTATGTGTATCATGTCTTCCTTCGATCCTCTAGGTCATCTAAGGTTATAAAAAGGGAACATTTTTATTTGAAGATTATAATTGAGTTGGTTTGTGTGAAGATTATAATCTATTGATTAACCATAAGTATCAATTCATGGATGTTGGTCAAGGATAGTTAAAAGAGATTGCAACTTGTATGTTAAGGCATGGGGACATGTGTAGTCAACATCATCTAGTTGTTTAGAGATTCGACCAATGTAATGTTTAACATTTGTATGCAATGTAATATGGTGGGCGAGTCAAGGAAAGATGCAAAATCGAGTGATCCTATCAGTGGTGTGAGGAGATGCTAGATGTGAGAAAGTATGGATCGCATTACTTATGTTGGAAAATGGTCATTGTCGTTGGCGTTGTAATTGATGTCATGTAGCTTTGATGGAAAAAGGTTGAATGATGGAGTGAGAATTTAATAGGCAAAAGGTGTGAATGGTGAGTTCTCTCTAGGTTGGTGTATAAGCTTATCAAGGTCAATCCCTGTGTGAAACATGTGTTAATAAGTCTATATCAAGCATAGGAAGAATCTCCATAAAGACTCTGCAAGAGAAATGTTAAGGTTGATTAGTAGTGCCAACTCATAGTGTGGTTCTAAGTGGTGTGCATGGTTCAATGTAACGGTTACAAGATGATTGTGGTCACTACATGCATGTACAAAGTGAGATAGGGGTTCAATTGAGTACACCGAGAGAAATTAAAAAGGTTAGTACTCTTGTTTCCATTGTTTTAGAGGGCTAAAACTCAAATTCATATGTCCTAAGTACTCGTTGAGAGTCTGGTTGGAGAAAATAAATTTTTGGGTACTTAGAAATATTTGTGAAAAAATGAGTATGTTGAGTTTTTAGTGTATTGTGGGTTATTGGAATGCAAATGGAATAAATTCCTATGGAACTGGAGTTCCCCGCATGGATGTAAAGGCCACAAGACAAAGGATCCTTTGTAATGTAGATTCATTATGCTTTTCGATCCCATGAGACCCCACAAGACAAGTTCCAAATAAGCCTTGGTTCCTGTAACTCGATTTGGGCCAAAGGACAAGGATCATAGTTCAAGACGGGTTGGGCTAGTGTTTCTGGCTCAAGGGGCTTCAAAAGAACGGTTCCACAAGTTAACAAGTTCCCCACTTTTTTATTTGGGTTGAAAAGTGAATGATTGTGTTTTTGCAGTCGAGAAAATCCTTTCGTGAACAAAGGCCCCTGCAGGAACCTGTTCTCAATGAGCAAGTGTTCCCTGCAAGTAGTTTTCATTTGAAAATCTAAGGAGTTAGGCTTATTGTTGGTGAATCAGATATTTAATTTAGATATTACCCAATTGACCCAAGTTCCCTTATACCTCCAGATCCCTGAAAAGATGATTTAGCCAAAATGAGAAGAAGATGATTTGTTGCAGATAAAACATGATTTGTGGGCCCATGGGATCCCAACAATACTAGTTCCTAAAAGACAATAGTTCTCCACATTGAGGATGGAGCCGAAGGGTGAAGGATCAATGGATTGTGGACGAGGAAAGGGTTTCGGCACAAGAGACCCCAACAATACGAATTCTTGGTGAGAGGTTGTTCTCTGCAAGTCTTAATGATCTAAAACACATATAGACAGGTTGAGTGTGGATAGGGAAGTCATCGGAAGAGCCATGTCCAATTGGAACAAGTTCCATGAAAGCTATTATTCCCCGAAATCTATGAGAACCCGATGTATAAACGAAAGGTGAATACAAAGGGAGAGAGAAAGATGAAGTGAAGTGTGGATAAAATGGATTACGAAAGAACCATGCCCATGTGACCCCGGTTCCCAGTGTTCCTTGTAAACTTGCTTTATCCGAATGACAAGGGAAATAAAAGCAGATTATATAATGAGATTTTATAAAGTTTAAAGTGCAATATTAATGTTTTTCCTCACGAGTATCCAATATCCGCATGGAGATATCTTGCACACCAAGTGTTCAAATTCAAAGTTTTTGGACTTTTTGGAAAGGTAATTCAATTCCATATGTCATGAAATAAAAAATACGATTTAAAGGCATAATTAAAGGCTAGAAATGGAAACTTGTAATGTCCTCATTGGTACATTGGAAAATCATGGAATAATGATAGATTTTCTTGGGAAATTGTTTTTTAACTATTTCTTGAGTTCATGGAATGCCAAGAGTAAAAAAAAGGTGAGATATGCTTGTCTCTAAAATAAAAATTGTGAGCAAAATATGGTTGCTAAAGAAAAGAACAAGGGAAGTCGACCCAAGCATTATAGAGAGAAAGAAGGCATGGATTTCAAATGAACATTTGTTAACTCGATCAAGAGGGTGATCACAGAGCACGGGAAAGGAACAAAAACCAGATCAAATGAATACCGAATAAGATGAGAGAGGAAAGAGATATAGTGATGTAATGAAAATCTATTGCTAAAAGAGAGAAGAGTTATATGTTGAAGAATATATGGATATCAATTGAAGTTCTAGTGATGAAGATGGGGAGAAGCTGCATGATGAAGGACTTGAGAAGAGATACAGATGAGAAAAATTCATCAATGTCTTTGAAAGAGAAGAGTTGTGTGTGTTGAAGGGACAAAGCCATTAATTAGAAAACCCAATGAATGTGTGAGGGAAGAGACCAAAAAGAGGTAAGAAGAATGTTGAACATCCGAGCATGAAGAATGAATGATGAATGTGCAAAAGGAAAGTGATCATAATTTGTTGTATGTGCAACATAGAATCTAGATGATCAAGTTTTGAGTGTATTACTATCTAAGTTGTTGCTTAGATCTTAGGAGGGTTGAGCTTCCTTGTGGGTAGTGGCCTAAAAAAATCGGTGGTGGCTAATTAAATTTCAGGTGGTTGAAGCCTCCTTGTCAATGGGCGTTGTACTAAATTGGGATTTGTGGCTTCTAGACATGTCAGTAGCTTATCGAAAATTGGGTAGTGGCTTTGGCTAAATTATGGGAGTTGTAGCTCAATCAGAAATCATTGTAATTGTACAATAAAATTTTCCAAATTAGTGCATTGGTTTCCATGGATTTTTGTCCCAAAATGTTTTCCCACATTATATTTGGTCTTCTAATGTGTGTGTGTGTGTGTTTCTCATTCTATATTTCTCATGATTGATTATCTTGGGAAATTGTTTTGAACTGTTTCATGAGTGCATGGGACACCAAGAGTCAAAAAAGGTGAGATATGTTTGTCTATAAAAGAAACATTTTGAGCATAATATGGTTATTTAAGAGAAGATTAAGGGGAAGTCGAGCAAGAGTTGTAGAGAAAAATAAAATAGGGATTTCAAATGAAAATTTGTTAACCGATCAATAGGGTGATCACAGAGCATACGAAAGGAGCAAAAAACCATATCAAATGAATACTTGAATAAGTTGAGAGAGGAAGGAGATATGGCGATGTAATGAAAATATATTGCTAAAAGAGAGTAGAGTTATGTGTTCAAGAAGACAATGATATCAATTCAAGATCTAGTGATGAAGATGGGGAGAACTATATGATGAAGGAATTGAGAAGAGATAGAGAGGAGACAAAGCCATCGATGTTCTGAAAGAGAAGAGAGTTATGTGTTTGAAGGGACATAGTCATTAATTAGAAAACAATCAATGAATGTGTGAGGGGAGAGACCAGAAAGAGGTAAGAAAAATGTTGAACATTTGAGCATGAAGAATGAATGATGAATGTGCAAAAGGAAAGTGATCATAATATGTTGTATATGTAACATAGAATCTAGATGATCAAGATCGAGTGTATTACCGTCTAAGTTCTTACTTAGATCTCATGGGGATTGCAACCTCCTTATGGGTAGTGGCCTACATAAGATCAATGGTGGTTGATTAAGTTTCGGGGGTTGAAGCCGTTAGGTTGTGGAGCTAAATAGCTTCACTGGAGCATGCAATGGAAACTTGTTGGAAAATACAATAGCCGTCATAGGTTAAGGGGGCGGCATCGGTCACCTAAAACCATTATCGATCGACATGTGAGACATCGGTCGAGCAAGTAGAACCGACCGCGGTTAAGGCTAACCGGCACCAGTTACCTGTGCGATGATGTTTTAATTAACTCTCAGGAATTAAATATATCTTTAGCATTAAAGTAGATTTATTAGATGCAACCGTGCATGGCAAAGTGCCCTAAGTTTATATACGCCTATATAAGCATGAAAGATAGGGTTTAGAAAATAGAAGAAGAGAAGGATTGAATCAGATCCTTGATTCTCCTAGATTGAGAGGATGAAGAAGGAAGAGAAGGATTGAATCATATCTTTGATTCTCCCAAATTGAGAGGATGAAGAAGAAGAAGAAGAAGAAGAAGAAGAAAAAGCGATTACATGAAGACAAGAGCTTTCATGGAGAGAAGTTGAACAGAAGGAAAGTGCAGGTACACTATTGGTGAGAAGATGGTATTATCTTCTACTGTATTTCCTTTGTATTGTTTAGTCTCATGTAATGGCTTGCATAGTATGCAAAGCACTTAGGGTTTCTTCTTGTTAGATCCATAGGTTGTGAGATCTTGTTATTGCTCATTCTTGTAGATCCACATGTTGTGAGATCTTGTATTGCAGATCCATGAGATCATGTTGTATTGTTGATCCATAGGAATCTAGCATGGTAGAGGAAGTTGTCTTCATGTTTGCAGTTTGTTGCAGTGATGGAGGAGAGACTTACTTCTTGGTGCATGGTTAGGGTTGCACATTGGTAGATCTTTCTAGAGGTCTTGTTTGCAGATTCACAATACAGTGAGAGCTCAGTCGTTTGCATGTGGCGAGATGCATGGTAGTTTTGGTATGTGAGATCTGGTTATGTTTTGAGAGGCATGGTTTAGTGTACTTAGGAAGATCCGGTTGGAGATCCGGGAGGAGGAGATACTCTTGTAGAGATACATGTACTCTTATGCGAGAAGAGTTGGTTTGTAATCTCTATATATATATATATATATATATATATATATATATATATGAGATCTCTATCTTTGGTGGACCTAGCCCACATTGGGTGAACCATGATACATGCTTGTTATGTGTGTGTACTTTGTGTGATTTTGATTATTCTATTTTATACTTCCTTTCTTGTAGATTTTTGGGAATTTTTTAGATCTATGTGGATGATTTTGTTTGTTATTAAATCATAACATTATTTCATAGTCCCTGTATTCCCAATAGAAGCTTCTTTGTTAGTGGGTGTTGTACTAAATTAGGAGTTGTCGCTTCCAAACATGTTGTAGCTTATCGAAGACTCGGGTAGTGTCCTAGTTAAATTATTGGAGTTTTAGCTCCAAATTGAGTTGTAGCTAAATCGGGAAATCATCAGAATGACGGGACAATTTCCCAAATTAGTGCATTGGTTTCCATGGGTTTTTTTCCTACAAGGATTCCCACATTATATTTGGTCTTCTCATGTGTGTGTGTATGCTTCGATTCTATATGCCTCATGCTTAATAATACATGCATATGACAATATGTGATGTTTGATAGTAACATATGAATAAGTGGAAATTTATCGTAAGGTTTTATCGGCATTGATTCACCCCCCTCTCAGTGCCTAAAATTCCTAACAATTGGTGTCAAAGCCTAGTCCTTTGGTGTTAAGCCTAATAGCTTGGAGGTGATCCTATAGACATAAGATTGGGTAGTCTAGCGAGAATCGATTATGAAGAGAAAATATGAGATTTCTCAAACTATGATAGAAGGTTTGAAGAATGAGATTAAGCACATGGAAGCTCACTATGGTCAAGAACTAAATGAAATGGCTTTATTTGTTGAAAATGTTTCAAGGGCTTTGAAAGAAAAAGAGAATGATTGCTTGGAACTTGAAAAGGAAGTAAAGACCCGAAAATTGAAATGGAACAAGGTATTAACTAGTTTAATGACTTATAAAGACATTTCGTAAAATAGATAAAGAGTCGTGTCGGTGTAGACATCAAAGCAAAGAGTGAAGAATGTGAGAAATTAAATGCAAATCTGAATACTCTCATAGAGGAAATGGAACAAGTAAGGCAAAGGAAATTAAAGGTTGAATCAAGCCATGAATGTTGTCAAAGATGTTTAGAGACCAAAGTGGATGAAAAGTCTGGTCCCAACATGCAAACAAAAAATGAATCTACATCAATACTTTCCAAGGAAAATGGAGGAGTCAAACAACCCAAGAAGATAATAAGACAACCAAATGCATCTAGGTATGAGAGAAAATTTAATGAATATTGTTTTTCATGTCATGGTTTTAGTCACAAGGCTAGAGAATGTAAATGGCTTAAGGTAGACAAAGAACATCCATGGAGGGATTGTAGACCTGAGTATGAAAGGAATAGGATATGTTTCAATTTCCATGAAAGAGGACATATTACCAAGTATTGTTTAGAGGAACCTTCAAGTCAATTTAGCAATGATAATTCATATTCAGATAGAAGGAAAAGCTATGTCACATGTTATAAATGTCATGAATTTGGGCATTTCTCAAATAATTTCTATCACAATGAACAACCTAAGTACAACAATGAGATATTTTACCTTCATATGGCAAGAAAAGAAGGTTTCTAACATGAAAATTAGTCCTGAAAATCAGACAAAATCAGCCATGTCTAAAACAACTCCTAGAAAGAAGGAAATGAAATGGGTTTACAGGATCAAGAAAGCAACACTAGAAGTCAAAGAAAAACAAGAAAGTAACATGGGAAGATGAAGTAGAAATTCAAAATCTATGATAAACAAGACAACAACAGGTATTGATAAAGGCAAGAAGAAGGAAGACAAGTTGAGTACAAGCAATGGAGAATTTCTTCCTCAAGCAAAGTGTTAGAGTAGGTGTATGAGATGCAACATGTGTGTCTTTTAGGCATTCATTTAGATGAGAACTCAGGTGATGTGGTTGTCACACCAAGAGATGCATCCAAGGAGATTGACAAGAGAAAAAGGAAAAGGAAAGATAAAACTATGTCATCATGTTGTTTTGATGACTTTCTCTTATTCTAATGAAACATGACCAGGACAATATGCCTTCTCTAGGATTCTAGAAGGTATACACAATATAAAGGAAGCATAGTCCGAGTTCCTCATCATGAAGTTGAATGTGATGGTCAAATTTGTTGGTTGGTGTCAATAGTTTCGATTGTTGCCTCTATCAAGATGTCAAGGTATGTTAGTTTCAAGAAATACTTGTCTTGCTCAATATTTAAAGGTGTAGCATGGTTGAAGTATTGAGTGTCTTGGTGTCAATCAAGAAGTATGTCCATGATATGAGTGTGTGTTCCGTAATTGCTCTGGATCTATCTCACAATCCACCAATATGAGAAAATTTGATGTTATGGTCAAGGAATGTAAAGTTAAAGTGAATTGCATATGTATTCTTGATTTGTAATGTATATTTTTGTCCCATGGTGTTGTAACGGAGCCTTCATGACCTAGTAAGTAATGTGTTACAAATAATGGGTGGTATGTGTCTTAATGCAATGACTAAGTATTGTTCATATAGTGTTAGATTGGGATTTTGAAGAGGAAAGTTACATGGATTGAGCATGTTTTTGAAACTTGATTGTGTGGGAGATCAACTCATGTATTTGGCTGAGTAATTTGGTGCTCAAGGTACATTTATACATAAATAAACTAAAGTAGCATGCTCACTACCAGTATAAACCCTGTTTAGTGCACAAAGGAGAATTATGCTCGTATCTATCCTTGCATCCGATCGTTTTTGCTGAAACTTGAGAATAATATTTGAAAGGAAGGAACAAAGATGTTGCAAAAATAATTTTGTGAATTCCTACTTTGAGGAGAGAGAACATCACGACAATTTTTTGAAAAAGCGTGCAAAGTGAATGCTTTAGGTGCTCGTGCTTACAATTGAATTTTTTTCATTCCCGGGTGAAAGATACAAGAAAATCTCATGCACGTGATGTTCAAGAGGTGTAGAAGGCTCTCAAATTGGCTTGAAACATTTTTGCACTCTATAGATGAAGATATTAATTGTAGAAGTTTCCACGTTCATGCAAACTAGGTGTCACGAAGTGCAAATTCAGTTTTCTCTATCTTAGTCAATAGACATGGTTTAAAACTTTGTAATTACCTTGAAAAAGGAATTTAGAAGTTGCATATATAAAATTGTAGAGTCTACAAGTGTGTGTGGTAGTAGTTGTCCATGATAGTTTATCGGAGACTGAAAAACTTGAGTAAGTTCTTGTGTGATTCCAAGCATGTATGAATTAAGGCAAATTTGTGAAGTACTCGTGATTAGGTATGTAATTCTTTACTTCAATCTTGAAACAAGAATGTAGGATCCCTGGTAAGGTTTATTGAAGTGTTCTCCTCGAGATAAAAAGTACATATTTTTGGATGAAGAAAAAGCACAAAATGACTAGTTGTAGGTACGTGATTGAGAGAAGAATGATGATTGAGCAGTTCTAACATCGATAAAGGAAGGAATGATTCCTATGAAAATTTATCAGTTTTTACTTGAACATAGTGAAGTAAAATGGAAAAAATATGGTGATTAGGCTCGAGGTTAATGATGTGTTCATTGATGACCAATGCAAGAAGTAATGGTTAAGTAAGATACTTGATTCATGAATGGTTATGTGCAATTGTGATAAACATATAAAGGTAAGAAAGATACCTCAAAAGGAATGCTAGAACCATATTTATGACCTATGCATTATGAAGGAAATCCTATAGGATTTTGATAGAGAAATGAAAAGTGATATGAGAAATGGCTTGAGTGGATGGAAGTTGATTTAATGATAATTATGTTAGCTATGGAGGTAGTTCTAAATATGTGCATGAATTTGGCATAAAATGGAGATATATGACAAGATTGAAGATGTAACAGATCAATTGGATCAGTTTTTCTACTAATGAGAATCAGAGAAGATGGAACACAATCCTAGGGGGAGCTTGTGGACAAGGAGAACTAATTGCTAGTTCAATGCAAAAGGTGTGAAGCATATCATCCAACAGAGAGAATTCTTTCAGTCAAAAGCACAACATCATCCAAGGGGGAGCTAATAGAGGTAAGATCATGTTTGCATATTTCTCATTGTGTTGAATATGCAACCCTTTTTCATGGATGTCAAAGGAGGACAGAGTGCTATCGAAATCAATTATGGAGTGATTGTTGTCGAAACCAAGTTTGAAAGTATTTTTTCCATCAAAGTTTTATCAAAGTTTCTATGTTTCTAAGTGTGTTGCCAATAATGAAATAGGAGTATTTTGTTGGACCCTGGTCATTTTCATTGGTGTTGTCATTAATTTCATGTGGCATTGATGGAAAAAGGTTGAATGGTGGAGTGAGCATCAACATACAAAAGGTGTGAATGGTGAATTCTCTCTAGGTTGGTGTGCATGCTTCTCAAGGTCAATCATGTGTGAAATAGGTGTTAACAAGTCCAGAATAAGCTTTAGGAAGTAGCTCCGAAAGAGTCTGCAAGATAAATGTGAAGGTTTAATGGTAGTGCTCAAACTCACGGTGTGGTTCCAAGTGGTGTGCATGGTTCAAGAGAACGGTTGCAAGATGATTCAGGGGTCATTACATGCATGGATAGTGAGATAGGGGTTCAATTAAGTACACGAGAGAAATTGAAAAGGATAGACTCTTGTTTCTAGTGTTTTAGAGGGATAAAACTCAAATTCATATGTCCTAAGTACTCCCAGAGTCTGGTTAGAGAAAAGAATATTTTTGGGTACTTAGAAAAATTGTGAAAAAATGAGTATGTTGAGTTTTTAGCGTATTGTGGATTCTTGGAATGTGGATGGAATAGCTTCCTATGGAATTGGATTTCCCACATGGATGTAAAGGTTGCA
This sequence comes from Taxus wallichiana var. yunnanensis, assembly GCA_018340775.1. Lineage (NCBI taxonomy): Eukaryota > Viridiplantae > Streptophyta > Pinopsida > Cupressales > Taxaceae > Taxus > Taxus wallichiana. Next base: position 32,076,473 of record CM031233.1, read on the forward strand.
AGACAAAGTATCCTTTGTAATCCGGATTCATTGTGCTTTTTGGGCCCAAGGACCCCGCCAAGACAAGTTCCAAGTAAGCCTTGGTTCCCCTTACCTCGATTTGGGCCAAAGGAGAAGGATCATAGTTCATTGTGGGTCGGGCTAGTGTTTCGGGATCAAGGGGCTTCAAAATAATGATTCCAAAATTTAACAAGTTCCCCACATTTTTATTTGGGCGAAAAGTGAATGATTGTGTGTTTTGTGGGTTGGAAAATCCTTTCATCCATAAAGGCCCCGACAAAATTGTTCTCAATGAGGAAGTGTTCTCGCAAGTAGTTTTCATCCGAAAAACTAAGGAGTTGGGTGTATTGTGGGTGAATCGGATATTTAGGTCACAGATGACCCAATTGACCCAAGTTCCCTTGTACCTCTAGTTCTCTGAAAAGGTGATTTAGGAAAAATGAGAAGAAGATGGTTTGTTGTGGATAAAACATGGTTTACGAGGCCCATGGGATCCCAACGGTACTAGTTCTTGGCAGAAGCAATTATCTGCACTGAAGTTGGAGCCGAAGGGTGAAGGATCAATGGATTGCAGACGAGGAAAAGGTTTCATGAACAGGAGTCCCGATGGTACGAGTTCTTGGTGAGAGGTTATTCTCCGCAAGTCTTAATGATCGAAACACATAGAGACAATTGAGTGCGGATAGGGAAGCCATCAGAAGAACCATGTCCAATTGGAACAAGTTCCACAAAAGCTAGTATTCCGTGAAATCTATGAGAACCTGATGTATAAAGGAAAGGTGAATACAAAGGGAGAGAGAAAGATGAAGTGAAGTGCAAATAAAATGGATTGCAAAAGAACCATGCCCACGTGACCCAAGTTCCTAGTTTTCCTTGTAAACCCTTTATCTGATTTACAAGGGAAATAAAAGGAGATGATATAATGAGATTTTATAAAGTTTAAAGTGCAATATTAATGTGAACTATTAATGTTGTTCCTCATGAGCATCTAATATCCGCATGGAGATATATTGCACACCAAGTGTTCAAATTCAAAGTTTTTGGACTTTTTGGAAAGGTAATTCAATTCCCTATGTCATGAAATAGAAAATTGTTGATTTAAAGGCATAAATAAAGGCCATAAATGAAAAATTGTAATGTCCTCATTGGTACATTGGAAAATCATGGAATGATGATTGATTTTCTTGGGAAATTGTTTTGTCAGAACGTTTCATGAGTGCATGGGACGCCAAGAGTCAAAAAAGGTGAGATATGTTTGTCTATAAAAGAAACATTCTGAGCATAATATGGTTATTTAAGAGAAGATCAAGGGGAAGTGGATCCAAGAGTTGTAGAGAAAAAGAAGATAGGGATTTCAAATGAACATTTATTAATTGATCAAGAGGGTGATCACAGAGCACGGGGAAAGGAACAAAAAAACCAGATCAAATGAATACGAATAAGATGAGAGAGGAAAGAGATATAGTGATGTAATGAAAATCTATTGCTAAAAGAGAGAAGAGTTATGTGTTCAAGAAGACAGTGATATCAATTGAAGTTCTAGTGATGAAGATGGGGAGAAGCTCGCATGATGAAGGACTTGAGAAGAGATAGAGATGAGAAAAAATCATCAATGTGCTAAAAGAGAAAAGAGTTGTGTGTGATGAAGGGAAAAAGCCATTAATCGAGAAAACCAGTCAATGAATGTGTGAGGGAAGAGACCAGAAAGAGGTAAGAAGAATGTTGAACATCTAAGTATGAAGAATGAATGATGAATGTGTAAAAGGAAAGTGATCATAATATGTTGTATGTGTAACATAGAATCTAGATGATCAAGTTTTGAGTGTATTACTGTCTAAGTTGTTGCTTAGATCTTATGAGGGTTGAGCTTCCTTGTGGGTAGTGGCCTACAAAAAATCAGCGGTGGCTAATTAAATTTCAGGTGGTTGAAGCCTCCTTGTCAATGGGTGTTGTACTAAATTGGGATTTGTGGTTTCTAGACATGTTGTAGCTTGTCGAAAATTGGGTAGTGGCCTGGCTAAATTATTGGAGTTGTAGCTCAATCGGGAAATCATTGTAACTATACAATAAAATTGTCCAAATTAGTGCATTGGTTTCCATGGGTTTTTGTCCCAAAAGGGTTTCCCACATTATATTTGGTCTTCTCATGTGTGTGTGTGTATGTTTCTCATTCTATATTTCTCATGCTTATAACAATCAATAATGTTTAAAAGAATAAATAAAGAAGTGGAAATTGATTGTAAGGTTTTATCAGCACTGATTCGCCCCCCCTCTCAGTGCACGAAATTCCTAACAACTCAATTCATGATCCATGATGCAATATGAAGTTGACCTTGGAGGACCCTCAAAGCAAAGACCGGTGCCTATTGATTCCAAAAGTAAACACAAATTCAATACAAATAAAATTCAATGGATTTAGTCAAACTTGGTGAAAGTGTTATCTTCAATTCTAAAATAAATCCAAGCAAAGCATAGGGGAGAAACAAGGAATTCACTTTATAATGATCTTTAGAGGAGAATGAGGTAGGGAAGATTAAAAAAGTGTGCATTGAAATTTGAAAAGAGGAATGTGGGACCCTCATGTGGGACCTCTATTAGAAGTGATTATCGTTAAACCAAAAGTTCAACCCATCAATTTCTTATATAAGCCATAGAGTTAATGAATCCATGGGAGATGGTTAGTCCATGTCATGAATCCCATGGGGAGCGCTAACAATTTTTCCAACAAACTCCCCAACGTTATCTAGGGGGATTCAAACTCGTGACCTTTCACTCTCATACTAATTGTTTTAAAGTGATTGTTGTTAAACCAAACGGTTGGCCCGTCAATTTGTGATATAAGTGCTAGATTTAATGAATCCATGGGAGGCGGTTAGTCCATGTCACGAATCCCATGGGAAACGTTAACAATTTTTCCAAAAACCTCCTTCCATAAATGTCAAGATCTCTAAAATTGTTCACGTAATGCATATGATGATAAGGCAATGACCAAAAACCCTAAGCCATCGATATTTATGCATTGTCAAAAAAATTTGGTGTCGAAAAAGGTTATCAATGTAATTACTTGTTAACATTACAAATCCAACAACCGATATCGTGCAGTATTGTTTGTGGATAATTTGTAGTTGGTCTTTATTTTTTCGTATATATAAGTGATGGTGTCTTCTTTTACAATTTGTGTTTTTGACACAATAAATGAATTTTTATTTGTGGGCTTGCTTCATTATTCAGGGTGGGCAAAAGGTTGTGGATCAAAAGATTCACACTTGGAGTGTCTCCACCCCTGATGATGACAAGTACATCTATCAAATGTAACATGATTCAACCTAATAAAAATAGTATTGAGTTTAAGAATAACGTTGTCTCGCATCTATTACAAGACACATCGAGGGTCGTTAAATCAATGATGTTACTTTGTTCATTAGTTCTACAGTGACAACACGGCCTTACATAGCTGAAATAAATGGAATTTGTGTAGAAAATAAGGGGAAAATAGGTTTATTTATTTATTTGTTTTTATGTTGATCCTTACAATTGGATGAAATTTTATTTATTAGATAAGATGAATACATGAATGGAAAGTTGGAAAGAAAAAGGTGGGGATTAAATACCTGCATGTCCCACACCTCTTCCATGACTCAAATTTCCCCTCCCCAAATAATATCTGTTATTTGTGCTCTACTTTATCATCTCAATGTCTCTTTCATTATTCATGTGACTACAATTTTTACTTAAATGAGCCAAAATAAAAAAGGGTAGATTTTAATAGGTTCCATGTGAGTGCAAGTTGCACTTAAATGAGGGCCCATGATATTCTTGGCATCTTGACGACATCTTGTAAAGGCTACCTAAAGGCCTTGAAAATGTAAAAATCCACAAGTGGACTATGGGACATGTTCATGGTGGTGACATGACATGTCTTCTACACGTGTCATTCAAGCTCTATAACAAACATTATCCTTATGGTGGTTATGTTTTTTATGTCATATTGTCTTATCACCTTGAACACAATCCGATGAAACATAATGCTTATATATTGTCTCCATATAATATATAGACCCTATGATCCTATGAAAGTGTGATAATCATGAGCTCATCTATCAAATTATTTCTACCTTCCTATATTTTTCCACAATCTAGTGATAATGAAATTTCTTATGTATTTTAGTGCTCCAAAATATCAATAAAATGATCATGACAGTAGACATGGTCATTCAGAGATCGTCTTCATTCTTACTGGAGAAGCAAAAAAAAATCCTATTTTTTTAATGGATTATACAACACATAACTCAGCGGTTTTGTGGTTGAACTATGAGTGGGGACCCAAAAGATAGTTTTCAACCACTAGCTTTCTTTCTTAGGAATCATGTAATGTTAGCATGCTTTTAGGACCTAGAAATGTACCCGGGCGTGATTTTTCGTCTACACATATGCCCACACATGTAACAAAATAGTGGCTCCTAGTCCACCACCATGATCCTCTTGTGTAAATCTATACAATCTAGGTAGATGCTAATTATCTACCATGATTATAATCTATGTCAACTATGTCAAATTATAGTTATCAACCATGTATAATTATAATCATTAACTATGCATGATTATAGTTGTTAACCACTAGTTTTCTTGCTTAGGAATTATGTAAATGCTAGCATGATTTTAGGACCTAGAAATGTACCGAAGTGCGTGATTTTGTGTCTACACATATGCCCACGTATGTAACAAAGCAGTGGCTCCTAACCCACCACCATGATCCTCCTGTGTAAATATATACAATCTAGGTAGATGCTAACTATCTACCATGATTATAATCTATGTCAACTATGTCGATTCGTAATCTATGTGGGGTGCTTCAAACTTGATTTGGGCTTATTGTTGATGCCTACTCTTTATTTAGGGAAGTTTAGGGTATTTTGTTAGAGATTTGAAAATGAAATCAAGTGTGCCTTGTTATTTCCAAGTAGGAATAAAGTGATTGACAATGTTATCAAGTGAGTAAATGAGAGTGTTTGATTTGCTTTTATACCTTTCCATGGGATATAATTTTGCATTAAGGTTTACCTAAAAATGGGAATAGACTAAACTTAAGAAATTTGACCATTGAAAAGCATACGACACTAGCATCATTTTTGGACACTAGTATTTGGCACTAGTGTTGTACTAGACGGTAGTTTTGAGAGGACACAAGTACTAATGAGAGTCTTGGGAGAGCCTTGATAGAAGTTAAGAGATGTTTATAAGCATTTACATGAGTCGTATAGGTGTCTCGAGAAGCTATACGAGATAACTAGGAGTATTTGCAAGCCTTGGGAGAGGGAACGATAATGCATATACACTTTTCTTGAGCGTGTAATTCATCACTAAGGTATATAAGTCAAATTGATATCTATCAAACACCTAATTACCATATTTAAGTGTCTACACATTCCACCCTTATCTATAATTACTATAAACTACTTTTAATTTAGCCACTAAAGGTTTTCAAAGGTATTTATTTGTGAACATTATAAATTTATTATAATTTATATCGAAGAAGCCAAATCTTATGAAATAAAATTGATATGTAATTGTATTCATTTTGACGAGAGAAAAACTAGAGATAATTAAAAAATAAAGTCAAAGAAATGGTCCCATAAAAGGGGTTTTATTTATTTTCTTAAGTAAATCTTCAAGTCTTTCTACAATTTTTTAGGAGATATATTTGGAAAAAATGTTTACTAGAACTATTTTTTTTTCCAGAAATATTTTTAAATTAAATTTGTTCACCCATAAAATTGACATTTGACAAAAATTATTTCTACAAAATATGAGTAAGTGTAGAAATGGGAGAGAGGTTGAAAACTTCGCAAGTCTCCTTATTTCACCCACTTATGATTGTTAAGAAAGGTTATAATTTTTCTTGTTTCTATAAATTATTACGTCGAAGGTGTCCCCCCTATGGGAAAGGGCTTTGCGGACATTCATGCTGCTATGTTAAAATTGACAGTGGTTTGGATGTTTTCATTTTTTAACGCTATTTTAAACCGTTTTACTTTTTTCGTTTTTACATGCTGCGGGTACCCTGTTTTTAGTTTTGCTTTTTGGTTTTTGCATGCAACAGCGTAGCCCTTTAAATACTTGTTCTTCTGCTCTATGTTTTGTTTCAAAATTCTTCCTACTGCCGTGACTTTCCAGATCCCCCTCCTGGCCTGTAACTCACCTGTTTCAGCGTTGTTCACTGTTATTTGTAAGTTCTTTCAGATTAAGTTATTTGGGTGGTCTAATAATTGTTTTAGCATGTCACACTTGTTCATGCTCTTTAGAAAACAGAACATTACATGTGTTTTGTTTGGTTATTTGTAGTTTTAAGATAATTTTTTTGGCTCTATATGTTTGCACATTGCTTACATAACATGTAATTTTCCATTGTTTTGGACTTGGCATGTCTGTGCTTTTGTTCTACAGTTCAAATCAAAAGGAGGTACACAGCTAAAAGAATACTGCAAGGCTTTAACAAAAGAAGATTGTAGAAGACAAAGGTGCTCCATTATTGCATGTGAGAAGGTTTGTGAACCGATACAATCACCCATATAAAATTCTTGTACCCCTCGTGCATATAAAGGCTTGTCTAATGTATGAATTTCCCGTTGTTTCTATAGGTTCACTTCAGGTGGATTATTGCCTTACATACTAATATTAGTTTGGGTGATTGCTCATTTTTAGACACTTGTCGACACATGAATGTAAGAGATTTTGTTTTGCTAAGTATATAAGCTATGTATCGCAACCAAGCCTGTTGATGTTAGTTCTAGCGAGGATCGATTTGAGCTTGAAGAATTTAATAGTTTTATGGCAGTTGAAAGTTTAAATGTGAGTGTAGCAGCAGGTATACTCCTTTATCATTTGATTGGGTCATCTGTGCCTTCTTTGGATTCAAAAAGTTCCATTCCATTGTAGTCTGCATAGGCTAATTCTTCTACTTTGTTTAAATTTTGACTGAGCATATTTTTCATGTCATTGATTGATTCTCTTTAAGTTGGTTTAACTACATATTCCCTGATAAAAAATAGGTATGGTAGTTGTCATGAAGTTCCATCATGTGGAGAAGTTTCATATCATCTCTAGTATGTTTGTTGGTTTTGCTTTCTCTTTTATTGGAACATTTCTTTTAATGGGTTAAGTTGTGATTGTAAATCAATTGTTAAATACTATGTGATTATGCACTCCAAGTTTTTAAGGGTAATTCACAGTCAAAATCTTTAGACTTCATCGTACATTTCTAATTGTCTTGAGCTTATTCTAGAAAATAAAGATGAAAGTAATTGGACCAATTGCAATTAAAAGGAAAGTTCGAGTAAAAACAATCGGACAATTTACAATTGGAACCTAAAAATAAACTTAAATGACTTACTGAAAAGAAAATATTTAGACAAATGTGCTAGAATTAGACCATGACGACAATATGACTTCACTAGAGTGAATATTATGAATTTACTATAAAAATATATCGTAAGTGTAAAAGTCATTGATGTGCATGATCTATTTAAGGACTTGACATAATTGTAAGGAAACAACAGAGATGGGTTCAAATGACAGTATTGGATACATTGAGTGGATGAGGACATTTCCAAAGAAAAGGTCCGCTGAGAAAAGAAATAGCAAACTTATATCTTGTATAACAAAATGAGTGATTTAATATCCATTAACGGCCAAATCAATGGACTTGTTGATTTATAATGGAATGATTCAGGATAGACTGCCAGGAAAAATAAGAAATTGTGTTCGTCATGTCAATACTTTGCGAGTGTAATTTTTACGAGATGTATATAACTAATAAACTAAATGTTTGTGGCCATGTGGATATTATACATTTATCCATTTTTCTTAATGTTTTTTTCATAATGGTTGACACATTCTCATATAGCTCAAAAATGTTATATGTAGGTAGATGTGAATATTCATCCCTTGATTTTTCCTTGTGTATTTATCGAGGCAACTATAGCAAATTGTTTTTCAAATAACCTCATAGAAAAATGCCGGGTTGAATGACATGGGCGAAATTGGCTTGCTCTGATCACTACCCACAAAGCTTGTGTGAATTTGATCCTGAGTTGGAAACAATTGGAATCATCAAGCATCGTAATCTTGTGTGCATGGATGTTGTAGCAATCCGTGGTGATATTTTTATGGAAAGATATATGATGTTGTGCAGTATTTTTTATGGAAAGATATATGAAGTTGTGCGGGTAGCACTTCAAATATGTGACACCTTTGAAACTCTCACCTTTGCTAGCATTGGCAATCCCTTCAAAGTTGCCTGGTTTCGCTTGATAAATCAATGGTAGGTTTCGCTTTGGAGTGCAGTGAAATGAAATTCGAAAAGCGTTCGACTTTGCAACCAAACAAAGTGAAATCAACACTATTACGGCTTGTGGAAGCTTGGCTAACTTGCGGTAGGGCATGGACATTAATGAGGGTGTGAAACCCAATCGATCACCATGGTAAACATTCTACGCATGTAAAGACTATCATCTCTAAAACAGGGTAACGAAAGCCAAGCTCATACAATCAAGTGTGGTTTCTTGTCTAATCGTGGATGTGTCATTCACTAATAGACATGTATTGCAAATGTGGAAGTATTGAAGATGATCATAAAGTGTTTGATGAAATTTATGAAAAAAGGTGCCATTTTCTAGACAACAATGATTGTAGGCTACATCGTAAATGGATATGTCGAGAAAGCCATGGCAACATTTCACCAAATGCAAGAGGGTGAGAAAATTCATGCTTATGCAGTCAAAAGTGCTCTAATAGAAATGTATGCTAGATATGGATGAGTGATTTCTTGGACAACAATGATTGTAGCGGATGGACTTAATAGTTTTTAGGTTTTAGCCCTTGATTCAATTGTGTAGGTATCTATTTTTGTAGCTTTAAAATCAACTTTAATAACAATACACAATAATCATGGTCACTTTGCATGAATGAAGCAAATTAATTAGAAAGCTATTCTAAACTCTTTCTTACCCATCACCATCTTGATTGGCTTTAGGGATTTCAAAAAACTTGGTTTTGTGAAAAATCGTGTCCTCTTGTAAAGGAATTTCCAGTTGGGAATTTGGATCTACTTAGGTCACACTCTATTTGAGTTTTACTAAAAACTATTTTTTTAATTTAATCATCACCATGGAAATATTAATGAAACAAAATAGGGGTTGAAAATTATAACAATTTTAATTTAATCATCACCATGACAACATTAACAAATATGGAGTTCACATCCCTTGACAATTATGGCAATCCATAATAAGAAATTCTCGTCACTCATAAGAATATTTACATTGTTATAGGTTATGCCAACAAGAACAATTTTCTTATATTCTTGTTTCTCTGAAACAAAGTTTAGATTAACTGATATGAGTATTTGAAGTGATGAGAACAAGTGGGGGAAGTGGAGAGTTCGGAGTTGGACGAAATGTTGTTGATTTATCTCAAAAGATTACAAATGAAGTCCAAATATGGGTAATTTTTAGGGATATTTGTACAAATTCACAAGAATACCATTAAGGGAAACATTTCATCACATCAATGATGCAATCATACTCCAAATATGTGGGAATGGATTGCCACCAATCATCTGGTGATGTTCTTCCCATACACAGTCTCAGTCAAATTCCTAAGGAGGGGATTATCAAGGGAAAATGTTGCACCATTGATATGGAGTGGACTTACTCTAAACATGTGGGCAATGATGGGCACCATTGATGGTTTATAATTTTTTTCCTTTACTTTTCCTGCCCAAAGACACAAGGAGGAGATTATACAAGGAAAACATTGCACCAAATCATTAGTGGTACAGGACTACTCCAATCAAGACATTACACCAAATCAATGATGCAAATCTACTCCAATCAAGTAGGAATGGATAGGCACTGTAGACTTGCAATTTTTTCCTAGATAGTCATTGCCTTGCTTTATTGTTAAGTTTTAACAATTTTCATGGGCAATGCACATTTGGTTTCTAGTGGACGTTAATACATGGTTGAAGTATTGGCCTAATAAATCCATTTACAATCAGCTCCTATAGTGAATGCACTGACCTATGCAACTATGTTTCCATCATCTTATCAAAGAGGCTAATTAACTACCACAATTTCACCCAAAAAATTAACTACCCCTCTAAATCAAATAACATATACCGTTCGGCGTTCACATTGCATTATACACATGAGATTGCTAGTTATTTTCCCTATTTCTATCCTCTCTTTTTTCTTTTTCTTTTTCACCCAAGTTTCTCATTGTTATCCCTAGTTATATAATGTATTCATACATTATTAATAGAGTTTCATTGTTGCATATGATTTAATGATCAATCAGGTGGAGTCCGCATTTTAGGTCTCTGCTGAAACCGCCTGCTGCCGTCTGTTGTCCCTGGTGCTGGCTCGGATGCCGGACCCCCTGGGTCGGATCAGGGGTCCCTCTTGTCAGGGTCCCTCTCTCCAAAGCCGCCTGATGCTTGGACTAAAATAGTGGAGGGTTCCACATCCGCTCCTAGCTCGGAAAAGCTATCCCCTTCGCTGTCAGATGGGTCCTTCTCTCTGCGCATCCCCTCTCACATCACGGAGGCTGCTGCTGCTTCTCGTGATCTGTCCTTGGTGGGTACACTGATGGGCCCTAGACCCCCATTGGAAGATATCAAAAAATGGGCTCGGTTAAAATGGCAACCATGTGGAGCGCTTGAAATAGCGGCTATGCCTAATGGTTTCATATTATTCTCCTTCAGCATGAAAGAAGACTTTGCTAGAGCTCTGTTAGGGGGTCCGTGGTTTTTTGGCAGGCGGGGCTTCTACCTCAGGAAATGGTCTCCTGGTTTCAACCCTCACACGGAATCCATGACCCAAGCCCCAATTTGGGTTCGCCTCCCAGGGGCTCCCTCTGGAGTTCTGGCATCCGGCGGTTATTGAAGGTATTGCTCTCTCAATAGGATCTTTAATTGCTATAGATCAAGCAACAAAAGCTAAAACTAGATTCATCCATGCTCAATTATGTGTAAAGACGTCAATTGTCCCCTCCCAAAAGAGATAGAGCTTTTATCGGACTGGGAAGGCTGGAAACAACCCATTAACTATGAATATATTCCACAATCTTGCTCCTTCGTAAAAACATCGGTCATCGGGCCTCTGGTTGCCCATCTAAACCTCAACCAAAACCCAAGACCCAAATCCTCTCCCCAAAATCAAAAAAAAAAAACTTTATTCCTAAAACGTCTTCTATTGAGATCCCGATCATCCCCACATCAAATTCCTTTGCTCTCCTAGAAGATGGAGAAATCAACACTTCTTCTGATCCTGTTTCCGAGGTCGTCCCCCCCTCCATGGCCATTCAATCTCTCATCACCCCTCTGTCTCCCTCGGCTCTCCCCACCTCTTCCTCTAAAGGAGTTAACCTCTCCTTGGCTGCCTCCTCCCCTCCCCCTTCTCCACTGTCTTCTCCTCTTCCCTTCCCACCCCTTCCCTCGGACCCCTCTTCCTTGACTCTTTCCCCCCTGCCTCCCCTCTTTCCCCCTGTTTTAGACTTTGTTTCCTCCCCCTCGGGTCATTCTTCTGATGATAGCTTCAACCATCGTTTTACTAGAAGTAGCAGCAAGAAACCAGATATAGGCATGGAAAAAGTTCGGGGGAGAATTCCGAGCAATATCAAACTTCAGCAAGAAGCAGCTATTAATGTCGCGCAAGGAACTCAAAGCACAATCCCCATGGTGGTGGGGAGCAAATCCAAACCAAAGAAATGAAGATCATTTCTTGGAATATAAGAGGACTCAACTCTCTTCAAAAACAAAGAGTTATCAAAGACATCAAATTCCAGAACTCTCCTGATATCATAATGCTGCAGGAAACTAAACTAAAAACAGAGGATCGTCTCCTAAAAATCTGGCCTGCGGCATCTTTTGAATCTCAACCATCTACAGGGAACTCAGGGGGACTTTGTACCTTTTGGGATCCCAGAAGTCTCAAAGGGGATTGCCTGTTCAAGCACCCCAACTTTTTATGCATGCTCTTCCAAGAGATTGGAGCGGACTCCACTTGGATTGCTATCAATGTTTATGCCCCCAACTTGGAGACTCATCGTGGTAAATTATGGAAAGATATCACCAACTTCATCATCACTTGTGGTAATATTCCCATTCTAATAATGGGAGATTTTAATTGTCCACTTTATCCTTCGGAAAAATAGGGAGGTATTCCTGCCATGACCGCCAGCATGGGGGCTCTGGCTGACTTCATCAGGGAGAATTCACTTCTGGATATGGATCTCCACGGATCATCTTATACATGGTCAAACCACAGTTAGGCGGGAACCATATTCAAAGAAAATTGGATAGATCTCTAGGCTCTACGAACTGGATTTCTCTCTTTCCTGACTTCTACCTCAACTCCCTCCCCCGGGCTACCTCTGACCACAGCCCTCTTCTGTTGAGTGCAAATCACAAGCTGAATACCAAGAATCCTCCCTTCAGGTTTGAGCTTGCTTGGCTTGAAAACAACCACCTGAACCCCCTTGTTGCGATTGGTGGAATATCAATATTGAGGGCTCTAGTATGTTTAGATTTTCCAGCAAGCTCAAAGAAATTAAAAAACAACTCAAGATATGGAAGTCGACGGTCTTTGGCAACATAAAGCTCCGCAAACAGGAGCTAACTCAGAGTTTGGCTAAAGTCTCTGAACAAATAGAGATTGATGGAAGATTGGATCATCTTCACCAACATGAAACCTCCCTCCTCAGTGATTATCACAATACACTTCAAGAAGAGGAGACCTATTGGAGGCAACGCTCTCGAGCCCTTTGGCTCGAGAAAGGGATCGTAACACCAAATTCTTTCACATCACTACTTGCAAGCATAAAGCTAGAGATAAGATCAGAGCTGGTGTCGTCCTCGGGTACCTTGTTAATAGCTGAGGCTGATATCTCCAACGAGCTTGTCTCCTTCTATTCAAATCTTCTCTAGGCTGACCTGCCCCCTCGGAGCAATCAATGACTGCCATGCTCCAACATATTCCGCATCTGGTGTCACCTGAGATGAACAACAATCTAACCAAGCCTTTTGCTATGGAGGAAATTCACAAAGCGGTCTTTGCAATGAAGAGGGACAAAGCTCCGGGCCCGGATGGCTTTCCTGTTGCCTTCTTCCAGGTGTTTTGGGAAATCATCAAGCAGGATCTCTTCAAAGCAGTGAATGAGTTTCAGGTTAACAACAATCTGCTAAAGGAATGGAATACCACCTTCGTTGCCCTTGCCCCAAAAGTGCATAGTTCTAAAGATGTCTCCAATTTTAGGCCAATCAGTTTATGCAACACGGCTTATAAGATTATCACTAAGATGTTGGCCTCCAGACTAAAACCTCTAATGAAGGATCTCATCTCGCAAAATCAGAACGGCTTCATAAAAGGACGGCTCATCCAAGGTGGTATCATTACAGTTCATGAAGCCATTCACTCAGCCTTTCACTCGAAGTCCCCAGGAATGATCTTAAAATTGGATATGCAAAAAGCATTTGACAGAGTCAGCTGGCCTTTCTTAATTAGGGTCCTGGAAAAATTTGGTTTCAACAAAAAATGGTGTAGTTGGGTCTTCTCTTGTATCGCGACCCCTTGCTTCTCTATTCTTATCAATGGCAATCCAAGCGGAGTTTCTTCAAAAGCAAAGAGAGGTATCAGGCAAGGTGACCCCCTGTCACCTTTCCTTTTTGTCCTTATGGCGGACTCCTTAGCGAGCTACGGAGGCGGCTAAAAGTCAATCAATCATTTCGATCTGAAAATCACCTCAAGTTGCCCTACGCCACACATAGCAGTTTCTTTGATGACACTATGTTGTTAAGTTTAGCGTCATGATTGAGGCAGGGCTATAATGGATATCCTTTCTCTTTACCAATCACTTCTCAACAAGTTGTCAATTTCAACAAGAGTAGCATCTCCTTCATCAACATGGCCCCTAAGACTCAGAGAAAGATTCTTGATATCTTTGGATGTAATATTGTGGATCTCCCCACCTCATATCTCGGCATCCCCTCTTCCAAGGTAAGCAATCTAAAATTCTATGGAATCCTATCATTGAAAGGTATCAAAAAAAGTTGGCCGCCTGGAAAGGGGTTCTGCTCAGTCAGGCTGGCAAGCTCCAACTGGTTAAAGCCACCCTTCAAAGCTGCCTACTTACTTCATGTCCCTTCTCAAAGTCCCCAATTCGGTGAGGGAGGTCGTGGAAAAAATCCAAAGGAACTTTCTGTGGTCAGGGACTGAGGTTAGGAAGAGGATCCATCTTGTGGCATGGAAGGAAGTGTGTAAGCCAACTTCTCATGGAGGGCTTGGTCTTCGAAAAATGGCTGACACGAATGGGGCCCTCCTGGCCAAACTTGCTTGGGAAGTGGCTAAAGGTGACTCTAATTGGGCTCATCTGCTCAGAGCTAAATATCTGGCAAATAACGAAGATCTGCTCACTTCCAATCCAATTAGAGGTTCTGCCATCTGGAATTCTATTATTAGCTCCCTCCCCATTATCCGGGTTGGCACTAAATGGAGATTTGGGAATGGTCGTCTTATTGACTTCTGGAGGGATTTTTGGATAGGGGACGAGCCTCTTGATCTTAATCCTGCTTGGGACCCTGTGAAAAGAAGCATCATTAATAAGCAAGGAAGATTAGTTTCGGGCTATTGGAAGATTGTGAATTCCATTCCCACATGGGATATAAAGGTCTGGGATGATATCAACGATCTACGAGTAGGCTCCTGACTTCGCTCAGAGCTGTGCTCTCTTCCATATACATCCCATTCTCCCAAAACGAGGACGAGCTTATTTGGCCCCTCTCCCCGTCTGGTTCTTTCTCGGTTAAGGTTGCTTATCTTTCGATGCATAGTGTTGACTCTGGTCCCCCCCTTTCCAAATTCTGGCCAAATGAGATCATTCCCAAAATTGGTTTTTTCTCTTGGCTCTCTTCTAAGAATGCTTTCCTTTACGGGAAAATATGAAAAGGAGGGGTTTCTCTCTCCCACTAGATGCGTCTTTATGTCTTTAAAGAGGTGGAATCCTCTGCCCATCTTTTGATCCACTGTTCTTTTCGCAAGTTATATGGCAGTGGCTTTTATCGAGGATGGGAGTGTTTTGGACCTTCCCTGAGTCCATTCAGGACACCCTCTCTCAATGGAGCTCTCCTTTCACTCATCCGAATCTAAATTTGGCTTGGAAACTCCTCCTCCCTCATGGAATATGGGGCATCTGGAAAGAAAGGAACAGAAGAATTTTCAAAGAAAAAAGTCTTGAACCTGATCAGGTGGCTACTCAGATTGCTCTTGCTTTCCAAGAAAATCTCAACTCGCTCATGTGGACCAAATATCAGCAAAAAATCCAAATCTGTAACTCCCAGGAGTGGCAGAAGTTGTTGGCCATTCAAAGTAAAGGCACTTCCACTGCTCGCGATTTAGTTCGTTGGCTTCCCCCTCCCAGGGGCTGGAAAAAACTGAACACGGATGGGGCCTCAAAAGGCAATCCTGGTAATTCTGGTGGAGGAGCCATTCTTCGTTGCTCTTCGGGATATATTGTTGTTGCTTCTGCTCATAACCTCAACTATGGTACCAACCATCGTGCGGAAGCCTTGGCCATCCTCAAAGGCCTTGGTATTTATCAAATTTGGTGATGATCCTCAAGTTGAAAATGACTCCCTCAACGTCATCAAGCTCTCCTGCTGATCTAATGATTACGGTCAATGGTCGATCTGAGAATATCATTCACGACATCGAATTATTCAAAGATCTTTCAAGCAAATCCAGTTCCAGCATGTCCTCTGGGAGGGTAATAAAGCGGCTGACCACCTTGCTAATATTGGTGTTCTCCTGGAGAATCAACAAAGTTGGACTGACAACTTCCCGGATGATCTCTGCCAAATCACTCAAAATGATATATCCCATTGCTGACTGGCGGAATGGTGGGCTGATTTGGGTATCGGCAAATTCTCTATGGCCTTCTCAAAGGGCGGCGGCATTCATGTCGAATTTAATTGATTTGACACTTAACGAAGAGCATTTTGATGACGGTGATTTGTAATGATGCGGGGATCTCCGCACGAATGGGACATATCCTCACATTAATCATTTGATGATATGGCGGGAGGGCAATGATAACTTGGCCGACGGCTCCCCCGCCCTGACTGGGTTGTTAAATGACCCTTATTGCTCTCACTTCTGCATTTTTTCAAACATTCATACCATGGGGGGTCAGTTGAAGCGTCTTGAGCCTGATAACTGTGATTCGGTTAAAAATGATGGGGAGGTTTGGAACATTATCTTTGGAGAATGGAATTCTTTACCTTCACGAAGAGAATGGCGGGTTATTCGGCTCTTGTTTCGTATGCGAGTTACGGCTTCCTGGTCGAAGGATCGGGTTCAGATTGGCAACACTCGATTTACCATCTCCACCAACACAATAGCTGATGCCACTGGTCTACCTGCTGCTGGAGACATCTACTTCAAGCGCTCGCTGCATGCGGAAATTTAGGATTTTAATGCTCCTGGGGACAGACCGGTTAAATACCTCTCTGGTTACACTCGGGACTCCCTGCCTCCTCCTTGGGACAGAGTCGCGGAGGTCATAATGCGTTATTTTACCATTGATGGTAGATATCGGCTTGTTTACGGCCCTCACTTTTTCATCCTCTCTCATCTTCGATGGGGGAAGAAAATAAATCTGGCGGCTTTCCTGTTTTAGTCCTTAGAGCACTCGGTCCAGTTGGCTCGTGACGGGGAAGGTGCCATTCTTCACCAGGGTTTGTTGTACCTGCTCTTCTCTGTTGCTGCTTCTCATTCCGACCTTCTTCGCTTCCCCCAAGAGTCGTCGCCGCCGCTCCCCCTCGCCTTCCCCTCACCCCTCCTCCACCTCCCTCCGCTTTTCTCGGTGCCGACATCGTCTGCATCTCTCATCTGATTCCGACTCTGATGTGGCAATTCTAAGTCCTCCCCTCGCTGCCTCTCAGCCCCCTGCCACCCCCACTTTCCCTACGCCCCTCTCTTGCTTGTTTTTAGAAGGCACGACGCCTTGACTTTCAATTTGCTTCCCTATTTCTAGCCCTGATTCCTCTCTGGCTGCTGATATCCTGGGCCTCACTAAGCTCTACCCAGACTCCCCGGACTCGGAACAGTTAGATATCAATCAACCGGTGGAAGATCCTATCACTCAGTCTGCGGGAAACAATACTCTCTTCGATGACAAAGTTCCTCTGGTGACACTTTTCATTCCTCGCCGATTCTGGATTCAACCCCCACTGCGCCTGAGTCTGCTGACACTCAAAGGGATGCTTGCAGAGTCGACATGGTTTCTTCTATTTTAAACAAGCTTCAGCGCGCCTTCAAGGCTTTGAAAGCATGGGAGGCTTTCACTGAATCTACCAAGACTGCCATAGCTAATGATTGCTCGGAGCTCATCAATCTTGCCGAACAACTTGCAAATGACTCAGGTTCTCCTAGAGCTAGAACTGCAGTCTCTGAGCTGAAAAAGCTCTTATGATGTTTTCTTCTTGCTTTCTGTTTGTCTTTTCGTCCTCCTTTTTTGGAATCTTCATGGGTACTTTTTTGCTTTGCTACTTTTATCGCTAAATCTGGCCTGATGGGCTCTATTGTATAAGGTTGTGGGACCTTCTAAAACCCTCCTTTTACCCTATATATTCCAAAAATAGAGTTTCATTGTTATGTTTGTGGAGCCTATTTTCATGTTAGAGTGTGGTACACCTTCTATGTGTTACACTCGGGTATTTTTATGGCTATCCCGCACGGTGGCGGGTCGGAAGTGAAGCCCCGATTGAAGGGGGCTCGGGGGTGAAGCCCCCGAAGCAAATTTTCATGGGTGGTTTATTAACCCATGGGTAATGGGTAACCGTTATGGGCTATTTTTGGGCCCATGGTTTTTTCGGTACCCATTGTTTTGTAAAACCGCCTCTTCGGCTACCCATAGGTTTATGGGACGGTTTGTTTTTGCCCATTGTTTGATACCCATGGTTTTGTAAAATTGCTTAAGCAGTTGTCTATTTATATGGTCTTATGCATATGATAGAAAGACAATCAAATGTATTAGATATGTTTTGAATTCGGGTGTGAATTCTGTAGAGTTTGTTGAGCATAGCTCCAAACGGATCTGGGTATTGTATTGAGAGAGTGGAGGCTTGTAATAAAATCTGAGCAAGTGATTCTTGGTGGACGTAGCCCAAATTGGGTGAACCACGTTAAATCTTGTCTCTCTGTGTTGTGTTATTTATTATGCACTTTTATTTGAGATCTGTAATATTTTTTGCATATTAGTTTCTACTATTGCGATTCTGTAAAGGATTATTCCGCATATTTTATCTCTTATTTCCTAACATTCATTTGAGATAGAAATACATATCTCTATGCTCATATATTAGAGTTTATTTTAAGACACCCCAAAAGTGGCGTGGAAAACGTACCTTTAAATTATGATATTTTTATCATTGGGTTAAATATTAATATATGATCTTAAATTTGAGTTTACTTCCACATATTATGATTTTCAAAAGAGTTTGAAATTGCTTGAACTTAAATTTAGGTTTGTTTCCGCATATTTTGATTTCCAAAAATATTTGGAGAAAACCTTGAAATGTTCTAATAACATCCACGATTAAGTTTTTCTACGTTAGATTGAAAAGTTTAATGTTTTAAGGTGGTGATGAACTTTGCACTCGTGGTGTTTTTTGTTTGCCCTTTGGGCGCTTTTTTGTGGGAGCGCAAGTTGTCAGCCGCCCCTACTCTTGTAACTCTATTATATTTTTATCAATATAATGTGCAGTTCAATAGTAAAATCTATTTGGATTGTTTGGTCGAGGCCAAAATCTCAAAACTTGCTTAGTCTCTATATGTCTCGTTATGGAGTTATAAGAACAATTTCTTCTCTCATATATCCCAAGTCATTTTGAAAATATGCACATATAACATAACACCTCTTGTACAAATTTGAATTTATTTTTTCCACCGAGGTTCAAATTCCAAAACCTCTGTGATCTTTAGGTGTCACACTATTGAACTATAAGAACAATTCCTTCTCTTTTATAACCCATGTTGTTTTGAAAATATACACATACAACCCAACACCTCTTCTAAAAACTGGGTCATTTTGGAAATGCAAAACATATTTAAAATGCAATCATAAATCTAGGCATCTTTGAACATGAATAAATTTTTTTGCCATGATGGAGCATTTATCTCATTTACCATAACACTTCTCAAAATTAGATAGTTAAATGTTATATTTGTTGCAAAACATCTACGTAGAAAGCCACCCAACTCCAAAATAGTTGGTTCAAAATGACTAGATTAATATAACATTCACATAAGCTTCAATAGAAACCTTTAAATGTTGAAAAATCAGAAAATCTTAAAACTCAAAAGCTCCTGACCTAAAACCCTTAACAAAACTTAAGTCCCAAAACCCTAAACTAGAAAACCATGAACCCATGCAAAATCTTAACACTAAAAACACAAAAAGTTAATTGATATAAACACCCTCGAAACCTAAAACCCAAAATTTGAGACCCAAGACCCCAAAACCAAAAAAAAAAAGCGAAACCTAAATCTTCAAAGATTCAAACCTAAAAATGTTAAAATATCTTAAACCCAAAGCCTCCTAATATGGTAACTTTGAATATACAAAAATATAAAATGTTTGAGAAACCAAAACCCAAAAAACCTCGAAAGAATAAAAACTCAAAATCCTCAAACTTGAAATCCAAAATTTGGGAATGAGACGAAGATCGTGCCTCGTGTGAATTTGGCGGGATGGAAACCCCTTAGTCCTCGATGCCTAAGCCTAAAATTTCTATACAAATAATCCTTGCAATTTCATATGCAATAAAAAAAAGCGGGAACTATCCTAATTATGTGTGTGTGCACGTGTGTGTGAAGATTTCCTGCATACTCCATTGATCAATAATTTCATTACTTTTTGTGAACTCATTGTTTGAGAAAAAAATGCGGAGAAAGGAAGTTTCAAATTCCACCATATAACCAAATTATTAATGTTTTCAAACTAAATTCTTAAAGCAAAAGAGACTTCCTATTCACAATCAAATAGTCATCTTAATTTAACATTGTAAATAACACTCTTATATACATTAGGAATAATTTGAATTAGTGCTCTCATAATTTGATATTTCTATTGTATTGTACTTACGGTTAAATTAGTTTTTTCGAATTGCATACAAACCTAAACATGTTATTTGTTATTATATATTCCTATTTAGTAGGAAGTTATTTTCCTATTGTAATGGTTCTATAATAACCAAATACAAATACATTTTGTGTGAAATATAGGGAAGAACTGGTTATATTCTCTATGTGAATATGCATACCAAATCATTTGGTATCGGTGGCAATGAAATGTTACGGTGCATGTGAATAAGGATGGATGTCGTCAAACTTGATGTGTAATATCTAACATATTTGTCGCGTCTATGAAGCTTACACAACCACACATCTTCCACTTTGCGTACGGAGTTTACAACATATCCATCAACATACTCACATGGTTGTATTGAAATGGAGCTCCCGACACTACGGGTTGTCCATTGGTGTCAACCCAACTCGAGCCTTGGTCAAATTCAATCTCTCCTCGATGTTTGCATTCTCCATCCATGACATGGAGTTTATCACGTGGTCAAAGACTCATGGAACAATTGTGAGTTTAATGTGTTGCTTTTAAGTATTTAAGATTAGTATGTTATTCAATTTATAAGTCGGTCAATAATTTTGTCCAAAGTATTTGAGTCCTCCTATCCTCATTATTGTGTGTTCAAAAGTTATTAGTATCGCCGAAGGCAAATTATATTATAGGCTTCACATTTTTTTAACTAGTTATTATTTGTACTTTTTAACTAATCATGGAGTGTTATTATTTTCATTAAACAAATATACAATTCTCACATTAATAAACATTAGTAAAGTTGCACATTTTTAACAAAATAATTACAAAATTTATTTATCTTCAATTTGATTGGCCTATAATCAAGATGTTATTCCAGCCTTCAACATTTTCAAGAAAAGAATGATGTCATAACATTTATTGTACTTACTGACATTGGCGAGGCATGAGCATATTTAAAGTTAGGAGGTGGTGTATAAGGAGGACCTCCAAACTAATCTCTATGATTTCGATCTCGACGACTTGGGAGGAAGATGGTTGCAGAGCATGGAGGATGGCCAAGTTGGGTTGACAAAAATACAATCTACATTCACAGACAGTCCCCAAACGGGTGGTGGAGCACTTATAGACTCAACCTCTTGGATGCAGAAGTACCCATTCACCCAGAATGGATAACTCCACCACTCATTCACGCCTTCACTCCATACGCTTCAGTGACGATGAGCTGGATTACAATTGCCACTCGCAGATCAGAGCTCACCAAGTTTAGGCATATCAAGATTTTTGACTGCAATCAAAATTGTTTACACCGGTCATGGTCGCCATCAATCCGAACGATTCATTGCTCAATCCTTTCCTCTCAATCGATGCTCTAAAGTTGGGGTTCCTGACTTGAGAGGAGAAGATGCCCACGCGTTGATCACGGGGACCCCTTTCCTCAAACGGGTGGAGTCTTTGATCCCCACGCATTGCATTGAGAGAATAAATGGGTTTTTCCTAGTGTTTTCTATGGATGCATCACTCATAGCCTTCAATCCCCTTCTCAGCCAAAACAACGGGGTTCACATCGTGAAGGTGGATGGATCATCCAAGAGAGTAAAATTGTTTAACGAGCATGCATTTGTTGTTTCTGGAACATAAAACATAGTGGGCTTTGTCATGCTTTGGTTGGTCCGATCGTCGCTACGGATAAAACTACAGTTCACGTAATCTCAATCCGCTTTAATCTAAACGAATTGGGAGAATCAACTAAGGTCGATTCAGATGTGAGAATTCTCACCAAAAATGACACCAACAACAATACTTTTCCTTCATCTCCGGATGAGAAAGAACTAGTATTTAGATCGGGGCGGTTTGGGCACAAGAATTAGTACATAATGGATGCAGAGGAAGGGGACGAGGGTGGGATCCGAGCCCTAACAGATGGTCCCTGGATCGATACTATGCCCTGTTAGTCCCCAAATGGGCAATGGATTGCCTTCTCTTCCAACAGTTCGATCCCCACCCATCCACCTATTTCAATGTCTACTTAGTCCATCCCAATGGGACAAGACTACACAGAGTGATGGCTACCACAGAAAGAAAGGATCAACCACGCATGCTTCAATCCAGGACTCAAGAGAGTCTCATGTATGGTGGGAATTTCCCACGGCGTATTGGCAAATCTAGATTTTGTGTCGAACGAGTTCCAACCTTTTGGGGAAGTTTATGTGTCGGCGTTGGATGGGAGTGAGATGCAGAGGTTGACGTTTAACGTGTACGAAGATGACATTGATTTGAGTCTCATCTTCTTAAAGTCATGGGTTGAAAATATGTTGAGTTCCAACAACTTGTAGCATTCCTTACTAGAGGATGAAGAAAATAATGAGAAAGAATCCATTGGAGAAATGCCTACTCAAGTTGTTCTACTCAAGATTCTTTATTTTGTTGTTTATAGTGTTTTCTTGTTTTGTTATAATTAGAGCGGTTGTTATAATTTTGACTCTCATATGTAATGTAGACCAACTTTAAACTTGATGGTTGTTTTTAAAAAATGGTGTATTTTTAGGTGTGAAATACTAGTAAATTTGTAAGGTAATCATGTACAATCCCTTGACAATCTCAATCTCATAAGCACAACGTAATGTAGAGAAGTCTGTTGAAGGAGGTGCTACACATTCTCCTTACTGCGCACGGCCCCTAAAAAGTCTTCCATATATCTTCCATTATTATAGACTGCACTTCAAAGAAAGCCTTTCACATGGTAAGAAAAATCTACTCTTGCATCAATGACAACAAACTTCTACGAAATGCTTTTATATACATGTATGGCTAGTGAAAAGTTTAGCCAAGATTGTATACTCTTATACGCATGTATGCACGCAAAGTGTTTAACAAAATGAATGAACAAGATATCATCTTATGTAATGCGATCATGAGCCAAGACATGAGTTTCCTCATGAGACATTGACATTGTTTCACCAAATGCAAGCATTAGATGTCCATCATGATTGGTTCACCATTTTCAACATTCTATCAATCAAGTACATGCACTTTTTTTGCAACAATACTTAGGAACATCATTGTTCTTGTATTAATATGTCCTTATTTAAACATTAATAACAAAAGATGTTATTGGTAATTGTTGGGATTGTTTAGAAGACTTTGGTGTAGTTTTTCTTATCATTGTCATTGTACTATTTTTTATTTTGTTTTGTTATTTTAGTATTCTTTTAAGTTTAGTTGGGTCTGCATAAAATGTATTTCATAAGAATATAAAGTATTATTTGTCAAGTTTATAGTTCACACTTTTAGTATCATGTCTTGTAGTATTTTTCTATAAATGTCTTGTCATTATAAATCAAGAGTCAAAAGTTATTTTATTGAGTCGTTAGTTTGTATCGTCTTATCAAAAGTTTAACCTTGTTTAGGTGATTAATAGTTGTATTATTTTTTATTCAAATTTATGGAAGTACCGATAGAAAAATCAATGGGCTCAATTTCTACACTTAAGAAAGTGAAAATTCAAATGTAGTTAATGAACAAAATATGTGAAGGATTGTCAATGGGCAAGAAAAATACCATGAGATCCAACTATAGAAGCAAAATGGCAAAAGAGGTATAATAAATCCAAAGCCATTATTGGCTTTAGCTCTTTTAGATTCTTGATTGCATTATGTGGTTCTTGAAAACACATCAAAAGATATGAAGGAAGACTTGAGCAAATTATTGTAACAAAAAAGTCAATGCCAAGTTTTCTTTAAAACTCCAATTGTTTAGATTCAAAATGAATGACAGGGTCACCATGTCCAACCACATTAATGATTTTAGATCTCTCACTAGCAAAAGTTAAAGCTACAATTGATGATGAGGATGCAAAAGCCATATTGTTGAATAGTTTACCTCCCAAATACAGTAATGTTGTTTTACTCTTGGTCAGATGCCTTCTAAAACTGTAGAAGACATGATTTTAGCTCTCCTAGTTGAAGAAAAAAGGACTAAAGAAGATGTGGAAGAAGAAACAACAATGTACTTTAGAAAAAAATACAATATTTTTTTCCAAAATTAAGGAGGATATTGAATGTTTCTACTCCAATAAAAAGGGACATTCTTCTTCATATTGTAGAAGTCACGCTAAAAATTTGTTCAATGGCTCAAAGCAAATGAGATCAATATAATCATTGAAGAAAGAATCAAAGAATGAGGACAATGGTTTTGAAGATTTCCTACATTGAATGAGATTTAATCTAAGGACAAAGATAAACTAAGGTTGGAGGTCAACCAACAACCTCTTAGTAGTCTCTAACAACATTTCATCAAAGATTTGGTGCCATTTTTCTAGAATGTATTTACTTTTAGTTGAGTGAGATGAGATTCATGTGCAATGTTCTTGATTAGTTGAATGAGTAGAAATTTCTCATTGAGGGGGGAAACCTAATAGAAATGTTCTATTTCCATTTTGTGTGTATGAACAAGATTGCCTATGTTATTCCCTCAGGGACAATGTGATAAACACTATATATTGTGGTGTGGTTGTTGGTAAGCCACTTGCAAAACCAATATTTGTGGTTTGTGATAAACCACTTGTAAAACCACTATTTTTAGTTGTTAATAAACCATATGCAAAATCATCATCTTTCTAGTTTGTGACAAACCACTTGTAAAACCACCCTTTTGATTTCTAGTTGACATGTAAAACCATCATTAAAATTTGAGGTTATACTTACAATTCGATTGTTAGTTTGTTAGACCCATAAAAACCTAAACATGTTATTTGTTATTATTTTTTGGCATTGTTTGAAATATAAATAAAAACTCAGTTATATTCTCTTGTGAATCTACATGCAAAATCATTGTATTATTAAAAATATAAAAACATATCTTTATTTTTAAAGTAAAGAATATTATATGAGATGTAAAATTATTACAAAATTCACAAACCAAAAGAATAATACAAAACCGAACATAATTTTACATCTCACAATCTAACAAAAATCCCATAGATTAAACAATCTAATTAAAACAAAAATCCCATAGATTAAACAACTTCTAATTAAAAGTTAGGGTAAATAGATTAGTAAAAAGATTTTGTAAAACAAAATAAAACCTAGAGATTAAACTAACTTCTAATTAAAAGTTTGGGTAGATAGATTTGTGAAAAGATTTTGTAAAAGTAAAATAAACCTAGAGATTCAATATATTCAATCTTTTCTCCTATTTCTTTTAATATTGTAATGTTTCTAAGTGTTCAACTTTTTTTGGAAACTAATTGTTTAAAAAAATATTGTTCTTTATATTTACAAAAATAAGTGTTATTTGATGGCGTTTAATGTTAAAATATGTGATATTTAGACAACTATTTCATCTTTTCTCCAGCCTACACATTAAAGAAGATTCCGCTCTTCTAATACTATATTTCTTAACTTTTAGTACACAAATTTGACTGTCTAAATGTAACTGCTTCAATAACCAACTTTATTTTATTTGTAGGTATTTAGTAGATAGACAACATTGCCTTCATTATGTGAAGATATTTGCACATTTTTGTCTATCAATTACAAACATAATAATTTAATAACTAGTTCTTTTGGGCAATATCGGTTGCCATTATGGAAGATAATGGCTTGGCTTCCAACACTTCATTCAGTGACAATTGCCCTTATGGAAGATAATGACTTAGCTTCCAATAAGGTCTAATCATAGAAATGGTGATCAACCTCTAAATATGTATATGAATAAATATGAATTCAATTAAAATACACATCCACTGTACTTCACTCTATCACACACTTCCAGTTTAAAAATAAATTTTCTAAGAATAAAATCTTACAATTAACCAAAAACTCAACCACCATAGCTACTTACATTATTAAAAAAATCACTCTCGTAAGGTAGCCTCGTTAAGCCAAGCATTCCTCCCAATCAATACCACCCTAGCACAATACAACCATAATAATTTGCAAACCATTCTCCTTTTCTGACGGAATAATATGTACCTGATTTGGATAAAAGTGCTTCAGTAAATAAGAAATAAGAAGAGCTGAAAACAAAATATTACATTGTACAGGCTAAATGTTGTTAGTAAGAATTCGAAACATTCTGCTCCAGGCAGACTTGTTTCCAACTGGATTAAAACAACCAATACCTTCCACAATTCAGCCACCTGTACTTTTCAAGGCTTCAAAATTTGATCCCATTTTTTGAACCAGATTTTTGGCTTGCCCTTGGTATAGAAAGCATTCCTAGAGATTCAATGATAATCCTTTCAAATTCAAAATGAAAGAAGGGCTGATGGTATAGTGATAAAATCTGTACTTAATTCCACTTTTTGTGTTCAAATGTCATCTTGTACAGGAAAAATGTTAGGCAGGCTCTTGGGCAACCAGACTTGTTTCCAACATTGAATCAACAACACCTTCCACAATTCAGCCATCTGTACTTTTCAAGGCTTCAAAATTTGATCCCATTTTCCAAACCAGATTTTTGGTTTGGCCTGAGTAGTATAGATAGCATTACCAGAGATTCAATGATAATCCTTTCAAATTAAAATGTCAGATGGTGTGATGGAATAGTGTTAAAATCTGTACTTCATTCCATTTTTGTGTTTGAATGTCATCTTGTGCTCTTCAGGTATCTGCTTGTAAGCATCTTGTGCTTCCACATACTCGAGTATGATAGATAACATTTCCAGAGATGTTAAATGCTATCTTTTCAAGATGTATGATGTTTTCATAGAGTGGTGTTTAATAAAACAATCTGTTATACACTTCATTTCACTTCCTTGTATTCATTGAAATTTAGTTACTTCCATGTGGACACATCCTCACCCGTCACCATCAACGTGCTATTTTCCTATTCAAATATCATTCCTAAGATTTTCTGGCTGTTTCTAGGCATATTGTGCTTCCACATTCTCTGATCAGGGGCCAAAATCTATCCTCAAAAGTTAAATGCACCTTTTTTACACTAGTGGCAAAATGCCCCTTTGTAAAAAAAGGTGCATTTAGCACCAGATAAATAGCATTCCCCAACATATTAAATAATATCTATTTGCCTATTCAAATATCATTATTAAGATTTTGTGGCTGCTTCTAGGCATTTTGTGCTTCCACGCACTCTTAAGTAGGTTATATAGCTTTCCCAGAGATGTTAAATGATATCAAAACGTACGATGGTGTGATGGTGTACTGTAGTGCTACAATAAATAACTATACTTCATTCCACGTTTTGTGTTTGTTGAAACTTTGGTATGTTCCATGGGCACATCATCTAAGTCCCCAACAAGTAATTCCACTTTATATGTTCTTTAGAACTTATCTGTATTGCCATGGGATGACATCCTCCACCACCTCTGACATCGCACATCTGCCTCCCCATCAACGTGACATTTTCTTATTCAAATATTTGTTTCTGCAATTTTGTGGCTGCTTCTGGTTATCTCGTTTCTTCCATAGTTCCCCCATCTCTTGACCATGATGCCATGCCCTACGCCCAAAAAAAAGGGCACATTTAAATTTGCCACCCTAATAGAGATTTTCTCAGAATATGCAAGGTCTGGTATACTACCAAGCAGGAGAATTCAGGGATACAAAATTTGGAAGAATATCACTTGGCCATACTGCCCTGCCCCTAAAAAGAGAGTTTGGAGAGACATAATGGATTCTGGCATCTTTCTAGGATTCTTTCTTTTAATTTTGTAAAACTGACATCAAGTGGATTAAAGTTGCTGCCTTACTAGAGTTCTTCTCAAGTAAGTAGGAGTATTGAGTTCTGGTTCCACACCCAAGCCTGATCAGGAGGTCAAACCCAAGGATACAAAATTTGAATAACATCTAAGGCAGCCCACAAGGGAGATCTCATACGCCAGATTGTGAACTACTAAACAACCTTTACTTTTACAAAGAGAAAGCAACAACTTATTTTAAAAATGGAGATTTTCCCAGGTATATAGAATGACCGCCAACAAGAGGCATCATTATCCAAACTTAATTTCAATTCTTAAAGTCTCCTTAATACATTCCACATATATACATTCTCTAAACCGTCCCCTTTATAAATTTCACATATCTACAGACTGTTAATTCAAAAAAGCTATTCTAAGCACTTTTTATTCTTTAGTTCTCCATCTCTATTCCACATATGTACATTCACTACACCATCCCCTTAATAAATTCCATATATGAACAAACTGTTGCATACAGAGAGCTAATCTAGGCAAAATTGTCTATTACATAATTATTATAATTGTTGTATTGATATTTTTATACAATATTTCTTAATTATTATGCAACTTCATACTTCGAGCACAACATGGGCAATTGTCACACAACTTTTAAAGTTGAGAAAATGGGATCAATGCCAAACAAAAGGTTTGAAAAAGTAACAAGGAGGAAAACATTTGTTTGGGCTATTCTTTAATAATTTGGAAAATATGAATATATCACTGATTTTGTTTGCAACTGAAATGGCCACAAAAATCTTCTTTGATAAAGATGCACCTATTCAAGAAATAACTCCTTATAGAGGAATGAGATTGATCCTTCGCAGAAATTATTTTGTTCTGAAAATGCACGTTAATACTGCTGGCCACAGGAAAAAACTTACACAAAAAAATAAAATAAACCATCAACGTGGAAAACATTTTCACCTCAGAGCTCATTGTTGTGAAATACAATTCCCAATTATCACCATTCTACCACAGAAGAGACTACGGGCAGGATAAAACATTTCTGCTATTTTACCTATATAAGAGCATACTCGCAACTGCTCTGTACCTATCTATTTCACCATTTAATTTATTGACTTGGAACTAAGCTGATCAATGACGAATTTGTCAGCAATACTCAAATCCCCCAGAATCTGCAGAGGTTACAAAACCATCATTTGCCACCCTACAACCTATGTTGACTTTAAACATTGATAAGCCCTTCAACCTTTCTATTCCTTTTGCTAAAGCTTACTCAGCTATGGATCTAAGCAGAGATATTACTGAGATGACCCAACCACTGTCTCTGTGAACCACACAGCCTCTATTGACTATACCATTAACAAACACTTCAACCTCCCTATTCCTTCCGCATAAATCTCTATGCATAAATGACTGAGATTACCCAACTGCCTCTGTGGACCACACAGCCTCTGTTAACTATACCATTAACAATCACTTCAACCTTCCTATTCCTTCACTAAACCTTGGTCAGCTACATCCAAGACCTATGCCACATAAATCTCTATGCATAAATAACTGAGATTACCCAACAACTACCTCAACAGACCCCATCATATCATTCAACAATGCTTGCTGGTCTTTAACCACTGTATGCTCTGTCGGAAGATCTACAAACAATTTCTCCAGAAATTGTGACCCTCAATTATCACATCAGAAAAGCCAGGTCTATTTAGCCTAGCAGCTGATCAGGAAATACTCTTTGCACATCTTGAAATCCTAATTGTAATAGTAAATATACCAAATTTTCTATACAATATACACAGTAAAACGTAATAATAATTATGATCAAACAAAGCTAGACTACTAGGCATCCAACAAGAAAATTAACGTGCATGCCAGAAAACTTGAAATGAATGCAAACCCAAGTTTCACTTCTTTACTCACATATGCGAGAAAAAAAATGAGAATAAGTCATTTGCCATGCATTTCTTTAAGACATTTGTCATGAATTCCTTTCTCGACAAATTTGCATAAGAAATTTTCTACTGAAAATCATATATTGTGCTGTTATCAACTGAAACCCTTGCGATTGACATCTTTAAGACACTGAAATTGATAGTGAAAGCATTAGTCTGTGGAATATGAAACACAATACGGCCTAAAATCGGGACATTTCGAGATCAGAACGAAACTCTACCTAAGCTTATTTGAGAATAAGTGTAATCTCTGAGATTTAAAGATAATAAACCACTTTATAGGCAAATAAAATAATAAAGATCCGAAATAAGACGCTAGTGCTTAACTATAACAAGTACATAAGGTTCAGAGCCTAATCATAATTAATCGAGCAAAAATCATATTTAATAAAGCAAAAACCATCGAACCAATACTTCAAATAACTGTTATGCATCTGAGTTAAGAACAAATCTTTGTAAAAATAAAGTTTCCAAAATCTTAAATCGTGCTTTGAAAATATCAAAAGAGATTGACATTCCATGCAAGATTCGAACTTCAATAAAACCTAAACTATTAAAGCGTATTAAATAGTTCTTAAAGCATGAAATTCAGCTTAAACCCTGGTTCCTCAAAACCCTGATCAAGCAGTCAACAGAACAGCGCCGCCTGCCTCCTTGATCTTTTTCTCGGCCAGCTTAGAAATAAGCTTGGCCTTGACAACAAGTGGCTGGGGAGGTAATTCCCCTTTCCCCAAAACCTTAAAATAGCCATGATGTGTAACATCTAAGAGGGGAACATTGTCAGGAGTGGCTTTTTCCTTGACATCTTCAGGTACGAGTGACCAGAGCTTGTCGATATTAATAATGGGGCAGAAATAGTGATTTTTAAGCTTGTGGAAATGACGCATACCGACCTTGCCGAAATAACCAGGATGATACTTGTCGAAGAGAATGCGGTGGTGATGCATACCTCCGGCGTTACCCCTGCCTCCTGGATGCTTCCTGTGCTTCCCAATACGACCATGCCCTGCACTCACATGGCCTCTCTTCTTCCTGTGCTTCTTCAATCGGGTCGTCATCCTGCCCTTCCCTTCTGCTTCCGCCGACGATTTCCCCGCTCAGAGTGAACAAGCGCAAGGTACTAGCTAGCCTGTAATATAAATGTAAACCCTAATTTTGTTGAACAAGCGAAATTCCGTTTAAGAACAAAACCTAATTTATTTTCATCTCGACCGTCCAAGATAAAGGGTTGAGATGCGATCTTGTACGGCGTAATTTGTTAGAAGGGGACTACGTGTCCTAGGTATACCTAGTACAAGTTGAAAATATCTTACATACATGTAATGGAAAAATGCCAAGAATCACACCGTCGATCTCTCACTCGATCTAATTTATTGCGCTAAAACTTTCCCTTCCGCTCTTTGGGTGGTGGAAAAGTCTTTATTAATGGTCACTTCTTCTACCCTTCCATCATTTGATACAAGTATAGTTGGCGAGTTCTCGAAAAAAATGACACCGAAGAAGGCAAGGAAGTTTGTCCGAAGGTCTTCTTAGTATTGGCTCTTACCCATAAACCCCTTTACCTATTGTTGTTCTCGATTTACCATAATTTGATAAAGCATGTCATTGGCTTGAATCTTTTACCCTTCACGTTTTTTTCTTGGTGAATCCCCCAAAGAGCTTCCTTAAACTATGGGTTCATAACCATTGATAGTCCCATGGTGTCAAGCTTGAGGGAGTTCAAAATTTAATCAAGGGATTTTTTTCTTTTTGTTTCAACAATGCAAAAAAGCAGTGTAAATACATTGTCGGTCATGGCTCATGGTTTATTCGCAATACTTTGGTTGTGTTCTCTCACTGAACCAAAGACTTCCAAGTGTATGAGCAAGTTAAACTCAAAATCCCAATCTGGGTTGAGTTCCCTAGTCTGCCTCTCCCCCAATGGGGATTTGTTGAGCAACTCATCAAGCCCCTAGGGCATTTCATCTGCCTAGAGTAACCTAAATTCTACGCAACATGCCTTTTAAAACATATTTACGTTGAAATCTATTGGCTAAAGACCTTAAGGAAACCATCAATATCCAGTTGGGAGCAATCAATTCTATCGAGTGTGTGTTGTGTGTTAACCTTCCATATATGTGCTTTTGGTGCCAAGCTTCATACCATATGATTATGGATCTATAATGACTACCACACACCAACCTCATAGGAAAAAAGCCAAACGGAAGCCAAATCCTCTGTGAACACATCGATGGTTAAATTGAGGTCACAAACAAAAAAATGTCTCTCATGGCACCATTCCACCCTCATCATCCTATTACCATCTTGTTGGTATGTATGGAGTAAGTCCTCTCTACAATCATTCCGAACAAGCCACATTGCTTGTTTCTAAAGTGACATCACTACTCTCTCGCACCTCATTCCTTGCCTCTTCCATTGTGCCCTTTGTTTCTACTTTGCATGTATCACACCCCCTCCCAGAAGACAATGTTGTCTTGCTTGAATGCAAGTCTTTGCTCTGTCATTCTTGAAGCCCTTCCCCATCGAAAGGTGGAGAATTTTTCCAACTAAAACAATGGCCTTTCCAACTTTTGGACTACGTGCCTCCCTCCCAACAAAAGATTGATGTTAACAATAAGTTTGGTGGACTTGAATATCTTGATAATGAGGGATCCATGCACCTTTATGTTTCCCAATGATTGTTTACTTGTGGAATGTGTGTGGCCTCGCTAAATTGATCCATCGATATCCGGTTTAGGATGGTTGTCTACAATTTTGCAATATGAAAGTTTTGTGCATGTAGGAAGTTAAAATCTTTGGGTTTCTTCTTCGATTTGTTGTCCACATTATATGGCAAGAGTTATTTTCCAAATTCCCAATCATGATCCAAGTCATGGAGGGGTCATCATATTGCTTTATGTCAAAGCTTTCTTAGAAAATCCTAGCTCATAGGCCTCTAACCCCACCCATCGAGTGATATGTACTCTCTTTGATTTTGACGGATGTATCATTGGGTTAACTAGCATGTATACATCTAATGACATTATCACGATCTCCTTTTTGCATTGGTTAGTTGATTCCCTCTTGGATGCCCACTAGATGTTATGTAGGGATTTCAACATGGTTGAATCTAATGAAGATAAGGAAGGGTGCTACCAATACGGTGGTATGCCAAAGAGTGAGAAACATGGTTCTACATCCAAGACAAGGTTGGAATTTATGATTCAAGCCACCGTCACAAGCAAGACTCCGATGTAGTTTGGTTCACTTGGTCCATTTTTGCAAGGACAAGATAGGATGGTTAAGAGGTTAGATCGTGCTCTTTTTGTTGAACAAGATCTTTTCTCCCTATCCTCCAATAATAATAGAACAATTTCGGTGGTTGAGACTACTTTACTCCTGGACCATCAACTCATCTTTTTACATTACTTGGAATGTTCCCCACTTCAAAAGTAAAAAGTACCAATTTTATCTAAATATTTCCCATCTATGGCCTAAGAGAACTTTAGGGCACATCATAAGGATTTCAAAAACTGGTTTCTAGACCCATAGGGGATACAAGTTGGATTGAATGGTGGATTGATGTTATCTAAAGAAGCTGTCACCTTTCTCGGGTTATATGGGAAATAAGATACCACTTATAGGAAGAGGGCCCATGAAGCTTCATACCATGAATTCCAATTGATTTCACATGAACTTGATAGCTCTCCTTTTAACATCTCTCTACAAAAGAAAGTTGCTCATTAGAGGCATAAACTCAAGGTGGAGGAAGCCTATAAAACCAGAGGGGCCCAACTCAGAGCAAGGTTACATTGGCTAAAATTGGAGGCCAAACATCCAAATAATTTTTGTTATACTCGATCTAGACATATTGCTGATATAATTAAAGTCATTCAAGTAAGTCAATGTCAAACTTACAAAATTACCCGACATCCTACAAGCTTTTGTTCATCATTACCATGTTGTTTTCGTTTCTAGGCCCTCTTCCCTTAAAAGAGAAGATGCCTTAATGAAATGCCTTTGAGTGGTCCCTTGCAAACTCTCCCAAGATCAAAGATTTACGTGTGATAGACCCTCTCTCCAAATGACCTTAAAGAAGCAGTGATGTAAATTTCTTGTGATAAATCCCAGGAATTAAAGCATTCCCCTATGAATTCTACCAAATCTGTGGGTTTCTATAACCCCAATTTACATAAATTTTATCTTGAAGCCATGGCCTCTAACTCCTTAGGTGAGCTTATCAATCAAGGTAACATTAAATTTATCCTAAAGTTGGCGACCCTAAGTAGATCTCAAATTTAAGGCACTTCACTCTCCTCGATGTCTCATATAGGATCATAGTAAAAGCTCTAACGAAAATACTCAAGTGTCTCCTTCCTCTCATTATCTGAAGTGAATAGGGTGGCTTTATTCAACATAAATACATTCTTGACAATGTAATAGTTGTTTGGGAAGGCATGAAATGGGCCAAAGTCTCTAACAAAAATATATTTTTGTGAAGATTGATTTTGAGAAAGCCTATGACATGATAAAATGGCCTTTCATTATTGTCATGCTCTAAGCTCTTGGTTTTGGACCTTACTTTGTACATTTTGGTAATATGCTTTTTTAAGATGCAGAGAGCCTATATTTCCATCAATGGAGCCCAATATTCTAGATTTGGACTCTTTGAATCAATCAAAAATGGATGTCCTCTCGCCCCATCCTTATATGTTTTGGTTGTTGAAGGATTCAACTACTTGTTGGTCATCTATTCATCCCAAGGCTTAGTTAAAGGCATTATAACTCCTCAATTTGAAAACTAACTCATCAATAGAGACTCACGGATGATTTGTTCCTTCCTCTAATTGAGAAAGAAGATTCGGTCAAGAATGTCATGGAATATGTAGATATTTTTTGCGTCACTTTTTGGCTTTGTCATTCAATGGAAAAAGACCCAATCTTTATAAGTAATCTCTCACTCCCAAATCTTTGTGGTTAGAGGGATGTCATTGGAAATGAATTCAACCTGGTATGTACTTTTAATTTCTTGGCATTCCATTTGCATTTAGAGCTTACCCTTATGAGTTATGGTCCTATGTTGTTCGAGAGAGTGGCAAAAGAGTGTTTATTGGGTTATCAAACCCCCTCTCTTCTTTAGGAAGTTTCGGATATATTCCAAAGTTTTGGTTAACACTTGTGTCTATTATTCTTCTTGTTGGGCTCCTTCTAAAGCTACATATGCCAAATTGGAAAATATTTTTAGAAACTTCTTATAGGCTAATTCTAAGGGACATAAAGGGGTCCACATATTGGCATGGAACATTTGTTGTTGCCCAGAAGAAGTGGGAGGTTTGGGGCTTCGGACATCAAACTCCAAGGAACTACCCTCGGCATCGATGGATAATTTAAAGCATTGAAGGATCTAAAACTTGGAAAATCCTGCTCAGACATTGCATCAATCAAGGGACCCCTTCGAGTCATCAAGCATTGAAAGGCTTGAGATTCCAAGTCTTCTTATTTCTCCTATGTCAATCAAAATATGTGGCACTTTTGTGGTTAAAAGCATATGAAAAGTTTGGGAATTGCTCAAAACCAAACTTATATGGTGGGGGATACTTTCATATTGGGACTTTCAATCAACTCTCTCTCTCTCTATCTATGATGGTCTCTCATTCTTAATTTCCATAATGTCCCACTTGTTATGGTGTCATGGATTAAAAGCCTTTGAATTTTTAAAAGGGAATTAGAGTCATTGGTGACATATTCAACAAGGCTTCTCGGGATTGGTTATCATGGGATATACTTAAAGCTAAATTATAGATCAAATATGAGGATGTCGAATCCATTATAGAAATTATGAATTTTGCACTATAATTGTTTGAACAAAAATGGGATCTCTTTTAGAGTGCCATGGTGGAGATATTGTCATCACAATGACTACCCCATATTGGCTACCATCTCCTCACCCCAAATCACGTTTTAGTGACTCCTTAAACCATCATTGGAATCTCAAGTCCAGGGGATAGGGTTTGGCCTCAAAGGTTTGATAACATCTAGAATGCTTACATTGAGCCTTAAAAAGTACATTTCTATGGCGCCTTATGTATTAGGGTCTCCCTATTAGAGACAAACTCAAACAAGTGAGGGTTTCAAGCACTATTTATCCCATTTGACAATAATCGAGTCAATTAAGCACTTCTTATGGTTTTTCCCACGAGATGATTAAAATAAAATGTGATATAATAGCCTAATCTAATGCAAGTTTGTAGTAAATAAATGAATAATGAAATATTGAAATAATACCCAAGCAAACTAAGCTAGAAAATATGAAACCCTAATGTGCAAAAAGGGTTATAAGAGCATTGGTTTATTCGCAGGAGTTTCGGGCTATGTCACTGATGGAGACCATGAACAGAGATAGAAACCCATCACATGAAGCTCATAAAGTTGCATATCTAAGTGATTTGGTTGGGTGGGTGCTCTTGGAGAGGGATATGGGCGCTCGTGGGCACCCTGGTTTGAGTTTTGGGTGCCCTGGTCTCAAGAAATGCCGAGAACCTAGTTTTGATATGGTCGGTAGGTGTTTGCACTCCTTCACTTCTTGTCGCATGTATGTCACTTAACTTCATTGTAAACCTGTAATAGATAAATCACTTGCAAAACCCCAAGCAAAGCATCAAAACCCTAAAAAAATAAAGATGCATATAAAAGGGTTGGATTGTCCTCAACTTCCAAATTGATGGACTTATCACTAAGTGTTGCACTACATCTCAGACCCAATGTAGTTCTAGGTGTGTGTGTGTGCAGAATTGTTCCCTAAGTTGTTCTTGTGCAATTGCACTTTGTGAGTAGTGAACAAGTAACTAGATGTAGAATGTAAATAATGTGTGCATAGAAATAATAGACTCCCCTCCTATGAAGTGTGATGCAAATGAACCAACCTTTGTGCCTTTTGATGTAGCTAGATGGATGTAAATGTAGCTATAAATGCCTTTGATGGATGCAACCTTACAATGATAGTAGGTGTTTAGTGTTTGGTCCCTTATAATCATCACATAACTTTATATTTATATGATTCTCGTGCTTGAATTTCGTAATTAACCCTGAAAAGGTCGATTACCAAAAAGATAAGATGCTCAAACGGATAGAATGGGCCCAAAAAGTGTGACCAAAGTACAAAGAGGAATGGGCCGCCCAAAGTGGACGAGGGCTCTGGCGATGGCGTCTGGATGGGTGCCGAGTCAAAGGGTAAAATTGAAGTATAAAAAGACATATTGGGCCAATAAAAGTGCAATACCGAAAGTAGTAATAGAAAGCAACAAAAGATGGCCAAAGACATGGGTTAATTAGTACTTTTTTACTTAGGAACCATGCAAATAGTAGTATGTGATCGAGACTAGATAATGACTCAAAGTGCATGATTTTGTGTCTACATTTGCCCCCACTTTATGTTGGTGAGAAGAATGCTCGGTAACATAAAGTAGATAGAGATGTGTACCTGATATCCATGTAGATTGATGTATAAAGCGTGTCGAGGGACTAGACAAAGCGTGGAGTGATAAAAAAGACATGGAGACTAAAGATGCCAAAATGTAAAAGGTGATGGAAATGAACACGGGCGGAAATGCATGTGTAAATATCGATGTGTGATGTACCTATTGATGTCGATGTGTGTTATGTTGTTGATTGCTTGCTTTCCATATGGTTGGACTGCAAAAGAGAAGATGATCAAGTAGTTAAATACACATGTATATAATAAAAGTGTGTGTAAAGACACATGTATGCATGTAAAAAGCATGTAAATATGTAAAATAAAATGTTGAAAATGTAAAAAAGGAACATGTGCACTGATATGTGATGATGAAAAAGAGTGTAGAAAGGATCCTATATATGTCGATGAAGTGTGAGTTTTTTGGGCAATCTCATGCCTTTGGTTGAAGAAGTATAGGGATGACATTTTGATTTATCTTCCAACCTTTAACTATTTCTGAAATCGTAAAGATCTTCGTCTATGTCGGTTTTTGGGTGATCCGACACCAATGTAATAGAAGAAGTGTAGGGAGAAAATGCCCGATGTCATCCTCCAACCTTTAACTACTTCCCGATGTATGGAACACCAGTGGAGATGATGTGTACTAACACATGTGCTAAGGACAACTTGCCCTGTAAAAGTCATTGTGTACGAGTTTTGTAGATTGTGTTGAACCCAATCGCTATGTAACTATCCCCTGGTTATAGGCACTCTAGGAAAGGCATCGTTGGACTAAGGACCCAAGTCTGATTCTAAGCCTTGAACTATACTATATCGATATTGTGTTATGTTGTATATTGTGTATAAATTATTATATGGGGTGAAAGATTCACCCAAATTATGTCCCCCTCTCTAGGGGTGCATGTGATGTTGTTATAGGAGTATGCGACTCAAAAGAGGAGTGACCATCGAAACTATGCCTGCAAAGGAAGGGATGTGCTTGGTAGAAACCAAGGCACATGCAAACAAGTGGTTGGGAGACAAGTGTTAGTATAAACAAGCATGCATGTAGAAGACAAGTGTAAGCAACTAAGATAATGTGCAAGCAGATAATTAAAACACCTAAGAAGACAATATAGACCATGAAAAGTGGGTTGCAAACATGGGACATCACTCATGGTGTCACCCAAGACAATCGAGGCCGACGAAGCCAAAAGCATACAAGTGTGCACACAAGACAAAGGGAAAAGCCCACAAACAATGACATACAATGACAAGTAAGTACAAACAATATAATAGATAACCATGGAAACAAGTAGCCCTGCATAACAAATGTTGCACATGAAGCACCCGTTAACATGTTAGAAAAATAAAAATTATGTCAATGCGTGTATAAGCCGATAAAGTAAAGTGCTAAGTACAAAATGAAACAATAACACTTATAGTGGATGAAAGTGGATGCCCCTGAAAGTGTTGTGGGATTGGTACTAGGTACTACGTTGTTGTCGGCCCCAAATTTCCCCTCTTTTGAAGTCAAGTTTCAATTTTTTTAGTTTTTGCCTTGGAGTATGAATCGCGTCAAACTTGACATTGTTTGCAATTTTCATGTTCATGGAGAATAATTTGAAATTTGGGTGTATGGTAAAGTTCCTTTCCTTTCCTTTTATTTTCTTCCATGATTGGGAATGATAGGCGTATTTTCCCGTTAATTTTTGCCCCAGAGTCCATGGGTAATACGTGGATATTTTTGATTGGATGCGGTTTGGCCATATTTCAAGGTTCAACGGAAGCCTCCACATGTCCAAATAACGCAAATCCATGGGAAAGGTATAAGGACACGGAGTCCTCAAATAAGCGTAGGCTTTTCGCGTGTCCCAGTACAAAATGAAGACAAAATAAGCTAAAATCAGCTAAGTATGGAAGGCTCAGTGGATGGCGCCACGTGCCTCATTGGCGTAGCTTCAAGAGTCAAAGATGGAGGTAGATCTCAAACTTGTGCCAGTATTCCACGTGTCCTAGGTCCAAAAAGGGACAAAGCCGATCGTTAAAATTGACTAAGTATGGGCGGGTTGGCGGAAGCTGCCACATGCCTTAACAATGCCATTTCAGAAGTGAAATCAAAGGGTTAGTCTCTAAGCAATGCCAGCCTGCCACGTGGTTAAAGTCGGTATGAAGACAGAGTTGGCCATTGAAAAGTCAAAGACTGGCGGAAGGGGACATGCGTCAGCTTGGTGCTATTTTAAGGGGTGCTTCCTAAAATGAAAACTCAAATGAGCACCAACCCTCCACGTGTCTAGGGGTCAACATAGGTCAAGCATGAAATAGACCTGAATTGGTAAAGTATGAAGGAACCAAAGTGAGCTCTCCACGTGTCAGCCTGGTGCAACTTCAAAGGTGAAAATTGTAGAAGGCATCTGCAGGCCCGCTCCAATTAATTTCTCCCACGTGGGTGGCCCAAATTTGAAGTTGTAAAAGCAAATCAAATGACCCATGTTTTAATTAGTAAAATAATGTAACGGTTGTATATTTAAAAATTGTTTTTCCGCCATTAACGTTTCTTTGCAAATCAAGAATTCGAAGGGGCTGGATGATTGGAATAAGTTGTAATTGTTTCTTGCTTGCTCAAGAAGTTGTAACCATCTCTTGTGAGCTATATCATGGGCTTTCAAAGCCATTGTAAAGGGTTGGAATTTTGATTATTTTGAAATTGTAATTTCGAATTGGAAGAAATCAATACAAAGGTTTTCCCTTTTTCTTCTGCTTTCTCTTTCCTTTCTGGTTTTGATTTGTGAATCATCTAATCCTTGTGTGCTTGGAAACTTTGTGTTCTAGTTTATACAATCTCCAGAACTTTGAGTCTGAATTGTGTCTGTTATAAACGTGAATGGTTCCATTTTATATCTTATTTGTACAATACATATAAGGGTCTCTTCGCCATCTCTTTTCCCGAAAGTATTTTCTTCTTTTTGCCTCCCTCCTCTCTTCAAAGTCTTTTATCCTCATGTATTGATTATAACTTTCCGATTAAAACACATTTAGGATATCGGAAACCACCATTGAATGAAAGATTATGCATTTGTACGTAGGTTTTTACCCTTGCTTTCAATAAGGGAACCTCTCCCATTAAAGAGGAGGGACTTCTTGTCCTTGATTTGTGGTTTCATTCCAAGTGCAAATATGAAACCCAACAATTTTTGGTGACTCTATTGGGGAATTTTTCAACAAATTTCCTTTCTAAAAGAACAACTAATTTGATCATTTCTTTGATCTGGCGACTCTAAGATATACTTGTGGTAGAAGGGCTCTTGGAATTGAAGATCCCTAATTTCAACTCTGGATCAATAAGGTTTTCAACTTCCTCCAACAAGAAGAAATAGAAGAGCTCATTCCACAAGAACACCTCCTATTGAAGACAGAGCTTTTGGTAGTAGCATTCCTCAAGCACAACTTAGCCCTAATCTTCGTGCCCTAATTCTTGTTGGTGTCTCAGTTCCACTTCAAACAATCTTCCAAGGATGGAAACACCTTGGCCTTGGGGACAAAGAGTTGGGCCTCTAGCTCTTCCTCAACCATTGCATGAGTTACCTAGGGGTAACAAGAAGAATTTTCCCAAATTTAGAGGTGATGGAAAAGTACACCTGATGAACACATTGCAGCCTTCATTGTTACATGTGGGGTTTCCTTGGAGTTGAACATGAGGATGTTACATTAGGTGGAATGGAATTCTTTAGATATACTTGCAATTGGTTTTACCATCTTACTATTGGGACCATAATAAATGGACTATAAAGGTATATGAATTTGAGCAACATTTCAAACTATAGATGATGTGGATGTTTACTAGCCCATAAAATGATAAGGTATAACCATGAGCCTATGACATAATATTGTTATTAAGTTTAACAATATTACTTAATTGATTAATTCCAAACATATACTAGTAAACATTGATTATTAAGTGTTTCTTCTTGAATAACATTCAATTTTAATGTTAGATATGCCCTAGGAGAGAAAATCTCCACACGCTTTGGATGCTGATCGGAGATTGGCATGTCAAGTGTGGAAGATGACTTGATCATGTCAAAAGAAAAGGAGTCTTTCAAATCCAAAGAATTTCTTCTTACCTCAATCCTTGGAGGTAATGCAGATCACATGTTGATGTAGAACCTCATCATTTGTCCACCTCATTGGTTTTAAAAATTCCCACGAAATGCCTTTCAAGATCCGTGAAGAGCCGATTACTAGTGCTTTTTTGTTCACCACTATGCTTGAAAGCATATTCAATTATGTAGGAAACACAACTTGCATATCACAAAATGATGCAATAGAAAAGAAATATGAAAATATTTCAATTACTTCCTATAAGAATCGAATGTTCTTAATCGTAGTTCAAGGAATAACAATTGATCGCCACTCGATCTCGATCAAAGATGTAAATCATGGATATGAGCCATAAAGCTTTCCTTGACTAGTAAGTCATTTGGGTTAGAATGGGAATGGAACATCAAGGGTATGTATACCATAGATGTGAAATTCCACTCATAGGATGATCAAGAAAAATGCATCAAGAACATATAATATCGAATGGATTCTAAATAAATAAAAGAGAAATAGTCACACTTACTAAGTGGTCACTGAGGAAAATACAATCTAAATAATGTACCGTAGGTTCTTTAGCTAAGGTAAATTCTATTGACCATCCCCCCAATGAAATGAGGGGCCAAAATAGAAGTGGCTCATCCATGAGGAGTGAGTCGATCGGAGGATCCGATGAGGTCATCTACGCTCCAACACAACTTTCTTTCCAACATCCATCAAATACCACCAAAAGAAGGAAAGAACACTACAAACCGAAACACATTGAGAAAATGAAGAAAAGGAATAAAATCTATGAACTCACACCAAGAACAACTTGAAACCCCATAAATCATTCCATGCAATCAAGGTTAGATGAGAGGTCATGATCACCTCCACCTCGATGCCTCCATCCTCCATTAAGATGCTACTTACTTAGTGGATTTGTTAATGAAGCTCATTTTAGCAAAGAACTCAATTTAATGACAAGTCGGAATGTGTTGTCGAATGAATGGATTTTTATCAATTAAAATTTTAATATAGCTAAAAGCTATTGATTAAAGAATTTGAAATTACTATTTGGTAAAATAACAAAAAACTCAAATTTTGAATAGAATCTCACACACTCATATATGACTTTTGACTCTAACACAACTCAATGCTAAGGACAGAAAAGAATAATAAATCTATGAAGTTCTACACAATCTCTAGCCAGATCAAGTGCATACATAGGTTACATATTGAACAACCAAGGCACCCAAAACAAGATAAATGCAAGGGATCCAAAAGTGGCAAAATTTTGTCATAATTCTCTACCACCACGTGGCCTAAAAAAATTTGTACCATTTGGAAAAATATTGTGGTTTCCTAGTGGTGTAGTGTCAAGTTGTATTCCCAAAGGAGGAGAGTCCAACTTCTAAGGCGGAATGACAATCAATAGCTAACCACATGAGATATGAGGACATGTATTTATGAGATACAAGCCCACAATAATGAATTGAGATGAAAAATATGGAATCAAGCTTACATTGAGACGTAGGCTAAAAAAAATATGATATATGTATGTAGGATCGTTGAAGTGATGGTGTGAGTGTGTCAATACGTGGATGAGAATAACCCCAACAAATGAATCCTTAAGATGGAAGCAAATCAAATATCACTTAGAGTTCGTATGAAAATTTCATGGGAGAATCCTTACCATGAAGTAAATCAAATCACAATCATTTGAAAATCTTCAAATGAGGATAATGAGTTTGAGAGCTTGGAGATTGATCTCACCAAACATAAATTGTCATAGAACAATCAAAATCTTAGAATAGGAGAATGAACTACTAAAAATTGGTGAATCCGAGATCATACGCCGATCCATTTAATCTCACGCCTAATAGCTTATATGTTAAAATATTTTCTCATCACCTAATGAAAGAAAAACAGATTTTGAAGATAGAAAAGAATCCATCTTCTCATAGGCAAGCATGGGCGAGTTGAGAGTAAAGAGCTTGGAAGGATCAAACAAGGAGAGTTTATGCCAAGACAAAAAAGGCTACTTTACATAATTTCTCATAAAACAAATTCTTGATCTCTCATTGGAATGCCACTTCTTCACGTCCATCGATCGGGCCATCATATTCAAATGTTAATGCTCTAGTGTCATGTGAGTCCATAACTCGGTGCAAACTCCTAATTACTCTCTACGTACAAAAATCCTCACATGGGAACCTCTCATCCCTTATACGATACCAAATATGGACCCATCAGATTTATATGAATAATTCTTGGTATATACTTAGATACATCATACATTACATTGGGCTAATAAATAGCCATAAAGGTAGGTAACAAAACATCCTATAAAATGGATGTATTACAAATAATAAACCCGTAAATAGTGAAGGGTATAACCAAATCATTACATAATATTGTTATTATATTTAACAATATTACTCTTTAATTGAATAACCATTATCAAACATATAATGTAAACATTATTATTAATCAAATTTCCTGAATTGGGGTTCTTGGAGTTGAACATGAGGATGTCTCTCGTGAAATTTATGGAAACCTTGCAAAGACAATGCTGCAGATTGGTTTTACCATCTTCTATTGGAACCATCATCGATTG
Source organism: Taxus wallichiana var. yunnanensis (assembly GCA_018340775.1). Taxonomy (NCBI): domain Eukaryota; kingdom Viridiplantae; phylum Streptophyta; class Pinopsida; order Cupressales; family Taxaceae; genus Taxus; species Taxus wallichiana. Next base: position 32,120,392 of record CM031233.1, read on the forward strand.
GACTACTATGAGGACTAAATATGATAGGTTCTAACCCATCAAGATGTGCATGCTTTGATAGCTCATATTTATCAAATAAGAAGGAACCACATGAGCCTAGAGAGAATTTGTCGCCAAGTTTAACAAATTGATTAGTAAGATTCCAGAGAAATACTAGGCTTGTTGATATGATTGAAGTGTTTATTTTGAATGCTAGATTAGGGAAGTAAGCTATGTCCCAGGAAAGAAAATCTTGCAACTTTGGATACCTATGACGAGATTGGTTGTTAGATGGAAGATGACTTGATCATGTAAATAAATAAAAGGGATCTTTCAAAAATCATCTTCGTCTTCCCCTTCTCCTAGAGGTAATGCGAATATACCGGTTGGTGAACAAAGTTGGCTAATGACCTATTGCCAACAAAAACAATTGGCTCGGCATGCTCCATATCAAGATGTTCCAAGGAGAACTTCTCGCCACAGCTAGGAACCTCTTGCCCTCTTCCCAAACCAGGTTGGCTATTGAAGGTCCTCCCCTCAAGGTGCCCGAAATACTTGCTTGTGAAGTTCTTGAACACGATGATGAGGAAGAAAATGGAAATCTATGATGAACAAGAAGAGGAAGTTGATGAAGAACTGGAGGAACCTAGTGGTTCTCGAGTTCATTTCCTCACCACTGAGGGTGTGGATGATCAAGATGACTATGATGATGTAGTGGCTGAGATGAACAGTGAATCATATGTTGTTATGACCTAGGAGCAGACCAACAAAAAAAAAAAGTGGTGTAACCTACAAAAAGATCCAAGGAGTACCCCATCACCATCCCGGTGATTGCAAGAAGAGGAGCTCCTATTCCTACTACTTCCACCCAAAAGGTAAGATTTGCTAGTCCTTCTTCCTCTACTTCTACTTTAGAATTCTTGTCCAACAAATGATAAAGCTGATAGATCAAAAGCTCCTCCTACTCCTAGTAGTGATTCCCCATCCACATCTAGATCTTTTGACATTATAGACCATCTTAAAAAGACCAAGATTCAAATTTCTAAGGCAAAGTTCTATCAAACCCATCCTAAAGCCTTTGCCAAAATGGTTAACTTTGTAAATTCTAAATCTAAAACCCCAACCCATTCTTCTAAAGGCCTTTTTCCCACTCCCTCTTCCTCACCTCAACCAAGCCTTGTGGCTTGTAGTCGCTTCACCCAATGAGAAGATCAACCCTTCTATGTGACTCTCCTCATAGCTAGCCACAAGCTTAGCAATTGTGTCATTGATTTTGGTGCATCTGATAATGTAATGCCTGTAAAAGTGGCTCATGCTTTGGGTCTAACCTTAACCCACACTTATGGCTCTTGTTATTCCATGGAAAGTAGAGAAGTGCCTTTGGTTGGTAGAATCAAGGATGCACAAGTGGCTTTTGTTGCTTTACCAGAGAAGAAGGTCTTGGCTACCATCTTGGTTGTTGATATCCCTCCTTCCTATGGCATGTTGCTAAGTAGGAAATTTTGCAAAGATGTTGGAGGTGAGATCCAAATGGATTGGTCACATGCCTTGATCCCTGTCAATGGGAAGATGAAGAAGTTGTTACTGAGAAACAAGTAGAGTATATTGTGCAAAAGATAGATGATCCTAAAGCACAAATATTATATGAAGACATTGGGCATGGGAACTACATGATCATGTCACAAGAGGAGACAAGTCTACAAAGGAAGTGTTGTTTGATCCTAATGGTGTGTGGACTTTGGAGTTTGATGGAAGTTATTCCTCAGCTGGTTTTGGAGCTGGTGTAGTGCTTATTTCTCTGGGGTAAGGTTCATCCTTTCTCTTTCAAATTTCAGTTTGAAAATACCAACAATATTGTTGAGTATGAGGCCCTTATTCTTGGGTTGAGCATGGTGAAGGAAATGGGAGTGAAGAACCTTCTTGCTCATGGAGATGCGAGCTAATTGTAAAACAAGTTAGAGACCTTTATCAAGTAAAGAACAAAAGGTTGAAACACTATAGGAATCTGGTTTGGGATTCCATTGAATTCCTTGATGCTTTTTCCATTGAAGTTGTGCCAAGGGAAAGGAACACTAGGGCTGACTCTCTAGCTATTTTGGGGTCCTTGTTGATTCCTCATCCTGATTTTCCTCAAGAGAAATTCACCATTGAGATGATCCATAGACCCAGTGTGCCTGACAATGCAAATAATTGGCAAGTTTTCAATGATGACCAGCATTTGCTTTCTTTCTTGGAGCTCAGAGACAACTTTGATCAATTGTACTTTGAAGGAAGTGACAATCTTCCTAGAGAGTGTGTGTCATCAAATGAAGAGGGTGTTAAAGAAGAGATGGATCAAGATGGATGCATCAAATTGAAAGGCAACAAAATTCCTAAAGGGATGGTGAGTTTGGAGGATCTTTTTGATAAACATGATAGATATATGAAGTCTAAAGTTTCCCAAGGAGCCCGACAATCTGCTGAGACTGAGAAAGTGAATATTGGGAGTCTTGATGATCCCAAAATGGTCAACATTGGAAAATGTTGCACTCAGGAAGAGAAAAAGAAGGTGGTGAATCTATTGAAAAGGTATGTTGATGTTCTGGCTTACTCTTATGATGATCTTAAGGCTTTTTAGCCTAAAGAAATGCAACATTTCATTCCTCTTAAGCCTAGGATCAAACCCTTCAAACAGAAGCAAAGGCAATATAATCCAAAGATAGCTGATACAATTTTCCAAGAAATACAAAAGCTTCTGAAGGCTAGGATCATCTTCCCCATCCACCATTCAACGTGGATTGCTAATATAGTTCCTATCAAGAAGAAGAATGGTGAGATCCGGATCTGTGTGGACTTCAAAAATCTAAATTAGGGTTCTTTGAAGGACAATTACCCTCTCCCCATGATGGACCAAGTATTGCAAGTTGTTACAGGCTTAGAGATGCTATCTATGTTAGATGGATTCTCGGGGTACAATCAAGTAGAGGTGAATATTGTAGATCAACATAAGACTACCTTTACTACTCCTTGGGGCACCTTTGCATACAAGAGGATGCCATTTGGTCTCATCAATCTTTGGTGCTACTTTCAGAGGGCCATGGACTTGGCTTTTGGTAGTTTGAAAGGGAAATGCATTGTTGTGTATTTGGATGACTTGACAGTGTTTTCTAAAGCAAGAAAAGATCACTTCCAACACCTTGAAACAATATTGTAGAAGTGTAGAGAGCATGGAATTTCTTTAAACCCTAAGAAGTCTATGTTTTGTGTCACAGAAGGAAAGTTGTTGGGACACATTGTTTCAAAGGAAGGGATCAAGATTGATCAGAGAGAGTTTAGGCCATCCAGAAAATTCCTCTTCCATCAAGTAAGAAGGTGTCCATTCTTTCTTTGGTAAGATCAATTTCCTAAGGAGATTCATCCCCGATTTTGTAGAACTTACTATGAGCATTGCTCACATGATGCAAGGGAAGAAAACTTTTGGTTGGTCTCTAAAGGAAGAAATCATTTGAGGACATTAAACAGGCTATTGCAAAGACTCCAATCTTGGTGTGCCCTGATTTTAGCAAATATTTCATTATCTATTGTTATGCCACTGAAAATACCTAGCTTGTTGTGTTAGCCCAGAAGAATGTTGAAGATCATGAGCTCCCAATTACATTCATGAGTTATGTCTTAAAAAATCATGAGATGAAGTACACTATGATGGAGAAACATGCTTTTGTAGTTGTCAAAGTTATCAAGTTTAGTTTTACATTCTTAATTCTCATTCTGTGGTGTTGGTGCCTGATACAACAATCAAATCCATTCTTACTCAACAAGAATTTGGAACCAAGAGAGGTAATTGGGTAGCAAAGGTGTAAGAGTATGATCTTGATATCAGGCCAAAAAAGCTAGTTCGGGGTAAGGGCCTATGTGAACTCATTGTTGAGGGAGCTGCCAAGGAGTTTTCCAAAGATGAAGTTGATGTCCCTGTTGTTTTGTTCCTCAGCTCAACAGATGTATGGTATGTTGACATTGCTCACTTTCTGACCTATGGAGAGTGTCCTTCTCACTTGAGTGCCAAAGAGAAGAGAGCTATCAAACTGAGGTCTACCCAATATGTGCTATGGGAGAATGCTTTATTCAAACGAGGCATAGATGGAAGGTTTTTGAAGTGTGTAGACAAGGAGCAACAAAAGAAGTTGTTCTCTGCTTTTCATGACTAAGGCTTGTGGAGGTCATTTCTCCTCTATTGTAATAACTCATAAAATACTTTGTGTTGGTTATTATTGGCCCACTCTATTCAGAGATGCATCAAAATGGGTTGGTAAATGTGAAGCATGTCAAACGTTTGTTGGAAGACCTAAGTTGGTTGCTTTGCCACTAAAGCCAGTAGTGATTGATGAGCCCTTTCAATAGTGGGGATTGGATTTCATTAGAACTCTTAACCCACCTTAGTGTTGGACATACCCATGTGTTGATACACATATTACTTCACCAAGTGGGTGGAATCCATCCCAGTCAAGAGCACTACCTCCGAGGTAGTTTGCAACTTCATTAAAGAGAACATATTGATCAGGTTTGGGATCCCAAACAAAATTGTGACTGATAATGCTTCCAACTTTTCTTGTTGAGATGATGGAATTTTGCTATGGGTATGGGATCTCCCTTGCTCATTCTTCAAATACTACCCCCAAGGGAATGGGCATGCAAAATCAACAAACAAGAACTTGGTGAGAATAGTTAGAAAGCTTGTAAATGATTCTCAGAGGAATTGGCATAAAAATCTATATGATGCACTTTGGACTGATAGAATTACACCCAAGAGAGCAATTGGAATGTCTCCTTTCCAAGTGGTGTATGGTGTGGAAGCTCAAATTTGCCAGTCATGGTGGAATTTCCAGACTTGGATCTGATGAAAACCATTGAAGATTCAAGTTTTAGTAGCTCTTTGGACAAAAGAATTTCATACCTTCAGAAGTTTGATGAAGACAAATTGCAAGTGGTTGACAAGATAGCATCTCATCAGTTGAAAGTGAAGGCTTTGTTTGACAAGAAAGCCAAACCTAGAGTCTTCCAAGTGGGAGACATTGTGCTGCTTTGGGACAAAAGACATGAGCCACGAGGAAGCCATGGTAAGTTTGATTCTCTTTGGCTTGGTCCTTTTAGAATCAGACATTTTTCTAGAGAGAACTCTTTTTATCTGGATTACATGGATGGTTCTCCTCTCCCACTTCCTTATAGTGGGTAGTATTTGAAGTTGTTCAAGTCCTAGGTGACTAGGTGGTCCTTCTATATATTATGTATAGTGTTTTGGTTTTGGGTCATTCCTTTGTTTTTCATTTATGTTCTTCCCTTTTGGTTTGTTTTGTTTCTTTTCCCGTCTTGTGTGTGTTGCCTTGTATTGGTTTTGCCTTCGACTCCTTTGCCCAATGGATAAAGCACTGGTCCTTTTTCCCTAAAGTTATCTGCAGTTCTTGATCTTGCTTGTGTCTTTGTTCCAAGCCAAGTCATCCCTAGAAAGAGCCAACTGTTGTCGGCCCCAAAATTCCCCTCTTTTGAAGTCAAGTTTCAATTTTTTTGAGTTTGTGCCTTGGAGTATTGAATCATGTTGAGCCTGACATTGTTTGCGTTTTCCTATTCATGGAGAATAATTTGAAAGTTGAGCATATGGTAAAGTTCCTTTCCTTTCCTTTTTATTTTCTTCCCACAGTCGGGAATGACAGGCGTATTTTCCCCGTTAATTTTTTCCCTAGAGTCCACGGGTAATACGTGGATATTTTTGATTGGATGCGGTTTGGCCATATTTCAAGGTTCAACGAGAAGCCTCCACGTGTCCAAACAACGTAACTCCAGGGGTAGGGTACAAGGGACAATCCTCAAATAAGCGTAGGCTTTCCGCGTGTCCCAGGTACAAAATGAAGATAGAATAAGCTAAAATTGGCTAAGTATGGAAGGCTCAACGGATGATGCCACGTGCCTCATCGGCGTAACTTCAAGAGTCAAAGATGGAGGTAGATCTCAAACTTGCGCCAATCCTCCACGTGTCCTAGGTCCAAAAAGGGACAAAGCCGATCGTTAAAATTGACTAAGTATGGGCGGGTTGGCGGAAGCCGCCACGTGCCTTAACGATGCCATTTCGGAAGTGAAATCAAAGGGTCAGTCTCTAAGTAGCAGTCAGCCCGCCATGTGTTAAAGTTAGTATGAAGATAGAGTTGGCGTTGAAAAGTCAAAGACCGTGGAAGGGGACACGCATCAGCTTAGCACTATTTTAAGGGGTGCTTCCAAAATGGAAACTCAAATGAGTGCCAACCCTCCACGTGTCTAGGGGTCAACATAGGTCAAGTAGGAAATAGACCCGAATCGGTAAAGTATGAAGGAATTGGTGGAGCTCTCCATGTGTCATCCTGGCACAACTTTAAAGGTGAAAATTGTAGAAGGTGTCCGTCAGGCCCGCTCCAATTAATTTCTCCCATGTGGGTGGCCCAAATTTGAAGTTGTAAAAGCAAATCGAATGGCCCATGTTTTAACTGGTAAAATAATGTAACGGCCGTATATTTAAAAACTATTTTTTTCGCCATTAACATTTCTTTACAAATCAAGAATTCGAAGGGGCCTAGATGATTGGAATAAGTTGTAACTATTTCTTGCTTGCTTGAGAAAGTTGTAACGTCTCCTATGAGCTATATCATGGGATTTCAAAGCCATTGTAAAGGGTTGGAATTTTGATTATTCTGAAACTGTAATTTTGAATTGGAAGAAATCAATACAAAGGTTTTTCCCTTTTTCTTCTGCTTTCTCTTTCCTTTTGGTTCTGATATGTGAATCATCTAATCCTTGCGTGCTTGGAAAATTTGTGTTCTAGTTTGTATAATCTCCAGAACTTTGAGTCTGACGAATTGTGTCTATTATAAACGTGGATGGTTCCATTCTATATCTTATTTGCACAATACATATAAGGGTCTTCTCTGCCATCTCTTTTCCCCAAAAGTATTGTCTTCTTTTGCCTCCCTCCTCTCTTCAAAGTCTTATATCCTCATGTATTGATAACTTTCCAAGCTTAAAACACATTTCAAGATATCGGGAAACCACCATTGAATGAAAGACTGTGCATTTGTACATAGGTTTTCTCTTTCTTTCAATAAGGGAACCTCTCCCATTAAAGAGGAGGGACTTTCTTGTCCCTTGACTGTGGTTTCATTCCAAGTGCAAATCTAAAACCTAACATACACCAAACATCTATGTTGCATGTAATGGCCCCAGTATAATATGCAATCATAACTAGAAAGCAAGTGAACGTGCATGTGTGTATGATAAAGACATATAAAATATTTATCTAGCATGTGTAATAAAGTGAACATATACGAGTAAATGTAAGCAAGAGTAAATGCAACCAAGATATGTAATATGTTGTAGATGGATGGAATGGAATGTAGAGTGAATGATAGGAGTCACATGCCCCGAGTGAATGGAATTGTATGAAGTGATGTTCATTTGTTTATATTCCCTTAACAGTCAATAATGAACCACAAATGAGAGTGCATCATTGGGAAATGGTCAAACTATGTGTTGTGCATAGCGTGTTGTGATGAATGCTAGTGATGATATGTGACCTATAGATGAGGTGTGAGTATGTGTGATGATTTAGCCTAAAGCATATATCACATCAAGATAATAGAATAAGTGATGATTTAGCCTGAAGCGTATATCACTAAAGGATGATAGGAAAAGTGATGATGTAGCCTATGGTGTATATCACTAGTTTAGGAATGTTGCATGAGAAAGAAGGTTGAATGGTTGAATGTTTGCGTGTGATGAGGTCCATTTGATTTATGTACCCTCAACAATCCACTATGGACTGTGAGACTAGTGTGCATCATCGGGTAGTGAGTGCAACACGTATAAGTAAATGAGTAGGATGTGTAATATGTGTAGTAGATGTGGTGATGAGAAATCAACCTATGATGTGTAGTGTGTAGCGTGTAATGTAGGATTTATAATATGTAATGTCAAATGCATATATGTGATAAGATGTGTGGATGCATAGTAGATGTAAGATGTAAAATGTAAGATGTAGGATGTAAGATGTATGCTAGATGTATAAATGTGTGATGTGTAGTGTCTATTGTGTGGTGTGTGAGGTTCATGTGTATATGATGCCCTCAACAATCAAGTGTGAACTAAAGCAGAAGAGTGCATCATTGGGTAATAACGATGTAGATGTGTATCAAGATGTACAAGTAAGGTAAGTATAAGACATGTGTGTGAAGCTAGGGGTGATATAGATGCAATGCCCTAAGTGTGTAAGATGAAGAAGTCAATCATGTAATGTCATCTAGGAGGTCATCGTTGTCATGGTCAAAGCCAAATGAACAAGCATCGGAGACTTAGTAAGCAATGGTGTCAGGTTGATCACGTAATGATCCATTATGGCATAAGTTGTACATACCCATGACATATTCCTCATCAGTAAAGGGTGGTAATGGAAACCCATGTGCATACCAACAAGTGAGATTCTGCATAGAGCCAAGAAAGTAACTATTGTAAATGAACACATGACCAAAAGGCATGGGAAATGAGATATCTGTATGATCAGGATCTAGGGTGCCCCCAATGTAATCAAGCCATGATTTCTTAATGTCAATGGCGAAGAGCGAGGGCTTCAGCGCAAGGAAAGCTGTGAGATGAAAGACACGTAGACCATAAATGGTAGTAATGTGAAAGAATCCATGATAAAGATGAGAAGAATATGGTGGAGGATAGAGATCTTAAAAATAAAAACCTAGCCAAGTCAATCCATCATGCACACATACTATGTCATCACAAGTAGGATCGAATGGAATATGATCCCAATAAGAATCATTCACGAGAAGAGTGCATGTGAAAGGAGGTCATACTGGTGGAGGTGGCACATGAGAAGGTGGAGGAGTTAGAGTGATGTCTAACATAGGAACATACCCCGATAAACAATCATAGTAGTAGTAGAAGTAGGGGGAGGCGTAGATATAATTGGTATAGAATATATCATGCAAATGAAACCTTCAAGTGGTGGTAAATGTGGTAACTCATCTATGGGTAGCGGGTCATTAGTAGTGTCGTATTTGGCGTAGGAAGTGTAGTATTTGGATCATGGTCATAATATTTGTATGAATGATGACCACAAAGAACAATATACTCAACACCCTCATGTAGAAATTTGACACAATGATGCTTTGTAAAGGAAAAAAACTTGCATGTCATCAAGACATGGCCTACCAAGTAAACAATTATATGAAACTGGAAAGTCAATGACAAATAATATTGTGTTGAGAGTTTTTGGTCCTACAGTGATAGGTAAAACAATGTGACCTACGCATGGATGTATAAAGCCATCATATGCACGAAAAGATAGACATGATGGACTAACATTAGCATCCGAATAGACCAATCTTTTAAGGAATGACATGGGACATAAATTAAGTTTAGATCCATTATCAATTAAAGTATGCTTGATACCCATATTGTAAATGTGAATCATGATATGCAAGGGTGGATCATTATTGAAAATAGAAAGATCAACATGAGGATTAGGCTTGAAAGCAATATGTTGAGAAAATACATCAACAAAAGAGTTATATACGGAGTCCGGATGCATATCAACAAGAATGCAAGTATTAGCAAGGAGATGTTTTACTTAATGTCTTAAATCGGGATTGGCAAACAAAAGTCATTAATGGAAACACTTATGATGATAAAACAATATCCTAATAATGTGTAAATTGAGTCGAGTTCATCAAAATGATTAAGCTAAAATGTGATATAATAGCCTAATCTAATGCAAGTTTTCAATAAATAAATAAATAATGAAATACTGAAATAATACCCAAGCAAACTAAGCTAGAAAATATGAAACCCTAATATGCAAAGAGGGTTATAAGAGCCTTGGTTGATTCACAGAGTTTTTGGAGATGTGTTGCGATAGAGAGACCATATGTAATAGAGATGGAAACCCGTCACACAAAAGCTCAAAATTTGTAGATTTGAGTGATTTGGTTGGATTGGGGCACTTGGAGAGGGATAGGAGCACACATGGATGCCTGGGATGAGTTTTGGGTTCCCTAGTCTGGAGAAATGCCCGAACACGGTCCAATATGGTTTGTAGGTGTCTACGCACTCCTTTGATTCTTGTCACATGTATGTCACTTAACTTTGTTGTATGTCATTGTAAACCTACGATAGATAAACCACCTGCAAAACCCCAAACAAAACATCAAAACCCTAAAAAAGAAAGATACATATAAAGGGGTTGGATTATCCTCAGTTGCCAAATTTATGGACTTATCATTGAGCGTTGCACTACATCTCAATCCCAATGTAGTTATAGGTTTGTGTGTGTGCGAAATTGTGCCCTAGGTTGTTATTATGCCAATCACACTTTGTGAGTAGCAAGCAAGTAATTAGCATGAATGTAAATAATGTGTGCATGGAAATAATAGACTCCCTCCTATGAAGTGTGATGTAGATGAACCAACCTTTATGCCTTGTGATGGAGCTGAAAGGATACAAATGTAGCTTTTATAGATGCATTTGATGGATGCAACTTAGGTGGTGATAATAGGTGTTTAGTGCTTGGTCCCTTATTATGATCACATAACTTTATATTTATATGATTCCTTGCTTAAATTTCGTAATCAACCTTGAAAAGGTGGCTACTTTTAAAAAGATAAGATGCTCAAATGATTATAATGGACCCAAAAAGTGTGACCAAAGTACAAAGAGGATTGGGCGCCCGACTTTGGCGTCCTGCCGTGCGTGAGTCAAGAAAGGGTAAAATTGAAGTATAAAAAGACATCTTGGGCCAATAAAGGTTCAAGACCGAAAGTAGCAATAGAAGATGGCCAAAGGCATGGGTTAATTAGTATTTTTCTTACTTAGGAACCATAAATAGTAGTATGTGATCAAGAGTAGATAATGACTCAACGTGCATGATTTTGTGTCTACAATAGACACAATTTGCCTAGAAGTGGATTTACATTATTTTCCAGTCCTTTATTCCCGTTCTGTTTTACTTGGAAAATGATGTTAGAGTAGGTATTTACCTTAGCTCATGTTCACCTAGGTACTTTATTTATCTTTATTGTATTTATCATCACCCACTTATGTGTGTGGATATTTTTTTTATTTATTTAGATATTAGGGGATATTATCTAGTTGTTGGGTATAGTTATTTCCTTAATATATGGTATTGAATAGATCCTTGATGTCTAGTTCACTCCTAAATCTATGGTCTTGACTATTTCTTTGAGGACTAGTTCTTTCTTTGATTTATGACTTGATCTACGACCTTGGTGGTTCTTAGATTGTTATTCCTTGCATATATAAGTAAGGAACATTCTCATTGTATTTCATTGAGTTCCATGATAATATATGATATTGATGTTTATTTGTTTGTAAAGGTTTTGGTAAAGTTATTGCAGTGAATTGTTTTCATCGTATCGATCATGGTGTTTGATTAGCATATGAGTTCTAGTCTTGAGTACGATTTGGTTATCGTTCCTTTTATGGTATCGAGAAAGAGATTGTTATTGACATCATCCTGTAAGTTTTATTTTACAAATAAGTTCTTTGTATGTTCATATATTAAGATTTGTTCTTATTTTGTTGTTGTGTGCATTTTTATGTAAAACAGAAGCTTCCATTGGATTTGAAAGGTGCCAAAACCCTAAGATCGATATAAACAAAAACCATTTCTAGAGGTAGTCGGTTTTCAACTTTTTAATGTTATTATAGAGAAAAACTGCGTTGCGTTGGAATCCTTAGCCCATGGTCATATGAAGGATTAAAACTTGTGATTCCTACTATTAGGTGCTTAACTCCAACCCCATTTCATTTTTTTATGGTGAAGGCAAAAGCATTTTATTATGTTTTAGTGGCAACTAAAATAAATAGTAGAGCATAATATTGAAAAGCTTGTATATTTTGATCGGTAACTCGGTTTTGAGTGCCATTTTTGCAAAAGTGCTTGTTTTTTTGTGATCTTTCCATTGGAAATATTTATTTTGAGAATCACACTATAATTATAAAGTACCATATTATAACACACACTCATTATAAAGTGCCAAAAACTGGGGGGGCTCTTATTGCATTGTTTAGGGGTCTTGTTGCATTGCTTGGTTCTTGCATTTATTTTGGTGATTCTTTGAGGATGGCATCTTTATCTACTTCTAAATTAAATCATGTTGAGCCATTAACAACACATAATTACCACACATGGAAACCAAGAATGGAAACACTATTAAGCGAAAGGATTATGGGCTTTAACTTCTTTAGAACAACTAGTGTTCACTAGAGAATATGAGAAATTTAAGTACAATGCAAATTTGATGAGTGTATGGGTTTGATAGGAACTTATGTAAGTGATAGTCTTTTGTTTCATTTGGAAAAATGTGACTCTCATTTCAAAATATGGGAGAAATTAGAGGATTTATTTGGTAAGGTGGATCATATGAGAGCCATGCAACTTGAAATTGAGATCACCTCTCTTAATCCTAAAATTTTCCAACAATTATAGACTATCTTACCAAGTTCAAGCATTTTTGACACAGTTGAAGGGGAGTGGAAGAGATAAGAAAGATGAAGAATGTGTTTACTTGATTCTATCCAAGTTGAGAGGACCATTTCAAATATTTTCTTCTACCTTTTTCTCTAGCATGGATGCCTTAGGTGACACATTCAAAATGCCTGACTTAGAAACATTTTGTGAAAGACTTACTAGGGAAGAATCCAAATTGTCTCACCTTGAGTCTTCCACCTCTCAAAAGCATTAGTTGCATCTAATCCTAAAGGTAAGGAAAACCAAAATTAAAACCAAATCCACCCCTTCTCCATCTCAAAGTGCTCCTAAACCCAAAGAAAACAACTCTAAACCCAAGGAGTCTTCTAAATCTAGAATAAGTCTAGCCTTTCATGCTCTTTTTGTGGGGGTAGTGGTCATGAAGAACATAGGTGTTATAAGCGAATGCAAGCCTTAGAGGATGTAGTCAAGAAACACAAAATTTCTATCTCCACTCCACCTCCTTCTAATCAACATGGAAAAACACTTAATGTTGTTGGGAGATCTCAGTCACCACTTGCAGACAGTTGGGTTATAGATTCTGGTGCTTCTCATCACATGACTTCTTCCAAGGAGTCTTTTGTTTCTCTAGGTTTGAGTTCTACTTCCAAAATTGAGGTTAGAGATTCTTCCTTTCTTTTGTTAAAGGAAAAGGTGATATACAACTTGATGGTGACAATATCCAAGATGCACTATATGTTCCTAACATCACAACAAATTTACTTTCAAGTATATCAAATTTTCATTCTAATCAAGGGAAAACAATGACTTTTACACCACATGGGGCAAAAGTACAAACTTTGTTGGAGCCTTATTCACTTGTTTCTCAGGGTATTGTTGATCATAGTTCTAGACTATATCACTTTGAGGGTTTTGATGAAACTTCCTCTATAGGGACAAGATTGGTTTCTCATGCAGATTCAAAGAGTAAGCTTTGGCATGAAAGATTTAGACATCTCAATTACAAATATTTGAAGGAGTTGAGCACTCATGGTATGGTTGATGGTCTTCTAGAGTTTCTTGTCTTGAGGGAGTTTGTCATGGTTGTGCATTAGGGAAACAACACCAAGATCCATTTCCTAAGAATTTGTCAAAGAGAGCTTCTTCACCACTTGAGCTTGTGCATAATGACTTGATGGTTTTTCCTACCCCCTCTTTCAATGGAGCTAAGTATGCACTTACCTTTATTGATAATTTCTTGAGGCGTACTTGGGTTTATTTTCTCAAGTAAAAATTGATGTTTTTTCACACTTCAAAGTCTTTTAAGGCTTTGGTCGAGAAACAATCTTCTAGTTGCATAAAGAACCTTCACACTAATAATGGGGGAGTACTTCAACAATGAGTTTTCTGATTTTTGGCAACTCAAGGCATTATTCACCAGACATTTTGTTCCTCATACTCCACAACAAAATGGCTTAGTAGAATGGAAGAATAAAACTTTGAAGGAAATGGCTAACTGTATGATGCATTCTAGAGATTTACCTCTTATCTATTGGGCAAAAGTAGTTAATTGTGCTAACTACATTTAGAATTACACACCACATAGAGAACTTGAGCATTTGACTCCAGAGGAAGCTTGGTCCAACACTAAGCCAAATGTCTCATTTTTTGAGTCTTTGGGAGCCATGCTTGGGCCTTTGTGCCAAAGAAGAAAATGAAAGATTTATATAAGAAAAGTAAACCCTTGATCTTTGTAGGGTATTGTGAGGACATGAGAGCTTATTGACTTCTAGATTCTGATACTCATGACGTTATTTTTCGAACACATGTTCAATTTGATGAGTGCTTCACTCATCATGATTCTTCATCTTCTTCCATGCCTCCTTCTTCATCTCATCTTGAGGATCCTTTCTTTGAGGAGGTTGATGAGGAGGTTATAGATGTCATTGAGGATTTCTATTCCCATTGATGTTGTCACTATGCCTAAATGGACTCGTACTATAGTTTCTGAGGAAACACCTTTTATACAGGATCTTCCACCCACTAGGCATCATCATGCACATTCTATAGGTTCTGGAGTTTTGTGTCGTAGGTATTTTCGAGGATCCACGGTCTTTTCAAAGGCTCATGGGATACGAAGTGGGATGATGTGATGATAGCTAATTATTCTTATTTGATGAAGAATCATACTTTGGATTTGGCATCTCTTCCTAAAGGAAGAAATATGGTTAGGTGTAAGTGGGTATACCAAACCAAATATGCAGTTGATGGGTCCATTGATAAGTATAAGGCTTGTCTTGTTGCAAAGGGTTTTTCACAAGTTGAAGGTATTGATTACTCTAAGACTTTTGCACCTGTTGCTAAGATGGATTCTATACATCTTGTACTTGTTATTGCTACATCATAGGGGTGGCCCATATATTAGATGGATGTGAAGAGTGCCTTCTTACATGGAGATTTACAAGAGGAAATATACATGGAGCAACTGCTTTGGATTTGTTTAGGATTCTTCTCTTATTTGTAGGCTCTGAAGGTCTCTCTATAGTCTTAAACAAGCCCCTTGGGCTTGGTATGAGAAGATGGATTCTTTTCTTCTATCTACTAGTTGTTTTGTTGTTGCCACTTAGATCATACGGTGTATCTCTAGAATGTTGGTGAGGATATTATGATACTTGTCTTGTATGTTGATGATTTGTTACTTACTGACAACTCTTCTTCCCACATTCAGACTATTCAGAGGGCTCTTTCTACACAATTTGACATGAAAGATCTTGGTTTATTGCTTTATTTCCTTGGTTTGCATATTTCTCAGATAGATTCAGGGATTCATTTGATTCAACAAAAGTACACCCATGATCTTCTTCGGAATGCTTTGATATGGCTGATTGCAAGCCAAGTCCATCTCCTTTTCAGTCTGGGGTTACTCTTACTTCCACATGTACCACTCCACTTTGTGATCCTACTTTGTATAGGTAGTTGGTTGGGAGTCTCATGTACTTGACCCATACTCACCTTGATATTTCATTTGTAGTAGGGCTTGTATCTTAGTTTGCACATTCTCCTCATAGTAGTCACTGACAGGATGCTAAAAGGATTTTGCGTTATTTGCAGGGCACTTCCCACTTTGGCCTACACTACACTAGGGGTTCTACTTGGTTGGGTATACAGATTCAGATTGGGTAGTTTCTATTGATGATAGGCGTTCCACTTCTGGCTATCTTTTTGTCATGGTTCTTCTCTAGTTGCTTGGGTGTGTAAAAAGTAACAAGCTATTGCACTTTCATCTTAGAGGTAGAGTACATGGCAGTAGTTACACCAAGTCAACAAATTCTTTGGTTTTAAGCTTGTTATTGATAGATTTTGGATTCCCATAGGATTCACCAACTATACTTTGGTGTGACAACCAAAGTACAATTCACATTTCTAACCCAATTGAGCATCACCGGACCAAGCATACTGAGATACACATTCACTTCATTCGCCAACACATTCAGGATGGAGTTCTTTAATTGGAGTACATTCTAACTCAGTAGCAAGTTGCGGACATCTTTATGAAGCCTTTTGCATCACCTCGCTGCCTTGAGTTGTGTGGATTGCTTGGGGTTTTAGAATTTGTTCTTGGGGGTTTTCGTGAGAACATCTTCCTTCTTCTTCTTCTTCTTTCTCTTTCCTTCTAACATGATTCTTTCCTTCTTTTGGTTCGATATTTCTTCATGGATATATTGTACATGAGTACCTCATCAGGCCTAGTTATCGAGACTCATAATGTGGACATGCCACTTCTATTTTGGCCCCTAACTTCACTTGAGGGGGTGTTAGAGTAGGTATTTACCTTAGCTCATGTTCACCTAGGTACTTTATTTACCTTTATTGTATTTATCCTCACCCACTTATGTGTGTGGATATTTCTTTTTATTTATTTAGATATTAGGGGATATTATCTAGTTGTTAGGTATAGTTATTTCCTTGATCTATGGTATTGACTAGATCCTTGATGTCTAGTTCACTCTAAATCTATGGTCTTGACTAGTTCTTTGATGACTAGTTATTTCCTTGATTTATGGCTTGATCTACGACCTTAACTGGTTCTTAGATTGTTATTCCTTGCCTATATAAGCAAGGCCCATTCTCATTGTATTTCATTGAGTTCCATAATAATATATGATATTACTGCTCATTTGTTTGCAAAAGGTTTTGGTAAATTTATTTTGGTGAATTACTTTCATCTTATTAATCGTGGTGTTTGATTATCATCGAGTTCTTAGCTTGGTACGATCGGTTATCGTTCCTTTTAAATGATTCTTCTATGGATTCAACAATACTTCCTACAAAACTCAATAGTTATTGACAAAATATATAGAGCTCATATTCTAGTTCATATTTGGAAAGATTAATTTTTTCTTATTTCAATAATGTTTCTATGGATAAAAATTCTATGTGACTAATAAAGTTCTTGTGATATCAAATGTTATACTCTAGATCTAGGTCCATTGCAAAAAAAAGTTTGTGCGGAGGTGGAATGCTTGCAATCCCTACTTTCACATTGGGAAAATGCCTCATGCACCATTTGTTGATTCCTATAGACTCGTTGCACCACCATTCTCCCTCTTAGGTCTAAGGTCGGGGATTTCATGAGTGCCACTCTAATAGTCGGGCGGAGCTCCTCTCCCTAACATCATAACTCTCCTCCTAGACCTCGATGCTCTTCTCCCACCCATAGTGGCATAATTTTCAATCCGGTTCGGTGGTGAGGGTGGAAGTGTTGGTAGTGGGTGGGGTACCCCCATTCGGGGATGACACTCATCATCTCTCTTGCCACCAATCACATCAACATGTTGATGAAGAATAAAAATGACAACATAATGATGGGTGGGCTCCCATCCTGGACATGGCCCACCCCTTTTCCACTAGTGGCTTGGGGGACAAGTCGAACAATCCTTCGCCTCCACCATCTCTAACCACCATGTTTTCTCTAGTGGTTTAAGTTTATTTTGGGCCTTTTTTCCTCTAGTCCCATATATATCTTATTCCTTTTTTTGGTTAAAAATCACACTTTTATTATGTATACCTATTTTTGATGTCCTCTGCGGTGAGGTAACCTTTTCTCGAGGCCTTCTTAGCTTGATGTGACGTGCATTTTCGGGATACAATTTTTCCACCCACTTTTTGTATGATTAACAATGCATTATATCATTTTTTATTAATAAAAGTATGCTTTTCAATAATAAAAAAACCAATACGTATAAATCTCAAGGTCATTTATCTTGGATTTTTTACATATCATATTGATTAAATTTTTTAATTTTATTCTCTTTATATTTCCCATTTATTGGCGAGAAAAAAATTTAAGTGAAAAAGGGGCCCTAAACTCTACCATATAGATGAGATATTACTATTTTTATTAACTTTTCAAAGTTAAAAAAATGTTTTTGTGATAGTTAAATGAATGTCAAATTTAATGTAGAAAATAAAATTTCCATGGTCACACCATTACATCCCACCCCTTCCTATCATTGTAGAATGTGTATCAACATAAAAATTAAAATTTACATGGTCACACCATTAAATCACATCCCTTATTGCCATTGTAGAATGCCTATTGACATAACAATTATTATTTAGTAATTTTTTTTTATTCGATCCGTAAACACCTTTTAATAATTTACTTTTTTAACAGTTTACAGGATGTTATAGATTCTTCAATTTTTAGGACTTTTATTTATCCAAAATTGATCTAAATTCTGATTTAAAATCGAATAATGATTGATCCAAAATTGAATTAAATTCCCTTATTTCATTGTTTGATCAAAGCCCATAAAATTCAATTTTACAGATTTCATGATTTCCCAAAATTTTCAATTACTAATTAATTGTGCATCCACATTCAAATTACGAGTTTAATTTTTTTGAATAATTAGAAACTAAAAAAGGAAATCAAAAATTCGACACAAGGTTATTTATGGGGTTTGGAATTCCTACGTCCCGGGTTTGTTTTAGAACCGATCCATTAATTTTAGATTTGCAATTACAATTAAATTATACAAATCAAATAAATGAACCTTAATAAACCTGTCGAAGTCCCTTAAGAACACTCGTGAGCTCTAAAACAATCAGATTCTTGCTCTCCGTGTTTGTTCTTGGCTTCGTAGTAGCTTGTGCTTTAGTTCACCAACAAAAAATTTGCACAAAAGGCTTCCAAAATCAGCCTACAAAATCCAAATCGGAAAAACCTATATAACTAGAATCGTCTTGGAATTTTACACAATTATCTAGTTTACACTAAAGTTTGGTTTGACCTCTAAGTCCCTCAAAAAATCGGATTTATGAAAATTGTCCTATTCTACCGAATACAGTCTGCTCAAAAACCACTTTAAATATAAGTGAGCTCAATATTTATTACTTCAAACAACATGGAGGGTTGGTAAGGGTGCATGTAATTTTGGTGGAAGTCACGGGTTCCACTCCCCACCAAACGCTTGACCGGTTTGACTTTACCAGACAAAGCAAAATTATCCCACATTCATAGGATAAAGTGGGTAGGCACACTCCCAAGTTGGAGTGCTTTATTGGTTGTTGGTTAAATTGCAGCCATGTCCCCTCATATAGGACATATATAGTTGGTTTAGGCTAAATAAAGGAGGTCTCTTTAATTTAAGATAAATGAAATAAACCTTTTTAAGGCCATTTTTTTCTATGGTGAATCCCACGTATAATATCCACCTTTTAAAAAAAAATTCAAGCCATGCCACCACCAAACTATCTTGCCAAGTATCAAGGGAGAATATGTGCACGTGCTCAAATGGATTAGTGCCACGTGTTAGTATATGATTGGTTCATCTTTTGCCACGTCACTTTTTCCCGCAAGTTTAACTCAAACTTTGACTAAGCATATCTTTCGCATACGGACTCAGATTTGGTCCATTCAAAATGGGTCAGAAATCTCGTGACAAGCTCTACATCACATAGTTGATTTTGTAAGGTTCAAAACCATAATTTTTCTAGTTTGACCATCTTTGACCACATGTTGACCAAACTTTGACCAATAATAACTTGAGCATACGATGTCCATTTTTCGCATTCCAACAATTTTTGGAAATCTCTCAATGAGATATACACAATGTACCAAGTTTAGGGAAGAACAAGAAACATATGTAAGTGTCCTCCAGTTAGTTACAAATTAAAATACCTTTGATTCCTTCAAAAACAAAGAAAAAAAAAATATTTGTAGCTATATTGAACCACATAAAAATAAAATTTACATGGTCACACCATTACATCCCACCCCTTGTTGCCATTGTAGAAAACATGTCAGAGTAATTAGAAATATGTTTAATTTTAACATGTTTGAAAATGGAGAGGATGTTGTTTGGAACTAAATTTGATCTCCCCTTCTTTCTAACATTTACATATTTAATGTTTAACATCCTTCATTCACATGTTGTGCTCAAATGTAAATGTGAGAAATATATGCAAGTTTCTAATGATCACACTCTCGAGAGTACAATGAATGTTAATCCTCATCAATCAATGTTGCCAATATTTTTGGGTGCCTTATTTAGTGTCATGCCTTTTGATTTATGTATTGTAATTTCCCATGCCTTTTTGAGTGGAATTTGCTTTGACAATTTTACATGGAACAAGAGTAATTCACAAATGTGTGGGTTTGTGATGCCTCGTGGTGCTCCACAAGTATTTTGTGAAGTCAAAAATTATAAAAATTAGCAAGTCATGGGGTTTTGATTTTAGATTACAATATGAACAACTTGATTAATAACTCCATTAACTAACTTATTTTTAACCCATAAAATGGATGTCAACGTAACTTATTATCATTTGCACAAAAAACATTGGTATCTCTAGTTGAGTGTCATTGAGTTTTGGTGAGATTTGTTGTACAACAATTAATTAGTTTGAAAATAATGAAAAATTAGCTTTTGATATGCTTTGAGGAATGGGAAACAATGAGGCAACATGTGATTATTTTATCAATATCAAAATGAGCTTGATTAAAGAATATGTAGTGTTGCAATGTTTATATACATTGAACAACCTGGAATACAAACAAATATATTGTTGTGTAGGTATAACAACAATCCACCTAAATGGTGTAAAAAACCATATGAGAATACAAATAAAACAAATAATATGGTTTCAACAAATAAACCATTTAACAATATAACCAACAACTAACCATTATTTTACCACATTAAAATAACTAGTTACTAATGGTAAAAACAAATAAGGTAAATGTATCAATTACCTATGGTAAAATATGATTTACCTTAGACCCCCTTAATTTTGCATTGCCTCGGGGATGAGGAGAGGAACTCTCTAAACAACTTGAATTTGTCACGTGTAAGTGATTTTGTGAAAATATCGCTTGTTGTTTAGTTGTTGGAAAAAATGAAGTTGTATGTTGTGTTTCAAAACATCATAGTGTATGAAATGAACATGTACCTCAATGTTTTCATGTGAAATTACTAGCCCAAAAATGTAAACTTTGATCCATGATAACCTAGCCACAAAGTGAAAATATTCTTCTAAATGCTTCCTGAACCCTTCACCCGGTCATTTGTTTTCTATGTAATAATCATATTAATCTTGTAGGTCCTCCTAATATATTGAATAAACATGTACATGTTTTTAAAGTGATGTGATAAGGTAAACTCTTTCGCTCAGCAAAGTGCGGAAAAAGACTAGGACTTCGACGGGTTGAGAAAGGCTAATTTTGGCCATTTTGAGGCATGTGTGCACCCTCCAGGAAGGTTCGAAAGGCCCATAAAAACCTAGAGGTAGTATTGGAGGTATTGAAGGTGTTGGAATTAGTTTTGGAATATTTAGGATGGGTTTGGTGGTTTAAGGACAATCTGTACAAAAGTGGGTTTTCAGGTGTAAGAAATGAATGGTCAACTCATGAACCCGAACTTGTTTGGATGATTCTGGGAGCTTCGTAAGGAGTTAGAATGAAAAAAAATTAGGAAATGGAAAGGTGGGATAATCCTCTACATCGTGGAAGAATTGTATTTGATCCAAGGATTTAGAGTTTCTTGAAACATTTATCTTTACAAGCACATCCCATTGTCTCAAGGAAAATGAGACATTTTTTAGAGTTTCAAGCATTATCAAGTTATGAAAAACTATTCCATTTATCTTTTAAGGCCTCTTGGAGTCGAGAATCATGTAAAATTTCATCTCAAAATACCTTTCCGAATTTAGGGTTGAATTTGTCAAGTTATCGCTAGTCAAGAGTGTGTTGATCCTTGATTTAATCTAATTTGAATTAAATCTTATTTCAGAGTAACTATTGTAACAAATGATATTCAAGTAATAAAATACAATAATGTCCAAGCAATAAGCATTCAATAATGTAAAACCCTAAGCAAATGAGAGAGGGATGATGACTTAGCTAATTTCGTGTAACATGGGAGTAATTTGGTGTGTATCTGCTTTGGAAATAATGTCAAAAGGCTCATTGAGGGTTTGATAACTCAAGTGTGCTAGAAAAAGCGCTGTAAGAGGACGAGAAGCATCTTAGGCACTAGTGACTGATTGGGTGTACGTGTCTCTGCTCAAATTCTTGGAACCTAGTCTTTTTTAGGTTGGAGGATCTTCTCTTCTACATGCTCTTCCTTGCTCCAGTTTCATTTTTGGATCATTGGTCGTACCTGTAACTTGTAAAACATATGAATACCTACACATGCCCATAAACCACATCGAATCTAATAAAAAAATACGTATAATAAGGAGTTAGTGGTCTCGACGGTCACCTAAAGAGTGAACTTATCGACCGAGTGTTGCACTATATCTCGACTCACGTAGCTCTCGTGTGTGTGTGTGTGTGTGTGCGTGTGTGTGTGTGTGTGTGTGTATCTTTGTTACGTGCCCTAGGTTGCCATTATGCAAGTTATACAATAATATTAGGCTAGATCTAGATTGTTGCAAGTATGAAAAAATGTGTGTGATGGAATAAAATGAACTACCCTCCTATGTTGTGTATGCAACCATTTTCCCTTTCATGAATGTGTTATATGTATGCTTTTGGTGCTCTTGTGCCTTTGTGCAAGCTTAGGTGGTGATAGATAATGATTATAGTGCTTGACCCTTTATTTAAAAGAAGCAACTAAGTATATATATGATTCCCTTGTTTGAATTTTGTAATTGATAACTGGAAGGTTGACCCAAAGTACTAAAAGGAAACCAAGAAGTGAAAAGGACCCAAAAGGGTAAGAAGAATAAAAGAGAGGGACCGGGGCACATAGGAGGGACATGAGCACTTGGGTGATTCTATCCTAACTAGGCACTAGTGTTCGAGGCCATCAAAAGATAAATCAGTCAAGTGTTGACACAACTGTAAGATGTGTAAAGCCAAAAGGATGTTCAAAAATAGTAAAATGCAAGAGAGATAAAGCAACTAAAAGTCCAAAAGGAGTTGTTAACCACTAATTTTCTTACTTAGGAGTCATGTATACATTAGTATGCTTTAGGACCTAAAATGTAACCAATCGCATAGATTTTGTGTCTACATTTGCCCCCACTTTATATTATTGAGTGAATACTCAATACCATAAATTAGATAGAAGATGTGTACCTTGTAATTCGAGAGGAGTGTGACCGATAACATGCCGAATGGACAAGTGGTTATGTGAAGCATGGAGTCATCGTAATTCAAAGTGTGACAAATAGGAAAGGGAGGTAGACCCTAGGGGTGAATCATGTGTGTAGTAGCATGATGTTGGAGCTTGTGCTTGTTGATGTGAGCTTCTTCTTTTTGTTTGTAAGGATGAACATGCAAAAGAAGATCAAGAGAGTAGTCAAATCCTTGTATATGAAAATTGTATGTATAAGTAAGTAAAGAGTGTGTAAAAGTAGTAGCTAAGGAAAGAGTGCACTTGATGTATAAGAGAGTATATGATAGAAAATTTTCATGTTTATCTTGGAGATGTTTCCAGATGGGGTTGGGAGTGATCAATTCCCAACCAAGAAAGTGTCGAGCCACGGATTTGAGCATCCCTGCGCCAAGGATGAGGTTTTTGGGAGATATCACGTAGAGGATGAGTTTTTAGGTGATCTCATGCAAAGAGAAGAATGTTGGGGAGAGAGGTCTATTTTTCTCTCTTTCCATGACGCTTCTCAAATGATAAGTGCCACTATAGATTGGAATGCCCCGATTTGTAACCAATTTATAACCGAATTATAACCAAATTGTAACTAAATTGTAGCCAAATTATAACTGAATTATAGCCAAGTTGTAACTCAAAATTTTACTCGATTGAATGAACTATATAAGCTGAAGGCAAGTGTCTAATACTATAGATCTATATTGGAACTTTTTGGAAAATGTGCTTAACTCAGAAATTGTTTGTTTTTACCCCTAGGACACAAGTGCCTAGGTGGGACACAAGTGCCCACCATTCCTATCTGATATTAGGCGCTAGTGTTTTCTTTGTGTTTTTGGTCCAAGTTTGATTCGGACCAATCTATAAGTGGTGTGCTTGTGCCAATTCTGTACTATGTTATTGTTATGGAGCTCGTGCTTTGCTTTAGAAGGGTGATTTTTTCACCGCATGATAGTTTTCCCCCTTGTTTGGGGTACATGTGATGAATGGAGGAGGATGCCCTAAATGAGAAGACCATGAATTGATATGTATATCATGGATTGGATACTGTAGGGGGTAGGGGATGTGCATGGTAGAAACCAAGGCACATGCAAACAAGATATACTAGCAAACAAGTGTTAGTGTAAAAGAGCTATCATGTGTAGACACCTATAATTTTATCAAAGCAATCTTATTACTAATATTGCACTAACTATTCTATTCCTTGTAAATTGATGATACTTTGTCAATAAGGCTTATCTTCCCCTCAACTCTCATTGATTAACTATTATATGTTAATTAAGCCTCATATCTTGCATTTAACCAATAAACATTCTTATTGGCTAAATCTTGCTTCCAAAACATCTAAAATCTATCAAAACCTCCTCCAGATGCTCCTAGAAAGCTTCCTAAGCTTACTTGGGATTCTTAATTAATCCTAAAAGATTAATTAACTTCTAATTCTAATCAAAAAGTGCATTGACTTGTAAAAAGTGATTTTGGACTTACCTTTTGTCCCACATGCACCAAATTCATACCATTCTTGGAATATGAAACCTATAAATAGAACCCTCCTCCTTACCATTTCTTAGAACACTTTTTCTCCCTTAGCATAAACTATAGGCATTTAGGATCTTGAGCATTTCTCCATTGATATTGAGCTAACATCTTTATAGTGCATCCATTAACTCAAGCTTGAGTAATATGGAGAGAACCAATATGGTCTTGTAGCCATTGTTGGTGAGACTCCATTCTCAAAACCTTGAGATCATACTAACAATCACATTTGATTGCTAAGAATCTTCTTAGGTTCATTTCAAAGTTAGCATTCAAAGAGTAGAGATTGATTTAGGCATGTTAGTTTGATTGTTTTCAAAGTTATATGCATGTTAAAGAAGTTAGTCTCCCTAAGATCTTATCTTGATGGTTCTTGTTAGATTAGTTTAAAGCTTTGAAACTCTTAGGTGTTTAGTTTCAAGTCTTATAGCTTTCCTAATTTACACATGAACACATTTGGCACACCCGGTGGGACTTACTCCATAGTCCATAGAAGTTGATTTCAAGCTTTGTGATTTACATCATTTTTTTAACCATATCATGCATTTTGAGGATTAAATAGATTTGTCTTGAGCATTTTGCTAACCTTATGTGTCTTAAATCTTCCTTTTGCATGCAAAGTTAATGGGTTTATGTTAGAAATCAGTTTAAAAAGAAAATTTTGACTGTTTGCAATTTTAGAAATTATTTTCCATCTTTTTTTGTGTTGTTCTAGGCACGCGCACATGTGTTAGAATGGGGCGCATACATTCGTACTTGCGCACACTTGTAGCTAATGGCATGCATACATGCCCAGAGGTGTGCATATGATTCCTAGCCCACACACATGCTATCCTCGTATTTTTGGGCCTTTGTGATAAAATTTACTGAGACACACACATTTGCTCTAAAGGGCGCGCATATGCTTGTAGGGACACACATACATCTCTCGAGATGCGCACACACTTGCTTCCCCTCTGTGCTATCTTACTTTTCTATAGATGTGTGCATATGCTTATAGGGGTGTGCATATGTGAAGGAGGGTGTGCAGGTGCCTCTCGGCCCACACATACATTAAGGTTGACTATGTTTTTGACAGAGGTGCACATACAATACTAGGCACATGCATATGTTTGCTAGGGCACACATACATTCTAAAGAGCACACAGGTGTTGAAATGTAAAGTTGAAAACTATGTTAAAGTAAAAAAATGTTTTCTTGGATTTTCTAACACTTTGTAGGGTTTTCTTAAGTGACATTAGTGGTTTTTATAGTTGCATTTCCATTTACAAGGCTAGGATCACATATGCTCTTCCCTCGCACCTTTTAGGTGATCTTGGGAATAGAAATGATTCAATACCTCTTTCATGATTTTGAATGCACTTCATCAAAGCTTTCTAAGGGAATGAACTTCAAATTTTGGTAAAAAGAATGAGTTGTGCATTTGATTTGTAATATTTCTTCATTATTTTATAAATAGTTGGGTTTCATGTTATGTATACTCTTCCTTGACATCTTAGGACGATCCTAGGAATTAGAAACAATGTTTAATCCTCTTTTTATGATGCCTTAAACTACTAATATCTACATGAAGGACCATATGCTTACGAAAGAATCAGGATCTAAACAAGTCTAACACGTGTGTTGCAGGTTGCCAATGGCGGTTTAAACCTCATTAAGTTAAAAGATAAGAAAACACACCACATTCAAAACGTTTGATATGCAGGATCGGATAAGGGTAAACCTGTCTACTTTGAACTAGGAGAAGTACTCTTTAGAATAAACCTTTAGATAATAAGAGGGATGCTCCTAGGAACCCCAAAGTAGTCCACACAAGAGGGAACCTTGTGGACAAAATGGGAAGTGCTCCGCTTACCTACTTGACTAGTTATACACTTGTGAGTTTAGAGTCAAAATTATCTCCATTATGACCCCAATGAAAATACAACTAAACACATTTATTGCTCATTGTATTAAAGGGGGTAAAGTAAAGCCAAGATACTCCAAGGTTTAGTCAGTGTAACTTCCTTGGAAAACCGCACTCACAGAGGTAATTTGTGATGCCTAGTTGAGAGAACCAAATAGGAAGCTATTTTGTCTTGGAGCCAAATTTACCGTATCAAACCAATCGTGTTTTATAGAGCTTTCATGAAGTAATTTTTTTTTGGAGTTGAAACCTTGTTTATCAAACAAGGAGAGATTCCATCTAAAGTTTGAAGTAAGTGTCATTCATTACAAAATTTACGAGGCATTACTTTATCTTAGTTTCTCATCTGTCCTAAGGTAAGGTGAAACTTTGCCAAAGTCATGCCAAGTATCTTTCAACCTCACTTGATCTACACCTTTACTATCTTGTTTTCCATTTTGGGAAAAAGAGAACAACATGCGTGGATACCACTAGAAATAATTATGTCCATTACTTTTGTAATCTACTTTTATGCCTAGGTTACAATGTCGGAATGCAAGTGTTGAAAGTGTGAATGATACGTCTTCATGTTCTAGTAGGCCCTTTATATCAAACCCATGTTGAGACACATTATCATCATAGCTATGCTTGAGTCATCATTGATCTTCCTTAGAAGTGTTACATTGTTCACATCACCTTGCCACAATTACAATACTTACATCTCGTTTCTAGTAAACATAATCTAAGTGTCTATATTGTGACGTTACACTGCCCACATCTTAGAAAATCCTTAGCATACTTTGATGTGGTTTTATTTCAAACATTACCTCGATCTTGAAAGAGTGTTGATTACTTTGTTTGTGTCGTATCGATACTAGTGTGATACTAATACCTCACTTTCTTGTAAAATCTTGGATAATGTATCTTAGTAGTATTGTTGCGTAGCTCACATGTGTAACATCTACTTGTTTTAGGGTTCTGGTCTTGCTTGTTTCTAAAATCATCATAAGTATCCTTTGATTGGAGATCACACTAACCCTTTGCTAATACTTACACCTTGTTCATTTCAAAATTGACTTAAGTATTGACATTGTGTTGATCATATAGCATCAAACTATCTTTGAAAAACATTAGCATAGGGTGTAGTTTCTTATTGATTGATTGGTTTATCAAAACTTACATGATTGTTCCTTATCAAACTCATAGACTTGATTGATTCATTATTCATTAGCCCATTATCGACATACTTGAGACCATAAAATACATTGTTACACGTTACACTTAGGGTTGTTATATCCTCGATTACATTAGATGAAACCTTGTGTAAACAAAAATCACAATGCCCCTATCACGAGAATGGAATCCAAGAAATGAGAGTTAAATCCTTTTCGGGTCATAATTTAGGTCCCCTCTTCTCTGAGGTGAAGGACACAGATGGGTTGATTGATCATAGTGGATACGAGAGTGATTCATTTCAAGATATTGAAAAATTTGATGTCACTCACTTTGATGACTTCCTATTCCGTAATA
The DNA here is from genome assembly GCA_018340775.1 of Taxus wallichiana var. yunnanensis. Classification (NCBI taxonomy): domain Eukaryota; kingdom Viridiplantae; phylum Streptophyta; class Pinopsida; order Cupressales; family Taxaceae; genus Taxus; species Taxus wallichiana. Next base: position 32,148,428 of record CM031233.1, read on the forward strand.
GAGATCAAGTGCTTACACGAGTTTTAGAGCTAGGTGCCACAGTACCGGAAGAACAAGAAGCCCCTAGCCAAGATATTAATAAGGAAGAAGAAGAAACACAAAGACCTCCCCTCACTAGCATGGATGAAAACATTGAGGGAAAACATGCTTCCACCTCTGGTACTAACATTGAAGGTGAAACATCAAAACAAAAAGGTAGTTCTTGGTTTTCACCCATTAAAATCATCGCAAGGTTAAGGTAGAACATGAAAATTAGAAGGTACCTCCTCCTCAAAATGACAATGAAGAAGACCCTCAAAATGAGGAAGTCACTATACAAAATCAAATACAAACCCTTAGCCAATAGCTATCAAACTTGGCTTCCTCTGTAAGTAAGAACCCAAGCAAGGGTGCACGTCAAGAGAGACCTAGGACTAAAATTAGTGAACTTTACATTGAACCTCAAGAAGATGAAGCCTTCAAGAAAATTTGAGTTCCTAGACCATCTTCTCCTACAAAAGAGAAAATCTTTACACAAGAGTTACAATCGATGAAGAACATGCTTATGACCCTTCAAGAAAGTAACGTAGGCCATAACAAAAAGTATCAGTATGAGGAGCTATGTCCTTATCCTTTCGAAAGAGACATGTTATGGACACCATTCCCAAAGAACTTTGATTGTCCTAAATTTGATAAATATAAAGGCAAAGGTGATCCTCGTGATCACATCAAGGAATTCTATATGGCTTTCAAGAAGTATCTTTTAGTGACAATTACCTAATACGTTTGTTCCCTCACAGCTTAGGAGGAAAAGTGTTAGAATGGTTCCTTCATATACCAAAAGGGATGATAGTCATGTGGCCCATGCTAGTAGAGAAATTTGTGCATCACTTCTCATTCAATATGGAAAATGATGTAACCATGTTAGATTTATGTAGTGCTAAACAAAGACCAAATGAAACCTTCATTGGTTTCTTACAATGATGGCGAGGGTTAGCTAGCCACTTCCCTTGTGTAGTTCTTGAGAAATAATTGGTTAGTATCTTCATGCCCAATTTAAATACGGACATTACATTTCACTTACAAATGCATTGTGTCACTAACTTCGAGGAAGTTATTGAGAAAGGAAGCCAAATTGAGAAGGCTTTAATAGCAAAGGGAATAATAAAACCCTTTTCAAAGGATAGACAAGAGTCAAAACCTATGGACAAGCTTAAGTAGGAGATGGCATCACCGACTCTAAACGAGTTCAAACAGTTCAAAGTGGTCCTCTTTTAAAACTTACCAAAGGACCTAGTCAAAATCCGATCAAATGATGAGTGTTTACTCCCCTTACAGACTCATCCATGATTTTGAGACAATTAGATGTGGTGAACATGGTTCAATATCAACCACGATGCCTTATATAGATGATGCACCCAAACCAGGATGGTATAAAGATCATGACTATTGTGATTTTCATCATGTCAAGGGAAACAAAACATATAAATGTTTAAAACTGAGACACTTTATTCAAGACCTCATTGAGGATGGGAAGATTGAAGTGGACTCACCTAAATTAGGACAAGGACCTAATGGCAAAATGAGAATCTTTAAATAACCCTTTCCTAATCATGATAGACAAGGAATGAAAAATTCAGATCAAGGTCAATCATCTGATGACTATAGAGCTACAAATTACGTGTATACTTTAGTTGATAATCCCTTTGATTCACTCATAGGTTGTGTTCATTTGTCCAATGATCATGTAAACACTATCTAGAATCATTAGAAATGATTACACCATGGCAACACGACGCGCTCATCTAGTGATCCCAGAACCTCCTTTACCTACCCCTCAAGAAATTTAATATGATTTGTTAGATCAACTTGAGAAAACCACAACTAAGATTTCGATCTTAGACCTTCTCAAGATATCAAGCTCTCATAAGGATATCCTTTATAAAACCCTTCAGGGGTCAAGAGTGTCAACAGATGTCAATCCTTCACACCTCCAAGCCATAGTGGCCAACCTTGCTTAGAATGACTACATTTCCTTTGACCAAAGTGAAGTCCCACTTAATAATCACATGCACAATTTACCCTATACATTGAGGTATTTTTCACTTGTAGAAAGATTAAAAGAGTGCTTATGGATAATGGGTCAGGTTTAAATATTTGCACCTTGAAGCTAGTCAGATAGCTAGGGCACACAAAAGTAGATATGGATTCTCACATAATCACAATTACAACTTATGATAATGCTGAGCATGAATCAGTTGGTACCATTGTGTTACCTATGGAAGTGGGGCCAACAAATCACAACACGAAGTTCCATGTCCTTGATTTGGATCTTCCTAATAACATGATCTTGGGCCGCCCATGGATCCATGCCATGCAGGATGTACCTTCCACATTTCATTAATGCATTAAGTTATATCATGAGGGGCAGATGATCACCATCCTAGGAGATCCTGAGCCATTTATGTATTGTAGAGCATTACATAGTTTTTCTCGAGCAACATATGAATGTCCTTCAACAAATGTTGTTATACCATTACAAACAAAAGAAAAGCTCGAAAGCTCTAGTTGATCCTGACACATTGCACGATCATAATAAAGATCCTTTCTCATCACTCTCTCCATTTTCCTCATAGGAGATAAAGGCTGGATCATATGGCCCAATCAAGGATTTCAATCTTCAACAGGCCCTTTAGGTCTTCGACCTCTCATTGTTAACTAAAACACATGGTAGGCCTAATTTCTAGTTCAAGAGCTATCGGGATAGTTGTCCTAGTCCCTTTGAGAAATTTATTCCCCATGGCCTTTTTCAGATGAGAAAATGATGGATACGATTATAAGTTTGACCATTGAAGGAGCAAAAGCTTAATGTCACCAAGCTCCGGAATACACCAAAGCACACATAATGATGTACGCCATGGGCTATCAAGGATTTGTGTGCGCACAAATGCATAAGGTATACTAGAGCCTATCCCAATCCCCATTACAAATAAAATAAACATGACCTTGACATTAAGCCTCAAAAGGTTCCACCCTCATAAATTGATGACACTTCTTCGGAATGTGAGTACGATTCACCTCATTCAGACAATGACACAAATTCCTATTATAGCATATACGAGGACCTTGCCTCTACCAACCTTTTCCTGGATTCCACCATCTTTACCCTTTCCCAGTCTAATTCCCAAGCTAATTTCCAAATTACCCTTATATATCCCAACCTCATTGATTAGGGCCAAAACTTCATGTGCCAGTTGATTTCTTTGAAAATGATGAGGCAATCACAAAGTTCATGGGTATTTGGGATGTCATTCTGATCAATGACCATAAAAGGGTTTCTCCATTGATTTGGATGCATGCGCATACTTTGGGGAAGAGGCAGAGTTGTGTGGTCATTTAAGCAAAAAAAATAAGCAAGGGAAAAAGTCCTATAGAAAATCCTTGCAAAAAGAATAAGTCTAAGTCCCATAGTGAAAACCTCTTTGAGGTGCTTGTGGAAAAACAAATAGAAAAATCAATGGACAAGATAGTTGACCCACTTGAAGATAAAAATATCTTTGAGCCACCTATAGAAGAGGATCTTACTCCCCCCGATCCTACGCATATGGAGGACACATCTAAAATGTTGATCGAGGATACTATTAGTGTTAACATCGGTCAAAAGAGGATCCAAAAATAGTAAAGCTGGGAGCTTCACTCTTGGCACAAGAGCAAAAAACATTTGTGATGTTGCTAAGAGAATTTGTAGACATATTTGCATGGTCTTATATAGATATGCCAGGTTTGGACCCAACCTTAGTCGTGCATAACCTTGTTGTGCACCTAGATGCCAAACCTATCAAACAAAAGTTAAGGAAGATGCACCCACATGTTGCATTCCTAGTTAAAGAAGAACTAGAGAAGTTATTAGTAGTAGGTTTTATCAGACCTATTGACTATTTAGAATGGATATCAAACATAGTGCCAATATAAAAGAAACCAATTGGTATCCAAATCTATACATACTTCAGGATATTAATAAAGCATGCCCAAAAGATGATTTTCCTTTGCCTAACATTGACATGATTATCGATTCAACTATGGGTTATGAAATGTTGTCCCTCATGGATGGATTTTTAGGCTATAACCAAATTAAGATCGTAGAGGAAGATCAACATAAAACTACCTTCATAACCCCTTGGGGAACATTTTGCTACCAAGTGATGCCTTTCGGTCTCAAGAATGTTGGAGCCACTTATCAAAGAGCAATGATAGTCATCTTCCATGACATGATGAATGACATCATGGAGGACTATGTGGATGATATCTTGGGAAAGTCCATGACCAAAGAAGAGCACCTGGAAGTGCTAAGGCATATCTTTCAAGAGACTACAAAGTCAGATTGAATCCTAGGAAATGAATATTCGGCGTACAATCGAGAAAGCTATTGGGTTTCATTATGTCAAGAAGAGGGATTGAGGTAGATCCCGCTAAAGTTACAGCTATCATTGAGATTCCTCCACTAAAGAACCTTAAGCAAGCTATACACAACTTACAAGGTAAAATTCAGGTAATCCACTGATTCATCTCATAACTTGCGGATAAGTGTCATCCTTTCACACATCTACTCAAGAAAGATGTTACCTTTAATTGGGGTCTTAAATGTCAAAAATCCTTTGAATTGCTTAAAAATATCTCGACTAGTCTTGTTCTCATGCCGCCTACCCTAGAAAACCTTTGTTATTATACAATTTAGTTACCCAATACACTATTGGTGCAACTTGCTTGCCCATTCGATTCGATATAAGCCAAAAAGAGAGAGTGGTTTATTACCTTAGAAACACTTTGATTGCATATGAGTTGAATTATCCCCAGATTGAAAAATCTTGCTTAGATGTGGTCTTTCCTTTTAAAAGCTTCACCACTATCTGCTCAATAACAAAAACAAGCTTATTTCCAAATTTGATCATTTGAAGTACCTTTTATATAAAATAATGCTCACCGGATGGATGGCTAATTAGATCATCCTCCTAAGTGAATTTGATATTGAATTTTTCAACCAAAAATCACTCAAAGGACAAGTTTTTTCGATAAATTAGCCAAAGCTACCCTTTGAGAAATAGAACTATTATATCTGGATCTATTTGACGATGCTATAATGTACATTGAGGAATTTGTTTGTGTGGCAGATGCACTTCGATGGATCATTCAATTACTATAATTCAAGATCTGGTGTGGTACTTATCACCCCAACGAGAGACTTCATCATGTATGCTTTTTGACTTTGTTTTCCTAACATAGCAGAGAGTATGAAGCACTCATTGCTGGTTTGAAATTACTATTAGTGGAATATCGATAGCTAAAAGTAAGTGGTGATTCTGATTAATCATCAAACAAGTCAATGATGAATATAAGGTTAAGGATGACAAGCTCATCCCATACAAGAAGATGGTTGAGAATCTCAAGGAATATTTTGTACATGTTGATTTTGAACAGATGCCAAGAGTGCATAATCGATCAGCTAGACACCATGGCCACAATTGAAGCTTTGCTTTGCATCCCACCTCAGGAAAAGAAAATGCCTCTCTTTGTGGAACATCTATGAGAGCTAGCATATGACTTACCAGAATCATGTTTGGTATGTGAAGTTGTTGGTCCTTTCTCCCCCTAGTATGAGCCCATATTCAATTACCTATAAGACAATACCTTTCCTCCAGACATTTCCCACACTGAGAAAAGATCCCTCATCCACTGCATATCTCGCTATACCCTCTTAGGAGGCACCCTTTATCATCGAGGCTATGACGGGAATCTCTATATCTTTGTCTTGATTTGGCCGAGTGAGTCTAGTGATCGAGAGAAGTACATGAAGGAGTTTTGGAGCACACACAAGCGAGAATGGTGCTCACTAAGAAACTACTAAGAATAGGCTACTATTGGCCTACCATGGAAGAAGATTGTTGTAACTACATGAAGAAGTGTGAACCTTGTCAGAAGTATGGAAACTTGATTCATATACACCAACACAAACGTTGTCAGCTAATTACAACACCATGGCCATTTTCAAAATGGGGATTAGATCTCATAGGGAATCTCACTCCTACCTCCTCATATGGCCATACACATATCATAACTGCTACTGAGTATTTTAGAAAATGGGTAGAGGTTTTCCCTCTTTGATACATTACTTAGTGCACAAATTTCAAAATTCATCATGAACCACCTCATTTTTCATTATGGCATCCCCTCCGCCATTGTAGCAAACAATGGCAAGTCTTTCAAAAACAAGATAGTTAAAACATTATGTCAATGCTTCCAAATTCATTTAAAGTGGTCCACTCCATATTACCCTTAAGGTAATGGATACGTAAATCACACTAACAAAACACTTGTTCACATAATGGAAAAGATGGTAATTAAAACATTGTAATTAGCACTTATAAATCCATCCCACCCTCTAGGATTATAGAACCTCCATCCACACTCCTACTAGTGCTACACCCTACTCACTAGTCTTTGCACTGAGGCCATCATACCATTAGAGATTGAGCTTCCTTCCCGAGAATATCTATATGGGACTATCTCGGATAAGGATAAAGATTATCGAGTAGCTCAATTAGAGTTGGAGCTACTAGATGCGAAACACATGTGGAAACTCAAGCACTTAAAGGTATATTAGAATCGAGTGTCACAAGCCTATAAACAAGATGATACCTTACTGTTTAAGGTAGGAGATCTAGTACTCAAAGAAAATCAGTTCAACACCACCAAGGACCAGGAAAAGAAAGGAAAGTTTGAGCCAAACTGGTTAGGACCATATGTGGTGGTTGCTAAGTATGGTTCAAAGGCATAAAAACTTGCTCACTAGATGGTGAGGAATTAAAGGAACCCATGAATGTAATGCATCTCAAATGGTTCTATGCTTGAGTATGGAGTTCCTCAAAAATCAAAGAAAAAATAAGCAAAAAAAAAAAATCAAGAAAAAGTAAAAAGAAAACAAGTCATCCAATTGTGAAAACCACGCAATTGTGGCACTTTGGACAAGTCCCTTGGTGAAAATTGGTTTCCAGTGCCTTGGGAGGATTCATTGTTCACAAGCATATCTCATATCTAGAAGGAGTACACTTGCTTTAATTTAGGGCTAGGTTTTCCTAAGTCTTGAGAGTCCTTTTGAGCCTATCCTTTATGACCTTGATCCGATTGTTTCTCTTCTTGTATATATGTGAAGGTTCACCTTTATATATTCCCATCTAACGCTGGGGGTACCTTCACATTTTCACCTTATTACACATAACACATGGCACTATGTCCTTGTACATCGCATCTATCACTAGGGGTATCCACGATTCTTCATTTTCTATACATAGCTTTGGAAAACTCTCTAAAACACAAAAACATTCATATAACTTTGTGAAAAAACCTAAACATCTCGAAAAACCCTTTTTAGGGAAAAACTACAAAAACAATATAATATTGTCTTACAAAATCCCAAAAATAATGTGAACAGTAGCCTTGAAAATTATCTCTAAGATAACACCAAAAAACAAAAAAACGTTTCAAAATGTCCCACAAAAACAAATAAATAATTTGCTTACTTTTAGTTGTTGGTTTGTATAGTTTTGATTACATTGCTTTTTTTGTATTGTGTGCTTTAAATTGAATTCATTTTCTTACTTAGATTAAGTGTTACTTTAATCTATTGTACATTACATTGAGTTCATTTTATCTTGCATACTTGTAGATAGTTGTGTCGGTTTAGTTAGATTTGATTAAACTTATGCTTGTTTATTGCTTGTACATTTTCACATCATCATATCATCTATCATCACATCTATACATCATATATAGATAAAATCTAAGCTACATAATCATGAACATGAAAATTAAACATGTATGCTAAGTTAACATCATATAATATCACCATGAGGGGCAAGAGGGACTGCCTTTTGTCCCCCATCAAACATAGACCATAATAAAAATGAGGATAATCATCAATATCCCATGTAAAATGATGTGATATCATCTATTGCTATCTCATACACAAAATGTGATAAATAGAACATGAAGTATCTCATCAAACATGTAATATCATCTAAATGCTATCTCATACATCAAAAACATGTGATACAAGATATGAATCATAAATAAAAGTCCATCATATACATATATATCATATATATATATATATATATGTCAAAATATCAATGTCCATATACAATGTGTCTCTGTACATAATCATATGGATACAAATTATGCCATCATGGGATTCGATAAAAAATGTTCCTTCGTAGCGAGGCATAGCCAAAAATAATACATATACATCATAAAAATGTGCCTTCATATCGAGGCGTACATCAAAAAGATATGTATACATCATGAATAAAGAGTCATGTCTCGATTCGATCCCCATGAGGGCTACTTGGTCTCGAGTGGTGGAGGTCCAATCACCATGGCCCGTGTTGATTAATCGGCTACTCCATGATCTGGTGATGTCATTGCTCGTGAGACCACGAGGTTGACCTACTCATGGCTCTTTGACTAAAATTAGGATCTCTCTATCCCTCCGAGACAACATCATAGTATAAATATCTATAGTGCATAACCTGTCCAATGGCTATCTTTGAATCCATGTGTACATGGGGTATAATAGCTACTCTAATGAGACTAATGCATCGACCTTCGAACTAGTGTCTGTTTGGCTTGGAGCTGATCTCGCTCTACTATAACTACCTGTATTTATGCTCCCCAACACGTAATCGATCCTCTATGTTCGGAGCTGATCTTGCTTCCATTATAATGCCATGTAGCTATCTTTGTGAGCTACCGTGCAACAACATAGTGACTGTTGCATCTATCCTGGAACATCTACCGCAAAGGATTGCTGAATCTCCCCATCTTATCCATATCCTCCACTCCTCCACCTCGTGCCAAAGTGTGTGGTGGGCTAACAATAGGATCCTCGCTATGGGCCTCACTGTACTTGTCTCTGGAGGAACTGATTGTAGGGGAGCATGGATACCCACCGTATACCCACTTGAGGATCTCGAACTCCGTGCATGTACTCGTGGCTGATATATGGGGACCTATCGATCATGTCCATCACTTCCATGTCCCTACCCATTAGAACCATCATCATCACTCCCATCATCACTGTCACTTCCCTGCTGACCCCTTCTTCACTGCCCTCTCTCTACGAGGTCGATGCTCTTGTGGGGATGCACTCCGCATCTCTCATGTAGCATGAGGGATAGTTAACCACCTCACCAGATCTTATAGCATATCAAGCAACATAGGCCAGTGTGGTTCTTAGATCCATAATTTATTGTAATGGTCTATGCTAGTGGCACCATCTTCTCAAAGGTGTCCCGAGCTCGCTATGTCCCGATCGGAGGACCAATGTCAAAAGTATCTCAAGCACGACATGTGTACCACATATCTAGCCCAGAGTGTAGACACCAAATTTGGGTAACACTTCCCTTCACCCCACATGTATATTAATTTAATTACCCATAATTAAATTAATGCCCATGCTCACAATATTCATTATTTAATTACCTTAATTAAACTAATTTCCACCTCACCTAGACACCTCACCCCACCACCTCACCTAGACACCTCATCATAAACCTATTCTTAGCATGTTTCCCTTTTACTAGGACTCAATATCCACTCACCATAACTAACTAAGACTTAGTCCTACCTACCTTAATTAACTAAGACTTAGTTCAACCCTAAAATCACATGCCTATTCTTCCTCTAACCACATTCCCACTTATCTAAGCGTAACATTTTTTTTGATCCACGAGAATGGATAGAGCTGGCCAAAAATATTGCCAAGATCTGTCATTTTTAGTAAACCTAGGATTTCCCACCTTAACCGACGCCGGTCAACCCTAAACCGAATGTTGGTCACCCTAAACCATCGTCGGTTACCATATATTCATTTTGGTAACCTTGTTTGAGAGGTTGGAAGAATTATTTGAGTTTTAGAGAAGAGAGATCTGCATGCAAGCACACACTAGAGCACTCCTGCACATCCAGACACCCTAAACCAACACCAAGCATTGATTTGAAAGGCAAGCATTCACGGTAATTTCTCGGGAAGCATAGTCACAGACATTGACCTCTCGGTTCCATGGATCAACCATCACCTCCATCCAACCACCCGGTCTGTAAACACCTGTAAGTACCTTTGGATCTGCACCTTTCCATATTTATTTAGATTAGTTTCTTCATCCTGTTTGGGATTTCTAGTCTCCCTTGCATCCCATCATCTCTCACCCTCCTGCCAATCCCTCCACCTAATCATCTACAACCTTTTAACCTCCCCATACCTGACTCCAGATCATCTCTGACTATTCCTAGCATTGTCATCTACCTCACCATTATCTGTCCATTCTCTAGGAAATCCCAGAGAATCATCAAAACCCAACTTCACTAAGTTTCTACCCGGCCCTGACCCTACGATGCGGTTAACCCAAACTATTGTGGTCTCCTCTCAATCGGCATCGGTCATACCAGACCGATGTTGGTCTTTGTGTCTGGAAAACCTACATGTAACAACAACCTCATACCTTTCATCCAAACAACTAAATCACCTAAAGCTTGACCCTGACCTATCCTAACCACCTTGTTTACAATCGACTTCCAAATCTGATCATAACCTAGCATGTTAGATTAGATTTTCTTATTGTACTTGAATGAGATACCTAAATCATATTAACTACAATAGTACATTATTGGTTTACATCATTTCTTGCATTAAGTTGTTTTAAACAATGGATTGACAACCATCTAGGAAGTATCACATTCCGGATCTAGCATATGTTAGGAAGTCCACTGATATATATTGTTTAATATTCCTCTTGTGGTCTTGTTTGTATTCGTAGGTAGTTCCTCCTAGAAAAAGGAAGTTCTCACAATTAGCATTGGATTGGGAAATTAGAACATGTACACTCTACCTTCCACCTTCATTCACAGGTATTCCTCCTCACCCTTACCTTATCTATTTTGCTCTTACGTACGCATCACTATTCGACGAAACATTTTGGCACTTACCCTGAGTGGGACCCATTTGGGTTATTTGCATTGTTCATTCTTAGGGAATCATTTTGTGTTTATTTCTTTTTGAAATATATTTCACATTAAATCTTTCTCCTTGGAAACATTCTTCTTCTCCTATTTGTCTCAGTGACACTCGTAGTTTGGATTAAAAAGAACACTTCTTTTTATTTTGTATTGCATTAGTGAAAGACATACTCTTGCCTATCTAGTATTGCTCTCATCGAATATAATTTGTGGATTTGGTTTAAAATCTTGTTACATTTCATCCTTGTATGTTGCATTATTAGCTCACATTTAAAAATGAGGGCAACCTATATGTTGGAAGTCATGCCCAATTGATGGTTGACACAATTGAACTATAGAAAGCACATTTCTCTCTTCTCTCTCTTTTCCAAACCACAAAATTGAATTTACACATCTTCTTAAACAACATCCCACGGAAGAAGCTATCAATGATCACATGATCAGAGGATTGATAGTGGGCGCCCAGCTAGTTATCTCTGTCCAGTCATCACCTCAGAGAAAGGACCCCCGCCATAACATAACCTGAAACCTCACCTTTAGATTTCCTTCTTCGTAGGATGCCTTCCCAACCAAAAACTTTGTTCTAAATTCACAAGTCAGTCTTAATAACATAAGCTAAAACAAACATAAATTCACTTTTAGGATTATGTGTTTTTCTTAGCTTTGTTCTTGACTTGCATTTTGAGGTGTGAGTTATGATTCTCCATTTTTCTCCTTCCTTTCACACTCCCCATCATAGCTAGAGTATTCTGGCTATTTTTGAGTGTGTCAGGACCTTATCTGGTCATTCTAGATTTTTGGGTTGAACCCTTTATCTAGTTTAATTCACAAACATCCATTTTTCTTCATTTATTCTAATTTCACAAGAATCGAGCGTCGGTCCAGGTGACCATTATTGGTTTACATCTGACCATCATCGGTTTACCTGACCGGTGTCGCTTCTAGATATTTTGGTTATTTTACCTAAAACAACCTTCATCACCTATTCTTTTCTATTTTTGGTCCTTAAGACACCATCATATCACCTAACATTCTAATACCTCTGATCAGATACAATTTCCCCAGTTCATATTCATCAATTTTGTTTCATTTGCTAAAACTGGTATTTTCACATCCATGAAAAGTATCGGTTATCATAACCGTCGTCGGTTTCCCTGTAACTATCATCAATCATACTAACCTATCGTTCGATTTTGTGTGTTTGATTATTAATCAAAACACTGACTAGATTTCCCCCCCAAACTTTATCCTTCTCTATTTCTGATGTTTTTGTGTCATTTACAAAATATAGTCTTACCAGGACAACACTAATTCACATGGTGTTGACTCACAACCAAACTAACACCCTTGTATTTCACAACCACTCCCACCTAGTCCATCGCTACCATCCATCCTGTCACCTATGGATCCAACTCATCTTATCCCCATTGCTACCGAGACAAGGAGTTCACAAGACTCCTTGATCAGAATCCCACGACCCTATAATACTATCTCACTCACTCATCTACCTAGGACTCCTTAGGATAGTTAATATATGACATGCATGTATCTATCCCTCTTTCCCTCACACCCACTTCCATGTCATCTACCACTAGCATGGCAATGCCCTCATCCGCATTACCCCTTGTGGTTTCTTAGTTAGGTTCCACCTCTGCCATAACTACTACCCTAATGACATCTATTGCACATGTAGTGTCAACCATTCCTTCACCTATTGCCTTAAGCATAGCCCCATCCACCCCCTTTTCCTCGTATGTACTAGTTGCGTCACAACCACCTCTAGTGTTGACAACCCACACCCCTTTCCAAAATCTAGTTCTTTCTATCCCTTAGTCTCTACCACCCATTACCACAAGAGTCATTGCGACCACCCCATTTATTTGCACGTATCATCAGTAGTGCCCAATTTCATCTGTCACCTATTTAGGGTACATTCCACCTGTATCTATACCCCCTTCACAATTTTCATATTTCGCACCCTCATGTATTGGGATGCCATCTACATCATACACCCATCATCAACCTCCCTTTATTGTGGGAGGCACCCATTCCTCACAACCCACCAATGACCTCATTAGGATGATGATGGAAAAGATGCAGACATTAGAAGCATCGGTTTCGGCTCTCGTAACTCCTTGACCTATGACGAAATTTGTAATGAGCCTATTCATCCATCCATTCCTATTCGCCCATACCATGTACATTGGGAAATGCCTAAGTTCAATTGTTTCAACAAGTAAAGAGGACCGCAGAACAACACTTGCGGTCATTCAAGCATGGGTGTTACCTAATTGCCCATGACGATGCTCTGCTCTTATGAACATTTCCCATGTCCCTAACAAGACCTGCCTTAGATTGGTACATCAGTTTACCTAGACATTCCATCTACTCCTTCAACCAAGTGGCTCAGGCATTCCTAGACCACTTCTCGATCAATGTAGTCAAGAAGGTCACCATGACCAACTTGTATTCAACACGACAGTATGAAGATGAATCTATCATAGATTTCATTGCCCACTGGTGGAGTCTTATCAACCAATTAACATTCTAACTACCTTAGACTGAACTTATTGAGTTGTTCACTAGAGCTTGTGCCAGACACATCTCACCAACTCTGCAAGTACAAACCTTCCAAACCTTCAACGAAGCATTCACCATGGCACAAAAGCTAGAAATTCACGCCATTGAAGAAAAGAAAATCCAATTATGAAACAAGAACGCCCCATTCAAACCAAATGATTATTCTTCATCTTCAAAACCTCAAAATAATTATTCAAAGGCCAAAGGATCTACCAACATAGTAGTTCTCAAAGTAGTTCCATCTCATCCCTCTAATCAAGCCCAACCTTCTTCCAATATTTCCCTTGTCTAGGCCTTCCAGTTCCGGCGGGAGTAATCAGAAGTACACATCAATTGGAGAACCCTATTCTTCAATCTTGGAAAATCTTCTTAAAGTTAGATCCATTACACTTCCTCCCATAAAACCTCATATAGGTTTAATCCCACTCATCCTATGCCTGCATGGTATAAGGAACACGACTACTATAATTACTATCGTGTCAAAGGCCATAGTTACGGTAACTACATAACTTTTAAGAACATTGTCCAAGAGATGATAGATAATGGAGTCCTTGTCGTGGACAACCCGAACACATTGGAAAATCAAATTTTCTCATCTTTAAAAATATGTTCCCTAACCATAAGCCGTCATTTAATCAAAATAGTGAACCTTCCTCCAGTGACAACAATGTCCGTGAAGTCCACACGGTTTTTGATATCATACCGGTTGTTCCTCAAATCCCACCTATTTCATCTATTGAGTAAATTCTGGCATGAGCCCCTCTACCCATAGAGGAGCATACCTCTTCTACTCTTTCACCCATAGAGGAGTCCCCTTCATCTCCCCTTCTCTCGCAAAGGAACCCATGCTTTCTACCAATGCCATTTCACCATCTACCTCACAACCTACCGAATAGTCAACACTTTTAATTCTCCCATCCACAGGGGAATCATCATCGTCTTCTCCTCCACCAAGGGAGAAGTCTACCTCACCCCACCTATCATCTCTCCTACCCATGGGAGACTCTTCAGACATACCACTACCTATTGGGGGCAATTCTCCCTCAACAACCCAGGACCCCATTGATATGATCTCGGCTCTGTTGCCCACAGAATCCGAGGCTATCCAATTCCCTATCTCATAGACATATTTTATAGGGATTGCCACCAAACCAACTCCATCTTCTTCTCTACAATAGTCTCATTTTCATGGCTGGCCGATCGCTTGGATTATGTTGCTCTAGGGATGTCTTTGGCTTCCCTTTTTGACCCAAATGCAAATGTTGCCTGAGGATACTTCCACGATCTACCCAAAGGTATTTCCAGCAACTAGATTGACATTGACCATGCCTATTGAAATGACTTCTTCTTCATCATCCCTACCTACATCCAAACCTCTACCCACAACTAAAACCATTCCAAAACCTAAAAACCTACCCACACCTATCTCCTCACCCGTATCTAGACCCATCACTACCTTGGGTGTCATGCCAACATTAAGCCTTACTCACCCACCTATCAAATTGGACTTAGCCACATCTTCCCAAACCCGCACCAACATTATCCCTTTGCTAAAAGGAAGACCCAACCTTCTAGGCCACATACACTGGTCTCGCCTACCACACCTTTATCACCTTCCCCCTTTTCATCCATCCTAGGGCCCCATCCATCAACCTTGATCAAACAGTCTCTTACCTAAGGCCAGCCAAAGTTAAACAACCTCTTTGCTACATCATGAGCCTTCATTACACCTCATTCACCCAAAAACCAAACACCCTCGCCCTCACCTATGCACTTCTTACCACCTATACCTCCACCAATTACTATAACCCCAACTTTTCCTATACGACTTCAACCCATACTGTCCACCCAACCTCTACTAACCACTTCCACCACAACTCGGTTGTCCCCATGGGTAACTCATCCTCTTCCACCATCTACTTTCCCTTTTGCATCCCATACTCCCGTGTCACCTCTACCCAAGAAGGTGCAACCCAAAGATAAGAACCCACTACCCTCTAATAAGGTAGTCAAACTAACAAAACCTTTTGTTGCTAGCTCTTCTACCACACCTTTACCTAAGCAGATGCCCTTAAAACCTAAGACAATACCACTTACCAAACTAGTGTGACCAACCCATTCCCCTCCTATAAATCCTCTTCCCTCACGATCATCCACACCTTTACACAACCCACACTCACTTCCCATTGTGATCCGTTACAGTGGTCCTACACCAACATTTTAACTAATCTCTTAGTAACTTCTGTCATCACATTACCGCCCCTTGACCTTACGATCCTCTCAAACCCAAACCAAAAGGGTTTGATGAAACCAAGATTTGTACTATCATTTGTGTGCCACGAAATGATGTAGAAAATTTTAAGGATCTAAAGAATGTTCTTCTCAAACTTTATCCTCCTGAACAAAATTTTGATGACGATGGCCTTCTTGATGAGGACCATATTCCACCTTCACCTATCATCACACATCCTCATCCCTTGCTTCTTCAACGACCTGCATCTCCACCCCCACAACTATTTTTTCCACCTCCAAAATCGAGATCAACATGGTCTATATTAGAGAGTTGGAAAAATCACCACCCAAATGTCGGTGTGCCCAACTTACTTCACAAGGCTTTTCCCCTGGTGGGTTTTTTCCCATCATGCCATTACACTACTCATCCTACACCTTCTCCATTTACCACCTCCCCTCATATTAACATGGTTCAAGTTGCCACCTGTGCCTAGAAAGAAAAAGGAAAAGAAAAAGTAACTAGCCCATCAACCAACCTTGTGCCCAATATACCATCTACACCCATGCCCAAAATCACCATTCGAGGATATCTACCCGACAAGGTCACCCATTGCATAATGATAAAATAATTACATTAGTCCCCTTTAAAGAAGTCTTTGTATGATCTCATCCAAACTTATGAATCTCATCGAAAAGCCCTTATGGAGGTTTTGTAATCCATTAAAGTTTTACCCAATGACCCCACACCCGTGACCTCCATTATCACCCCTCATCATGTGGCCTCACTTACCAAATCATCTCCTTCTTCTACCCCCATGCCTACTAATCAAGTCACCGCCCTTAGTTTCTCTGATGAGGAGATTGTACCTCTCCAGTTAGATGATCATGATCCCACCCTTTTTATTTTTGTCTATATCGATAACATACGCGTACGACACATCATGATCAATGGTGGTGCTAACATTAACATTATCTCCTCCCATGCGTATAATCAAATGTGCATACCTTCAAATTATATGCATAATAACCTAGTTATGTTGCGCTCCTTCAACAATGCCATCACCTCCACCCTTGGCACCATTATTCTCCATGTTTGTGTGGGCCCTCGCACTATCTCAAAACTATTCTATGTCTTAGAGGGAGAGTTCCAGTATAACCTATTTCTTGTGGACCTTGGATTCATGTCATGGGTTGTGTCCCTTCAACTTTACACCGTTGTGTAAAATTTGAACATGAAGGGCATAACTATACCATCCCCACCAACCCATCACCATTCAAAACTTGTAACATGTTGTACCGACCTAACGATGTACTTGTACCAGTCAAGGTGTCTGTCATTACACCCACTTCTCCTTCACCCACGACCCCATCCACCAATGCAGCCACCACCTTTCCCACACTAACTATTTTATTCATTCACTGCTGCCGCAACCTCTATAGCTGAACCATCTACTTCTTAACCAACCAATACCCCTCTAACCCAATCATCTAGTGATTTATCTATCCACGCTACCCATATACCGATTACGGATCCTTGGAAGGTATTTTTCAACACCTCACTCGGGGAGTACCACCTCTACAACATCAACACATTCCTCTCTCCACAAAAGTATGGAAACCTGTGCCAACACCCTCGTTATGACTACCACATAGGTGAGGTTTTCCCTTATGGTCCTCCCCACCTTCGCACTAACCTAACGTATGGGGGACTTAACACTGCCACCTATTCACCCGAACCTCTATCCCAAACATGCCCCTTTTCGTCTAACCTCCAATATCTTACTACCCGCTTTTCCCACACTTTCCTTCATCACAACACATGAAAAGGCTTTGGTTTAGGTTTTTATGAATAAGGCCGCCATACCATCATTTCATGTACCACCCATAAACACAATGACCGTAGTGGCATTGGATTTTCCGTGCCACCTTCCAAGAAGGCCCACATCAACCTTATTAAGGAAGACAAACCTTCCCCACCCCATTCACCAATGTCACCACCTTCACCCATGGAGTCCATAGATCCCGAATCTATTCCTCTAATTTTTTTTGTGTAAACACAATTTCCCTAGGACCTATGACTTATCAACGCGATGGCAATGCTCCCTCTTCTCTTCCCTTCCTATATCCTAACATGATCGATGATGATACACCTTCTATTAACGTTGTTCAATGTTAGGACAATGAGTCTATACTCACCTACCTTGGTGCAGAAGATTCTTATATTCATCGGTCATTACCTTATGAGATGAAAATCATTTTGAACAAATCGACTATCAAAATCAACATTAACACTTAGGACGACCCACACATTCTAAAGATAGGCCAATCTTTAGATATGGTTGAACAAGAAGCTTTTACCTCTTTCCTTTGGGACCATGACAACACTTTTCTTGGTCCTATGTTGATATGCCTAGTATTGGCCCAAACATTGTGGTCCATAATATCGTAACCATTCCTGATGCCAAACCCATAAAACAAAAGTTGCGGAAAATGCATCCTCGCATTGCTATTCTGGTCAAAGAAGAACTTGTGCACCTTCTCTTAGTTTCCTTTATCCTACCCATTGAATATCCCCAATGGATTTCTAACATCGTTCTGTCACAAAAGTGATAGGGGGAATCTGCATTTTCATGGATTTCCATGACCTCAACCTCGCTTGCCCTAAAGATGATTTTCCTCTACCAGGCATTGACCAACTGGTTGATCTCACCACCGACCATGAGATGCTATCACTCATGGATGGTTTCTCAAGTTATAATCAAATATTACTCACTCTAGAAGATCAATGCAAAACGTCCTTCATCAATCCTTAGGGGACCTTCTACTATCGAGTCATGCCTTTTGGCCTTAAAAATGCTGGTGCTACGTACCGGTGAGCCATCACTTATATCTTCCATGACATCATGCATCACATATTGGAAGATTACATAGATAACCTTCTTGCCAAATCCAAACATCGGGCTGAACACTTGATAGTCCTTAAGGTCATATTTGACCACCTCATCAAGTATTGTGTTCACCTTCAACCTAAGAAGTGTGTCTTCATGGTGCTTTCAGGAAAAATCCTTGGGTTCATCATTTCTTTGTGTGACATAGAGGTTGATCCTGCTAAAGTAAAGGCTATTCTTGAAATGCCTCTACCTACTAATCTCCATCAACTTTGAAGTTTGTAAGGTAAGTTGCAATCTATCCATTGGTTCATTTCACAACTTTTTGACCATGTCAACCATTTCATCATCTCCTCAAAAAGGACATCTCATTCAAATGGGATGATGAATGCCACAAAGCCTTTGTCATCTTAAAACAATACCTTCTCGCAATCACCAGTGCTCATTCCTCCTAAAGATGACCAACCCTTTTACCTATACATCTTTACTACTGACCATTCCTTAGGTGCCATGCTCACTCATCGTGACGAGCAACATAGAGAACAAGCAGTTTATTACATAATCCATACCATTTTGGACTAAGAAACTAGGTACATCCATGCTGAAAAAGTTTACTTAGATTTAGTTTTTGTTGCCACTAAAATTTTCATTACCTACTCAACTACAAAACCTTTGTCATCACTAACACCGATCCCCTACATCACATGTATGCCAAATCCTACCAAAGCATTAATGTGCTACACGTTGGCTCATTCTTCTTACATACCTTGACCTCAAATTCATCCATCAAAAGTATGTCAAAGGCCAAGCTATTGTTGATTACCTAGCAAATGCACCTCTCTGTTATGATCCTCATGTGTGGATTTCACTAATGCCTCGAGGTTTTGGTGTAACGGTTCATTACATTTGGTATCAGAGTGACCACCCATGTTTGAATCCCACTCGGTTGGTTATGTTGTGTAGCTAGGGCCGTGGGGCACCTAAACATTGGTGAAGTGGGGCTCATACGTATGGGAGTGTGGGTGCAAACCCAGCTGAGTCGGGCTCTATGGAAGCGTGGTGGGATGTTATGATCCTCATGTGTGGATTTCATTAATGCCTCTAAAGATCAACCCTCTAACTTCGATTTCTCGATGAATAATA
This sequence comes from Taxus wallichiana var. yunnanensis, assembly GCA_018340775.1. Lineage (NCBI taxonomy): Eukaryota > Viridiplantae > Streptophyta > Pinopsida > Cupressales > Taxaceae > Taxus > Taxus wallichiana. The sequence continues at coordinate 32,168,317 of CM031233.1, forward strand.
CATTGCTACCCTCTCTTTAGATAATATCACTTACCCAGATGACCTTATTCTTTAATGGTTCTAAATTTTAGTGTGGAGGCGGTGCAAGTGTTATCCTCATTCCTCTTAATGGTGAACCTATGCCTTTATCTTTGAAACTAGATTCGATTTCACTAACAATATCGATGAATATGAAGCACTTGTATTAGGCCTTTAAACCGCCATCACCCTAGATGTTAAATCAATTAATATCTTTGGTGATTCCTAATCGAGTTATAAACCAAGTCAATGGTATATACTAGTGTCGTAACAAAATACGTAAAAGTACAAATGCCACGTCGACATACTTTTGACTACCTTTGATCATTACAAACTTCACACCACCCCATATTCTACTAATAAATTTGTGGATATCATGGCCTACCTAGCTTCTCGGATATCCGCTTCACCGTCGAATCCAAAATATTTGTCACAACACACAAGGTTACAATCACCCTCTTATTTATCTTGAGATGTCAACTCCATCGAGAAATGTTGCACTTGACCCACGTGAGTATAAGCGGTTTCAGACTACCTTTCCTTTTCCATTCTCGCCTCCCGATCTCAATCGTAATGGACAATGTGCCTTTCTTAAAAATGTCTCTGGTTATATCATCATGAGTGGTCTCCATTATAAGCGTGACTTCGACGAGTATTATCTTATGATGCCTTATGAGTTATGAAATTCCTTATACCATCAAGGAAGTTCATGAAGAAATTTATGGAGGACACTTTAGTGGCTTAGCTTTTGGTATGTGCATTCTTTCGCCTTGGCTATTATTGGTGACCCTAAACCGTGATTGTTGTGACTATATCAAATGTTGTGTGAAATGCTAGCAACATGCTAATTTTCATCACACACCTAGTCATGCCTTATAGGTCGCATGAGACCTTTGGCCTTTCTCTTAATGGGGTTTGGATCTTGTTGGAGAGATCAATCCTCATTCTTCACAATGCCATCAATGGATTATAACCTCTACTGAATACTACACTAAATGGCTAGAAGCCATTCCCCTCATTTCTACAAAAGCCGAGAAAATATGTGAATTCATCAACCACCACATCATTTTTCACTTTGGTGTTCTTCATCGCCTCATCAATAATAATGGAAAGCAATTAAAAAAACCCTACGAAAGCTGTGTGATGCTTTTGGCATTAAACTCAATTTCTCGTCACCTTATTACCCACAAAAATGGCCAAATAGAATCAACCAATAAAACCTTGAACAAAATTCTTATGAAAGTAGTTGACGATACTAGGAAGGATTGGCATACACACATTCCTTTTGCCTTATGGGATTACAACACTAGTATTCGCACTTCAACTGTTGCCACACCTTTCTCTCTAGTATATGGTACCGAGGTTGTCTTACCTCTTGAAGTCTAGATTCCATCTCTCTACATCTCACTATAAGACATGCTCAATGACAATGAATTTTCAGGACCATTTAACACAACTTGAGTTATTAGATGAATGTCATCTCAATGCTCTTGACCATCTCCAAATCTACCAAAAATGTATCAAACATGCCAATGAAAATGTGTCCATGTAACGAACCTTCCAAGTTAACGACCTTGTCACGAAGAAGGAAAATCAACATGTAACCAAAGAAGAGAAAAGTAAACGAGGTAAATTTTCTCCTAATTGGCTTGGATCCTATATCGTTACTCATGCCTATGGATCATGTGGTTATTGTTTGTCTTCACTTAAAGGTAAACCCAAACCTAAGCCCCTCAATGCCTTACATCTTAGACCATTTTATTGTTGAAATCAAGTCCTATATCACCTTTTATCTATTGACCACTCATCCCTTGAGCGTCGTTCACCTTCCATGTTACCTGTTTTGAGGATCAACGACTAAAAAAAAATCATGTGATTACTTGTCACCTTTCAACCTTATCTTCAAAATGAGTACCACGGCTCTACTCATGGCATGATTCTCATGGATACTTTTCATCTTTTTCAAAGATGGAATCCCATGGTCATTCATCACTTGAAACCATCTCTTTCATAGTTAACCTTTGTGTGCTATGGTTTTATCTTCTAAACAAGAACCTAATATTCCTCTATAGTCTTGTCTATGACTTAAATGTCCAAAAACAAAATGGGATTCAACTCCTTGAGTCAAAATTCTAGCAACCAAATAACTCCATAAAAGGACATCTCTTCTCTCTATCTCATTGCCATAAATAGACTGCTCCCTCGAAGGACAAATATATAAAGTCATTGCAAAAATACAAAAACATCGAAGCCTCCCGGATTGATCACTTCACGAAAACCTCAAAGAGATAATATACTCATCCCATATAGACTTCCTGCATCGATCAGTCTATCAAAAACAAAACAAAAGAAGAAAATAATAAACTTTTTTGTCATGGACTTGCCTATTTTTAATTATGGGTTTCTTGCCAAGGAAACATCTTTTGTCGTACACTTAGTTGCACCGAATCACCCATTTTCACCTCATTACCTTTTCACCCTACTGTTCTATCTACTTCAAGGGACTTATCGCAACTGTGACATTTTGTGATCATGTGACTTTCTTCACCCTTAGAATAGTCCATGTTGAGTTGTGAAGTTTAATTACTTCATTTTAGCATGTAATTGGAACTTGCTTTGAAAATACATGCAGGCATTAGTCGGGGTAGACCCAAAGGCATCGGTCAAGTATGGTGAATCGGTCGGTAAGTAAGTAAGGAACCGGCCATGGTTAGGTAGAACCGGCGTTGGTTACTTGTGCGATGAAGTTTTAATTAACTCTCGGGAATTATATCTATTTTTAGCATTAAAATAGATTTATTGGATGTAATTGCATGGCTAAGTGCCCTAAGTTTATAAACGACTATATAAGCATAAAAGCTAGGGTTTAGAAGCAATGGATGTATCATAATTACAAGATAATTATGTGAGAGAGAATTCTTGGTGAAGAATCAAAAAGCTTAAAGGAAGAAAGTACTGAACATTTGAGAAGTGTAGAAGATTGTAAATCTTCATTGTATATCTTGTCAAAGCTTTGGATAATAGATTGGCTTGTTTCTTGGTGGATGTAGCCCACACTGGATGAACCACATTAAATATGGTGTTGATTTATGTCTCTTGTTTTGTATAATTCTTTTGGTAGAATATCCACTTTTATTTGCATGTATGCTTAGATCTGATATATTGTTTGTACAACTGGTGTGCTAACCCCAACAACTAGTATTAGAGCTTTGTTTGAGGGTTTTGTGTGTTGAAAAATTTACTCACAGAGGGTTTTCTGATTGAGTGGGAGCTACAACAATGACAAAAGATAATAAATACAAAGGTAGAGAAGTTTGATAGCTGGAATTATCAATTATGGAAGATGCAGATTGAGGATTATCTGTATAAAGAGATTTGTACTTCACCGTTGGATGAGAAGTCTATACCTATGAAGATGGTGATGAAGAATGGAAGATTCTTGGCGTGAAATCCTTTGGGATCTATAAGATTGAGCCTGGCAGCATCGTGGCTTCCAATATTACAAAAGTGGCTTCTACGGTAGACTTAATGAAATCTCTTGCTAATTTATATGAAAAACCTAGTGCTTCAAATAAAGTTTATTTGATGAAGAAAATTTTTAGTTCTAAGATGCATGAAGGTGAATCTGCCTCTAGTCATTTGAATGATTTCCGATCTATTATAAATTAGTTAAAATTGGTTTCAATACCGTTTGATGATGAAGTAAAAGCACTTTTATTCTTATGTTCTTTGCCTGATAGTTGGGACAACTTGGTAATGGTTATTAGTAATACAACATCTGCTAATAATATTTTGAAGTTTGATGATGTGGTTAGTATAATCTTGAATGAAGAAATTCACAGGAAAAGTACAGAGGAAACATCATCTAGAAATGCTTTGAATGTAGAAAGTAGGGGTAGGTAGAAGGAGAGATCTAAGAGTAAGAGTAATGGGAAATCAAAGTCGAGGATAGTAGATCTAAATGCGAAGTAAGGGAATTACTTGTTGGAAATGTGGAAAGAAAGGACATGCAAAAAAAAGATTGTTGGTGTCAAAGAATAAAGAGAACCAACAACGAAAAAGACAAAGGTAAAAAGGTGAATCTTGCTTTGCATCGGAGGTAATGTAAGATGCTCTTATTCTTTCTTTAGATAGTAGAATTGAATCATGAGTTTTAGATTCGGGAGCTTCTTTCCATGCTGACCCCTAATAAGGGTTATTTCAGAAATTATGTCTAGGAAAATTTTGGGCATGTCTATTTGGGTGATGATGAAACTTGCGGTATTCTTTGGTAAAGGGAAGTTCATCTAAAATTGTAGAATGGAAATACATGGGTATTGAAAGATGTGAGGCATGTGCCAAGCCTCAGGAGGAATCTTATTTCTACAGGGTAACTAGGTGAATCTAGTTACATGGTTACTTTTATAGGAGACTCTTGGAAAGTCACCAAGGGTGCTTTTGTTATGGCAAGAGGTAAGAAGGTAGGAATGTTATATTTATCTACCTATATTATTGATTCCTTTTCTGCATTATCTACTTCAGATTCAGATGTATGCATGTGGCATAATTGGTTGGGTCATATGAGTAAAAAATGAATGCATATATTAAAGGCTAAGGGTAAGTTATCAGATTTGAAAGATTTAGATCTTGATTTCTGTGAGCATTGTATCTTTGGAAAGTAAAAGAGAGTGAGATTTCTCAAAGTTGGGGCAACTAAGAAGGAGTAGAAATTAGAGCTTGTACACTCAGATGTGTGGGGACTAGCTCAGGTAGCTTCTCATGGTGGATCCCAGAATTATGTTACTTTCATTGATGATGTTACAAGAAAGGTATGGGTTTATTGTATTAAAAACAAAATAATGTTTTGAAACTTTTAAAAGATGGAAAGCCCTTGTTGAGAATGAATCAAATTCTAAGTTAAAGTGCCTTAGATCTGACAATGGTGGTGAATACTGTAGTAAGGATTTCAATGATTATTATTCAGTGAATGGGATACGTAGAGAAATAACGGTTCCAAGAACACCACAGGAGAATGGTGTTGCAGAAAGAATGAACGGGACAATCATGGATCATCTTAGAAGTATGAGGATACATTACGGATTACCCATGCGGTTTTGGTAGAAGTAGTTGATACATCGGTTTATTTGATTAACCGTGGCCCTTCAAGTTCACTAGATGGAGGAATACTAGAGGAAGCATGGACCGAAAAAGAGGTAGATCTTTCTTTTCTTAAAGTTTTTGGTTTAGAAGCTTTTGTGCATGTTGATAGAGAAAATAGAAAAAAGTTGGATGCAAAATCCAAGAGGTGCACTTTCATTGGTTATGGATATGGTGATTTGGTTTTTGATTTTGGGATTTAGAGAATTCTAAAATTGTTAGGAGTCGTGATGTTGAATGGAATGAAAAGAGAATGTACAAGGATCAAATTTTGGTACCCAAGGATGAGAAAATTGAGAAGTTTATTGATGAAAATGAACTCTCGAGTTTTAAAGAAACACCTACAGAAATACACAGTAACCGTGGTTGGTTAGGCCTTGACCGACATTGGTTAGATGAATACCGACAGATTCTGAGAGGATCGAACCAGTGTCGATTATTTCGAACCGACATCGGTTAGAGGTGACTAGCATCGGTCACTATCAAGTTGATACTAATGTCCAGGAGGTCCAGATTGAGCCTCCAGTACCCCAAACTCATGTGAGAAGGTCACAAAGGGTAAGTAAACTTCCAAAAAGATTTTCACCTTTTGTATTTTATCTATTGGTGATAGTGGTGAACTAGAAAGCTTTGAAGAAGTAATGCAAGATAAAACTCACATTCAGTGGGAGCATGTCATGGATGAGGAGATGAACTCTTTGGAATAGAACCAAACTTGGGATTTGGTTAAATTCCAGCAGGAAAGAGAACATTATAGAACAAGTGGGTTTACAAAATTAAGGAAGAAGAGGGTGGATGAAAAAATGTACAAGGAAAGACTTGTAGTAAAGGGATTTACACAAAAGGTAGGTATTGACTTTGGTGAAATATTTTCTCCTGTTGTTAAGATGACTTCTATTTGTATTGTATTGAGTTTAGTTATAGTAGAAGATTTACATTTAGAGCAACTAGATATGAAGATGACTTTCCTTCATGGTGATTTAGATGAAGAGATTTATATGTAGCAGCCACTTGGGTATGAAGTCAAGGGTAAGGAGAAATTAGTGTGCAGGTTGAAAAAGAGCCTATATGGGCTCAAGCAAGCTCTAAGGCAATGGTATATGAGGTTTGATAGTTTTATGCATGAGCATGGTTACTTAAGATGTGAATATGACCATTGTGTTTATTTCAAGAAGCTTGAAAATGGGAGCTATATTATTTTGTTACTGTATGTGGATGATATGCTTATTACAGGATCTAGTATGTATGACATTGGTGAACTTAAGAGAAAGCTAGCTCACACATTTGCAATTAAGGATTTGGGAGTTGCGAAAATAATTCTTGGCATGTAAATATATAGAGACAAGAAAATAAGAAATTGTATTTGTCTCAGGAGGATTATATCTATAAGGTGTTAGAAAGGTTCAACATGTAGAATGCAAAACCTGTTAGCACACCTATGGCTGGACACTTCAAATTGAGTAAAGATCAGTGTCCTTCATCACAAGAGGAGGTCAAATACATGACATGAGTGCCATATGCTTCAGCAATTGGAAGTCTCATGTATGTTATGGTTTGTACAAGACCAGACATTACACAGGCAGTGGGAGTTGTGAGTAGATATATGGCTAATCTAGGTAAAGAGCATTGGAAAGTAGTCCAATGGATACTCAAGTATTTGAAAGGGACATATAGCATGTAGTTATGCTATGGAGGTTTAGATATTTCATTACATGGCTATGTTGATTTGGATATGGCTGGAGATCTGGATGGTAGGAGGAGTACTACTAGATATATTTTCACAGTAGGTGGAACAATAGTTAGCTGGATTTCAAGATTACAGAAGGTTGTGGCTTTGTCTACTACAAAGGTAGAGTATGTTGTAGCTACAGAGGCTAGCAAGGAGATGATATGGATGAGTAGGTTCATGGAAGAGTTGGGAAAGGAGCAAAGTAATTGTAAATTGTTCGGTGTGATCAGTGCAATTTTTTTATTAAGGAGTTTTAGGGTCAAAAGGGCTCAAAAGCCATATAGTAAATATGAGAGAAGTAAAGCAAAAAGCTCAAGGAAGGCTCAACAACGAGATAACATATTCATTCAGAGAAAGAGAAGCAAAAGGAACACATTTAGCTCTGAGATAGCCACATCGTCACTTGACATCACAACAACCCTTTACTTGATGGCTCTGTATTTTGGTCTTGATAGCTGCAGGTGACATGGAAGGATGACGAGAGTCTTGTAAATCAGCACTGGTAAAAATGTATTCATACGATTGATCCCACTCAAGAATCCATGTTGCTGGATAAATGCTAACAAAGCTTTTAGCATTAGTCTGCAAAGGAGAAGTTTAGAAGACTTCACCAATAACCCCCTCTTCCTCCTCACACTCCTTTTACCCTTAGCTTTTTCCATGTTTTTATAGTCTTTGAGCTCTTGAAGCTCCTTTTCTAATCTGTCCACCCTTTTGAATTCCTCCTCTTTGGGCTCCTCCAAGAGGAATGCGGGAAACTAGCCAAGTCCTTGTGGAAGGACTCAAGAGGGATGAGGCTCTTGCTTTTAATGATGTTCTATTGCTGGAGGTGCATCTTCATGGAGTGGGAGTAGTAAGGTTGGAGGAGGGAGGTGGGATAGGATTCACGGGAGGAAGTGGAGAGATTGAATTAAGAGTCGAGTGCAATTCATTTGGAAGAACTCAACATTTTTAATTTACTTCATATAGTGGTTTGGAGGAGCATGAAAATATTCATATAGAACCTGCGGATATGCTACATGGCCATTAACAAAGGAAATGGAACTACACTCCACATTGGTCTTGAGTTTGAAACTTGAAGAGGAAGAAACAAAGCCGAGGAAGGATCCAAGAATGATCTATACATGTATGGTGTAGTAATTAAACCAGTGGGAGATTGTTGAGTTGTGAAGTTTAATTACTTCATTTTAGCATGCAATTAGAACTTGTTGGAAAATACGAATCGACATCGATTAGGGCTGATCAAGCATTGGTCGATATGACCGCATCGGTCAAGTAAGTGAGGGTAGGAAGAAGCAAGGCGTCATTTAATGTGATGAAGTTTTAATTAACTCTGGAATTATATCTATTTTTAGCATTAAAATAGGTTTATTGGATGTAATTGTATGGCTAAGTGCCCTAAGTTTACAAAACGACTATATAAGGATAAAAGCTAGGGTTTAGAAGCAATGGATGTATCATAATTACAAGATAATTATGTGAGAGAGAATTCTTGGTAAAGAATAAAAAATCTTGAAGGAAGAAAGTATTGAACATCTGAGAAGTGTAGAAGATTGTAAATCTTCATTGTATATCTTGTCAAAGCTTTGGATAATAGATTGGCTTGTTTCTTGGTGGATGTAGCCCACACTAGGTGAACCACATTAAATATGGTGTTGATTTATGTCTCTTGTTTTGTATAATTCTTCTGGTAGAATATCCACTTTTATTTGCATGTATGCTTAGATTTGATATATTGTTTGTACAACTGGTGTGCTAACCCCAAGCAGTCCATTATGCAACGCCTTTAGGTATTATGTTCATCAACCCATGTTTGGTATGGTGGACCCATTAAGGTTATTATCAATTATGCAGCTCATTTTCCCCTTCTTACCATTCACCTTCTTCATTACTTATTGATTACCCTATACAGGACCAGACCATCGACACCTAAATTTTAAAATATTTTCACTATCCCCTAAGACTCGACCATGCCTTTGACCTAGAATCAACCATGCCTATCACCTAAGACTCAACCATGCCTCTGACCTAGACTCAATCATGCCTAAAACCTACCAACCCATTCCTCTAATTCATCATATTCTTCCCTAGCTTATGGGAGAACTACATCGCCTGAGGCCCCTTTTCACCAGGGGCTATGTAGGCAACACTTCGAGGGCATGGGGCCCTTGAAGGTTAGCTCACCACTCTTTACCCTAACCTATTTTCCCCCATTTTCCTATTCATATTATATCTTAGTTTCCATTTTCCTATTTTCTACAACAATGGGAAATCAATACAAACATCCATATCTACCATGTTACCACATCATAAAAACATCCAATCAATCATTTCAAATTTCTATAATATCAAAGATTTTGGAAATCTACACCATAACATACATATAACTAATCATTTATTTCCCATGTTACCAATAACTTGGACATTAAATCCAAATTACAATTAAGACTCCATCATGCCTAAACTAACCTGACTCTATCATGCCTAAACTAACCTGACTCCACCATGCCTAAACCGACTTGACTCCATCATGCCTAAACTAACATGACTCCATCATGCCTAAACCGACATGAATCCATCATGCCTAAACCGACCTGACTCCATCATGCCTAAACCGACCTGACTCCATCATGCCTAAACCGACCTGACTCCATCATGCCTAATCCACCTAGTTTCCACCCATATACATATAACAATGGAAATTAAAGCAACTACATCATCCATACCATAAATCCCATCATCTATACCAATGAAAGTCTACACATCAATACAAATGTACCGATACAAATACATAAAAGTATCTCAAAACTCTCATATCTGACCTCACCATTTTCGGCACGCATCTTTGATATATGATCAAAAAACTCAAAACCTCTCGTGTACAACCTCACCATCATCGACACGTAGGCTGATATATAAAAAATAATAAACAAAGTGATGACATCAATCATCGGCCCATTTGATGTCCAGGTTGGTCTCATTTATCTCCTCCTTCTCTCCTTCAACCCGACGCCCTACCATCATCTCTCCACCCTCCATGGGTCTAGCCCTTGCCTCTACCTAACTTTGTAGTCGGGTCCAAGCCTTCGTGATCTAGTGGCCTCTCCTTGACCCTATCTTTGGGCTTGCCATCCCCTTATACTCTCTGCACTATGTGTGCGAGATCTTGTCCTCTCACTCGAGGTCTGCTGTGCACTGCCACCCTGTACTCCACATAGGAAGGGATGCCTATCCCAACAACAGTCAAATGATCCTAGTAGTACCTAGCCTCATTTAGGGCATCCCTGAATCTAGCCATTGACATTGTCTGTGGTAGTGCCATGGGTCTCACAACAACCTTTGAGCTCTACCCTGCTATTGGTGGCCTCGGCCCCTATACCTGTGAACCTTGCCCTCCTCTCTATACCATAAGACCTTGTCCGTTGATGCTGCCATGGTACCCTATACCACCGATGCATGTACCATGGGAGCCTTTCCTTGAGCTTGAGGTGCTGCTCGTCTTTGTGACCGGGGCATGTAAGGTCATAATCTGAGCTTGTGAAGTGGCCAACTATCCCTACAAACTCGCCACCGTGCTTGTAGGGTGGCCACCTTTCCCTATTTCCATCTCCACCCTATGCGGGTGCCTGTCCCTATGTAACTTGGGCCTAAAAGGCTGCTATATGTACCTGTAATGTGGCAACCTATGCCTCATATCCGTTAGTTGACCCCGCACGACCCCGGTTGTATCGGAAAGGGTAATCACCTACCCCTATAATGTGTCCCTATGAACAATGATTATGGCTAGATCAAGCTTCCCTAGCCTCGGTGGTGCACTGATAGCTACACTCCCTACCAATTCTTGTATCTATCTATAACTCTAGCATCATCAATCCATTGGTCCACTACCTACTCCTCCTACCCTGTCGGCACCATCAGCTGTGGTAGAGGCATAGGCCTCTCCACGTCATCTCTCTTGTATTGAGGGAATGTTGGAGGTACATCTTGAGGTAGCCTAAACTGCGCCATCTGACCCTATCCACAGGTATCATCTCATGCTCTCCGACACACCTTCCCTCTATCCATCTCAACAACTGTAGCTCATCCAACTCTACTTCCATTTTCCTATATGAAGGGAAGCCAACATATGGCCTTCAAATGATGTCCACTCAGACAACCCCTCTAGTATGCACTTGTAGCATGCCACATCATGTGTAGCCTTGACAACCCCATGCTCTCCAACAACAGGCACCCAACACCTATAGCCTACTCGAACCAAGCCCGCATCGAATGCATCAGGTTGTGGCATACCAACTAGATGCACACATATGATGTGCTCGTATGCCTAGCAGTGGAGAAGAAAGGTATAACATAAACTTAACCTCCGAAGCCTCCCATAGGCCCATACCTCCCCTATAAAGCACACCAAGTATACTGGTGCTCAAGAAAAATGGTTCTTCTCTCTATCATATCATAGAGGACCCCATTAGTGCCCATGGGAATCTCCCACCCTCTACATCTGGCAGCGTGCAAAACAACACACTACCTCCATAATCAGACAACCAACCTCATCTCCTCAGGATGGGCCACATACATATCTCCATAACTCAGGCTCGTGCTATGGAACCTCATCTCTACCATCCCCTCTCCAAACACCGTCAACATCAGCTCCTCTAATGCCTCTAAAGAAATAAAATACACTTGCTCTCCCACTATAGGTAATCATATGATCCTGTATACATCCTCCAAGGTGACTGTGATCTCACTTGTCAACAAATGGAATGTGTTGGCCATTGAATCCCATCTGTCGATGAGTGTGACCATCAAGCTCGGCTCTTGAACTCTATGCCTATAGCATCAAACCGCTATTAGGCCGATGCCCATCATATGCCTTCACTCCTTAGTGGTCACACTCGATAGTACCGCTAGTAATAGAGGTGGTACTCTGTCTCTCATCCACAACTGGTCCCTAGCCTGCACCCAACAAATCACAACATTGTTAAACCTTGACCATACCCAACATCACTCATAACCAACCACCCTACTCCCAAGACCCTTACTACTTATTACCCTATGTGAGCATATTACCCTACCCATCCTCACTACACTGCTGTTATATCCCATTACCTACCTTTCCCTCCCACCTTGTCTCGCTTATTGACCTATTTCCCTCTAGAACCAACCAACATCGGTCCATCATCACAAAGCATTGGTCACCTCATACTTGACCGATGCTAGCCAATTCTAATCGACGTTGGAAAACTCTTGCACGTTGGTCAAACCCTAAACCTCGCAAACCCCTTCCCCCATTTCTCAAAATTTGACCATATTGACCTAAATACCTACCCTATCCTACCCAAACCTCCACTACCTTTCTCCCTACCCCTATTTAACCCACATTAGACTTCCTACCCTTCCCATTTCATCAATTTTACATCCAAATTCAAATTTAATTCCTACTCAAAACCAATTCTATCCAAACCAATTTCTACAAACTATTTCAACTAACAAATATAGAATTGGATCGAATCCTACCTCATCACTTCGTGCCGTCTGTGGGTGGTATGTCCAGCCACCGTGGCGGTGGTCCACCCAAACCCTCTCCCACCTCTACCATGCCAAAATCCACTCCTCACCTCCAACCAATCAAATCAATCACACCACTCTCATGGACCCGTCTACTAGCTCCTCTCACCAACTCGTAATCTCCACCTCAGCCCGGTACAATGCCTTGTCCTTCTCTCTAGGAAAAGTGCTACAAGGTCAAATGACTCTGTCATTTTCTCAAAAGTCGAACATAATGTTGATTCTGTAAAATATGAATTTTTATTTTATAAACCCAAATCAACCTGATCGATGTCGGTCATATTTGTGCCTTAGAAAACCGACATTGGTCACCCTATCACCGACATTAGTCAACCCCTATAGCTCTTTACCCTTACCAAGATTCCTTTTACGTATAACCATTAGTGCTCAAACACCTTTTATCATTATGGACACCTATTGAACCATACCTACAAGCCCAAACTACCCCTACATTTCCTTAGTTGCATCTTGGGATTTGTTATTTTACCTATATCTGGGCCTTACCCATGCCATGACCTATTTTTCCGCCACGACTTACTCGGTGTGAAAATTCACCTTATGTCCTCATTATACCTTGCGATCTTTGTTAGCTACGTTGTTTTAGCCTAACAACCATACCTTTCCTATTACCATGCCATTTATCCTGAGAAAACCTTTAGCATACCAAAACATACCTAAACGTTCCGCACCTAGCCCACATTGTGTTTCTGGACCATATCCTATACCCTAGATACCTGAATCACTTCACCCTTGTTTGGATAAACCTATCAACCTTAGATGATGTAGAGTTTGTAAGCTCTTCAACCTGGTACTGTGTTGCAATCTATATGTGTGCGTGCATTTGATTGTCATTACCCATTACCCAAATTTGGACCCTGGCCTATTACCTATTACGAGTTGACCACTACCCTTCCCCACCTACCTTCACTTCCACTAACTACACATTTATCAACCCACTCACCGATTTTGTATTACACCTCATCAGTGCCTAGTTTGAGGGGGATCACCTTCACCCACACATGGGGAAACCACTTCCTATTTTTGTCAACATCGCTTACCAATACAAGCTACATGACAAAAAGGGAAAAATGTAGACACCAAATTTGGGTAACACTTCCCCTTCACCCCACATGTATATTAATTTAATTACCCATAATTAAATTAATGCCATGCTCACAATATTCATTATTTAATTACCTTAATTAAACTAATTTCCACCTCACCTAGACACCCCACTCGACCACCTCACCTAGACACCTCACCACACCATCTCACCTAGAAAACTCATCATAAACCTATTCTTAGCATGTTTCCTTTTACTAGGACTCAATATTCACTCACCATAACTAACTAAGACTTAGTCCTACCTACCTTAATTAACTAAGACTTAGTTCAACCCTAAAATCACATGCCTATTCTTCCTCTAACAACATTCCCACTTATCTAAGCACAACATTCCATTTTGATCCACGAGAATGGACAGAGATGGCAAAAAGATTGCCAAGATTTGTCATTTTTAGTAAACCTAGGATTTCCGCCTTAAGCGCGGTCAACCCTAAGACCAATGCCGGTCACCTAAGCGGCGTTGGTTACCATATATTCATTTTGGTAACCTTTTTTGAGAGGTTGGAATAATTATTCAAGTTTTGGAGAAGAGAGATCTGCATGCAAGCACACACCAAAGCATTCTGCACATTTAGGCACCTTGAATCAACACCAAACACGATTTTAAAGGTAAGCATTCACGGTAACATTCCAAGAAGCACATAACTGCAACACAACGACCACCGGTTCCATGGATCAACCATCACCTCTATCTACCCACCTTGTCCGCAAACACACCGTAAGTAACTTTAGATCTACACCTTTCCATATTTATTTAGATTAGTTTCTTTATCCTTGTTTGGGAGTTATAGTCTCCCTTGCATCCCATCATCTCTCACCATCTTGCCAATCCCTCCACCTAATAATCTACAACCTTTTAACCTCCCCATAAATGACTCGGATCATCTTGACTATTCTAGCATTGTCATCTACCTCACCATTATTTGTCCATTCTATGGGCAATCCTAGTGAATCATCAAAACCCAACTTCACTAAGTTTCTACCAGCCCAACCCTACTAATGCCGGTTGACCCAAACCGTCATCAGTCTCCTTATAACCAGCATCGGTCATACTAGACCAACATTAATATTTGTGTCTGGAAAACTGTCTGTAACAACAACCTCATACCTTTCATCTAAACAACTAAATCACCTAAAGCTTGACCCTGACCTATCCTAACCACCTTGTTTACCTGTCTGACTTCCAAATCTAATCATAACATATCCTATTAGATTAGATTTACTTATTGTACTTGAATGAGATACCTAAATCATATCAACTATAGTAGTACATTATTGGTTTACATCATTTCTTGCATTAAGTTATTTTAAATAGTGGATTGACAACCATCTAGGAAGTATCACACTTCTCGGATCTAGCATACACTAGGAAGTCCATTGATATATATTGTTTAATATTCATCTTGTGGTCTTATTTATATTCACAGGTAGTTCCTCCTAGAAAAAAGAAGTTCTCATAATCAACATTAGATCAAGAAATCAGAACATGTGCACTCTACCTTCCACCTTCATTCATAGGTATTCCTCCTCACCCTTACCTTATCTATTTTACTCTTAGGTATGCATCACTATTCGGTGAAACACCAAGAACATCCTGAATGACACCAAAATTTTTTGCACCCTATCCACTTTGTAATACTCCATAATATATCTGTGGCTCCCGATAAGAAAGTGCTCCACTAAGGCAAGGTTGAGATCCATTTGAATCCTCTCGCCTTGATAGTGTCTATAACTTGTCCAACAATCATTTTCTGAATATCATCAAATGCATCGGTAATAGTAAGTGTCCCCTATATGTCCGTAAAGATCATCACCGACGGGGCCCATCCCATAATTGAAGGCTCATTAGAGGCCCGATCTGTAGTGATGGTGGGTAATGGCTATATGGTCCCAAGCCCATATTTATAGTAAGTCCTGGACCCATGATAGATCAAGTGCAAGTCCCAGTATAGATAGGAAGCACACATTGTCCCCATTAGTAATGCTCTCCTATGATAAGACCTCGAATCTACCAATCAAGCCTAAGGGAAATGATGTGCCCATCTTGTCAATAAGCAAAATTCCATTGACAAGCGTCATGAAATATAATGGCATCCATGATAACCTCGAGATATGTGAAGCGGTGATGCATTCATCTTGTCATACCCCATCGAGGTATCTTGTTTGCCTTGACCGAAGAGCTCAATTAAGCTATCTCGTAATCTATACCACATTTTCCTCATACTTTATCGGTGCCCTGGTTGACACTCACAAAATCCTCCAAACGTCCTCAAGTGTAATGGTCATCTCTCTAGTTGGGAGCTTGAAACACTGGCTCTCACTTGTGCCACCTCTCGGCCTAAGGTGTAAGGAGGCTGTGGTCCAAGGTGATCTGTGGCATCCATGTCATGTAGCTAAGCCCTCTAACATATAGGGTGATATCCAAATAGGCCCTCTCACGTCACGACAAGGTCACTTCAAAGTTGGCCAACCGGCCATGTCACTCCCCACATGTTTGCAAGGCGGTAGAAGCAACATCGTAAGATCACGAAACCTACTTATTAGACTTTCTCCTATATAACATCATCTAACACTTAGTCTATTCATCCCTATATTTTTCTATGACTTTCCCTTTTTTGAACTAAGTGTTCCCAAAAACGTGTCTTCCATGCATGCACACCCTTAAGGATGTGTGCACACTCTATTATCATATGTGTGCCTCTATTTGCATATGTGTGCTCAACACACACATTCCCCTAATGCATGCACATGAAACCCTTTGTTCCCCCTTCCTCATGTACATACACACCCCAAACGATGGATGCACTCTCTTGAAAAAACTTGCATACATGTGCATAGGACCTAACCCCATTTCTTACACACCCCTATCCATGTATGCGCTCGTGTATATGTGCCCTATCCATGTATGCACTGCGTGCACATGCCTACCAATGCTTGCACATGCCCAAACAATGTATGTGCACCCTGAGGCACATGCATATGTCATCTACCCCCTAAAATGCTAATAAATGACATTAAATTCTAATACATTAAATAATGGTTGGGGTACTCATGTAGGGTCATCATTATGCACTTGTACAAGGAAATTTTTACAAAAGCTATGGAAATTGGGTAAGAACACTTAAGAAACCCCAAAAGATTTAAGAAAACAAATCAATGGACCATCATATTGGAGATAAACAAGAGCTACCTATTTGCATGCATATATGAAGCTTGAAACAAACAATCAATCTCTAACATGTCTATATTAGTTCTCTACTCCATGAAAGCTATAAACAAATGAACCTATTAAAGCTCTAGCAATCAATTTTGATTGTTGATCTTTAAAATATTGAGAGTGGAAGCTCACCATTAATGGCTTCTCCCATTTACCCAAAGCTTTGAAATGGAATAAGCAAATGATAAACAAATAGCTCAAATAAAACTATGAAGGAAACTCTAAACAACCTAAAATGGCATAAATTCAGAAATAAGAGGGAGAGAGAGTTCTTGGAAAAGGTGGGAGGGGTATGCCTCTATTTATAGTTTTTGGATTTGAGAAAAGGATGTTTTGGATGCATGTGGGACTAAAAAGGTTCCAAAAAGGTGATTTTTAATAAAACACATTTGGGGGTGTGAACATGACTTTGGAAAGCTAAGTGGCTTTTTGGAAAGGTAAGATATTTGTTTAGAAAGTCAAATCCTTCTAGAAAGTCAATAAGAGGGTTAATTAACCTAAAGTAAGGTTAATTAAGGGAAACAAGCTTTATAGAAGTTATTTAGAGGGGATTAACATGGTTTAGGGGGCTAGAGAAGGTTAGATAAGATAATTAGCTAGCGTAGTGTAGCCAATTCGCAGGTAACTAGGATAGATAGTACAATCTTAGTAATAAGATTGTGTAGACCAAACTATAGGTGTCTACATCACCCGCACGTACTCTTGAACCATTTCTTCTCACCTCATAGGCCTTTAAAATTGTGCCACATCTCTCAAGGGTCGGAGCAAATCTCATGGTAAAATCAGTAAGGGCTCGGTAACAAATGAATTACTCGCAATGATTTACCCCCCTGGAGGGCTATATGTGGTCGTTTTGACCCCTTCGCGATGCATTTTCAGTCGCCATGATGGTCAAGAGGTGTGATATGGCATTTGTGATTGTTCTCACTTCTTCTACCACCCTCGCGTGATGATTATTTTTATTAAATAATTGTTTTTTAACCCATTTTTTGCTACTGTTTGGGGCATTTTTGCTATCGAGCATCCCTTTTCTTCTCCTCGGGGCACATTCTTTGCTTCCAGGTGCGATCGTATCTATGATAAATATTTTATAATATTATAAAAATCCCAAAAATTTCAAATCAATCAAAAATATAAAAATTGGTCAATTTTTTTCGTAAAATCCAAAAATCGTAAAAAATTCAAAATTTGTAAAAATGCAAAAATTGTTAAAACAACTTTGGTACGTAGTTGAAACATGTGTCAAACACATTGTATTAAAATTATATTTTGTTTGTGTTTTCACTTATTTCTATAATGACAAAAACTCACAAATCATTTGGATCTACTTCATTAACAAAGTTGGTATGCTTGATTCATCTGTACTATCTTGGCACAACGAGTTTCCTGGTACTATTTCAGTAGCACACAAATGCTTTTTCATTGGACCCCTGCATCCACCATATTTCCCCTCACATGTATCCTTGCTTGGGGCACCAATTTTAACCCCTGTTCTACGCATAATGTTTTTGGAGGCTACTGCAACTTGATAACAAAACATTTGTGTAACTATATTAAACGTTGTTGGTTTAAATATGCATGTTTATGCTTGTTTCCTGTTAGGTTGGCTTATTTACTTTCTCGTATTGCATTACATTTTGTATGTTGCATGGAGTTGGTGTTTTAGAAATGGACATTTCTTATACTATGGCTTTTCATGTCATTCTACACTTCTTGTCGTATGCTTACATTTTATAATAAGGGCCGATGATTAAGATCACCTGGCAATATGATGACAATTAAGTTGTTTACACGACATTGGATTGATGATAACTCAATTCTCCTTCCTCATACTCATTTTCTTCTATATCCCCTTTCTTCTCTTCATACTATTATGATATTTTAATTGGGGCATCTTACCCCCTTCATCTTCTATTTATTTCCTTCATCTTTTCAATCGTCAATCAACCTCTTTAATCACCCCATCGACACTCGAGGGGGAATCCTTCACTCTACTAATTTTTCTTCTACCCCTTTCAAAATTTTTACTTGTTTATGCTTGTCTACTATCTTTGAAGTGGCATAGCTTACACCACCCCAAAGAGGGGCAAATGTATGCATCTATAATTTGATCAAAGTAATTTTATTACTAACATTGCACTAACTATTCTATTCCCCGTAAATTGACAATACTTCGTCAATAAGGCTTATTTTCCCCTCAACTCTCGTTAATTAACTATTATACATTAATGAAACCTTCTATCTTGCATTTAACCAATAAACCTTATTATTGGCTAAATCCCACTTACAAACATCTGAAATCTATCAAAACCTCCTCCAGATGCTCCCAGAAAGCTTCCTAAGCTTACTTGGGATTCTTAATTAATCCTAAAAGATTAATTAACTTCTAATTCTAATTAAAAAGTGCATTGACTTGTAAAAATTGCTTTTTAGACTTACCTTTTGTCCCACATGCACCAAATTCATACCATTCTTGGAATATGAAACCTATAAATAGAACCCTCCTCCTTACCATTTCTTAGAACACTTTTCTCCCTTAACATAAACTATAGGAATTTAGGATCTTGAGCATTTTTCCATTTATATTGAGGTAGCTTCTTTATAGTACATCCATTAACTCAAAATTTGGTAATATGGAGAGAACCAATATGGTCTTGTAGCCATTATTGGTGAGACTCCATTCTCAAAACATTGAGATCATACTAACAATCACATTTGATTGCTAAGAATCTTCTTAGGTTCATTTCAAAGTTAGCATTCAAAGAGTAGAGATTGATTTAGGAATTTTAGTTTGATTATTTTCAAAGTTATATGTGTTAAAGAAGTTATTTCTCTAAGATATTATCTTGATGGTTCTTATTAGATTAGTTTAAAGATTTGAAACTCTTAGGTGTTTAGTTTCAAGTCTTATAGCTTTCCTAATTTACACATGAGCACATCATGTAATAGAAGACAATGTATCAAGCAAATGTGAAGACAAGAGAGACCGCAAAAGTGGGTTGCATACATGGGACATCGATCATAATGTCACAACACAATCAGGTCTGAAGCGACCATAAGGAAACAATGATTAAGCAGGACATAAGGCATAGCCCGTAAATAGTGGTAAACAATATCAAACAAGAAGTAATAGATAACCACAGTTGTATAGTATCTTGTAAAGCAAATGCTACACATGAAGGACCCGTTAGCATGTTAGAAAGATAAATAGTATGTCAAGGCATGTATATATAAAAAAAAAGTAATAGTGATATAAATAAGTAGGAAAACTTATAACAATAGGACTGTGAGTGTGGAGTATGAGAGTAGCAAAGGTAGATGCTCCAAGAGCCTCAATGGGACTAGTAAAGAATGGTGTCAAACATCATGCACCATGAAAGAATCTATACAAAATCTTGCATGCATCTCAAGTTACCATGTGGACATGCATGTGTGTGTATAAAAAGATAATGACATACTAAGTATCCAACTAACATAGGAAACAAAGTGTAACATGTAAATAGTGTAAGCTAACAAGAGTAAATACAACCAAGATGTGCATATGTTGTGTGAAAGTGATAGTGTGTTACGTTATGCCAAATATAAAATGGGAGGGGCCTCATTGCCACCCAACATATGTACGTGAAGTAAGGTTTATTTAGGAATTGTGCCTTCAATAGTCAAGTATGAACCATAGAACAAGAGTGCATCATCGGGTAATAAAGGTATTGTATGTGATTGAGATTAGATGCTAGGAAAGATTTATCATGGAACATTGAGCATAAAGTAGAGTAGACAATATAGACAACAAATAGTGATGGAGGGGGAGGATAAAGTGTAATACCCCCAAAATGTGTAAGTGAGGTTCATTTACTGCCCTCAATAGTCATTTATGAACCTTGAGAACATGAGTGCATCATTGAGTAACAAAGGTATTGTATGTGAATGTGATTAGATGCTAGGAAATATTTATCATGAAGCACAAAGTGTGAAGTAGAATATATGATAGAGACATCAAATAGTGATGGAGGGGGAAGGGGATAGTGCGATGACCCCCTAAGTGTGTAAGTGATAGAAAGCTATCCAATGATAGTGAAGAGTGAGGGCCCCTTATCTAGTATCCAAGGAGGAGAAGGCATGTGACCATGGTCTAGGATCGGTGGTGTAGGAGAGTAAATATGCATACATGAGGGAGACCAATGTGGTAAAGGAGGTGGAGAACACCTATAAGAATGGGATGCATGTGTAGGTAGTTTGGGAAAACAAGGTGGACTAATGGACCGGTGAGGATGATGAGGTCGTGATGTAGACCATGTTCAAATGGGAGATCTAGGTGTAGAGATAAATTTAGATTTAGGAGTTGTAAGAGGCCTAGATGTCACAACCGGGATTGGAAAAGAGGTGAGATTGGGTCGAGGTAATAGTGTGCATGGTGGAATACCTTGAATGGTGATTTTTTTTTGTTATGATTGAACTTAAGACATAAGTGAAGCATGGAAGAGATAGTCTGGGTAGCCCGAAGCCAAGGGAGACCTAAGACCATGTCACAGTGCTTGATTTTAGATGTAACAAGGAATGATGTTGGTATGGTAAGGGACCCAATAATAATAGGAAGGACGAACCGTACGTAAGAATTAGGAGCTGGAAATGTGATTTGAGAGACTAGAAAATTGATAGCCAGTAAGAGTGCCACATAACATACATTGGAAAGAGCCGAGGGATGTACCCTGCGATGTAGGATTTTACCCACCTTATGGCATTACCTACACAGTCTAATTTAGCTTGCTTAGGTCATAATAGGTCATTAAAGGGAAATGTACTTTAAGTCATTTTATATTTCTTCATTGAGAAGTTACCTTTTTGGGTGACCTAATTTCTCACTATATAATGTACCTTCATATGTACTTTTTTGGCTAATGAAGGCTAATCACTTAATGAAGAGTTAGATTTCTCATGTACTTGTTCTTGTTGTAGAAGTACTACTTCTTCATCATTCAAGTATTTTTTAGATCTTATTGCTACATATAAGTTTATTTGTGCATTCGATCCTATCCAATACTAGTCCTTAATTGTGACCTGTTCTATATGGTATCAGAGCAATTTTGGTAGCCGAATGCCATAACCTTTGTGTGAGATCTAACATTCTAGTTTTTTTCTATTTTTTAAATATTTTGGTTTTCAAGGGTTTAGTGGGGTTTTAGAAAATCCATGCAGATCTATTCCTCCAAAGTCTCTACACAAAAAATAGATAATGTCTATTGACTTCAAAATTAGCAAATCCGTGCAAGTTTGTGCTCAGATAGAAAAATCCCTTATGAGGTTTTTCTAGGTTTCTCAAATAACTTGGTGGGTATTTGTTATTTTGTATGAGAAACTTAAGGTTTTCTCATATCTAAAGGTTTTAGGGTTTGAAAGTTTTTTCTTCAAATTTAGAAAATCCATGCAAGTTTGGGCTTAAATAGAAAAATCCCTTCTGGGTTTTTCTAGGTTTTTCGAATAACTTGGTGGGTATTTGTTATTTTTGTATGAAAAATTAACCATTTTCTCATATCTGGAGGTTATTTGTATTTTTCTCATTTGTAGTGTTTCATGTTTTTGAGCATGTTCAACAAGTCAAAAAATCTACCCAAGTGCAAATCGGGTTTTCGAGTGTGTTTAGCAAGTCAAAAATCCGCCCAAGTGCAAATTGGGTTTTCAGGTGTGTTCAGCAAGTGAAAATCTCCACACTTAGTGTGTCGGGTTTATTACCCTAGTTTGCACCTATCAAGTTTCGACACTTGCTTTACACCTGTCAGGTTCGACACCTGCTTTGCACTTGTGGGTTCTGACATTTGCTTTGCACTTGTCAGGTTTCAACACATGCTTTGCACCTGTCGGGTTCTGACACTTACTTTACACCTGTCGGGTTTTGACACCTACTCTGTAATTATCAGGTTCTAACACCTATTTTGTACATGTCGGATTCTAACCCCTACTTTGCCCCTGTCGGGTTTTGACCCCTGCTTTGCATCACCTAAACTTCGATTTGGCATAACTTTAAACTAACTCTTCCAATTTAGGTGTTTTTTAAAAGTACATGTTTTTTGTGCTCTTCACATTAGAGGCATCCTCATGCTTTGAAAATTTGAATCTCTATAAGTTTATGGGGGGTGTTGGTGTAGGATTTTACCCACCTTATGGCATTACCTACATGGTCTAATTTAGGTATCTTAGGTCATATTAGGTCATTAAAGGAAATGTAATTTAAGTCATTTTCTATTTCTTAATTGAGAAGCTACCTTTTGGGTGACCTAATTTATCACTATATAATGTATCTTCCTATGTACTTTTTTGATTAATAAAAAGGCTAAACACTTAATGAAGAGTTATATTTCCCATGTACTTATTCTTGTTGTAGAAATCTTGTTTCTTCATCATTCGAGTATTTTTCATATCTTATTACTACATACAAGTTTATCCATGAATTTGATCCTATCCAAGACCAATCCTTGATTGTGACTTGCTCCTATAATACCATAGTATCGACTATATGATTACCAATAAAAGCATTATATGATTATGGTAATGTGCAATTCGAAAATGTAATAATTGGTGATGACATGTCACAAGATAACAATGATGAGAAAATCAAGCATCCACGATGAAGGATGAAGCACAACATGATATGCATGATTTGTAGAGGAATTAATAGCTAACTTGTCATGTTTTGGTAATGGGTCACTGAAGATTTTAATTATCATTGACCGATTTATAAGTAGTACAAACTTGGAAGCTCAATTGAATTGTTGTTGATAAGATCTCTAATGAGATGTTTGAGCTTAAAACAACGATTAGTAGAATGCCCATTGCATTAGTGATAATCACAGTGTGCATTTTCATCATAATTATAGCCATGTGGTCGAGAAGGGTCTAGATTGAGCGGTGGAGGGAGAGTAATCAAATTATTTTCAATGAGTTGTGGTAATAAGAACCAAGGTGTGTAAGGTAGCTTAGTAAAAGTACACCTCATGGATTGCAATTGAAGGGTGGCTAGTGTAGAAACAACGTTGACAATATTTTAGAGTCGGTAGGCTTAGTGGATGGTTTAAATGCAGATTTGGCTTGAAACTTGTTGGAAGATGAAGTGGAGGAAGTATCATAATACTTCAATTTTCCCATAGATATTAGTTTTCTTTTGTGCAATTTGAGCGTGTGACACAATTGATCAAAGGAAGGAGAAGTCTTGAAAATGACACACTCTTGGAATGAAGGCATAAAGCTTTGAATGAATAGGTCTTGCAATTCTAAATTAGCTAGAACATTGGTCATTTTGGCAAGGTTGTTCTTATATCACAAAACATAGTCCACAATATTTTCATTAGATCCTTGTTTGATTTTAGCTAGTTGTGCATATGATATCTTAGTGCCGATGTTCATAGAAAAATGAGCAAGGAATGTGTTGACTAAAGATGTAAAAGATGTTACTAAATGGACATGTAGATCATAGAACCATCACATAACATAGTCATGTAAACTTTGAGGAAACAATTTGGCCAATAATGTAAGGTCATCAACATAATCAAGACATGCAACATGAAAGGAGTAAGGGCGCTCCTTAGGGTTGTCATGGTTATTGAAGATAGGAAACTTAGGTGTAACAAAGTTAGGAGGCAGTGGATAAGAGGAGATGGTGGGTGCAAAAGGGCTATAAAGGAGGGGGAATCTAGAGATGGAGAGGAGGATGAGGAGGCTTGTTATAATTGGAAAATTTAGGATTGTAAATCATGGTATAAAGAAGTTAGGTCATGAGTGCCGGAAGAGGAGTCATGTCATGTGTGAGAAGTAATGGGGAGGGTAAAGTGGGTTGTAGGGGTAGGCATAAAAATAGGGAAAATATATGTAGGTGGAAGAGTGGTGGTGGGAGGAGGTGTAAGTGTCACAATAGGAACATAAGTATCATTAGATACTAGAGTGTTGAGTTCGTATAACCACTTGACCTCATCATGGGCAATGAATAATAAGATATCTAGGTCTTGGGAGTGTTAGATAAGATGGGCATTGAGATCATGAAGATCTATGTTAGTAAAGGGGTCATAAATCTCAACCATGGGAGAAGATTAGAAGAATGTTCGAGGAGAAGTGGGGTTCACCAAATGATTTAATATAATTTGAATTAAATATTATTTTAGAGTAACTACTTTAACAAATGATATCCATGAGATAAAATATAGTAATGTCTAAGCAAAAACACTCAACAATGAAAAACCCCAAGAAAATGAGAGAGGGATGATGACTTCATTGATTATCATTGTAACACGGAAGTAACTGGATTGTGTATCCTGTCGAACTATCTCGAAAACAATGTCAAAAAGGCTCGTTGAGGGTTTAACAATTCGGGATTATGCCGATGCAAAATCTTTGTAGGAGGGTAGGAGCGCCCCAGGCACTAGTGACTGATTTGGGTGCCTATACCTGCTCGAGATGTTTGGAAGCTGGTCTTTTATGAGTTAGGTGATCTTTGCTTTGCTTCTCTTTCTTGCTTTGGTTTCACGGTTGGATCATTGATCATACCTATAACACATGCCTGTAAACCACATAAAATGGGGATTCAAATTGACCACGGTGGTAACTTGAAGAGTGAACTTATGACTGAGTGTTTCACTACATCTTAGACTCCATGTAGTTCTTGTTGTATGTGTATCTTTATTCCGTGCCCTAGGTTGCCCTTGTGCAAGTTACACGATGATAGCGGGTTAGATCTAGAGTGTTCCAAGTATGCAAAAATGTGTGTGATGGAATAGAATGAACTCCCCTCTTATGTTGTGTATGTAGAACAATGTAACCCTTGTCCCTTGTATGAATGTGCTAGATGTATGCTTTATAGTGCTCTTGTGCCTTTGTGCAAGATTAGGTGGTGATAGATAATGCTTATAGTGCTTGGTCCTTTATTTAAAAGAAGTAACTAAGTATATATATGATTCCCTTATTTGAATTTCATAATTGACAACTAAAAGGCTGACCCAAAGTACTAAAAGGTGACCAAGAAGTGAAAAGAGCCCAAAAGGGTAAGAAGAAGAAAGAGAAGGACAAGGGTGCTCGGGAGAGGGACAGGAACACCTGTGCTTTTGTCCTAATTGGGTGCTAGTGTCCGAGGCCATCAAAAGATAAATTAGTGAAGTGTCGATAGAGTTGTAAGATGTGTAAAGCTAAAAGGATGTTTAGAAACAATAAATTGCAAGAGATAAAGAAACTAAAAGGCCAAAAAGAGTTGTCAACCACTAGTTTTCTTGCTTATGAATCATGTATACATTAGTATGCTTTAGGATCTAGAAACATACCCAAGTGCATAGATTTTGTGTCTATAATCCCATACTTAGCCAATTTTTGACTACCACATGTCATGATTTCACTCATGGCACCCATTTTTGTCCCTCTTTTCCATTTTACAAGGGGAAAAAGGGGACAAAAATGGGTGCCCAAGTGCAAGCCCCATGTTGTTCTTCATATGATCCTTTCCAACTTTATAGGGTGCTTAACTGGATAACCTCATCTTCCTCACACTTCACCAGATCTCACCACTTATCACAATCTCTCCCATAGCAGTTTTGTGTCCCTATTATCATTTTGCACTAAGGAGATAAAGGGGACAAAAATGGGTGCTCAGTGCAAGCCCCCTCTATGGTTTTCCATATGATCCCTTTTCGAGGCCTCGGGTGCTTGCTGGCTTTTTCAACCTTCCTCACACTTTGCACCAGATCTTGACACTTGGCATGGTATCTCTCCAGACACCCATTTGTGTCCATCTTGTCCCTTTTCACCAAGGGGACAAAGGGGACAAAAATGAGTGCCCATGTGCAAGCTCATTTAACCCATCTTTTAACTCCACTCAACCTGTGGTCAAATTGCGAGTTAACAGGAAGCACAAGACCAAAAGTTAACTTGTTTTTAGGTTGATTTATTTAAGAAGGTAAAACCATTCACCATTTCTACTATTATACCTCCAATAACATCAAAAAACACTATACATGATGCCGAAATCATTCCAGAACAGCCATAGCCTTGGAAATTGGAAATTTTTCATAACTTTCCAACCAAAAACATGTTTCCATTGATTTTTCACATAATACTCTATTCCCTGGTGCCTTTGAAAACATAATTGTTGCATATAAAATGATGCCCTAGTTGAAATCCTACCTCCAAAAGTTTCTTTTTCAATTTGCAAGAGTTCCTATAGAATAATCATTGTGAAAATTGAAGCACGGATCTGGTGTAGAGTCGAATCCGATGAGGGTGTTTTTCTTATAAACCAACACCTGGTAAGACCATAAGTGAATATTCTAAAAATAGAAAGTCTTTGGTACAAACATATACTAAAAATAGTAAGCCTCCTAAAATAGCAATCTCACATTACTCAAAACATTAAAAACAATGAAAAATAACAAACAAGGCAAAACATACAACTTTCCCAAAAAATAGTTTCCAAAAAAATAACTTGCTAAAGATAGAAAATTTCTAAGAATAAAAATCATCATTAGTTAAGGTATACTAAGTGTTATAGGAGCTTT
The DNA here is from genome assembly GCA_018340775.1 of Taxus wallichiana var. yunnanensis. Lineage (NCBI taxonomy): Eukaryota > Viridiplantae > Streptophyta > Pinopsida > Cupressales > Taxaceae > Taxus > Taxus wallichiana. The sequence continues at coordinate 32,195,630 of CM031233.1, forward strand.
AAAAGACAAAATTTGAGAAAAAATCAAAATTTCCCAAAATAACAACTCCTAACCCCACTTGCCAAAAATATAAAGTTTTGGATTATAGTGCAAAAATTTGTTGGCTTCATTTTGATTTATCTTGCTGATTTTAGAATCATAAAGTTCAAATTCTCGGCATGGAAACTGTGTCGACACTAGTAATAGAGTATTCAGTGTGGGTGACAAGTGATGTCACTTGCATGGATCTAGAGGACCTAAAAAGGAGGATGCTCGGAGGACCGAGGGAACCTATTGAGGATAAGATCTTCAAAAGCATGTTGTTTTGCAGTAGGAGAGGAAATCCTTTATCAATACATAGTATATAATTGGTGCTAGCATGTGCTCAACACTATGAGCTAGAATCAAGGATTGTGATTTAATCTAAAATGAATTAAATATAATTTCAGAGTAACTAAAGCAAAAATTATATTTAACTAGTAAAACATATAAATATACAAGGAATGAGCATTCCATAATGTAAAAACCTACACATACAAGAGAGGAGTGATGAATTAGTTTATTTCAAGTAATTTGGAAGTGATTGCAATTGTCAAAATGCTGGATCTAGCTAGAAATGATGTCATAGTGGCTTGCTTTGGGAGTTCTAGGACTTTGAATTATGTTGGACAAAAGTGCCCACAGGAGGACAAGAGCTCCCAAAAAGTGCTGTGTATGCATATGGGTGCTAGTGACTGTGTGAATATTCAAGATCTAATATTTTTCTAGGTTCAAAGTCCTTGCTCCAATGTTTACTTTGTTGTTATGACTTCGCTTATTAGGGTTCCAATCACACCTGTAACTTACAAAATAAACCCTAGCTATCTACACAAGCTCACAAACACATTAGATTTGAATAAAATATGCAATATGTGAAGTCGGATTGACCTTGACAGTCACATGATGAGTGAAATCGAGTACCGAGCGTTGCATTACATCTCGAGACTCCATGTAGTTCTTTGTGCTTGTGTGTAAAATAGTTAGGTTTTTCCTCGTGCCAATGATGCCAAGATAACGAGATACAACTAACTTTGATGTAAATGTGTGGTATGGAATTCATCACTTCCCTTCCTATGTAGTGTATGTAACCCAAAAATGCAATAGATATGTTAGCCCCTTTTGAATTCCGACCCCAATACTAGTGAGCATGTTATATATATATATATATATGAATCTCTTGCTTGAATTTCAACATTAGTGACACAAAAGGCCGACTACAAATGTGAGATAAGGATAAGAAAATAAATAAGGTCAACCACAAATGATAAAATGTGTAAAAAGAATAAGGAGGATATGAGTGCCCAGAAGGGACACGAGCACCTGTGCACTAGTGTCCATAATTTGTGATAATGTCCTAAGACCACAAACGAATGATGTGACAAAATAAACAAACACACATCCTCGTGACTGACCAAAAGTGAATGTAGAATTGAGAGGTACATAAGAGAGTCATAATAGAAATCAATCAAAGAACGTCTAAGATAAGGGAAAGTGTCACCAATGTGTACTTTTCTTACTTAAGATTCATGCATATAACAACATACGATGACATAGTAAAGTGGTGATACATGATGAGCCCTCCTAATTCCTATGTAAACCCCCATTTTGTCATGTCATCATTTTGCACTAAGGATGATATTATCATTTTGTAATTAATACTTTAGTATATTTTGAAAGGAAGTTTTGTGCATAACCTTGTTATTTTCATCTTGTGTATGCTTCTTCAAAATGTGTTAAATGGATCTTTATGTGTATTAACAATGTGTTTGAAGAGCATATCTTAAGCCATCACATGACTCATCTATGGACCAACGCAAGACTCACTTGTGCACTAGTGCTAGACTCACTTTGAAGTGCGGGAATCACATGTGCATTAGAGTAGGACTTGTTGTGGAGCACAAGACTTGCCCAAGCACTAACACAAGACTTGATTGGAATGTAGGACTCACACAAAGAAAGAAAATGACTCAGATGACAAGAATATGAGTTGATCCAACCAACACATGAGTCAACATGGTGTGAAAGGCCTGAAACATGGGATAAAATTTAATCCATCATGCGACTTATGTGGATCATGCAAGCTCGAATTAACACCCGATTAATTGAAGACGTGGAGTAGATGAACAAAACAAATTATAGTCATCATGATTATAGGAATTCAATGTATGATCTTTGACATCTTCTGATGCTGATTAATAATCTATATTACGAGTCAATAAAGGAATTCATATGTAGTTAACAAGATGAATATGATTTAAGTGTGGCATGCACTTGTTCTTCCACAATTGTAACTCCTCAAACAATCAATTGTTGTCATATAAATCTCTTAGTTAAGTAGTAGTAGTTATTGCAAATAACTTGTCCTCTTCTAGAGTGATAAGGATTTCTCTTGATATAAAAGAACATTTGTAGTAGAATTGTAGAGTTAGTTCATTGATTGTTGTAAAAGAAATTCTTCTATTCAATAAAGTGCATGATTCAGGGATAAATTGACTTATGTGATTTTTAATTTTAAATTGGATTAGAGGGAAGTAACAAGGGCCACTCTTCCCTAACGTGAAGGGAACATTTCTTGTTTATTTAATTTTTTTATTCAACATTTATTTAAATTACCAAAATTTCATTGCTTTGTTAATATTTTCAATTTTGAGTTCAGTAATCCCCTGTTTTATCAATAAAATTCATTTCTTAATAGCATTTAGCATAATATTTGATTGAGTTCGTTAGTGAATAAGTATTAAGCACAATTTCAACCATTTCCTTTGTTGCAAATATCTATGGACATCACCTTGGATTGACAATAATGAGATAACTAAAGTGTGAGTACCAATGATGCTCGTCACTTTTTGGTGCCATTGCCGAGGAATTCTTAAGGTGTTAGCAAATATTAGGTACTAACTCCAGTACTTCTTGATAACCTAGTAAGTTTCCATTTAGAAATATCTTTTCCATAACTCTTTCTTTCAAAATAAAATACCTTGTAGTGGTAACATGATTATGTTTATGTTGTTGAGTATGTGGAATGAAGCAATCGGTAAACACATATAGTTAGGGAATTGTTCTTAGTATGATAGGATTTTATGTTTAGACCTAGAGACCGTAGAGGTAGATTTATTAGAATAAATTTATAAACCCCCCTCAAAACTAACATGTGGAGCAACTTGTCCAATAAGAAAGGATGGTTGATGGAGTGGAAAACCCTAATGGTGCAAATAATGAAAACCCTCCACTTGGAAGGAAATTTACCTATCCCATAGAATTGGATCCTAATGATCAATCCCCATGAAAAATACATCTCCTTTAATTCTACCAACCTTCATGGGACTAGTCTCAGAAGATCCTTACTAATTCCTATTTGAGTTCAAATTTTTGTGCCAGACCTATGACTACATGTCAGACACTCATAAATTAAAGTTATTTCCTTTAACTTTGAAGAATGCAGCCATGAGGTGGTTCATGGGCCTAACCCCTAACTCTATTCATAGTTGGGAGGAGATAGAAAAATATTCTTAGATAAATACCAAGATTATTGTAGGGTGAGGGACAAAAGGAAGAATTCTTTAGGATGTAATAAAAGGAGGATGAGAGTGTTGATAACTATCTTGATTGATTCCTCTTCCTTCATAAGAGGTGTGGCACTAGTCTTGATATTACTCTTATTAAAACTCCATTCCTTAAGGTATTAGATGAGGACACACAAGAATCCTTTAATCTTATGGGAAAAGGAGATATGAACAAATTGGAATTCACTGATATCATTGACCTGCTGTAGAATTACTCTCCGGACTCAACCAAACCTTCAAAAATAGAATTTTTTTATCAATGACAAAATATCCAAACTAAGAGAGGAAATTGCAAATCTAAGAATAAATATCTTAGTCCAACTTAACACAACTATGGATAGGGATAAAGCTAGGAACATAGAGCCATTGTTCATATACTATCCAAGATGTAGGGACAAACATGGGCTTGATGACTGTCTCTCGAGATAAAATAGACATCTACCTTGTCTATGATCTAAAGCATGCCACAAACCAATTTGTATTGCTTTCCTTGCTAAGTAATCATTTAAAGCAGAACACATAAAAGTAAGTTGAGTTGAATTATGTGGCTTAGAGGCAAGGAGGGAAATTTCAATCAAACCATGTTGGTCATCAAAAAGGACTTCAAGAAGAGCAACAATGGGACAAGAAGTCACTCTTCTTTAATGGGAGAGCTTCCCTTATTGAAACGAACCTATTTACACATATACAAAGCATGATTTTCTTGTGGAACTTGGATATTATGAAATTATTTTCTATAAGGATCATCAATCAAAAAGGATTGAGGAATGAAAATGCGAGAACGAGCGAAAGGCACCATTCAATTATAGATGACAAAGAGTAATTCTTTATGCATGCGAGAGGTACAACGAATTGGAATAAGATCATTTGTATCATATTAATAAGATGAAATTTGAAAAGACACAAAGTTCTGTAAATAACATCTGCAAGAATACAAAGCTTCTCAGCATAATACAGACAAATGATCTAACAAGATTAAAATGAATAGCTTAGGAATAAAGGAAACCAGATAGACAAAGAATGAAAAATCCTTCTGTATTGATTCCTTTAAGATTTATTTACACTTTCAGAAATAAGCCAAGTTCTTCCTCCTTCAAAATGGTGAGGAGAGGCCATTATATAGTTTACAAATTAGTTACTCCGGTAACTACTTCTTTTAACTAATGATTAGTTAAAGGGTTGCAAATCGCAATACCCCAACTAATTACAACAAATCCGAGAGAAAGAAGGGGAAGAGAAGAGAAGAATTAGGAGAAGAAGACAAAGTGTTCAAGATTGGGAGGGACCCACTGATTTAAGGATCCAGTTGTTTGAATCTCTTCAATGCCTTGGCTATGTCTCTACCACATGGGACTGATGTGTTGGCGATGGCATCTAACTAGCAATGAGTTTTCCATGCACGTTTATTAGTTCGCTTGAGTCAAGATGAAATGAGCTCATGCAAGTGAGTAAAGTGTTTGCACATTGTACTAAAATTAGGAAGCCACGGTGAACGCATGAAGCCCATTGTCATGAATCATCGTGCCATAGGTGAAGGGTTTGCATCTGTCATCCTTGCCCAAAAATCCCCAAAATCAAGGTGGCAAACTTCACTATTCCGATATCGGGAATGGCAGACTCGAGTGGTGAAACTTGTTCTTGCCCCTGGAATTTGATCTTCATGTTGATAGTAACTCGGAGAGCAAAGCTGCAAGCTAGACTTGGGATGGAATCGCAAGGGAAATGGATACGTGTGCAGAAATTTTGGTTGTAAGGGTTCGAGTAATGATAGATATGTAGAAGCATGAAAGCGGTGTGTAAAAATGCATAGGCAGTTCATTTTGAAAAGCAAGATATTCGGGTAGAGCGGGAAAAATTAGCATGAATGGCACTTGGTTCATTTGGGACACAAGAGGATGCGTAAAGCGTGAAGTCTGCGGTTGGTGATTCGGCCGATGCGGGAAAAGACGACAAATGCCTTTGGGACATGCGGGATGAAAAAACGTGGAATACGCGAATCGGCCGAATCGGACGAAAAGGGAACAACGGTCCAGGCAAACTTAGGACATGTGGGACGAAATCGTGGAATATGATGAATCGGCGAATCGGGCGAAAAGGGAACAACGAGTCAGGTGAACTTGGGACATGTGGGAAAAAGTTACGATGGCCCGAAAGAAACAGAAATGAGTAAACCGGCCGATCGGGGGAACAGAGAGCCCAAGTGAACACAGGACACGCGGGACAAAAATGTCGACAGGCTCGAAAAACACACAAAATGACCCAAAAATGTAGATTTTCCCAATTTTCGACTTGTCACATCACCGGAGACAACAAAAAGACACTTAACCTCAAAATTTTAATTTTCAACTTCTTAAAAGAGGGGAATTTTGAGTGGACAACGGTGGCTCCTTCAGGGATGACTTGGCACAAATTCAAAGAATGAGACAAGGCAAGAATTTAGAAAAACTTGGGGAAGTAGACCAGTACCTTATCCATTGGGCCACGAAGTCAAAAAGCAAACCAATACGAAGAGACAACACATGAAACAACACACAAAAACAAGGGAAGGAAAGGAGGACACACAATATACAAAATATACAGGACTCCCTAATCACCTACGACTTAAACGATTTAGTCTTCGCCCACTATAAGGAAGTGGGAGAGAAGAACCATCCATATAATCAAGGTAAAAAGAATTCTTACCGGTGAAGTGTCCGATCTTGAAAGGTCCAGAGCAAAGGGAATCAAACTTGCCATGGGTGCATATGAGGTTCATGCCTTTTATCCCACAACAAAATAGTGTCTCGAATTTTGAAATCCTGAACACGGCTTTCTTATCAAATAAGACTTTTACTTTGTTGGTGAGCAGATATCCTATCAATGACTTCAATCTGTCCTCATTCAATTTTGAAGATACATGATTCTCTTATCGAAGAATCATTCAAACGGTATCTTCAATGGCCTTCATTAAATGCAAGGTGGTAGCTCCAATTTATACTAGCAATTGAGCTTCTACTCCATATACTACCTGAAAATGAGACATCCCAATGGCTCTCTTAGGTGTGATCCTATCTTCCCAAAGAGCATCATAGAGTTTCTTGTGCGGTTCATTGGGATTCATTGACTAATTTCCTTATTATGGCCACTAGATTTTTATTTGTTGATTCTACTGTCTATTTCCCCGAGGATAGTAATCGAGGAGTGAGCTAGGAGATGCTATATCCATAGCAAAAATCCATCATCTCGATTGAAGAAAAATTTGAAGCATTATCATCACAATCTTGTTTGGCACACCATACCTTATCAAGATGTTTTCTTTGATAAAAGCGCATACTATCAAGTAGTACTCTTTACTGGAATGGCTTCTACCCATTTGGTGAAATAATCTGTGGCAGTTAATACGTGGGTATGACTAGCACTAGAAGAGGGATTAAGTGTTCCAATGAAATCTAAACCCCATTGCTGAAAAGGTTCTTCGATCACAACTGGTTTAAGGGGCAAGGAGGCCAATTTGGGTCTACCCACAAAAGTCTGACAAGCCTCACATTTATCAACCCATTTTGATGCATCCTTGAACAAGGTAGGCTAGTAATATCCTCCACAAAGTATTTTATGAGCAGTGACAGTTGATGAGTAATGCCCTCCACATGCCTGATCATGAAAAGCTGAGAGTAGCTTCTTCTGCTGTTCCTTGTCCACACATTTCAAAAACCTTCCATCTAACCCACGTTTAAACAAGGCATTTTCCCACAACACATATTGGGTTGACCTTAGTTTAACGGCTCTCTTCTCTTTGGCAGTCAAATGAGAGGAGCATTCTCCATAGGTGAGAAAGTGAGCGATATCAGCATACCATTCATCAACTGAGCTAAGAAACAGAACGGTAGGAAGACCATCTTTATCCTCCTAGTAACTCATGTCTAGCTCCTTCAGTGATGAGTTCACACAGGCCTTTTCCACGGACGAGCTTGGTCGGTTTGATGTCAATATCATATTCTTGAACCTTGGCCACCCAGTTCCCTCTCTTGGATCCAAATTCTTGCTGTGTGAGAATTGACTTGATAGTCAGATATCGGTACCAACACCGTGGAGTGAGAGTTAAGAATGTAAAAATGAAACTGTTTGATAGCTTTAACCACTACAAAAACATGTTTTTCCATTATGGTGTATTTTAACTCATGATTTTTTAGAATATAGCCCATAAATGCAATTGGGAGTTCGTGCTCAATAGAATCTTCTGAAGTCAAAGCAGTGAAACAAGAGCTCAAGGTGTTATCCGTGGCGAAGCAATAGATAATGAAATCTTTTTGAAATCTAGGCATGCTAAAACAGGAGTTTTAGCAATGGCCCTTTAATACCTTCAAAGGCTTCTTTCCCTTCGAGGAGAGCAACCAAACGTTTGTTTTCCTTTCATCATTTGGGAGATATTCAAAGTTAGCTCTGCAAAATCGGGGATGAACCTTCTCGAGAAAGTTGATCTTACAAAGAAAGAGTGCACTCCCTTTTCTTTGGTTAGAAGAGGAATTTCTTTGAATAGCTTGAACTCACTCGGGATCGATTTTTATACCATCTTTAGAGACAACGTGCCCCGATAATTTCCCCTCGTGACACAAAAATAGTTTTCTTAGGATTCAAAGAGATCCCATGTTCTCTACATCTTACAGAATCTGTCTCTAGATGATGGAAATGATCCGCCTTGTTTTAGAAAATACAGTCAAGTCATCAAGGTATACGATGATACACTTTCCTTTCAAACTTCCAAAGGCCAAATCCATAGCCCTCTGAAAAGTGGCACCGGCATTGATGAGCCCAAAAGGCATCCTTTTGTAAGCAAAGGTACCCCAAGGGGTAGTGAAAGCCATTTTGTGTTGGTCTGTGGTATTAACTTCTACCTGGTTATATCCTGAGAATCCATCAAGCATAGACAACATTTCAGATCCGTTACTATGCTTGCAAGACCTGATCCATCATAGGTAAGGGATAATTATCTTTTAAGGAAGCTTGATTTAGATTCCTGAAGTCAACACAGATACGAATCTCACCATTTTTCTTTCTAACAGGCACAATATTGGCAATCCATGTTGAATGATGGATAGGAAAAATGATTTTGGCTTTCAATAACTTCTGTATTTCTTGAAAAATGGTGTCAGCTATTTTAGGATTATATTGCCTCTGCTTCTGTTTAAAAGGCTTAATCCCAGGTTTGAGAGGGATAAAATGCTGCATCTCCTTTGGTTGGAAAGCTTTTAAATCTTCATAGGAATAAGCAAGAACATCCTTATACTTTTTCAAAAGACTCATTACCTTCTTCTTTTCTTCTGAGGTGCAACATTTTCCAATGTTCACGAGTTTAGGATCAGTAGAACTCCCAATATTGATTTTGTCATATTCGGAATCTGATTGTTGGGGTCAGTAGAAGCTCTAAACTTTACATACCTATCGTGTTTGTCAAACAATTTTTCTAAACTCACCAATCCTTTTGGAATCTTGTTTCCTTTGAGTTTGATACATCCATCCTGATCCGCTTCTTCTTCTTGGGTGGCTTCTTCATTAAAGGGAACACTTTCACGAGGCAAATTATCGCTTCCTTCAAAGTACAACTGTTCAAAATTATCCTTGAGTTCTAAGAAAGAAAGCAAGTGTTGATCATTATTGAAAACTTTCCAGTTACTTGTATTATCAGGTACACTGGGTCTATGAATCATTTCAATGGTGAACTTATCTTGAGAAAATTTAGGATGAGGAATAAGCAATGACCCTGAGACTGCTAGAGAATCAGCCCTAGTATTCTTCTCCCTAGGCACTGCTTCGATGGAGAAGGCGTCAAGAAATTCAATGGAGTCCCAAACCTGATTCCTGTAATGTTTCAACCTTCCATTCTTTACCTGGAAGAGGTTTCTAACTTGCTTGACAATCAATTCCACATCCCCACGAGCTAGAAGATTCTTCACACCTGTTGTTTTGCACACGGAGTCCAAGAATGAGAGCTTCATACTCAACTTTGTATTATTGGTATTTTCAAATTGCAACTTGAATGAGAAAGGATGAATGCTTCCTTGGGTGACACAATATGACACCAGCTCGAACCAGCTGAAGAACAACTTCCATCAAACTCAAGTATCCAAACGCCATTAGGATCTTTAGGTGACACTTTGGGGAGTTGGATTTCTTCAGGAGACATAATCATGTAGTTTCCATGACCCATATCCTCATAGAGTATTTGTGCTTTGGGATCATCAATTTTTGTACAATATACTGGAGCGCTTCTCGAGGCGGCTTCTTCATTTGCCCATTAAACGGTATGAGGGCATGTGACCAATCCATTTGAATTTCTCCACCCACATCCTTACAGAAGTTCCTGCTTAGCAACATCCCGTATGAAGGAGGAATATCTGCTACTAAGATAGTAGCCAAAACTTTCTTCTCAGGAAAAGTAGCAAAAGCCACTTGTGCATCCTTAATCCTTCCGACCAAGGGCACTTCCTTACTCTCCATGGAATAACAAGATCCGTAAGTGCGTGTGAGAGTCAACCTAAGGCATGAGCTACTTTTGCGGGCATTACATTGTCGATGCTCCTGAGTCTATGACGCATGATCATCGAGCCTATGGCCATCTATAAAAAGTGTTACATAAAATGGTTTGATTTTGTCATTGGGTGAGGTGACGGTGGCTGCAGTTAGGTTGTGGTGCGAGAAGAGAGGAGTGGGTAAAAGGCCTTTAGAGGTAGTTTTAGAATGGGAATTGACAAAGTGAATCATTTTAGCAAAAGCCTTGGGATGGGTTTGATAATATTCAGCCTCTGAGATTTGAACCTTAGTCTTTTTAAGTGATCAATAATATCGAAAGACCCAGAAGTGGACGGGTTATCATCACTTGAGATCCTAGTTTTATCAATTTTAGGGGAAAAAGAAGTAACTTTAGTAGCAGGATTGACAGGACTCACCTTTGGTGTAGATGAAATGGGGATAGGAGATCCTCTTTTTGCAATTACGGGGATAGTTGTCGGCTGCTCCTTAGATTTCTTGGTGGGCTACATCACTTTCTCCCTCTGATTTTTCTGCTCTCGAGTCATGACAGCGTATGATTCGCTATTCATGTCTGCTACTACTTTGTCATAATCATCCCCTTCATCAATGCCTTCAGTGGTGAAGAAATTAACTCGAGATCCCTCAAGTTCATCTGTTTCATCATCAACCTCTTCAACAAATTCCTCACAATCTTCATTAACCTCCTCATCCTCTAGTTCCTCAACTTCACAGGTTGCATTGACAGGAACTTTAATAGGAGGTCCTTCAAGTGCTAGCCTTGTTTGAGAAGTAGGCAAATGATTTCTGGGCTGAAAATTCCTCCTTGGAACATCTGCATAGGGAGTATGTTGAGCCAATTGTTTCTTAATGGCGATGAGATCATTTGCAAGTTTTTGTACCAATGGATCAGTATTAGGTCCAGGAGTGGAAGAGGAGGAAGAAGCAGACTTAGATTTAGAAGGGTCTCTCCTCAACTTCCCTGACATGATTAAATCATCTTCAACACTAACAGCAAGAGTTTGATCCTCGTCCATTGTTGCAAGATTAGCCCTTCTTAGTGCATAACTAACTTTCAGCATTGGGTGTTTAAGAAGAATAATTTTTGAATTTGATCTACGAGGTTGAGTATTTGGTGGAATTTTTTTAATCAACTTTGTTGAATTGAGCCACAAATTCTCTCATGGGATCTTGTGATTCCTTCTTTATTTGAGAAATTTGGGCTAAAGCAAGCATACACGTCTTCCGCCGGTTTGAAATGGTTTTCAAACCTAGTTCTCATTAATGTTCCACTAGTGATAGCTCCGGTAGGAAGGTGATAGAACTAATCAGCGGCATTATCTTATAAAGTCTCAACAAAAATTCTTACGGAGATCTCTTCATGTTCAATTTCCCGAAACTCGCTGCAACTGCAACTATGAAGGCTGCGATATGTTCATTAGGATGTACTTTACCATCACCCTTGAATTTAGGAAAGTTCTTAGGTTACCTCACAGTAACTCATGCGAAGGCTAAGGAAGGCAAGAGGCCCAACACGATGGCCCCAAGGCAATGGTACCACCATTCTTGGAAAAATGGCTTGAAGAGGAACTAAGAAACACCGGTGAAGAATCGAGCTCGAAGATTAGGACTGATTTGTTCTGAAGGAATACCACCCGTAGGGATTCTATCTTTGACAGGAGGAGTGCTTGTTGAACGAGCCTTTCTATTTCTTCTTGTTGAAGGGAAAGGAAAACCCTGTTGTTCCAAGAGCTGAAACTGAGAATCTTCAATACCAAGGGCCCTTCTCCCTCGAGTAAAACGTGGAGTCGCCAGATCAAAAGATGATCAATAAATGATTATAGAACTGGAATATGATTCCCCAGCGGAGTCGCCAAAAACTGTTGGTCGTCAAAAAGGACTTCAAGAAGAGCAACAGTCAGGGGACAAGAAGTCCCTCCTCTTTAATGGGAGAGGTTCCCTTATTCAGAAACGAACCTATTTACACATATACAAAGCATGATTTTCTTGTGGAACTTGGATATTATGAAAGTGTTTTCTATAAGGATCATCAATCACAAAAGGACTGAGGAATGAAAATGCGAGAACGAGCAGAAAGGCACCATTCAGAATTATAGATGACAGAGTAATTCTTTATGCATGCGAGGGTACAACGAATTGGAATAAGATCATTTGTATCATATTAATAAGATGAAATTTGAAAAGACACAAAGTTCTGTAAATAACATCTGCAAGAATACAAAGCTTCTCAGCATAATACAGACAAATGATCTAACAAGATTAAATGAATAGCTTAGGAATAAAGGAAACCAGATAGACAAAGAATGAAAAATCCTTCTGTATTGATTTCTTTAAGATTTATTTACACTTTCAGAAATAAGCCAAGTTCTTCCTCCTTCAAAATGGCGAGGAGAGGCCATTATATAGTTTACAAATTAGTTACTCCCGGTAACTAATTCTTTTAACTAATGATTAATTAAAGGGTTGTAAATCGCAACACCCCAACTAATTACAACAAATCCGAGAGAAAGAAGGGGAAGAGAAGAGAAGAATTAGGAGAAGAAGACAGGCGTTCAAGATTGGGAGGGACCCACTGATTTAAGGATCTGCTGTCTGAATCTCTTCAACGCCTCGGCTATGTCTCTGCCACGTGGGACTGATGTGTTGGCGGTGGCATCTAACTTGGCAATGAGTTTTCCATGCATGTTCGTTAGTTCGCTTGAGTCGGGACTGAAATGAGCTCCGCAAGCGAGTACAGTGTTTGCACATTGTATTGAAATTGGGAAGCCACCGGTGAACGCCAAGCCACTGTCATGAATCATCGTGCCGCCATGCTGAAGGGTTTCATCTATCATCCTTGCCCAAAAATCCCCAAAATCAAGGTGGTGAACTTCATTGTTCCTGATATCGAGGCAGGCAGACTCAGTGGTGAAAATTGTTCCTTTGGAATTTGATCTTCATGTTGATAGTAACTGGAGAGCAAAGTTGCAAGCTATACTTGGGATGGAATCGCAAGGGAAATGGATACGCGTACATGAAATTTTAGTTGCAAGGGTTCAAGCAATAGATAGCATGAAAGCAGTGTGCAAAAACGCATAGGGGGCAGTTCATTTGAAAAGAAAGATATTCGGGTAGAGCAGGAAAAATTAGCACGAATGGCACTTGGTTCATTTGGGACATGAGGAAGCGAAAGTGCGAAGTACGCGGTTCAAACCCGATTCGGGTGATGTGGGAAAAGACGACAAATGCCTTTGGGACATGCGGGGACGAAAGCACGCGGAATACATGAATCGGGTGAATCGGATGAAAAGGGAACAACGGGTCCGGGTGAACTTGGGACATGTGGGATGAAAGTACGCGGAATACGTGAATCGGCTGAATCGGGCGAAAAGGGAACAACGGTGCAGGTGAACTTGGGACATGTGGGACAAAAAGTTCCGACGGGCCCGAAAAGAACGGACTTCGGGTAAACCGGCCGATCGGGAACAGAGAGCCCAAGTGAACCTAGGACACGCGGGACAAAAATGTCTGATAGGCCCGAAAAACACACAAAATGACCCAAAAAACATAGATTTTCCCAATTTTCTGACTTTTCACACCACTAGGACAACAGAAAAGACACTTAACCTCAAAATTTTAATTTTCAACTTCTTAAAAGCAAGGGAATTTTGAGTGGACAACAAACCGAGCAACACAATGGGTTCCAAATCAATGGAACACACCATGGTCATACCCCCAACCTTGGGCTCAACAAGTCCCATAGGAGTGGAGTCCTCAGTAGAGTGCACCACCGAATTATTATCAACAACCTTGGAATCTAAATCTAAACATTCCACCATTCCAATAATTTAATCCTCAATTTTAACAATAGTGGAATACACCCCAAGGATCGGGTCAACAATATTATAACCAAAGAAGACCCTGTGGAAAACAAGACTTATTGATTTGGGCCCACCACTTTGCTAACCCACATGAACAACCTACTCAGCCACAAATTCTAGTTCAAACTGTTGTAAATCCAAAGAATGTGAGGCAAGGTAACCCAACATACACCACATAATTAGACAAAAACCCCATAACAAACTTTGACGACCTTGGGGATGTTCAAATCTTGGTAGACTATCAAATCCAGCATCGACAAAGCTGCCAAGAAGTAATTGGGGGTGCTTTTGCTGCACTTCTGTGTAATTATTGTTGTTTTTTTGTTGTCGTTTTGCTGCTTTTCTGTAGTTTTCACTGTTTTGATTTTGTAGTGGTAGCTGCTCTTTGGCTACTTTGGGCTTCATTGTCCCATCTGGATTTTGATCCTTTGTTCTGGTTCTCTTTCCTATTCTGGCTTCTAGGCCCTCTTTTGTTCTCAAGGGTATAGTCCCTTTCAAAAAACTATTTGCCAATAATAAAAAAAAAAAAAACTTTGTGGATTGTAGAAATATATTGCTATGTTCAGGGAAGGTTACCTCAAAACCATCATTTCCTATTATAGAAGAAGCCCCGAAGAAGAAGAAAAATAAGAAGAAACGCAACCCAATCCTATTATTGAAGAAATATTTGAACTAAACTTAGGCATTCCCTTTCCATTTAGACTATTGGAAAAATGTAACACCGTAATCCATAAAGAACCATAGTCATATATAATACGAGGATTAAAAAAATGAGTATTGCAATCCCTCTTCTACAGGGTCTTAGAGAAATTCTAGAATTGAATAAAACCATAAAAGAGATATGTTTTAAAACTCAGGGTAGAAGGAAAAATCAGCTTAGAATAATCCATGTTGATCAAAAATTAGCTATCATATTGGAAGGGAATATGACCCCTCCAAAATATGGAGACCCAGAGTCCAATTGTTACAATTTGTATAGGAGATGTGTAGATCCCGAATGTCCTAATTAACTCAGGGGCTACAATTAATGTGATGACCCTTAACACATTTCCCACATTATCTCTCCCTGAACCGTGATCAACTTTAGTAGTGTTACAAATGCCTGACAATTCTTTAGCCAAGCCCAAAGGAATCATAGAGGATATTACCATAACCATAAAATCATGGGATTATTCAATAGATTTTATAGTCATTAAAATGAAGAATAGGAAGATTGGATATCCTTTTATCCTAGGATGCCCTTGGTTATCCACTACTGTAACTCTTATTGATTGTAGAACAAGAAACATGGTGATTACAAATGGATGTGATTCAAATAAGTTATCCATTTATCCAGATGCAAAACCCTTTGCCATAAAGAATAAAAATGGTGGAAAGATGACACAAATAAATCAAAGGATGTGGTTTCATCCTTTTCTATAGTCATTATTCAAAAATATTTTGAGCAGATCCAAAATTGTGATCATGAGTCCCGTGTTAGACTATACATGAGTCTTGGCTACCACCAATGAAATCAAGGATGACATGATGGATGAGAACAATCAACATATAATCTACCCTTTTTCATGAAACATAGATCTACCGATAATGTCTTTCAAAATATCACTGCAATACATAGATTACTTCCCCATAGGTTCCCTTTGAATGCATTGTTGAGAGAATACCCTGTGGTAAATTCTCTCCACCCAGACACCAAACAATTACCCATCTTCCTAGGAAAAACACAGACAATAAATGGTTTATTGACTAGTCAGGAGGAGAATACCCTATTCAAACTTCTATGCTCTCATTCTCAAGATTTTTCTTGGGAATATAGTTACATGAAGGGTATTCACCCATGTATTTGTACACACCACATTTACACAATTGATTCTATACCAGTCAGACAACCACAAATAAGGATAAACCTTGCCTTAAAAGACATTGTAAAAATTGAGATTGAGAAACTTCTTAAGGTAGGATTCATCTATCCAATTTTAGATAGCCAGTGGGTTTCTCCATTAGTAATAATGCCTAAAAATAATGGGAAATGGAGGGTTTTTGTGGATTATAGGGAGTTGAATAAGGCAACACATAAAGACTATTTTCCCTTACCATTTATTGACCAAGTCTGGATAATTTATCTGGAAAAAGGTATTTCTCATTCCTTGATGGGTTCAATGGGTACAATCAAATCATAGTAGCACCAAAGGATCAAGATAAAACTACTTTTACTTTCCCATGGGGGACATTTTCCTATAGGGTCTTACCTTTTGGCTTATGTAATGCTCTTGCTACTTTCCAAAGAGCCATGTTAGCAATCTTTGCTGATCTCACTCATGATTGTGTTGAGATTTACCTGGATGACTTCACAATTTCTAAGGAAACATTCCAAGAGGCAATTTATAACTTAGAAAAAGTCCTCTCAATGTGTGAGAAACATCAGTTATCCTTAAACCATGAAAAATTTCTATTCATGATAAAGCAAGGTATAGTTTTGGGCCATCATACTTTTTTGAGGGAATCAAGGTAGGTCTAGATAAAGTCAACATCATGTTGTAAAAATTCCATCTTCCACAAATCAAACTGAAGTAAGAATATTTCTTAGACATGATGGTTATTATAAAATATTTATTTCAAATTTTTGTAAGTTGGCTTCTCCATTGTTTTCTATTCTAACAAAATACTCGAGTTTAAATGGAGAGAAGCATGTCAGAAATATTTTGACACTATTAAGGAAAAATTGACAAATACCCTAGTCTTGAGAGGACCAAATTGGAAGCTTCCTTCCACATACAAATAGATACTTCCAATGAAGTAATGTAATTAGACAAAAAGAGGAATGAGAAGCAATGCATGCTATTTACTACATTAGAAAAACCCTCTCACATCTTTGAAAGGAATTATAATACTACAAAGAAGGAGTTTATTGTATTTTTCTATGAAATCAACAAGTTCTATCATTACATTACATGATATGAAGTAATTGTTCATATTGATCATTTTGCTATTAAGTATCTAACAAATAAACTTGTGGTGCGCAGGAAGAATTGTAAGGTGGATGTTGTTATTGCAAGAATTTAACATTAAAATCATTGATAAACCAGGGAAATCCAATGTGGTGATTGAATTTATTTCAAGGATAACTATTTCAGGTACTAAGGAACGAGTCAATGATGATTTTCTAGATGAACATCAATTTACAATCTCAAATGTCTCTTATTGGTTTACAGACATGGTTAACTACTTGGCTATAGGGAAGTTCCCATCTTTCCTCACACCTAAACAAAGAAAGTAATTAATTAAACAAAGTGCAATGTATACATGGACTAATGGAATGCTTTTCAAATGTGGATCTAACCATGAATTACGCAGATGTGTAGCTGAGGATGAAATATTTGACATACTCAAAGCATGTCATGATGAGCCATCATGGGACATTATTCAGTCAAGCAGACTATCCACAAAGTCTCGGGAGCTAGTTACTATTGTCCTTCTTTGCATAAAGATGTCAAAAAGTACGTATGACAATGTGATCAATGTCAAAGGATGAAAAAGCCAAAATTTATATATGAGATACCTCTCTAACCTTAGGTTATGTTAGAACCATTTGAGAAGTGGGGATTGGATTTTATTGGACCAATTGACCCATATTCTCAAGGGAAGGAATACATCTTGGTTTGTACATACTATGTAACAAAATGGGATGAGGTGCAAGCTCTCCAATATGAAAGAGATGATAAAGTTGTAGAATTCTTATATGAACACATCTTCCAAAGTAATTTGGAACACCTAGATCCATTGTTTCAAACCAAGGACCACCGTTTATGTCAAGATTAATCAGCTAATTTGTGGCAACATATCAACTAAGGCATAAGAAATCATCCCCATACCATCCATAGTCTAATGTTCAAGTGGAAGTCACTAACAGAGAATTGGAGAATATCCTAACCAAGACAGTGGATATCTCAAGGAAAATTGGGTTCAAAAGTTACCTGAAGCAGTTTGGGCCTACAAAACCACTTGGAAGACAACCACAAGATTCACCCCTTGTGAGTTGGTTTATGGAAAGAAACCTATCTTTCATATAGAATTTGAAATACAGACCGTAAGAATAATTGCTTTGAAGTGGGAATTGATTTAATAGAAGCATAACAAGCAAGGATTATTCAATTGAATGAGTTGGATGAGATGAGATGAGATTACAAGAAATTCATCAAAAATAACTCATAAAACATCAAATACAAGTGTGGTATGATAGTTATATCAAGAAAAAGAAGTTTCAAAAAGGATTCTAGGCTCTTCTATTTGATTCAAAGTACAAATATTTCAAGGGGAACTTTGCAAACAAGATAGATGGGTCCATAAAAATTGAAGAATTCTTCAACAATGGAATCATACAACTTACAAATTATTCCTATTGATGGTGAAAGTAAGGTAGTGTTGGTTAATGGAAATATATTTAGGCTATACCGAAAGGCAACATCTAAAGATGAATTTAAAAAGATGCTACAAGATAATGCAACTCGAACTGTTTGGACAAATTTAATTTAATTAATTCAATTCATGGCTCTTTATTTCTCGAAAGAATAAATAGGAGATGGTTGAAAACCATAGATGTCTCCCATAATCCTATGGAATCTTGATTGAAAACCAGAAATGGTAGTCATTACTTCTAAAAAAAGAAGAAACAAATATTTGAAATAAATAAATAAATACGGGGTGGTGAAAACCAGCAATGGTGGTCACATCCTTGAATCATGCAATCAATAAATGTGAGACAACATGTGGAGAGAGGAAAAGGAGAATTAAGTGTTGCTTACCAGATTTGATAAATGATTAATGACAAGGTATGTGTCATGGCTTCTCTTTTAAATATTAAAAATTTTAATTATGAGGTGATAATTATTATGCTTGTGTGAAATGATGACTCCACCTTTTCCAATATGTTCACACGCACACCATATCTTAGTAAATATGAAACTCATTCCCAATTAATCCCTCTCATATATTGAATTACTCTCTATGTTATCGTTGTCTCATCACAATTGGTTAGCCTTTACCCAATTTGTGTTGTTTTCATATAAAAAAGCTGTTTTCCCCTAGTTTCTCCCCATTCTCCATATCTGTCACTCCATTCCCTGAGCCGCCACTAGTCCCATTCTCATGCTAACAAAATTTTCATTCTTGCATTGTTACTCACACATTCCCGTGATTTGGCTCCTTCCAATCCCGCGCCATTCCTTGCTCTGCTGTTTCAAGGATCAACTATAGGAATTAGGCTCCGACTTGAATCAACAAATTTAGTTGAATTGCTCTCTGATAGGAAATCAGTAGCAATCTTTGAGAAAGCAGGGTGGTTAGAATTCATGCTGGCATATGAGGAATTTAACCAAAGGATGAAAAAAGAATCATGAGTGAACATGGAGGAGGGATATTTAAAATTGAAAGGTAAGAAAATCTTGTTCAACCCTTCCATAATTAGTGACATTTCTAGCATTCCAGAGGAAGGGCAATTGGTTAATTTCAGGACCCCCTACTTGTGATATTACTAAGTGTTTTTCTATAGGAAAGAAAGAGAAATTACAATTGGGTATTGGAAATAAGGTAAAGGATAAGAGCATAAAAGGGGTAATTTTCCTAAGCCATGGGTGAATGTAGCTAAATGGGTGATTAAATACTTTACATGTGATGGTCAGTATGAGGTTATTTTAGGCCCTGTTTTAAGAATCCTCATTCATCTACGCCACAATTAGGCAAAATCCCAAAACAAGGTTAATTTTCCCTAGTTTTTATTTCACATGTTTCCTCTGCTTCTAAGAAATTATAATGGGGTTCCTCTTACCTCAAATTCCAAGGCCTCATCCACCTCATCTGCAAGCACCATTTCATTAAGAAATGTCATGGGCTTAAAAAGTGGGTTAAATTTCAGAAGAAGTATGCCCTTGAACTGTGATGGTTCTTAAAAGAGGGCCCTATACCATAGAGAGGCCAAAGAAAAACCTTATTTCATCAGGGCCTACCAAAACCCTTGATGAACATATGACAAATTTTTTTCCTTCACGCAAACAAGAAAAAACAGCCACAATCATGCAATACCTACAACATACACCTCCTACTTCTCCACCTCACTATGTATCCCCATTTGGCCCTGTTTATCTAAGGTCCAAGTATGAGATCCAACAAGCTCAAGAGAGAACTTCCCATTTTCAACTATTTTTGTAAACAAAAGAGGCAAGTTTCTCTCAAATAGAGGAAGATAAAGAATAGAAGATTAAACATCTCCAACTCTCCATAGAAAGCGGAGAAAAATAAGTAATTCAACAACTTTAACATAATGCGAGGAGAAATATCAATGGATTCGGTTCCTTTAGTTTAGAATGAAGAATTGATCGTAAACCGACCAATAATTTTTTCATAGATTATGTACCCTTATAGGAAATTTATTCTTTTACCAAATTCACCTCGAAATAAATCAACTTTAATCAAATGCAATGTAAGAATAAGAACCAAACTACACAAGGGTTGATAACGGAGTTTGGAAGGATGCCTACGTCTCGAGTTTGCAAACTATTTGAACTAATCAATTATAACATTTTGAATATATCGTACATAATTAACTTATATTACTACAATGAATTTTCAACCAAACTTGGTGTACCATTTGTTCAATAGACCCAGATTGGTTTTAGAAATCTGCCCAATGTTTCCATTACACTACTTCTTGGTTTGAGACCTGCCGATAACCTCCACTCTGCTACACAACAAACTAACTTTTACATGGTGCTAAGTCCCCATATGTCTAATGTTGACTTCTACTCTGTTGGAAGGAAAGATAACCTCGGTCAAATATAAGTCTCCAGCTGATGATGATGATCATATTTCACTCTATTGCATGGTGTTCAGCCTCTACATGGAGTTAAGATCATACCCAACCTATTTAATGAGCTTAACAATGATTATGACTCTCTTATGTAGCCTCCAAGTGACTAACCCGGCAATATGCCCAAGTGTACTAACAATCAAAGCTTTAATTTAAGAGGATGCTTCTAGTCTAGTGCTTTGTCACATGCCTCACTTCCAGCTTGCTTCTCTAAGCTCCTGCACAAGAATAAGGCATCAATTTGGCCTTTATAATGATCGGTGAGTTGAAATAATAAGTCATGAATTTTTACAATGCCTTAAAAAAGGACTTTTACTATCCGCCTATAATATGACTTATCATGCCTATTAAATAGGTCTTATCTCTATAATTTCCTATTAAATAATAATAATAATAGGTCTTTAAATTATCTCAATAATATTTACCTTATCTCCTTAAGGCTTCATTATTATCCTTTTGCTCTTGGGATTTGTAAATGAGAAGCTTGTGTTTAAATGGAGAGGGGGAGGGCCTTTTATAGGCATAAATGGGCCCAAGCTCTATGCTAAATATCTTATCCACTAACTCCTCATGGCCAACTTGGTAGGAAAGTTGGTGAGGTCACAACTATTTTGGTTAGGAGGTTGTGGGTTCGACTCCCCGCACGCCATGTTTGTTTTACTATTGCCACATCTGCCGAAGCATGTTTTATCTCACATTCATGGGGATGCATATAAGGTAAGTCTTAATAAAGGCTTTAACTACCTTGTTTAACCGGTCTACGGACCACCCTTTGCATTATTTTCCATGATGTGGCGGTGGTTGTGTTGAGTACATTGGTTTGTTAGCTCACTGGTCGAGCTCGATCATGACTCACCGAGTTAATGGAATGGCTTGATCTCGAATTGGTTGCATTGTGGATGGAAGTTTGGTAGGTCATGTGGTGGCCTAAGGACCCACCATGTGATAATCCTCCAATTGAATTAGTTTTATCTCATTCCTTGAGCTCAATGCATACCTCGACCTAAATCCTTCACGAGATTGTTGAGTAGCTCGATGAGTTGATTATCACTATCTTTGTGGCTAGGTTCCCCTCCAAAACAAGAGTGGACCCCATTGTTGAAACCCTTTTATACCTATCAAAGACTGGAGGTTCCAAACTCAACCTTAATTTTTACTTCATGACCCTTGACGGTCTTTGTGATGACCCATTTCCAAATTACAACGTGCCCGGTCACCACTTTGCCTATGCTTGACCTCTGTCTTGTGAATGTCCATTCTGAGCAAATTGTATCTAGAGTGTACATTCTCCATTTTTCATGTTCTTTTAGTCAACAGAAAGTTCGTAACCTATAATTTTCTAAGGAATAGGTTTAGAGAGATTTAGGGAAGCTCTATGCTCGATATGATCTTCGGATCACACCTCCCCACTAAGGAGGATTTTTATCTCAAATATTCTTTTTCCTCCGCTTCTTGGATCCAAAACCCTGATGTTGTCTCAAATTGATCTCTATAGCTAAGACGATGGCCTTTAAACTACTCCTCCAATCAGAAAATTGATTCGATCCCTCGGACCTATGGCACTTGGACTCCTGTCTACTATTACGCCATTCTGATACCTAATTGAGATAACTAATCTCCATCTAGTATTATGAGGACTTTATATATATCTTTGATTACCAATGTTTTAAGAAAACACTAGGCATGATAAACCTTTCGCGAAGTGTTTACTTACCTTGTGGATGTGATATTGTGTCTTCTCCTTGGGAGAGATAGATTTTCCCTTTTTTCATTAGCCTTAACCCTCTTGGCATGTTTCTTTTTCTTTCCACACCAAATCACACAATGGCTATTGGATTTCCCGGTAGGCACATATATATGTACACACAATAACTATGGGGTTATAATAGGATCCTTGTTGTAGTCAAATAAGACACAATCATACCTCTTTAGGTTATCATCTTTTCCTTTTCTCTCATCATTCTTATGAGAGTTTGGTATGTTCCCTACTGTAGGCTATTTCAGGAGGATTGGTGGTTTGGGATCTTTTCTTCTTGTTGTCTCAGAGCATTATCCTACCTCATTTTTACCAATGCTATATCCAATACCTGCATATCAAGGTATTTCCTCCACCTGGATAGGGTTAGTTATACCTTGGCTATTCACACCAAGGCATTTTCCTTCATATCCCATTTTAAAAATCAATTTTGATCTTATACCTCTAGTGTACTTTTCAAATTCACCAAAAGTAGGATTTACATTTTCATGGGAAGGAAATTTCAATGAATCACTTACAGGGTGATTATTGGTGGGCGTACCTTTCTTCTTTGCCTTTGCACCATCTTGCAATGTTGTTAGGAGAAATTCCTTAGCTTGCAGTTCATGTTGTAACTTTGTGATCACTCCTCCAAGGAATTTTCTTGAGTCTCAAACCTATCTTACATCTCTTGCTTCTTTGATTCCATGAGTTGTAGATGTTTCCTCAATTGAGAATCATTTTATGTCTATTGAGTTGTAGCTACAGTAGGTTGATTACTCTTTGGTCTTTCTTTGGTGTCTTTATACGTTCCACCATTTGACATTGGAACCACCTTGGTGCTTGGTATGGGAAAAAATACCAACATTATTCCTTATCATGCCCAATCATAGAGCAATGTGCACATACTTGAGGACCATCCTATTCTTCTTGGGTCCCTTGGTGATGATGTTCTTCTTGCAACGTAGAATGTAGGATTTCCATGCTCCATCTCATCTCAACAATCTAACATACCGATCTTGTCGATGTAGATTCATCAGGTGTAGCATAGTACCCAATATCATGAGTATAACAGGCCATATTATAAATTGGTATAAGTTTATCTCATCGCTACTATAGGTGACAACCAGTTCTCAATATCAAATTTTCTTAGAGATTGCAAGCTTACAAGCAATATCCTACTCGATACCAAACATGATCCGTAAACCGACCAATAATTTTTTTCATTGACCACAGACCTTATATGAAATTTATTTTGTTATCTGAATTCACCTTAAAATAAATCAACTTTAATCAAAGGAAATGCAATAATAAGAACCACAATACACAAGGGTTGATAATAGAGTTTGGCAGAATGCCTACGTCTCTAGGTTCCTAAACTACATGAACCAATCCATTATAACATTCCAAATATAAGTACATAATAATCTTATACTACTATGATGAATGTTCAACTAAACTTGGTGTGCTTTAATAAGTCAATAGACCCGGATTGGTCTTAGAAAGCTGCCCACTATCTCCACGACACGCTTCATGGTTTGACACCTACTGATGACCTCTACTCTGTTGCATAACAAACTAACCTTTACATGGTGCTAAGTATCCAAACGTCCGATGTTGACTTCCACTGCATTTGCATGACAAGATAAAATATAATTAGAGCTAAGTATCTAGTTGTGATGATGATCATCTTCCACTTTGTTACATGGCCTTCAACCTCTATACAAAGCTAAGATCAGACCCAACCTCATTAATGAGCTCAATAATGATTACGACTCTCCTCCATGGCCTCCAGTGACTAATTTGGTAATATGCCCAATGTACCAAGAATTAGAGATTCAATTTGAGAGTATGTTTCTCTAGTGCTTTGTCATGGCCCTTAGCTTTTAGTGGCATTTACGGGCTCTGCACGAGAATAAGGCGTCAATTCAACCTTTACAATGATCGATGAGTTAAAATAACAACTCCCAAATTTTTACAATGCCTTAAATAAGGACTTTTACTATCATGCCTATAAGAGGACTTATCATGCATATTAAATAACTTTTTCTCCATAATTTCCTATTAAATAATAATATGTCTTTAAACTATCTCCATAATATTTAGCTTATTTCCTCAAGGCTTCATTATTCCCCTCTTGCTCTTGGGCTTTACAAATGAGAAGCT
This sequence comes from Taxus wallichiana var. yunnanensis, assembly GCA_018340775.1. NCBI lineage: Eukaryota > Viridiplantae > Streptophyta > Pinopsida > Cupressales > Taxaceae > Taxus > Taxus wallichiana. The sequence goes on from CM031233.1 coordinate 32,220,359, forward strand.
TATGTTTAAATGGAGAGGGGGAAGGCCTTTTATGGGCCTAACAGGGCCCGAGATCTACACTAAATAATTTATCCACCAACTCCTCGCATGGCGAGCTCAATAGGAAAATTAGTGAGGTTGCGAACTGTTGTGGTCGGGAGGTTATAGGTTTGAATCCACCATCCACACTATTTGTTTCATGTTGCCATGTCCGCATGGGCATGTTTTATCCACATTCGTGGGGATGAAGATAGGGTAAGCCTTAATAAAGGATTTAATCACCTTATTTAATCGATCTGTAGAACACCCTTTATATTGTTTTGTCATGTTGTAAGTGGTGGTTGTGTTGAGTGTTGGTTTGTTAGCTCATTGGTCAAGCTCAGTCATGACTCACCAAGTTGATGGAATGGATTGGTCCTAAACTTGGTTATAATGTGGATGGAATGGTGGCATACCACATATTGGCCTAAGGACCCACCACGTGGAAATCCTCCAATCAACTCGATCTTATCTCATTCCTCGAGGTTGATGTATACCTCAACTTGAAACCTTCATGAGCTCACCGAGTAGCTCGATGAGCTGATAATCATGCATGTGGCATTGGGCCCCCCCTTCGAAACAAGAGTGGACCCCATCGTTGAAACCCCTTTTATGCCTCACAAAGACTAGAGGTTCTAAAATAAACCTTCATTTTTGTAGATGACCCTTGATGGTGCTATGATGACCCATTTCCTAACCGCAATGTTCCCTGGTCACTACTTTTCTGTGCTTGGCCTTTTTCTGCAAATGTCCGTTCTTACGTAGACTATATCCTGGAGCATACAAACTTTGTTTTTCGTGTTCTTTTAGTCAATGAAAAGCTTGCAACATGTACTTCTATAAGTAGTAGGTTCGGGAGATTTAGGGAAGATATACCCTATGATATGATCTCTGTATCAAGAATTAACCACATAACTTGTGCTTTTACAAGGAGATAGGAAGGAAACAATGTTTGTAGAAACCACTGACCAACTAACTCAAACAATTTTTTATTTCCCTAGATCATTATGTTAAAGGGTATGGTAAAATGGATGTATGAATGTTATAACCTCAGAGGAGTAGTAGAAGAGAAAAAATGTTGAAAGAAGAAAATAATATACTTCAAGATAATATGCTTCACATCTGTGGGTTGTATGACCAAGTCCTTTCTTGCAAGGAACCTTTAAATTTTTATGCATTATTTCTAAAAGAGAAGTTCTTAAGGTGGCGAGTCTCAAGTTTCTATTCCATGAATTCTATAGAGTTTGATGATGATAAACTTTTTTTTTGGGGTATATATAACAACAAACACAATTGTCAAAAATTTAATATGTAATTACTATGCCCATAAGTTTCTTCTCCTTGAGCAAGTGGAAATTCCAATTAATTTGTATGTTAGAGAAGTGCAGTTGAGGTATTTTGTTTCCATTGTGAGACACCAATCTATATAGAGAGAGAAAAGAGGGGCATATGTAAGATAAGAAACCAATGCAAGCCTCTTAATGAGGCATGATCTCCCATCTCCAATCAAATTCTTTAAATGATATTAGTCCCAGTGTCTACATGCAGCTTATGGACAAGTACAAGGCAAATATTGTAGCTTGTATATCAAAATTTTAGGAGTATATTCTCCCAACATTTAATGCCAATTTTATTGCTTGTTAGCTGAGGTATGGAATGCTTTCAAAGGTCAGGAAAAGAAGGAGGTTATTTCCCCAACCAACCTCTACTGGTCATCAAAAAGGGCTAAGAACCTCTCGCAAAATTATGTTAGAAATATTGGAGAAATGGATAGGCGTGAGATACAAACCTCCATTGGTAGTAACACCTATTTCATGATGGAACACCACCTAGAATCAACTGAAGCAAGCTACAAAACATGGATACATACAATAGTAAAATTCTTCGGGTTTTGTGACACATATCAAGATGACACATGACATACTTTTGCCGAAGACTACTAAAAGTTCCAAGTAAAGCTAAACTAACAAGAATAACACCACATAGTCTAATTGGAAAATGCTTATTAAATATAAAAATAGTTACATCAATGATTAAAGCTTAATGGAATGCTTGAAATAACTAACATGATATATCAATCTATCTTAGCTAAAGCATGTCTACTATAATATCTAATTGCTAACTAACTTAGACCTAAATAGATCTAGGAGCAATCATATTGGGGGGTTTGTTGCTACTCCATGGAAGGTGATATGGCCTCTCCAACAATGATTACAAGATAATATGGATACCCATCTACTAACCCCATTGAAGACTTGAGGCAAGGATTGAGCTTGGCTATTAATCATATTTCTTATATGATATTCAAATCAAAGCATGGTGTAAAGTTTAAAGGTACATGGTTATTCCTTATTATAGTTTTTCCTTTGAGGAAAACTATCATCTTGGTGCATGTGGGACTAAAAGCACAAAGTAGATTAATAATTTCTAATCATGATTAATGTTTTCTAATCACAATTAGTGAATTAACAAGTGATTAAGATGTGAGGAGCCTTAATCAACCACTTAGGGTCAATTAGGAGGCTAGGATAAGATTTTGAAGATTTATGAGATGTTGTGGAAGAAAGTGGGGTGATTTTGAGTGGTTGGAAGAGGGGTTTGAGCCAATAATAGGGTATATTGACCAAAACAAGAGTAAAATAGGCTTAATTAGCTAATAATCGATAATTATCTGTTTGGAAGAGCATTTTGACGTACTATTTGTTGTAAATTGGCATCCTGAATATGAAAGAGGATAGGTAATCAACAAAGTGCTATTAATTGACCAAAATGGTAAGAAACGTTAGTTAATTAGCAAAAATCACTAATTATAATAGAAATGGTAAGAATGAGAGTGATTTGTGTGCTTTTAGTAATAAGATTGCAAAAGCAGAATTTAAGTGTCTACATTTGTGTTTGTTTGAAGTGAAGTAAGTGACTTCACTTCAAATATAGTAGACAAGCATAAACATGTAAGTTTTTGAAGAAACATTAGTAGAATGAGGGATTCCCCCTCTAGTGTTGATGGGGTGATAAAAGAAGTCAATCGACGATCAAAAATATGATTGAAATAGATAGAAGAAATAGGATAGGGATAAACATGATTGTTTATTACCCCAAGTGATTTGGAAGAAAAATTAATAGTGATAAGACATGAAAGTGGAGAATAGGAATAAATCTTGCATCCAATCTTCAATAAGAAACTTTTATTTCATCATGTTGCCCCTATGATCTACATCATCGACCTTTATTAAAATAAAAAAGTGTAAAATAACATGAAAAGCTATATTACTAACATTTGTTCATTGCTAAAAATACGTAACTCCATGCAACATACATAATGTAATGCAATACAAGAAAGTAAAACGATTCTTAACTCCATGAAACATACATAATGCAATGCAATATGAGAAAGTAAACCAACCAACCTAATAGAGAAACAAGTACAATCACACATACTCAAACAAACAACATTTTAGATAGTTGCACCAATGTTTTTGTTATCTTGCTTAAGTTCCCAAATGTTCGTGTTGTAACGGAAAGGGTTAAAAATAGTGCCCCAGAAAGGATACATATGAGTGGAATAATGGAGGACACAAGTAGTCCCATGGAATCATCTATGTACTATGAAATAGTCTCCGATAAATCACTATTGCACAGAGTATCGACATAGTAAGTGAGCTAACTTTATTAATGGAGGTAGATCACGATGATCTGTAAGTCGCTTGAGATAAGAACAAACAATAACCTAAGAAAGATGTTTTTGTAGGACAAATTTTGATGTTCAAGTAAAATGCATTTGATATGGGATTTAGCCACGTGCATGCCATTATAATTTTTATTTTTTTGAATTTTTGTAATTTTTAGGTTTTGAATGTTTTTTTACCATTTTTTTTTGGATTTTTTAGGGTTTTACCAATTTTTAAGGTTTTTTTGAAACATATTTGAATGTTTTTTTAATTTTCTAGAAGTTTTTGAAAGTATGTACAAGAAATGAAGAAATGTGGATGCCCCCAACATTAGATGGGATGTACAAGGAATGCCATGTGCTATGTGCAAGAAGGTGATGATGTGAAGTTTCCCCAACGTGAGATGGAACTATTAAAAGTCAAACTATCTCGCATTTAAAAAGAGGATCATCCGGATCAGGGAAAAGAGGAAAGGCTCACAAGGGAATCAGACAAAGGTAAATACCCACTTAAGACAAAGGTATCATACTCCTAGACTTGAAATGCTTGTGAATAACATACCCTCCAATGGCACTGGAAACTAGTTTTCACTAAAGGACTTGTCCAAAGTGCCACCATTGCGTGGTTTTCACTATTGGATGCACCTATTTATTTCTCTTTTTCTTTTTCTATTTTTATACTTATTTGACACTTTTTGATATTTTAGAATATATGAACTTGAAGCAGAACTTGGAAACCAAAAATATGGCCCTAGCCAATTAGGTTCAAAATTTCCCTTCTTTTCTCGATCCTTTGTGGTGTTGAATTGATTTTATTTTAACACCAAGTCTCCTACCTCAAATTGATAAGGTATTACTCTTTTATTGTAGCTTCACCACACTCGATCTTGATAAAATTTAAGGTGATTGAGGGCGTGAAGTTGTTTCTCATCTAATAGCTCCAACTCTACCAATTGAGCTACTCTATAGTCCTCTTCTTGTTCAGGTAGTCCCTTAGCTCAATACACAAAGAGGGGATCTTGATCTCTAGGGTAACATGACTTCTATGCCAAATACTAAAAAGTATGGAGTGACAATCTTAGGGGTGTAGATAGACATTCTAAATGCCTAGAGGGTAGGGTGAATATGTAAATTCCAGTCACAACCTGTTGTATTCACCATCTTCTCCATAATACGGATGAGATTTTTATTGGAAGCTTCATCTTTCCTGATACCTGAGGGTAATAGGGGGTTGAGAACTTAAGAGATATTTGAAAATGTTTGCATAACACTTTCACAATTTTATTTTTAAATGGCTTATGTTGGGGTGTGGAGCTTGTTTTTGGTCTTCTTGAATCAGTGTTGAAGTTCTGGAGCTTAAACGGTTAAGTTTGGAGACTTGAGAAGAATTCTGCAATCGTTTGCTATGATGTTCTATGATGTTGCTGCTAATATGTTGTTAATTGGTTGTTAACATCGGGACTATTTTTCAGCCGTGGGAAGTTGAAAGATCACGACTTTCAATCTTCTAGGTCGACTTTATGGCTTCTTAAAAGGATTGTAATCCTATAAATAGAGGTGTTAGGGTATCTTGAAGATATCTTGAGTGTTCAAGAGGTATTGAGTCTTAATGATCAAGAGGTGATCAAGAGTGATCAAGGTTATGCAATTGGGTGTCAATTGTGGTTTAGCATCTTTGGAATTTTGTTGTGAGTTCATAACTGAGAGAAGACTGTGAGAGTTGTTTTACTCTTGTTGATAATAAAATCTGAGCAAGTTCTTGGTGGATGTAGCCCACATTGGGTGAACCACGTTAAATCTTGTCTTGTCTTCTTTTGTGCATTATTCATTTATGTTGTTATATTTCTGCAAGTATAATTCTGCTATATAGTTTCCTACTACTGTGGTTTGAGGAATTGTTTCCACATATTTGTTCTCTAATTCCTAACAATTGGTATCAGAGCTTTGGTGGTTTTTTTCTGAAGTTGTAAATCACAGGGAAAGTTTAGCTTGAGTGGGAGCTATGGCAGATGAGGGCAGATCGAGGGTTGAGAAGTTCAATGGGCAGAACTTTGGTTTGTGGAAGATGTAAATGGAGGATTACTTATATCAGAAGGACCTCCATGTTCCTTTAGCTAGAAAAGCAAAGAAACCTACAACCATGTCGGATGAGGATTGGGAGTTGCTGGATAGAAAGGCGCTCGGGGTAATTCATTTATGCCTTACATCTTCGGTTGCTTTCAACATATCGCAGGAGAAGACCATGGAAGGTCTCATGAGTGCATTGGGGAAGTTATATGAAAAACCCTTTGCCTCTAATAAAATATTTTTGATGAAAAAGTTATTTAATATGAAGATGTCTGAGAATGGTTCTGTTTTTGATCATTTGAATGAATTTAATATGGTTGTGAGTATGTTAAACTCGGTAAAAATTGACTTTGATGATGAGGTCAGGGCTTTTTTGATTTTTGCTCCTTACCAGATAGATGGGACAACTTGGTTATGGTTGTAAGTAATTCAGTCTCTAATAACTCAAAGCTGAAGTTTGAGGATGTAATAGGTGTGATCCTAAGTGAGGAAATGTGAAGGAAGAGCACCAGAGATTCTTCTACTTCTGGAAATTATTTGATGGTGGAGAGTAGAGGGAGACAAAATAATAGAGGGAAAGGTAACCGTGGGAAGTCGAATGATCACGAAGGTCAAAGTCTAAGAGTAAGTTAGAATGTTGGCACTGTGGGAAGGTTGGTCATGTTAAGAAAGATTTTTGGGCTCTTCGGGATAAGAAGAAACAAGGAGGAAACTAAAGAGGTAAATTTGGTAGTAGGTGATGTTTGTTAAGATGCCTTAATTCTTTCTTTAGATAATATTTTTGAATCTTAGGTGTTAGATTCAGGGGCTTCTTTCCATGCCACCCCACATAGACATTACTTTACTAATTTTGTTCAAGGTGATTTTGGACATGTATATCTTGGTGATGATGAACCATGCAACATAGTAGGGAAAGGTTGTGTTTGGGTGAAAATACAGAATGGGAACACATGGCTACTTAAGGACATCAGGCATGTGCCTAAGTTGAGGTGGAACTTGATATCAATGGGACAGCTGGGTAGTGATGGTTATACGGTTAGTTTTACAGTGGATTCTTGGAAGGTTACAAGGGAGCTCTTGTGGTTGTAAGAGGTAAGAAAAATGGTACTTTGTATTTAACCAGTGGTGTTGATTATTGCAATTTAGTTGCTGCAGATGGAGATGTAACTTTGTGGCACTAGAGACTTGGTCATATGAGTCATAAGGGCATGCAGATTATAAAGGACATGTTGCTCGGATTAAAGGAGTTAGATTTGGACTTGTGAGGATTGTGTTTATGGGAAATAAAATCAGGTGAGATTCCTCAAGGTTGGACCTACCAGGAAGGAGGGTAAGTTGGAGTTAGTGCATATAGATGTATGGGGGCCAGCTAAGGTAAACTCTATTGGTGGTTCATGTTATTATGTCACTTTCATTGATGATGCAACTAGAAAAGTTTGGGTATATTACATTAGAAAGAAATCTAATGTGTTTGAAACTTTCAAAATATGGAAAGCCTTGGTTGAGAATGAAACAGGTCTCAAGCTGAAATGTCTCAGGTCGGATAATGGAGGGGAATATTACAACAATGAATTTATTGATTACTATTGGTAAATGGAATCTGCAGCAAAGAAATAGTTCCAAATACTCCACAGAAAATGGAGTGTCAGAGAGAATGAACAGGACAATCATGGAGCATGCTAGGTGTATGAGGTTACATGCGGGGCTGCCACTCATGTTTTGGGTGGAAGTGGTAAGCACAACTATTTATTTTATTAACAAAGGACCCTCTATGGCCTTGGATGGAGGTATACCTAAGGAGGCTTGGTTTGGTAAGAAAATTGATTACTCATTTCTTAGAGTATTTGGATGTGAGGTATTTGTTTCATTGATAAAGATGATAGGACCAAGTTAGAGGCTAAGTCTGAGAAATGCACATTTTTTGGATATGGTGAAGATGATTTTGGTTTCCGTGTTTGGATTCTTAAAGACAAGAAAATATTTTGGTCTAGAGATATTGTCTTTAATGAAAAAATCATGTATAAAGATTAGTCATAGAACAAAAAGAGGAATCAAAGAAAGAATACATAGTGTTAGAGGACATTACAGATAACAAGGTGTCCAAGGGGCTGGTTCAAGTATAGCATGTTCCGACACAGCCAGTTCAGGTACCTACTCATCAGGAACCCCAAACTCCTGAGGTGAGAAGGTATTCTAGGGTAAGAAGGGAACTTGAATGATTTACTCCATCTTTGAATTATTTATTTCTCACTGACAGTGGAGAGCCTAGAGTGCTTTGAGGAAGTAGTGCAGGTGGATGTAGGAAGAAGTGGGAGTAGGCCATGGATGAAGAGCATAGATCTCTTATGGAAAACCAGACTTGGGATCTGGTGGAGCTACCCGAGGGCAAGAGAGCATTGCAGAACAAGTGGGTGTATAGAATTAAAGAGGAAGATGGAGGAAGGAAATGATATAAGGCCTGATTGGTGGTCAAAGGATTTGCATAGAAGAAAGGTATAGACTTTGAGAAAATTTTTCTCCGGTTGTTAAAATGACTTCTATTAGGACTATTCTTGGTTTAGTTGCAGTAGAAGACCTGCACTTAGAACAGTTGGATGTGAAGATTGCATTCCTTCATGGTGAGTTGGAGGAGGAATTGTACATGCAGCAACCATAGGGTTATGAGGTCAAAGGGAAGGAGAGGTTAGTGTGCAAATTGAAGAAGAGCTTGTATGGCTTGAAACAAGCTCCACGACAGTGGTACATGAATTTTGACAGTTTTATGTAGGAGCAGGGTTACTCTAGGTGTCACTTAGACCATTACGTGTACATCAAGAAGTTTCTTGATGGTAGTTATATTATTTTGTGCCTGTATGTAGATGATATGCTTGTTGTAGGGAAGAACATGCAGAAATAAAGGTACTCAAGAAGTAACTAGGTGACTCCTTTGCTATGAAGGATTTGGGGGTAGTAAAAAAATCCTTGGTATGAGAATAACTCGAAATAGGAAGGAGAGGAAGCTGGTATTATCTCAAGAAGAGTACATAAAGAAGGTCTTGGAGAGGTTTAGTATGCAGGATGCTAAACCGGTTGGTACTCCTTTGGCAGGTCACTTTAAATTATCAAAGGAGTAGAGTCCCAAGACTGAGGAGGATAGAATCCAGATGTCAAGGTACCGTACTCATCAATAGTTGGTAGCTTGATGTATGCTATGGTATGCACTAGGCTTGACATTTCCCATGCAGTGGGAGTAGTGAGCAGGTTTATGAGTGATCCAGGTAGAGAGCACTGATAGGTAGTAAAGTGGATCCTTCGGTATTTGAGAGGGACCATGGGAGCAACATTGTGTTTTGGTGGATCAGACACTACATTACGTGGATATGTAGATTCGGACATGGCAGGAGATTTGGATAGTAGGAGGAGCATGATAGGTTATGTATTTACGGTTGGTGATACAACGGTGAGTTGGATTTCACGTTACAAAAGGTTGTGGCTTTGTCAACCATAGAGGCTAAGTATGTTGCTGCCATAGAGGCAAGTAAGGAGATGATTTGGCTACAACAGTTGCTTGATGAGTTGGGTCATAAGAAGGAAGTTAGGAGACTACACAGTGATAGTCAGAGTGCTATTCATTTGGTGAAGAACTCCACTTTCCACTCTAGGATGAAGCACATTCAGCTGAGATATCATTTCATCAGGACAACTTTAGAAGAAGATAAGTTGAAGCTGGAAAAGATTCATACTAGTTAGAATCCTACAGATATGATGACCAAGAAGGTCACAAGGGAGAAGTTGAGGTTGTGTTCAACTTTGATTGGCCTTCATGGTTGATAATGAAGGGTTAAGAACTTTTCTCAGAGGGAAATAGTATCCAAGTGGGAGATTATTGGGGTGTGGAGCCTGATTTTGGTCTTCTTGAATCAGTGTTGAAGTGCTGGAGCTCGAAGCAGGTTAAGTTTGGAGACTTGGGGAGCATTCTCAGTTCATTTGCTATGACGCGTTGCTGCGATGTTTCTGCTAATATGATGTTAATCGGTCATTAACGCGTCGGGACTATTTTTCCAGCCATGGGAAGTTGAAAGATCGTGACTTTCAATCTTCTAGGGTCATCTTTATGGCTTCTTAAAAGGATTGTAATCCTATAAATAGAGGTGTTAGGGTATCTTGTAGATATCTTGAGTGTTCAAGAGGTCTTGAGTCTTAATGATCAAGAGGTGATCAAGAGTGATCAAGGTTATGCAATTGGGTGTGATTGTGGTTTAACATCTTTGGAATTCTCATTGTGAGTTCATAACTGAGAGAATATTGTGAGAGTTGTTTTACTCTTGTTGATAATAAAATATGAGAAAGTTCTTGGTGGACGTAGCCCACATTGGGTGAACCATGTTAAATCTTGTCTTGTCTTCTTTTGTGCATTATTCATTTATGTTGTTATATTTCTGCAAGTATAATTCTGCTATATAGTTTCCTACTACTGTGGTTTGAGGAATTGTTTCCACATATTTGTTCTCTAATTCCTAATAGATTACCATTGTTAGAGATAATAGTAGAATGGATACCATATTGATAGATGATATGGTTCATTATAAATTTAGATATCTGAGGGCCTTTAACATAGGTAAGAGGAACAACCTCTACCCATTTTGTAAAATATTTAGTAATAGTGATAATGAACTTCTAGCCATATGAGGATATATGTTTAAGCTTTCATATTAGATCGAGACCCCACTTTGAGAATGGATAAGGTGTCATGATATGTTGCAAGGATTACGCATGCACATGTATCAAATTTCCGTACTTCTGACAATCCAAGAATTTATTCATATATTTGTAAAAGTCATTTTCCATGGTAGGCCAATAGTAGCCTACTCTGAGTATTTTATTTGCCAATACGATCCCATTAGCATGAGGCCCGCATATGCCTTTGTGCACCTCTTTGATTCACTAGGATAGACTTGTCCAAATTTAGAAAACACAACAAATTACCGTCATAACCTTGGAGGAAGAGGGTGCCCCAAGTAGGGTATAGTGGGCTATACGCTGAATGAGGTTTCATTTTTGATAGGGGAAATGTTTGTGGGAAAGGTTCCATCATGGAGGTAATTAAATATTTCATAGTACCATGGGGAAAAGGGACCAACAACTTCACACACCAAACATGACTCTGGTATGTCATATGTTGGTGTTTGTAAGTGCTCCACAAAAATGACATATCATTATTTACAGGTGGAATAATCAACATGGATCATACTATAGCCATAATCCTCTATTATGGGCTCTGGTATTCACTCAAATGTTACCTATCTAAATAACTCCTTCAAAGAATCAACCATTCTCTTGTATGGAAGAAGTTTCTCATCTTTTACTTTATATTCATCTGTTGCCTATTTTATAATCAGCATGGAATCACCAATTATATTTACTCATCTGATATCCCACTTAATAGCTAGCTTCATCCTTGCAATAAGGGCCTCATACTCTGTTATATTATTTTTGCATGGGAATCCAAGTTGAAATGCCTAGGGGATCAAGTCTCTTATAGGAGTGATCAACACAACTCCGACACCTGAACCATGAAAGGTAAAGGATCCATCAAAGTATAGTTTCCATATGATTGATTCCTCAAGGTACATTGTAGATGCATCTGGGAGCTCAGATTCAAAGGTTCAAGATTGATATTGGAGCTTCTACTAGTTGATCTACTAGAACTTGTCCTTTCACTGAATTTTGATGTACATACTCAATGTCAAACTCGCTGAGTAAGATGATCCAATTAGCCATATTTCCTATGAGTGCGGGCTTTGACAATAATTATTTTAATGGATCTACCTTTGAAATAAGCTTGACCTTATTGTTGAGTAGATAGTGACGTAGTTTCGGAAGGAAAAACTATGACCAAGAAAACCTTTTCGATTTGTGGAGAGTTGAACTCATAAGCTATCAACATTCTGCTTAAGTAGTACACAAATTTTTATCTCTACTCCTTGTCATATTAGGCCAATAGTGCCCAAATTGTAAAGTGTGTGGTAGAGATGTAGAGAAATAAAGGTTCTCTCTGCCATGGGCAACATTATAATACGGGGTTTATCCAAATAGATTTTGAGCAAAGCAAATGCTTTTTGTTGCTCTGGTCCCCATGGAAACTAACATCTTTCTTGAGAATATGCATGAATGTATGACACTTGTCTATAAGTTGAGAGATAAACCTTTTGATGGATTGGATCTTTCCTTGTAAGCTCCATAATTGTTTGATATTGGTAGGAGGAGGCATTTTTATAGCGACAACCTTTTCGGATCTACTTCTATTCCTCTCCTTGAAACAATGAATCCTAGTAATTTTCTAGATAACACATCGAAGACACACTTCTTCAAGTTTAGTCGGACCTTGTAGTCCCTTAGATGTTGAAAAATACGTCACAAAATATCTGGGTTCTCTTCCGAGTCCTAGACTTTTCCTATATTTCATCTACATAATCTTCCATGATGTCATTAATCATATCATGAAAGATAACCATCATTTCCTCGTTGGAAGGTAGTGCCTACATTCTTGAGGCTGAAGGGCATGAATTGATAACATAATGTCACCCATGGTGTAGTAAAATTTGTCTTGTATTGTTCTTCCTCAATAATCTTTATTTGGGTATATCCTGAGAAACCATCCATGAGTGATAACATCTCATAACGAGATGTCAAATCGACAATCATTTCGATGTCGGGAAGAGGAAATTTTTCCTTAGGACAATATTTATTAATATCTCAAAATTCGGTACACACTCTGCTACCAACAAGATTTTTTTGAACTGGGACCACATTAGAAATCCACTATGAGTAGTCGATAGGCTTGATGAACCCCACTTCTAATAACCTTTCTAACTCTACCTTAACTAACAAGGTGACACGAGGATGTATCTTTTGGAGCTTTTATTTTATGGGCTTGGCATCTGGGTGTACAACAAGATTGTGCACCACTAATACATGATAAAGTCCTAGCATGTCTATGTAGGACCAAGCGAAGATATCCACAAATTCTCTCAAAAGTTCCGTAAATTTTTTTGTTCTTAAGCTCAGATTGAATCTCTTAACTTAACCATTCTAGGCAACTCCTTTGTATCGATGTTAACATCTATTGTCTCCTCCACCAGAAACTTGGATTTATCTTCTATGAGTGTAGGATCAGGAGGGAGATTGAGATCCTCCTATACCAAAGGTGGTTCAAGGATATCCTCATCTTTAGGTGGGTACACTATCTTGTCCATAGGTTTCTCTGTTTGTTTCTCCACAAACACCTCAAAGAGGATTTCATTATAGGACTTAGAATTTTTCTTTCCACAAGGATTTTTGTAGACTTTTACCCTTGCTTACTTTTTTACTTAAGTGACCACACAACTCTACCTCCTCTCCAAAGTACGCACATGTGTTGAGCTGAATAGAGAAGCCTTTCTTTTGGTCATTTCGGGAATGTTGTCACATATATCAAGGAATTCACCAATAGCATTTTCATTCTAAAATATGTCAATGGGTACATGTTACTTTGTTGGTCCCAATTCACAAGTGATGGGTAGATGAGTTTTAGTGTCTAAGTTATATGGGATAGACCATGTGTTATGGTTAGGATATCCACATCGGAGACAAGTTCGTGGAGGTAAGGTCTTCGTAAATCCTACACTAGGAATTTTTTCACTTTCATTTTCAGACATACTATCTTCACATTCAGAAGAGACATCCTCATCATCTAAGGGGTGAGACTCATATAGATGGATTCCAATACCAGACTTACCCATTATATGATGAGGTATTGGAAGAGATTCCAATGGACCTTGTTCTTGATGACCATACCATGTCCTTTATATCCACAATAAGTATTATTTAGTTAAGAATAATGTACTTGGGTGATTGGTAGCATAAATCCATTTCATCATCTTCTAGACAAAAAAATTATCATTGAGTATCCTTTCATCTTCTAGTAAGCCACCGGAGTGAAATTGTCAAAGGGGCAGATTTCCCTTGATCTTTGGAACTTGTAACATGGCCTACCATGTGCTTTGGCAGATAGGGGAATGTTTTGAACCATAAGGGCCTACTGCAGATCATACTCTCCACAACCACTTGGTATAACCTTCATCTCCCATGCAACAAAAAGGATTTTTGAGGTGGAAGCACCATTTTCATTGATAGACAAGGTATCTGGATCCACTCATGAAGAAAGGGATTTCAAATGGATATGAACAAAAATATTCATAGAGGGACACTTGTAGATGATAGGAAAATAGCTTGACAATGCTTTGAAAGAGAAAATGGTTGGGGATCCTCATATAGTAAGTGTCTATCCTTCATGGTGCAACTTTAAACACTAATGATACATTGAAGGTACGACTTGCATGGCATGAATCCATGGGTGACCGAGCAATATGTTATAAGGGAGCTCCAAGTCTAAGACATGGAACTTTGTATCATGGTTTATAGGACCCACTTTTAGTGAGAAAGTGATCATTCTAGCTGATTTTCATTTTCATTATCACATGCCTTTATGGTGATGACCTTGATCTCCAAATCAACTTGTGCACCATAGTTTTCAAAATAGTTTAAGAGTATAAATATTTAGACCCAATCCACCATCCACAAGCACTCTCTTGACCTTCTTATGCTTGATTATTACTTCAATGTGTAAGGGAAGGTTATGGGAGGGATTTTCTACTAAGACTTCCACTAGAATGAAGGTTATGTGTTCTAAAGGAGTGATTTGTGCTACCAAGGCATATAAGTGTGTTGGGTCAATATAAATGAATACTCCTGATCCCTATAAGGTTTTGCAAAGGATGTCTTTATGGACGTTATAAATATTTAGAAGGTATAAGATTGAAATATTAGTTGTGGTATTCTCTAATTTATCTAACACATCATAGTGACTCTCTTGAGGAGGAGGGGAGGAGGTTATGAGATAACAAGGTGAGCTCATCACACTCCCATGACACATTCTCTTGTTCTAATTTTGATCATGTTGATATTCTCAACAGGAAAATCAACACAACCTATTAAGGCATCAAAATGGTCTATCTTTGATACATAATTAGTACTCTTATTTTGAGACGATTGTCCCTGATCCTAATTTTTCTTTCCTTCATGCTTGGGGAAAGGTTATTTGAAAATCCCCATATTTGTGTTTGGAGATTTGGTAGGGGTGGCATAATCTATTTCTACATCACCATTGTCAATCAAGTCCTGAATGTAATGCTTTAATTTCAAGCACTTGTCGGTTTGTGACCTTTAACGCGATGAAATCCAAAAATTCATTTTCCCTAAACCATGATGGCTTAGGTGTGTCATCCCCATAGGGTTGTGATTTAGGATATCAAACCATATTGACAACCTCTAAATGTTTTAGTATTGATGATATTGAGTTAGATAGAGGAGTGAAAGCACAACGTTTATACTCCATAGGTGGAGATCCCTTTCTTAGCCTCAAAGGAGCATGCTTTTGAATGGTTTGTACTCATTTAGAGTATATTATTCCATCATCAAAAACATTTTTTTCCTATTAGGGAAAAATTTTGTCTTGTCATTAGTTTAGGAATCATTATGATAGCGTGAAAAGAGTTTTAAGGTCCTTCTAGCTAACAACACCTTTTCAATTTGACTCCCTTTTTCAATTACCTCTTCAAACATGTTGCCACAATGCATTTGCAAGTGGAACGTAATGTCAGGGTAGAGGTTGGGAATAAATATAATGATCAACTATTTTTAGGTACAAAGCAAGGGAAGCGGCTAGCTAACCCTCTCCACCATTCAGAGAAAAGAAAAGAAATTATTGTTATTTTGTTGTTTCACATTGCATAGATCTAGCATGGTAACATCACTCTCTATATTGAAAGAAAAGTGACATACAAAATGCTTCATTATTTACGGCCATATATATATGGATCCCTTGGGATTTTATAAAAACCATTCTAGCACCTATTCTCCTAAAGTCCCGGGAAGAGATGAATAAGATAGTTGTCGCTATATACGACCTCTTGACATGCCATATAAAAATATTTGATATGATCTCGGGGATCACCTTTTCCCTTGTATTTATCAAACTTTGGACAATCAAAATGTCATGGGAAAGGTACTTATAACATGGCTCTATCAAACAGATAAGGTCACAATTCATCAAACTAGTATTTCTTATTGTTATTACTAGTTTTTCCTTCTTGTAATGCTATAAGGGCGTTCTTTATAGTGGAACACTCATGATTGAAGAGTGGATCGAATGTGGTGGCATAGGTTTGTATGAAGGATTAAATCTAGGTGTATTCCCACCTATATTATTTGCAATAAATTCTTCATAAGGGTCTTTTCGTGTCTCCGTTGAGGAGTATTTGTTTGGAACTCGTGAAATGAAGCTTTAGGTTTTGTGTTCCTTATTTATATCTGAATCCAATCTTACCAATTGGTGAGTGAGAGCTTGTACTTATTCTTCTAAAGTTACCTCTTGAGTGGGTAATTTTTTAAAAATTTCACAAGGATGTTGTTCATGATGAGTGTGGTATTCATGATCTTCACAGTGAACTCTAACTATAGGTATATGATAGTCTCTGTCATTTTCAAAAGGTACCTCATTATTATGTCATCCAGAAGTAGAGGCATGTCCTGGGTTTAAAATCTCATTAACATTGCGATGAGGACATTCCACTTCTTCCTCTCCCTAAACCATGCCGATGATAAGAGAAGGGTCAACTATAGAAGGTAACTTAGCTCCTAGTTCAACAACATGCATAAGAACTTCATGTTTATTGTGAAACAAGTAATTATCAATATGGGCGGGATGAAGCTCCATATCCACATGAGGAGAATCCTCCTCTCCACCACTATGGTCAATCATGACATTATCCTCTAAAATAGGGTTGTCACCTCCAAAAATATCGACTTCTAACTTTTGGGATCCCATTCTCGTAGTAGGCATACTTGAAATAGGGGTACAACGTGAAAGGTTTCCACTAAGGTTTACTAAAAATGGACCCTAGGCAAATTTTTTTGCAATGTAACGACGCTAAGTCGTCATAAAAAAAGGGTGACTATAAAATAGCCACAAATCCAATAGGTCTTTATGAGCCCTAGGATAAAGAATAAATAATGATCTACCCTAGCAAGGTAATATATGACACGAGACTTCTAGGACAATACAATAACATATAAAACTTAAAACTAGTCACAAAAAAAGTTTTCTCCTATGATTTTTTGAGATAGGTTTAAAATAAATAACGACAACACAATATCACCGGTTAAATGAGTTTGAAACAAATAAGACCTAAATGCTAAGAGAGTGTTGACGCGATCCTCTAGTAAGGTATACTAAATACCATTTTTTAGACACTAATAAAGTCTAAGTCTTGTAAAATGGAAGATACTAGCAAAGATCACACAAGGAGTTGTTGATCACATGGCAAAGATAAAGGCGGGATCAAAGGCATGAAAGGTGTGGAAGGATAGGAAGCAAGTTCAGATTTTGGGACTTAGCCGATTTTGAGCATGAAGATCTATTTTTAGAAGATGGCATGTGGAACACACCAATGAAAGAGACACATGTGCCATGCATTGTCTATATTTGGAGAAGTGGTTCAAAGTGTCTATGCATGGAGACAAGCTAAGAATAGAATTGACACTTTAGTTAACTGCAAGAGGACTATAGATAGCACACTTGCATGTGTGGCTATAATTGTAAATGGTGTGTGGCTATCAATAATAGCATGTGACCTATTTCTGGAATAGTTAAGTGGTGAAGGGAAAGTCCCCACCATATATATATGATGTTAGGCATAGCATAGAGAGAAGAGAGACATGTAGAACACAGAGAGTATGTATATGTGTATCAGATCCATACGCGCCTTGATATAAATTGACAATATTGTAAGGAGCTTCTATATTTATTAATAGATGGAAGATATTGGCTGAATCTAAGTGTCATTCTATGTAATTGAGTAGTGCATGTTATTAATTCAATGATGATTACTATTTAAGCTTGTTCTTTCATAGATCGTGGGTAGCATGCACTGTAGAATGATGGATTAGTTATGAATCTATATGTTTCTGTCTTCATCATGTTAACATCCTATTACAACAACCCTAAAGAGGGACCTGGTACCTTTGCGTGCTTTGGGTGAGCGCTCAGTCTAGGCTGAGTGATGTGCCAACATGACTAGGGTGTTATCTTGCAAATTCTAGGTTGCATCATTGGTTCCATTGCTGGGACCTCTTTTTCAGTTTTTTTTAGGATGGTTCATGATGAAGACATATCGGTTAACTCTAGCAAGTATTGAGGAATGGATACATGATCTGGAGGAAGAATATGCATGATGGTTCAAAGTGGATCTGAGTTTAACACACACTTGGGTAGAATAGAACCTGTATGACAAGTTTATATGAGAGATTTTTGCTATCTTTCTAGTAGAACTATATGAGTGGCTTATTGCTTATGCATCTCAAATGGAATTGGAGGTATCACGCACTTTTCTGGACACAAGAAGAATTTAGGCCCTTTATGATGCTGATCTGATCTAGACTCACGTGGTGGATACGTGGTTTCGTGGTGTTCTAAATAGTTTATATTCTGGAATATTCAATTTGACGTACTCTTGCCCAGAGGTAGCTGAATTCTAGTTTTTTGGTATCCAAGAGGAACATATTTGCATGGTATTCCACTGGTGATCAAGATCTTAATGGTAACCTTGAACCTAGAGAGTAAACCGATGGCTAGCTAAACTTCACCACGCACGTGAAGGCAGGAACAAGGTTTGGTATTAAGATGGTGGACCTAGTGGTAGAAAAGTAGAGGGAGGAAAGGTGGCTTAAGTATAATGAGGGCATGTGAGAGGGAAATAGAGAAGCAAATGTTCCATTGCAGAAAGTATGGCGTTGAGGAGAGAGCTGGCTCGTGAAGGATTTATGGCTCACGTAGAAGACGTGGAGCCAGAGCATCAGGAACTCCCCCATCTTGGAAAGCATGATAGAGATCCCTTCTCGGCCTCACATGGAAGTGTGCCAACAGAGACTACTTGGGCCGCAGGTGCGCATCTTAATCCACCTGGTGACCTAGCCTTTGCGCTTGGTTTTTCAAGTATCTAGTATGACAAGTAACCAACAAACTAACTTGGGAAGTAGGAAAGCAAGAGTAAGTCAGGATCAAGTACATCAATGGTAGGACAAATGACTTCAATGTCATTTGGAGGAGCATTCTTGGGGCGCATCATCCACATAGAATGTAAGCACGTAGAATACTGGACTCACCTCTGGAAGTGGAACTACTTCACAGACTGTAGGGGTTCTATATAGTACTACTATCGTCGAACACAAGGGAGTACATCTACAGGCCCTATTCCAACTACAGGTGGTGGATCAAGAGGTATAGGTGGTTCTAGTTCTAGTGGATCTTGGTGGTTCTGGAGGTAGAGGGAACACAAGAGGTTCGATCGGTGGTCAAGGTCCGCAACAACCACAAAATATCTATATGGAGATGTCTCTTCATCTCCCGAGAGTATAGAGGTATAGAGGATGCTGCCGAACATGTGCATATGTGTGAAATTGTGGCGCGCTAAAGGGATTATAGCTACTGAGTGAAAGGCAAGTCAATTCACTACTACATTACAGGGGCGTGCGCACATAAGCTGGTATAGGAAGTTTGACCCTGATCAAACTTGTGTGGATTATGCAAAGCACTGAGGGATGCTTTCTTGAAAGAGTTCCATATCCCTGAGTTTGAGAAAAAGAGTATAAGTGTGCTCAAAGATATCAAGCAAGGCACTACTGAGAGTGTACGTGAGTATGATGCTCATTTTAAGACACTTCTATCTAAGTTGTCTTATGATATCCATGCTAGCCAACATGCACAATGGTTCATTGGAGGATTGATTACACCTTTTAGGAGGGCACTGTCACATAAGACATACATGGATCCACGTGAAGCACTGGAAGTAGCTTTTTGCATGCTGAGGTAGTTGGGAGCATTGACACTGGAGTCAGTCCATTCCTAGAGGCACAGATCACAGCTATGGCTAAGCAGTTAGAGAAGCTATCAGCAAATTCAGCCCATGAAATGCGCTCAGAATTTGGTGTATAGATTGTGAAGTGGAAGGTCACACCAAGGATAGTTCCCTCACAGATATTGTACACTCATTATTGTTGGACTGTGAAATTTTCCATTTGAATCATGATGCTAGCCACTGTCCTTTGTTACAACGCGTGATAAGGAAGAATGTATCTTGCTTTTGCAAGATTTGTAGGTCCACGACCCATGATATTGAGGATTTTTGGTTGATTGGTTAGATCTAGGATGCCATAGACATTGGAGTATGACAAATAGGTATAATAGATAATTCTAAGGGTAGGAATGAGCACCAGGATCGGGATCATAATCAAACGTGCTATGACAGAATGAGGGGCATTTTGAAGGAGGTCGTGGAAGGGGACGTGGATATCATGGTGGATATGGAGGATGAGGCCGAGGTGGAGGAAGAGGAGAGTTTCCTCATGGAACATGTTATACATGTGGATCTCCTGACCACTACAGGTGAATGTCCTCAGAATAATGCATGTTCTTTTCTGTGGGAAGAACCATAGCTATGAAGAGTGCCCAGACTTATATGAGCATTTGAGCAAGCAAAGCATAAGCAAGAAAACAAAGGCACCGGAATGGTTAGAATCTAGCACATGGTAGAAGACCAATGGATGCCCAAGATAATAAGGACCGAGGCATCGAAAGTGAAGATTACTACACATGCTGAAGTACATGCACATGTGTGAGAGAGGCATTGCACTAGAAACCTATGATCACTAAGGAGGAGGTTTTGCATGAGGTACCCAGATCCGCTCATCGAAGGAAGTTTACCAGGATACCATGGAAGTGCTAAGGAATCTTTAGGGTGAGATACAATACCTAAAGGAGCAGAAGAAAGCCTCGGAGATAGTTCAAACTGATATCGATGATCTGTGGGAGGTGTGCAAGATGTTGCACCAGGAGAACATTATTCCACTATTGGGAAGTTGGTTAAAAGGGAACACTCGCGTGCAAGTCTTGAGACCGGATGACAGATTCTACATGCAAATCTTCCCCCTAATAGCATTGACTATGACAAAGAAATTACTTTGAATGTTGTTGTGGATGGGTGGCTTTTGAGCAACATATTGATCGATATAGTGTGGAAGTAAATGTGTTGACATTAGATGCATGGGTACAAATGGGGAGGCCTCCATTGCAGCCATCATCTAATGTGTTATTCATGGAAAACTAGACTAAGGCCACTCCCATAGGAGTGTTGAAAGATGCATCTATAACTATACAAGGGGCCAAGTTCACTGGGGATTTTGAGGTATTAGCACTTGCAGAAGTAGACAATTTTCCAGCCTTGCTTGGATGCCCTTGGTGTTATGCAAATAATGCTGACTTGAGATTCAATAAGGGATATATCAGCTTTGAAAACAAGGAGGAAAGGGTTGTGATACCCTTGACAGATGGGAAGTCTATGCCATATGTTGAGCCTCTAAGTGAGGAGGATTTGAACAGAGTCTATGTACGCGCTATTCAGGACCCAGAGGTCAATGAGCCATCAAAAGAAGGCATTCTACAAAGTGGGAGGATTCTCATTCTATTAGTGATACTATGAGTATTGCTTGTGACAATTGGGCTCATGGTACATATGAACTGGTAGGGTGTGAGGTGAAAAGTGTGGTTGTGTGCATGAATAGATTTCACTCAATTTGATGGATAGGAAGCACAATACCTTGGTATAGGGACAAAAGATCTTTCTACCTTTCTGAAGGCCATGGAAATGTAGTGGGAAGATCCAAGTTACAAGGAGAGATATGTTAGTGTATACACTACATGTGGGACAACAACACGCTGGTGGGTAGTCCACAGAGATAATCTTATAAACTGGGAAGAGATTGGAATAGCTTTGTCTACCAGGTTTATAAGGAACAATGCACCTACACAAATCTGCACTTATCATGGTGATCGACCTATTCAACATCACATTCAAGCATAGTGTGAGAGACTCTGGACAACAGGACAGAAGCATTACCACCTTCACTGGGTGCATAGATTGTATTCCATGCTCCAAGGATGTGCACGTGCTTGGTATGTATATGTAGAACTACATAGAGAAACTGGGAACTGGCAAGAGTTGGCTGCAGGTATGATCCAGACATTTGACTACTTCTCGACTCAACCTCCTGTAGCAGAGGCATTAAAATTTATCAAGTGCTTAACTATGGGAGATAGTGCAAAAGTAGAAGAGCATATTCAGAATTATTCGGTGAGACAGAGTTTGGTGCATGTTTTGAAAAGGAAGAAGAAATAGACTCCAAACTACTTGAGTGTGCTTGCCTTGAGAAAGAGAAAGGAAAGATGGTCTACATCGTGGATGATGAGGAAGTTGAGAACCTAGATATTGAACATTCACATGGGGTGCATGAGGTCTTGGACAGTGTAGATAAGGATATGTGCACCTACCATGAACCCATGAAGACAAAGAAGGTGAATATAGGTTTGGAGGTTGAGCCTAAGGAGGCCATAATTGGAGACTACTGGTCAGACTCGAGAGGTAGCAAAGATCATCGAGTTACTCAGGATTTTCAAGACTTATTCCCTCGAGGATATCATGAACTTAAAGGCATACATGAATCACTTGGGGAAATGAAGATCAAACTTAAGGATGGTGCATGACCTAGTTAGAAGAGGCCTTATAGGATGAATCCTAATTTACATGAAAAGGTGAAAGAGGAAATTGATAAAATGTTGAAATCTAGAATTATCAAGCCCCTTGATGAGTCAGAATGGGTTAGCCCAATGGTGATTAGTATCAAGAAGGATGGATGGATTAGGATATGTGTGGACTATAGGGAGCTGAATTTTGCATGCATCACAGATCCTTTCCCTATGCCATTCACTGAGGAAATACTAGGAGTTGCAGGGCGTGAAATATATTCTTTCACAGATGGATTTTTGGGTATCATCAAGGTTTAGATCACTCAAGAGGATCAAGAAAAGACAACATTTACTACTGAATGGGGTAGCTTTGCCTATACTGTGATGCCCTTTGGATTGAAAATGTGCCTGTTGTATTTTCACGCATAGTTGTTTAGGCATTCAAAGATTTTATTCATAACTTCTTACAAGTCTATCTAGATGATTGGACAATATATGGGCTTGTGAAAGATCATTGTGACAATCTGCGCTTAATGTTTGAATGATGCAGATAATTGAGTATCTCTTTGAATATCAAGAAGTGTATATTTTCTATGCCATTTGGGATACTGTTAGGACATATAATCTACAAGGAAGGTTTGCTAGTTGATCCAGCCAAGGTTGTAGTCATTTTAGGCCTGGAAGCACCTACTAGCCAAAGTGAGGTGTGCATGGATTTTTAGGTCATACAGATATTATAGAAAATTTATAAAAGGGTATGCCAAAATTGCTGCACCCTTGGAAGAATTGCTAAAGGGGAAAGGTACATTTTATTGGGGAGAACCGTAGCAAAGCATACATTTGAGGTATTAAAAGAGAAACTTACTACCATGCCCATTTTGCTTTCCCTCATGGGATAAACCATTTCATGTGCATGTGGATGCTTCTGGTATGGCCATTGGCACTGTGTTAGCTCAACTGGTGAAGGTATTATAGATCATCCAATCTATTTTTGCTAGTAGGAAGCTGACTCCTGCTGAAAGGAATTATACAACTACAGAGCATGAAGCTTTTCAATGATCTACACATTGTACAAGTTTCGATAAGTACTTGTTAAGAACACCATTTTGTTTTTATAGATCATATGGCATTGAAGTACTTGGTAAACAAGCCCATCTTATAGGGCATATGTAGATGGGTGCTCCTATTTCAAGAGTTTGACTTCACAGTTGTGGTGAAGCCAGGAAAAGTAATTCTAGACCAGACCATTTATCTAGAATCAATTCAGGAGAGGATGCATAGACAATTGAAGAAACAATGCCAGATGCACAGTTATATAAGTTACAATGCGTGCCCATGGAATTAGAAGACATTGTCTTTCTACGAATAGGTATGGCACTAGAAGGAATGAAAGCATTAGAAAAGAAGTAGCTTGCTATATATGTGACACCATTTATGTTAATCAATGGTGACCTGTACAAGCTAGGTAGAGATGAAGTATTACGCCACCGTGTGTGTTAGAGCATGAGCGCAAGGATATCATGGAAGAGGCTCATGGTGGTATTTACAGAGGCCATTATGTGCAGGTGATGACTACCCGGAAGATCCTAATTGTTGGATTATGGTGGGAGACACGTATAAAGACTGTAAAGATTATTGTAAGGCATGTGATCATTGTCAACACCTAGGAAAACCAAGGCAAAGAGATGAGATGCCTTTGAGACCAATTACTAGTGCCGAACCATTTGAGAAATGGGCCATTGATTTTGTAGGACCTATTTCACCACCACGTGCACAGGATGGATAGATCATGCTATATCATTACTTGCAATTATCTTACACATGGGGGAAAGAAGTAACACCTACGAAAAAGACTACATAATAAAACTACAACAACTAGATTTCTATGGGAGAATGTTCTTACATGATATGGATGTCCTTTAAGCTTGACAAGTGATAGAGGTACACACTTTTGAATGAGACAATCAGATCCTATTAGATGAGTTTATGGTTGCACACCATAAAACTACACCTTATCATCCTCAGAAAATGGAACTTGAGGCTTTCAACAAAATTTTGGGCTAGACTTTGACAAAAATATGTGATGTTGGAAGAAAGGATTGGGATGAAAAAGTGTCAGTTATGCTTTGGGCATATAGAACAACTTACAAGAGATTGAACAAAGCCACACCATTTCAATTGGTGTTTGGCATGGAAGTTGTTCTCCTATAGAATTTATGTTACCTTCTTTGTGCATTCGCACACGCTAGAGGTCTAGTTGATGAACAAGATTTAGAAGAACGTATTATGCAAAGATGATTCAACTGGATGAGCACCGAGCCATAACACGATGGAGTCAGAAGTAGGAAAAGGCCAGGTAGAAGGCATGGCATGATAGAAACATAAGGGATAAGAAGTTTGAGATTGGACAAATGGTACTTCTTTATGACTCAAAGTTCTTGTGCCATCCAGAAAGCTCAAAGTACATTGGTTGGGGCCATATGTTATCACTTCTATACTTGAATCAAGGTGCATGCCAATTAGAAGCACTTGATGGAACATGGCTACCTAGTTACTTTAACGGAGTAGGCTAAAGCCCTACTATAAATAAGTCTTCTTGGTGTTTGTAATAAGGCAAAGTGTTGCCATTTAGTTTAGGTTTTCAATTCAATATTTCCTTAATGTATTTCCTTCATTGTCACTATGCTTTGTCAATTTAGTTGTTGTTTGTGTAATAAGTGTGCTTGCGCACCTGAAGCTAATTATTGTATGAAGAATGTTTATGCACAGAGGACTGCACATACTTTTAGTGTGGGGTGGTTGTAGTTATCCAAGAAAGAAAAGACTGTGGGAATTGAAAGATGAAAGGAATAAGTCTACTGGGGTGTACTTTAAGTCAAAAGAAGATTGCTTCTCAAAAGTGACCAAGGATGGAGATGAATGAAAGAACAATATAACGTGAGGTAAGTGGAGGCCATGTTAGCTACCAGAGAAGGTGTAGTGATGAGGTACTCAGTGCAGGAGCAGCATGTGAAGAGAAGTCTGTGACCAGAGGGTAGGAAGGCACGCTAGAAGGTTATAGCTGGGTGTGAAGATGTACCATGCATGGAATGAAATGGATTTGGTCAATAAATGAAGGGATATTTGGTAGGTGAGGAGTAATAAATGCATCAAAATTTGAAAATTTATATAAGGAAGGGATGTGGATTCATTTTTACCATTGCAACTAAGAGTATTCACGAGAAGAGCCAAGTGTGAAGAGCCGAGTGATCGAGTTAAGGTGTGAAGGGTGTGAAACCAAGAGTGACAACTAGATCTATGTGCTATAAGAAGCTTACATCCCCGGTGGTGAAGGGTTTGAGTGAAGTAGAAAGACATAGAAAGAATTAGGTTACAAAGTTTCCACCTAGGGCATAATTGAATCGAGCTAGGGTTTGATTCGCAGAGTTAGGTTGAAGAAGAGACATTTGCAAGGTAGAAATGGCACCAAAGAAGGCATCTGCAATAGTAAAAACAAAAGAAAAGAAGAAGGTGGTCATCGAGGAAGAAGAGATGGCACCCAAAAGTCATTTTTCAGAGATGTAATACCTAGAAGGAGTCATTGTTGGCCAAGAGTGGGATTCACCCATTAGAAAAAGAAAAGTAAGTGAATATAATCACAGGACCTCAGAGAACAAAAAGGAGCTCGATTCCTTGCTCACTTCTAGAACAAACAAACACATGACAGATGACATGCCAGTGTATGATGATGTGGGTGATTTTTTTGAAGAGAATTGGGGTATATCAGTTGTATGAGCTGCCATATTTTGGGAAGTATGAGCCCCTTGTACCAAAAGCTCATCATGAGTAGGGTACACGAAGACTTCTTCTACTTTGCAGGATGCAGAGTTAGAATTTCATCTACACTTGTTTCATCTAGTGATAGGTCTGAAGGCCACAGGAGAAGATATAAAAAGTGACCTTGCAGATAAAGCCATGATTTTGAAGACCAAACAGGAGTTGGGATACCTGAAGGGTCCCATGGAATGGACATAGAAAATTTAAGAACTGTCCAGTTGTACAAGTATGCAACACACTTGGTTACCAAGTTGAATGATCAGAGAGGTGGTCGCAGTAAACACTATGTGGTGCATGTGGCATGTGAAAATGTCGAAGGGATGATCTACAACATACAGCTAGGCTATATTACAGAGAAAATAGTCGAAGAAGTGTGCATAGGAGGGAAGATCAGCTTTGGGGCTGTTCTACTATCACTAGTGTTCATGGAGATTGGGGTACCAGATGGACCAAAGGAGAAAATATGGGAATACCCCATGGAGAACAAATCCCCAGCTAAAATTCAACAAATACCTATGCAAGGGGGCCATGACAGATGAAGTAAAGCAAAGGGCAGAGAAGTGGTATGATAGGCTCACGCAGTGGCATTTGGGGAAGAATGGCGCATTCCAAAGGACCTACCAACAAAGTGGTAGGAAAACAAGTTCAAGTTTTTTGTATACCAGCATTTCGCATCACACATTTTCCAATGAAGGATGGAGTCTGGAGCCCTTGGTGCAAGTTACCTACACATTCACTGCAAGGTATTTTTAGGAATCTATTCATAGATTTACCGACACACGTAGACTGATCTTCAATGCAGATAAGGTAGACTGTGACTACCATACATTGAGGAAGAAGTATGTATATCCTGGAAGAAGTGCCTATATAGAGAGAGAATTATTTAGAGGTGTTGAATATCAAGCCAATAAGTTTGGTTGTAGTAGATTTGGGGGCAACATTGGTGTATCTCCAGTTGAAGCCAAAGATGGAGAACAAAAAATATGTGGAAGGTGAGTTCGCACTTCCAGCACCACCCAAAGGGAAGCATACAATGGAGAATATCCCAATGCCTAAGCCCACAGAGCAAATCAAAGTGCAAGATGAGGAGGAAGAGCATGAAGATAGTGGTGGTTTGGAGCATAGGGGTAGGAGACATCCTACAAGTCAGAGTGAAGCTGAGCGCATGTTACACCACCTCAGCCACAAGAAGGGGATGAAGAGGACTTGAATGTGGTCCAAGGGGAGCACATGTTTAAAAGAGTATTCAGGAGAACAAGGACCCAAGGTGTTACCCCAACCACTATGTGCAAATCACCCCGACTCTCCCCACAAAAGGAAGTGACCACGCAGAGAAGGAGGAAGCTGAAGTTGAATGAGGAGGTGGAAGATTCTGAGGAGAGCACCTACATCTCCTACACTTCCTAAGAGCACACATAGAAGAAAAGGATGAGGCATCAAAGGAGAAGGAAGAAGAAGAGGAAAGACCAGAGGAAACAATACAGAGAAGATATTCAGGACATGGAGACGCAAGTCCCAAATTTGGAGGCTAGAGTTC
Organism: Taxus wallichiana var. yunnanensis; assembly: GCA_018340775.1. Lineage (NCBI taxonomy): Eukaryota > Viridiplantae > Streptophyta > Pinopsida > Cupressales > Taxaceae > Taxus > Taxus wallichiana. The sequence continues at coordinate 32,248,121 of CM031233.1, forward strand.
CTAAGTAGCAAAGGTCTAGGAGGACAAGTGGGGAGCACATTCCACCAGCCATGGGGTATGCAGAGGATGCAGAAAGATTATCCACCCACTTCTAGAGCACAATAGTGCAAAAGGATCTATTTGGTTGGGAGTTGATGGATGAGGATATGATGACCATGCGCACAAGAAAGCAACTATCATGGTCGATGCACACCCACATGGATGAGCCTAACTTTGATGTGTGTGAAGAGTCATGCATTTCAAGGTGATTGAAGAAGGCACCTCAAGCTAGACACATGACAAGTAAAGCCTACTGTCATGTCAGATGAGCAAGTCAAGTAATGCATTGGTGAAAGTTTTCGGAGGTGGCTAGAAGAAACATGGATAAATCTGCCACAATCAAAGCATCTGCGTGAAGAGTTGAAGACAAAGGACAAGAGATAACACATGCATAACTCAGGAAAGGGACTTCACATAGAAGAAGAATGAAGTGTTCATAAGCATCACAGAGGAGATTGGGGACACTGTAATCAGAGCAAGGCCACACTTGGAACACAAGGTACCACAGACATTTCCTTCAGTGATACACTATGTGGGAAAGTTGGTGGACTTGGTGCTCAAAGATGAAACTCTACATATGCAAGCACCGAAATATTAGAACAAGATGCCGAATGGGAGAAAGCATCTAGTGATGAGAAAAATCACATCTTATGAAGGGTTGTTGCAGGCATTACAAGAAGTCTTGAAGAAAGTGGATCAAGCTTTAAATATATGCACAGCTCCAGAGGCGCTCATCAACATTAAGACCTTGGAAGAGAACAATGAGGTCTAGAAGGCCATGAAAGATGAGACATTGGGCCACGCAGAAAGGTTGTCCATGGTTAAACAAAAGTGTGAGGCCCTGACAACAACACAAGAGCCACATAAGACTAGGCTGGAAGAGCTTGGAAAGCTGATTATGCAGAAGATGGACCTTTTGGAAGGGAGGATGACATCTATGTCCAGTGTTGTGTTGGTTCTACAAAATGAGAAAGGGAAATTACATGTGGGATGAGTTGGAATCCATTGTTGTGGACATCCTAGAGAAAGCAGAACAGGCACTCACTGAATGGTAGGTTTTGGAGGCTGAAATAAAAGAGGAGTATCCAGAGCTGATGCTACCAACTGATACAGAGGAGGTTTCTTAAATAACCTCATATAAATTCTTTATTGGTCCACATTCTTCATTCTTATTCTTTCATTGATATTATTTACTTCAAATTTTGGAGATATCCATTGTCGGGATGACAATGAGATTAGTGTGGGGTAATGTTGATCAAAGAATACTTGGCAAAGATCACACAAGGAGTCCGTGGATAGAAGGCCAAGATCAAAGGCGGAAGGACAGGAAGGACCCCGCACGTGGAAGGAAAGTTTAGATTTTGGGACTTAGCCAATTTTGAGCATGAAGATCTATTTTAGAAGATGGCGTGTGGAACACACCAACGAAGTAGAGACATGCGCATCATGCATTGTCTATATTTGGAGAAGTGGTTCAAAGCATCTATGCATGGAGACAAGCTAAGAATAGAATTGACACTTTAGTTAACTACAAGAGGACTATAGATAGTGCACTTGCATGTGTGGCTATAATTGTAAATGACATGTGGCTATCAATAGCATGCGACCTATTTTTGGAATAGTTAAGTGGTGAAGGGAAAGTCCCCACCATATATATATGATGTTAGGTGCATAGAGAGATAGATACGTGAGATGTACTGTAAGTAGATTAATAGATGGAAGAGAGTATGTAATGTGTATCGATCCATAGGTTGTGCTTTGATATAAATTGACAAGTACTATAAGGAGCTTCTATATTTATTAATAGATGGAAGATATTGGCTGAATCTAAGTGTCATTCTGTGTAATTGAGTAGTGCATGTTATTAATTCTTTATATACAATTTTACAACTCTTTACACAAGTTGGTCATTCAGTTTGGGAGTTCTATTGGAATCAAACATGAATCTTAGAGCCATTCCTTTATCCAAACGATGTCTACATACCACTAGAGTACAACACAAGCAATAGTTCTCTCTAAGAGTGTTGGAGTATCTATGGGAACACACAGTTGACCGCTACAACACCGAACCAACCATCACCTTGCCTATCAACAACCAACCATCTTTGTTCATGAGATATTCATAACAACAAGTAAGTAACATGGTTTTGATCATCTGTGCTTACTTTACCGCAGATCTTTTACTTCCTTTAGTATTTCCATTTTTGTTATTACCCGGATATCTCCATCTTCCTACCAATCTACCAACCCAACCATTTTAAGCCTTTCCACCTTTCCTAACCTCTTCCTCTGCATTCTTGAGTCTTCTCAGTTATATTACAAGCCTAACCACACCTTCCTCACTCTCTGTGCAATCAAAGAGAGGCCCAAAATCCATTTTTATTAAGTTATTACCCATTGCCCCTACCGACGTTGGTTTACCCTACCGCTGTCGGTTTCACCCCTATACCAAAGATGTCGGTCACCTGACCGATATCGGTCTTTGTGTCATTTTATACCCTCTGACCAACAAGCCTTCAATTCAACCAAAACCAACCCAGACCTCACCTGATCAATCCTAGACCCTTTATTAGACCTCTGTCAGACCTGCAAAACCTAGAACAACCTACCAAACCTCCGGATCTAATCGTAACTTTTCCTGTTAGATTAGATTTACTTATTGTATTAACACAAGATACCTAAATCATACAACTACAGTAGGATTTCCTTATTTCATGGTATTTGTTGCATTAAATTATATTTGAAAGTGGATTGACAAAATCCTTCTAGGAAGCACCTCGCTTCTCGGATCTAGCACTCGCTAGGTAGTCCACTAAACTATATTATTAATGTTATTTTTGGTCTTGTTGTGTTTCTTACAAAGTTGTTCCTCCTAGCCAAAGGTAATCTCTCCATGATCAAATCAAATCAAAAGTAAAAACGTGCGCATTCTCGCCTTCAACCTTTGATTTTATAGGTATTCCTCCTAACCTCTTACGCTATTTGTTTTACGCAAATTATTCAAAGGAAATACTAACAATGCTAACAAAGTAACCTCAACACTCACAAAAAATTAAGAAAAGGCTAGGATGTAAAAATATGCCTAATTATATCAAGGAATTACTATGTGTGAGAGTAACGTAACAATACAACCTAGAGATTTAGGCCAATTTTCACAATGGAAATAAGACATAAATACCACAATTATATGGCTATAATGCGGCAACATAACAAATCAAAAGAAGTCAAGTGATAAGACAACATAACTATAATGATAATAAGTCTTAATATGGTTTTGACATAAAGGGGCTACTGAACTTGATAACGTATCATTCACACTTTCAATACTTGCATTTTGACATTACAACCTAATCATGCAAGTAGACTACAAAAGTGGTGACACGATTATTTTTAGTGGTAGCTATGTATGTTTGTTCTTCTTTTGTCCCAAAATGAACAATAAGAAAACAAAGGAGTAGACCAAGTGGTGATGAAAATACTTGGTGTAACTTTGGTATAGTTTCACCTTGTCTTAGGACAAGTGAAAAACTAGGAAAAAGTAACACTAAATATATTTCGTGATGAAATGTCACATGAATTCAACTTTAAGAGATTATTTCCCTTTTTCTAAAAACAAGATTTTGAATCCAACAAATTTATTACTTTGTGAGAGCTCTCAAGTATAATATCTAAGACAAAATTGGCTCCAAACCAACAAGCTTCCTATTAGTTATCTCACCTAGGTTGTCACAAACTACCTCTGCATGAGCTCGATTTACCAAGAAAGTCGCACTGACTAATCTTGGAGTATCTCAACTTTAATTTACCCCCTTTAATACAATGAGCAATGAATTACGTTCAGTTGTATTTTCACTGGGGTCGCAATGAAGGTAACTTTAACTCTAATATTTCAAGGCATACTAATCAATTGGGTAGTGTGTAACACTTTCCCATTTCATTCACAAGGTTCCCTCTTGCGTGAACTACTTTGGGGTTCCTAGGAGAATTCCTCTTGTTATCTTAAGGCTTATGCCAAAGGAAGTTTCTCCTAGTTAAGTGGACGAGCTTTAGCTCTTAACCAAACCCGCACATACAATGTTTTGCAAAGTGTTATATTATCTTATCTTTTGGATTACCCAATTTGGTTTAGACCATCGTTTGGTAACCTACATCACACATGTATGTTAGAATTTGGTTTGAAGAGAGTTCTCCTTTATTTGGCTAGTGTTAGGTCCTTCACACAAATGGTTAGTAGTTCAAAAAGATCTACAATATCATAGAAAGAGGATTAAATATTGTTTTGGTTCTCAAGATCATCCAAGGGTGCGAGAGAGAAGAACATACACAATAAGTAACACAAATAGATAACAATGAAAATCTTGTAAATCAAATAACCACCATAAAACTTTGTAAATAAAGGTTTATTCCCAATTAATCCAAGTGCTTTTTTAGTGAAAAATAAGGTTGTTTTTGGTTCTCAAGGTCACACTAGGTGTAAGAGAGGAACATACACAAACCTTAGCATTAGTTATTTATCAAATGTAAAGCTCTTAAACTAAAAGATCATATTCATGCCAAAATGAAATTTTATTCCCTTAAGCATATAAATGAATGATGATTTTTCCTACTTACTCTAAATTAGCAAAAAGAAGGTTTAGAGGTGCTTTTGATTCTCAAGATCACACAAAGTGCAAGAGAAGAGCATACACAACCCTATTCCAAACTCATACAAAGCATGAAAACAAAATCACTCATCAAACCCTAAGTTAATTTGTTATAAAACCTACTCTAAATCAGAAAATTGACAACAACAACAATTAAAAATCCTGGAAAATGACAGAAACACTAAAAACCAGAAGTTGAAATTTTGAACTTGGAGATGGCTTTACTTGAGTGCATCAACACACCTCCTAGCACAGTAGTGCATTATATAGAGCATGAGTGCATCCTGAAGCAAAAACACATACATTTATGCACATGTGCACCTAAGTCAAAATTCCATAGTCAATATTAGACATGTGCGGCCGGTGAGATGCCAATGCACATGTTGGAGCAAGAGCGCATATTACACACAAAGGATAAAAACTCAATGATGCACATGTGTAGCCAATAAGTCACATGCACGTTTGAAGAAGTGTAGGCGTGTCTAATAGAACACATGCACAACCTTTGGAGCATGTGCACACCCATTTGAGATTAGGCACAAACCTTCCTATAGTGATCAAAACATGACTTTTGAGAAGAGAAATCTAAGAAAGATAAAATATTTGGGCTTTTGAGGGAATTTTGACAGCACTTCACCTCCTTATATCCTGCAAAGAACATCAAAATGCAACATCTACTACTAATATAGTTTTAAACAACTATAAAAATAAAAATTGATCTAGAAAACTTTGAAATTTACTCTAAAAATCTTGAAAGTAATCTAGAAAACTTAAAACTAGATTAGAAAACTTGAAACTAATCTAGAAAACTTGAAGCTAAAATAGAAATATTAAAATATAAAAACTTTGAAACTAAGTTAAAAAGCTTAAGAATGAATGCAATTGGGATATGGCTCCCAGGGCATGCCAAATGAAGACTACTAAAAGTTCCAAGCAAAGCTAAACTAACAAGACTAACACCACATAGTATAATTGAGAAAATGCTTATTGAATCTAACAATATTTACATCAATGATTAAAGCTTAATGGAATGCTTGAAAGAACTAACATGATATATCAATCTATCTTAGCTAAAGCATGCCTACTATAATATCCAATTGCTAACTAACTTAGACCTAAATAGATCTAGGAGCAATCAAATTGGGGAGTTTTTGCTACTCCAAGGAAGGTGAGATGGTATCTCCAACAATGACTACAAGATCATATTGGATACCCATCTACTAACCCCATTGAAGACTTGAGGTAAGGATTGAGCTTGGTTATTAATCATATTTCTTATATGATATGCAAATCAAAGCATGGTGTAAAGTTTAAAGGTATGTGGTTAGTCCTTTTTATAGTTTTTCCTTTGAGGAAAACTAGCATCTTGGTGCATGTGGGACTAAAAGCACAAAGTAGATTAATAATTTCTAATCATGATTAAGGTTTTCTAATCACAATTAGTGAATTAACAAGTGATTAAGATGTGAGGAGCCTTAATCAACCACTTAGGGTCAATTAGGAGGCTAGGATAAGATTTGAAGATATCCGAGATGTGTGGAAGAAAGTGGGGTGATTTTGAGTGGTGGAAGAGGGGTTTGAGCTAATAATAGGGTATATTGACCAAAAAAAGAGTAAAATAGGCTTAATTAGCTAATAATAGCTAATTATCTTTTGAAGAGCATTTTAAATTACAATTTGTCATAAATTGGCATCCTAAATGTGGAAGAGGATAGGTAATCAAAAAAGTGTTGTTAATTAACCTAAAGGGTAAGAAACGTTAGTTAATTAGTGGAAATCACTAATTATAACAGAAACAGTAAGAATGAGAGTGATATGTGTGCTTTTAGCAATAAGATTACAAAAGTGGAATTTAGGTGTCTACATGCCAATGAATATAATTGTACATGAATTGTTAAGGCCTGAATACATATCCGACCTACTAAATATTTAGTGTGGGTGAGTGATGAGCCCTCCTAATTCCTATGTAAACCCCCATTTTTTCATGTCATCATTTTACACTAAGGATGATATTATAATTTTGTAATTAATACTTTAGTATATTTTGAAAGGAAGTTTTGTGCATAACCTTGTTATTTTCATCTTGTGTGTGCTTCTTCAAAATGTGTTAAATGGATATTTATGTGTATTAACAATTTCTGTTTTAAGAACATATCTTAAGCCATCATAGGACTCATATCTAGACCAACGTAGGAATCGCCGTGCACTAACGTAGGACTCACTGCACTAACGCAGGACTCACTTTGGAGCACATGAATTACCCGTGCATTAATGTAGGACTCATTCGGAGCACAAGACTCACCTAAGTACTAGTACATGAATAACTTAGAATATAGGACTCGTGAAAAGAAAACAAATAACTCAAATGGAAAGACTATGAGCTGATGCAACCAGTACATGAGTCCACATGGTGTGAAAGGCATGAAATGTGGGCTAACATTTAATCCATCATATGGCTTATGTGGATCATGTAAGATTGACTTAAAACCTAGTTAATTAAATACATGGAGTAGATGAACATAACAACTTATAATCATCATGATTATAGGAATTCAATGCATGATCTTTAACATCTTCTCATACTGATTAATCATCTCAACTGAAATTCAGTTAAGGAATTCATCCGTAATTGTAACTCCTCAAATAATCAGTTGTTGTCAAAGAAATCTCTTAGTTAAGTAGTAGTAGTTATTACAAATAACATGTCCTCTTCTAGAGTGATAAGGACTACTCTTGATATAAAAGAGCATTTGTAGTAGAATTGTAGAGTTAGTTCATTTTGTTGTATAAGAAATCTCTATTAAACAAAGTTCATGATTCAAGAATAAATTGACTTGTGTGATTTTCAATTCTAAACTAGATCAGAGGGAAGGAGTAAGGGCCACTCCTCCCTAACATGAAGGGAGCATTTCTTGTCTATTTAATTTATGTTATTCAACATTTATTTAAATTTATAGAATTTCATTGCGTTTAGTATTTTCAATTATGAGTTTAGTAATCCCCTGCTTTATCAATAAACATTTTTCTTAATAGCATTTAGCATAATATTTGATTGATTTCATTAGTGAATAAGTACTAAGCATGGTTTCAACCATTTCCTTTGTTACAAATAGCCATGGACACCACCTTGGACTAACAATCATGAGATAATTAAAGTGCGAGTACCAATGACACTTGTCAATACGTGCATAATTTTGTGTCTACATTCCCCCTTTATGCTATTTAAATGAAATTCAAGTAGTGTAAAGGAAGTAAGAAACATACTTGTATTAAGTCTATATAATCCATATTGCAGCGTGTGCATAAAACATAAAAACTCGTAGTGTGGTGAACCATGGAACAATGTTTTGACCCATGTCAGCATAGGAGCATATAGAAAATCGTCATAAGTAGTAACTTGGAGAAATAGTTGTGATGATATTAATAGATTTTAGATTGTTGTCAAAGGTGATAGAAAAGGTAGGGAGTGATCAATTCCCAACCCGATTTGTTGATAATTGAAGGATTTTAAGCGCCCCGTCATAAGAGGAAGAGTGTTGGGGAGAGACGTCTATTTTTTCCTCATTCCATGGCACTTCCCCCAAAAGGTCCAACCACTTCAGATGGATAAAGACCGAATTATTAATTCTTTAGTTCTAATTGTAACTTGGTTTGTACCTATTGAAAAACTCACATAGGATCAATATAGGAAATGTAATGATGTCTCATTTCCCCCACTCCTATAGTAACAGGTGTTCCAATTTGAATAGTGTTAGATGGCTTCCAAGTTAGGTCATCTGGAAGTGATGGTGATGTAATGTGGCTCCCAAGTTAGGTCATTTGGGAGTGATGGTTACTATGGTAATTGTATTGATTAACAAGTTTTGAATGATAAAAGTTAATTGAATAAAATGCATTTGGAAAATTACTCATGAAGAGATTTTATTTTTTCCCCGATTAGGTCATTTGGGGGAATGGATTTAAAATAACAAGAGTATTTGATTATCGTATAGAATAAATGTAATTGTATTTGAATGAGATCAGATAAAATGTGATAGTAACATATTAGGAGTGTTGATTGATTGTGTTGTATCCTAAGAGGGATTATAAGATGATCTTGATTATATACCCCCCTTCTAATGAAAGGGAGAGGGTGGAGAAATGAGTACCGAGTGAAAGCATATATGTGATGGACTCGTACAAGAATCGAGAAATAGTATAGGAGATGTAGTAGTGTTGATAAAGTATGTGTTAATGAATAGTACATGTGTAACAATTAAAGATAGAGTGTTTAGAATTGTATAGTATGGTACCAAAGGAAGTCGTGATCCAAATGTCAAAAATGAGGAAGAAAATAGAGTAACGAGGCATAAGACATGAGGCAAACCATGTGCTTGTATTAGTGGTAAGAATGACAATAGGTAAAGAACTATAATATAGAAGAAATTTTTAATTACTATATATAGTAATATGAAATAGGTGAATAGTAACTTCATTTGAACCGAGAGTGATTGTAAATTTGAGCTTTGAGTTGTGAGGATGCCATGTGTCAAGGAGGATATTAGGATGAGATTCAAGAGGGTGATGACGGCTATGGCAACATATACGATCTAGTGGGAGTGGTATGTATGACCAAATTTGGAAAAATGTCAAATATGCTTATTTTTATTAGTTTTGTGGAAAAATTTAATTTTTTTATATAGAATTTGATGTTTATGATCAAGACGGAAGTAGACAGTGGTGTTTTTATACTTCAAGACACTAGTGCCTCAGCTCTTAGCGCTAGTGATCTATTGTGGGGCACTAAAGTGTTCAGCTTATGGGTGTTAGTGTCTAGAGGATGAGTTTAGTTATTGTTTGAGTAAGAAAGTTGATTGTGATGTTGTTAGTATTGATTTTGAATTATATGTGTGTGCTAATACTGCATTGTGTTGGTTGTTTGTGCTATGTAGAGAGATATACACTCTAGGAGTTCGTGCGTGGTTCCATTTGAGGACAATGCTTGGTTTAGGATCGATGATGATGAGTGGGATATATTGGACTATACCGGCTTGTGAAACATCACTAGATCGGGGGAAATAACCCACAATATGCCCTTTTTGATAAGTTAAATGAGATATATTACATAAATACTTATACATTTTGGTTTCGACTTAAGAGACGATAAAGTGACATGGAAGATGTATATAAAATATATGCAGCTTACCTATCATCGAATATAGGTACAAGTTATTGCCATATTGGATGCCCATAGTCGAGATGAGGGTCTTGAGTGCAGGATGAGACATATATCAGTTTTGATCTTATTGTAAGATCCGGGGTTACATGGTTGGAGAAATTAATCGCAGAATTCTAGGGGTCATCAATGGCAATGGAGGGTGGTGGAGCGGGCATTCTATATAGAATGCATTATATTTCACTAGCATATAGAGGAGCATGAGACTATATATGCATGTAAATGATGTGTGTTGGCCCATTTATATAGGGATTTGTATCATTTCACACAGACCACGAAGGTGGAGTAGAGCGACTACTCTATCGCATGTATGGGCATATGAGAATAAAGATATAATGAGGCCACTCGGTGGGCCCAAAGCTAAGTGGGATCGACCATAGATATTTGAAGTGAGGTGGGTGGGGACTAAGAGTAGGAGGATGAATGAACACATATAGGAGGATGTTGATTAGATGGGCCCTAGGGAATTATATGAAGGCCATATAGAGATTATAGAGGATGGGTGGAGGATGGTCTTGAGTTGTGATGCATTTGACACACTATGTGGTTAGAAGATCGGTTTCAGGAGTAGAAGAGTTGTTCCATGGTGAGTGGGTGTCTCGATAGTTTGGTATGGCTCAAGAATTTCCCTCGATCCATATATGGTGTCGATATACTACGAAAATGAGGTGAATAAGGATGAGGCTAGGCCCAATAGAGCACAACTAGTGCCCCCAAATCCAAATAAGGTAGATCTAACCATAGGGCTAACACAGTAGATGATGCAGGGCACCGAGGTGTATATGTAGTGGTGGGAGACATACTCGATGGTCGATGCTATTTCTAGTGGCTATAAATGTGGTAGGTGGGCTAAAATTGGAGTTAAGGGCTAGGCACCCACCTTTGAAGTAGACAATGTAGAACGTCATGAAAGCAGAGCATAAGTATCAATTAATGTGATTGGTTTAGTTGTTAATCTAGTTAGTGAATACAATGATGTGTAAGTGCTAATATGAGGTGTTTTTTATGTGATTGCAGGTGATGCCAATTGCACATTGATCATGATACCAAGATACATACATTGACTCTGAATTTTCCCCTAGATGTGCTCATGGGAGGAGGGATGTTAGAGTAGGTGGTCATGATCATGATTGTGAGCGAGCATGACTATTTATTTGAGCTTGTGGTGATAGCAAAGGTGATCACGTGTAAATTTTTTTTTGAGAGAGAATGATGAGGATCTGCAGAGAAAGAGTGAGTGAGATAGATCCTGTGGGAGTGGATGGCCTAGCTCAAGATGTATTTTCATGATATGTGGAGGTCAAGGGCCGATATGTAGAGCAAGTGATAGAGAATTTTGTATTTTGGAGCTAGATTAAGAGATACAGGCTCGAGATTGGCGGCGTAGGGTCGACAAAGTGAAAATTTGAGTTCTAGAACTTCCACGATTATAGATAGTGATAGTGAGGATGATATATGATGTATTGTAGAGAATGTATTTAGGCATGAGGGCTTGCCTCCCAATGATTATATTGTATAATTTTGATTATATATATATATATATATATATTGATAGTCTATTTGGTGTTTGATGTTCATTGTGTATTGTGTGATGATTATGATTTGTACTTGGTATTGATTGCCTCCTTTGTTAGTTTTATATGCATTTTTGGTATGGTTGCATTGATATATAATGTTGATCATTTGAAATTTTTGATGATGTGTAAATAATTTCTAACTAAAGAATTGACTAGGAATTGTATTTGAATAACAATCAATAGTATATCATATGATAAATATAGATGTATATATGTGATGTTAGATAAATAAAAATGGTAATGTGATTAGATTATGTGGGACAAGAAAATAATGATGCGTTGAGAATTGTATAATAATGAGATTGTAGAATGATGTATATAATGAATGGGATGAGGATGAAGGGGTAAAGAACAATTACCCCAAAGCAGGAGGGTGAGGTTCATTTAAGTAAAAATTCCCAACAATACCAGTACATGAACCTTGAGAACATGAGTGCATCATCGGGTAATGAGATGGAAATGGATATAATCTACTAGAGGTGAAGAGGCCTATGATGCACATTAGGAAAAAATTAAAAAGTGACATCATGTTTATAGATGCCAAATTGATATCAAAGGTGCATGTCAGAAAAACATGTCTAGACACTATGCACTCTTATCATCCTGCTCAACTAGGTATCGAGGCAACAAGTAAGGGACACACCAAGATTGACATACAAACATATAAAATTAAAGGGGAACATGGACCACTATTATTGCATACCCAAAGGGATGTAACCCTTACACTAGGACAACCTAAGGTTTCCAAGGCCCTAGGTCGAAGAACAAGAATGAACCCTATGTAGCTATCAACACTATGAGGGATAATAATGAACAAAATAAACATGCAAAGTCTATGCTAACCAAAGTAAATCATGTAATATAAAGTAAGGATATGAAAAAAAAATGCTAACCTAACATGTACATAAAATACTAAGCTAACAAAGAGTAAATATCAAATGTAGGAAACTAATCTATACAAAATAACAAATTGAATTAGAGCACTTACCCGTTGGGGCAAGTGCTAAAACATTTATCTCCTAAAGGACCACACACAAAAAGAGAAAACTTTTAGGTGGATAAGGGGAAAATCTAGTCCTATCTCACTATAGATGACCCAAAAGTGCAAGAAAACTAATCCAAGCAAGAAGAATCTCCAAGCCAAGAGTCAAGATATAAGAAATCCAAGAGCTAAGTGAGTAGATGCAAGTTGGAGCAAGAGAGCTAAACTAATGGTGAGTTCCCGTTGATATGATCTCGATTGATTATGTGAAAATATCATTAGGGATGGGTCTATTGGAAACATTTGTAACTATAGAATATTAAATCCAAAACATGCAAATAAGGATCTAACAATCCCCACAAAATCTACAAAGTGGAAGTATAAACAAGAATAATCCAAATCACATAAAAGTACACACGCTTAACACAACATGTACCATGGTTCACCCAATGTGGGATACATCCACAAAAATAGATATATTATATATATAATATAACAAGAGATTACAAACAACCTCTTTTTCACAAGAGTACATGTATCTCTCGCAAGAGTATCTCTTCCTCCAGATCTACAACCGGATATGCCCGAATACACTAAACCATGCCTCCATACCACCACATGTGTCTCCTCTAGATCTCTAACCAGATCTACCTGAGTGCACTATAACCGTGCCTCTGAAACACCACCAGATCTCACATACCTGAAGCTACCCTACATCTTCCACTATGCAACCAAGCTCTCACCGCATCGTGAATATGAAAACAAGACCTCTAGTAAGGGTCTACCAAAGTGAAACCGTAACCATGCACCAAGAATGTGAGTCTCTCCATCATCACTAGATGAATCTATGCAAACATGAAGATAAATTCCTCTACAATACTATATTCCTATGGATCAACAATACATTATGATCTCATGGATTTGTAATACAAGATCTCACAACATGTGGATCTACAAGAATGAACAATAACAAGATCTCACAACAACCCGTGGATATAACAAGAAGAAACACTAAGTGATTTTCATACTATGCTAGCCATTACATGAGACTAAATAATACAAAGGAAATACAATAGAAGATAATACCATCTTCTCATCAATAGTGTACCCGCACTTTCCTTCCGTTTAGTTTCTCTCCTATGAAAGCTTTTGTCCGAATGCACCTATTTTTTTATTTTTCTTATTCTTCATCCTTTAAACAAAGGATTATGCTCTTCTTCTCATCTAACACGCCTAACCTTAGTTTTCTAGCTTATATAAGTCTAGAAAACATAGGGCATAATTGTCGTGGTAATTACATCCAATATATTTTCTTTAAAACAAAAGCTATATTAAATCCCGTGACCTATAAATAAAACACTCCCACAGGTAACCGATACCTGTTACTAATCGACCGATGCCGGCCACCTCCTAACTCGATTCTCGGTCACTTCGCAACTGATTTTGGTCATTGTGTAATCCATTCACTTTGTAATGTATGCTCCAGTGAAGCTATTTAGCTCCACAACCTAACAATCTCCCACTTGGAGATAAATTTTTGAACCTCTATACCTGTACCTATACATCACTATCCTCTACATACCGTGAAGACCATCCATTATTTATATTTACAATTATCTTAAATGAAATTAGGAAGATCAAACCATCTTCTCAAACCAAGAAGATAAAACGATGACTTACCAAACTTACACGAAGCTACAACTAATTTGTGACACCAAGCCTCAAGATCCCACTCGAATCGTAACACCATGCCGCTTGTTAGTATCAAACATTTAAGTCAACCTAACTCCTCATGCACCAAGCCATCATGACTAATACACCTACAAGAGATCCCAAAGAAAATCAAGTATTGAGCCTCAATCACATCCGTAGCCATACCTATAAAACCAACCATGTTCTCCATCCATCTATCTATGTTTCCATGAAACCACCAATGCAATCGACCAAGACAAGTCAAACGGAATATGTGAAAGCAAAACAAAATCCTCGGGTAAAGACAACCCAAATGAGTTCTACCTGCAATAGTGGGTGATCAATCCACACACCTAAATAACTCAAAGAATCTAAACACCGCAATATGCAAATCCAACCCCGCATAAACAACTAACATGTCCAAGACATCCATCTATAGATAACATCTCCCATGGAGTTACATAGTAATGAAGAGGAAATAAAAACATCCCCTACTCATGCTCAAGGCATCCATGCACAAATCAAACATCCGCATCATCATAGACTCATAAAACCGAATATATCCACATGTAAAACTCACCATGTACATCTATCCATATCTCTAATCTCTCAACAATCTCTAAGTCTGCCATTGACTAAATCCAAAGCTGAATATGAATCTTGTGCTCATCAATGTCAATAAAAATATCCATGCTAAACCATGCCACTAATATCGATTGCAAATATCAACAAACATGTCATCAACATACTTTGCACAATTAACCAAGATGAAATCAAAAAAGGGCACCATATAAAAATGGTAAATAAACACTACTATCAAACCCGTGACCTAAGCGACCATAGTTTCTCAACCGACCCACCATTTCCTAATCGACCACAATTACCAAATGACGGACCACGGTTAACCCTAATTAACACCGGTCTCTCGTAATTCAGTGCAGATTTTCTCCCTTTTCACCCTTCAAACTTTGAAAATTATTCTATCATCTAAAACCAACTAAATCAACCATCAACTACCTTCCTTAAGGAATATCCAGGCACCAAAAAATAAAATAGAAGTGATATCACAAAGTAATAAACTCAAAATACTTGTAAAGACATGACTACCTTCCAAAACTAACTTGTGCCTCCTACCACTCGAATAGTGGAAATCTCCTCTCACTTCAAATGTGAATCATGTATCCAATCCTCGTAATGCCAACAATCATGGATTTATCCCACTAAACATGAAATACCCCTGTAGTGCCTCTAAAACTAAGCTCAAAAGATAATATGTCGGTGAGAAATAAAACCAGATGAAAGAACTATAAAATTGATTCCCTTTCTTCTCTCGTGAATACTTCTACACCAAAAAGTTTGGACTTGTGAAGTAGATGAATCACATTCTTTTCATCCTCTCGTACTCAACATTTCTTATTACTTGCAATTGTGTCTAATCATGCCTTTTCATTGAGGATATCATCCTTAGACTAGAAACCCTTGTCCTTAAGATTCCACACAACCAGAAATAAAAGTCAAACAACACCAAAAAACCATGGTGGAAATCAGGCACACTATCCAAACATAATATAAGTTACTCCAAATGAAAGAAATAAAACATGAATCATATAGAGATACCGAATCAAAGTCTCAAAGGACTAACCAAGCTAACTCCTTCCTCTTTCTAATTCAAAACAATGAAGTGATCTATACCATTTTCGCCATGTACACTCTGGTGAGAAATTCGATCCTCCAAACCAAAACAAAAACCATATTCTCTCTCCTATTGTAAAAACCTCATATAAATAAGTTACCACATAGATCGACCAAAGTCATCTCCTAACCGACCATGGTTAGCTAACTGATATCCGTTTCTCGTGACCGACCTTGACTCTCAGATTGATGTCAATGCTACTAGAACAAACCCAACACCACACAATTTGGCATAGAACACCACACCAGGTGCCTACTTTGACCGAAGCCGATAGTTGAGCTAAGCTAATCATTTCAAGAAGCATCCAAATCATACAAAACCAATATAACAACAAACCATGCATTAAATTGCATAAAGATGAAATACATCACCTTACCAACACCAAGATACTCAACCACATCTTCAAATGAAGTACATGCTTCTATGATGGAAGCCTCATCTTTGTTATGTGCTACAACCTCTCTACCGAAGCTCGTGCATCTAACTCGTAGTAAGGATGCATAATTTCTCTTTTCTCTTTCTAGATCTACAATCCAAAACCATGCATGTACAATCAAAATGCAAAGCACTGCAAAATGAAGATAAACCATATCTCTGTAACCCACATTTGCAATCTGACTACCATGCTTGTGACTCTAATAATTAGGGACACCTTAGAAAATAAGATACATTCCATGAATCTCTCCATTTATTCAGATATGTGATTTTCTGTTTAAAACCAGGCTACCTAGTAACCAACCAGGTAACCTTATAACTGACCATGGTCACCCTATAATCGACCATGGTTATGTGGACGATGTCAATCGCCACCTAATTGGCACTCGGTCACTATAATTTACAAAAACCTTACTCTTCCATCTTCCACTTGAGATTCAATCTCTTCCTGTGATTTTTACATCAGGAAAAACAAACCCTACTCTCATACACCTGTCAGTAAACCACTAACAAAACCATGAAGCAAACCCTTACTCTAAAAACTAAATCCATCACTCTATCAAAAAAATTCTCTAATATTAGTTCTTGGGGATGGGTCTATGCGAAACATTTGCAACTATAGAATTTCAAATCCAAAACATGCAAATAAGAATCTAACAATCCCCACAAAATATACAATAATTGGAAGTATAAACAAGCATAATCCAAATCACACAAAAGTACACACACTTAACACAACATGTACCATGGTTCACCCAATGTGGGCTACGTGCACCAAAGATGAGATCTCATATATATAATATAACAAGAGATTACAATCCAAATCTTTTGCACAAAAGTACATGTATCTCTACAAAAGTATCTCTTCCTCCATATCTCTAACTAGATCTACCCGAGTACACTAAAACATGCCTCCATACCACCACCTGTGTATCCTCCAGATCTCTAACCGGATCTACTTGAGTGCACTACAACCATGCCTCTGAAACACCTCCATATCTCACATACTTGAAGCTACTCTACATCTGCCACCGTGTAACCTAGCTCTCACTATACTACGAATCTACAAAATAGACCTCTAGAAGGGTCTACCAATGTGCAACTATAACCATGCACCAAGAATGTGAGTCTTTGCATCATCACTACATCAACTCCGTGAAAATACGAAGACAAATTCCTCTACAATACTAGATTCCTATGGATCAACAATATATCATGATCTCATGGATATGTAATACAAGATATCACAACATGTGGATCTACAAGAATGAGCAATAACAATGTAAAGAAGAAGAAACACTAAGTGCTTTGCATATTATGTAAGCCATTACATGAGACTAAATAATACAAAGGAAATATAGTAGAAGATAATACCATCTTTTCACCAACAATGTACCTACACTTTCCTTCTATTCAAATTCTCTCTATGAAAACTCCTATCTTCATGCAATCTACTTTTTCTTATTCTTCTTATTCATCCTTTCAACCAAGGATTATGCTCTTCTTCTCATCTAACACCTCTAACCCTAGTTTTCTAGCTTATATAAGCCTAGAAAACTTAGGGCACAATAGCCATGTAATTACATCTAATATATTTTCTTTAAAACAAAAGCTATATTAAATCTAGTAGCTATGTATAGACTTATAATAAAACACTCCCGCATAGGTAACCAATGACGGTTACTTCCTGATTGATGCCTGTCATTGTTTGACCGATGCATGTCACTTCCTAACTGATGTCGGTCACTTCTTGACCGATGTTGGTCACTATGTAACCCAGTCACTTTGTAATCCATGCTCTAGTGAATCTATTTAGCTCCACAACCTAACAAATGTGAGTGGGTACTTATATCGATGCCATCACCCATGGGTGAAGGCGTCGACAAAGATTTTAATTTAGGACAGACATAATTGCCCTAAGGAGATGACGTTGGCAGGGATGAAAAGTAGAGAGGAGTGTGCAAAATTGTCATGAAAAGTGAAGATAATGTAAGGCAAAATAAATGTGGTCATGAGAAAGTAAGATATCTTAAGATTGTGAGAGAAAATAAGAAGTGAAAAGTAAAAGAAAGGCATAAATGAGACCAAAAGCTGTCCTCTCTCCATGTATCATCCCCGACACACTAGTCAAGTGAATAACCATACTCCTATCCTAGAAAAAGCCCCTTATGACACTTGCTCCTAGAATATGCCCCCTCCATTGATTACCGAATTTTGCAATAGTGAAACATGGGGTAATTATCTAAAAGAACGATACATACGCATTTGAAGCTAAAAATGAATGCTAAAAGTAAAGAAAGGACTAGCTGAAATGAAATATATCCAATGATGCATAACTTATAGTGTTGGTTGTCTTGCCACCTAAAAGCACAATCCCATGCTGCTAGAACCCTAGAGAAGAAAAACTGAAAGGAAACACTAGAGGATCATCAGTAAAATAAGACATAAATCACCTAGCTAAGGGACCATGGGATGGATGACTTATCATAAGATCATAGAGGTAAGGTGTCGACCGGTATAGCCAAGCGGTGAGTAACAACACCGAAAAATTGTTAAAAAAATGAGGTAGATGCAATGATAATAAGTGAGGTAAATAGATCCAAACAAGACTATGAGCCTAAGCGAGGATGTACAAGACCACAATGATCCCATAGGAAAGGTCAAGGTACGTAACTAATTTTTGATGATATTTGGATAGTTGGTTTATGTTTGGATATTTGGATATAGTTAGGTAAAGCCATGTGAGAAGGGGAATGATAAGATACCCCAAATCACGCGATATGAAAAATCTAAGAGGTGGTGTTGGATCCACGAATTTACACCTCTGGGGAGAGAGGGTGGCACGAGATGGAAAAAGGTCGGGAAAGAGGGATGGACCCACATGAATTATCATTATGTAGCCGAGGATGGGATCTTCCTCTGCTAGATCTTCCTGGGCCGAGGAGGGAGTGACAAGGAGTCACCTTAACAAAGGGTGTGGCTGATTTCTCTACTAATTTTGACTCTTCCTAAGTTAGGGTGAAAGGAGCCAAGATGTGACTAGAGGGTACATGATAAGGGAGGGAATCAAGACAACATCCCTAGTATGCTAGGAACAAACAATCTGGGAGTCGGATGTAGCTACCGAATGCAAGGGTGTCATCTCCGATAAGGTAGGAATCAGAAAGCAATTCAACGAGGTTAGGCCACTGCAATTCACTCAAAAGAGTGGTCACTAAGCACTGTAAGCATCCAAGAACCCTAATAAAGGTCCCTAAAGCTAGTTTTGACACGATCCACACATTAAACCCCAAGGATTTACATGAACTATTCTGGGCTAATGCTAAGGATTTTAGATGATGAGTGAAAACACTTAAGTTATGTGCATCGCTGATGTATTTTCATAAGCAGATATGTGTAAAATAAAAAATAAGGTGAGATCCACATGAACAAAAATGAGTCTCGAAGAAGTTATTGTGAATTTATAAGGTGGAGACATAGAATCAAAAAGGAAAACCGAGATTCAAATGGAACTAGGAAGGATGATAAACATATCGACCATAATTTCACAATGCCCAAGTATTATTTCACAAAGATTGGGATACATAAAATGGGGTTGTCATAGGGAAATGGTCTCGAGGAACCTCCACGCAAACATAAAATCCCAATCCTTCATATTTTTCTCAATACCCCTAAGGATAAACCACCATTCAGAAATTATGCCGAGTGTTACAAATTGAGGGGCCCCTAAGATAAATGAACAAAGCACCTAGTATTGATCAGTTAGTAAGGAATTTTATAGGTATAGAAGAAAAAATCCTAAAGTACCCCTAAAGGATATCAATATCCCACACAACCCTAACAAAACATAAACAATAACAAGGTATTTTCACATAAAATCACATCTATAACTTGCATAAGATCCTAACAAAAAGACACAATATTTTACCCACAAAATTGTTCCACAAGAAGAGCATAACCAAGAGAATTATAGTAGGCCATTTATGAAAAATCCATTACACTTGGAAAAAACAAGGGAAACATATCTATATGCTCTCAAAGCTTGTTAATGACTGTACATGGGAAATCACCTTAACAAAAATTCTAGGCAAAAGAGAAACACACAACACCTATGCCACGAAAGTGTAAATTTCCATGGTTGATTATGCACCTCAAAATCCCAGAGCTCCTATGAGGAGTCTTCTCCCTCCAAAAACCATATCCCTTTGTAAAACATTAAACCCTCGTATATATCCTTATCCATTTTTAGGGGTTTAAAGAATATCCCCCAAATTCTAACAACCTCATGCTCAAGCCACCACCCAAAGATTCCAAATAATAATGGGGAATATCTATCCATGACATCTCTTAATTTTATTCTCTGCCAAACTTGTCACCATCATGCTAATAATGATGAGACATTATATTTTCCACATCACATTACTTTAATATCAAATTTTCCATATATAAATAAACATCTCGTGGATAGTAAATTTAAATTGATAATACATCTTCAAAGATGTGAATATTTACTCCATCCTGGTGACATGCTTCACATAAATAATCAATCCTAATATAACTCCTACACGTGCTTATCGATCCGGTAGGATACGAAATTGATGGTGATATGATTTTCCTAGACACGTTAGCTTAGAAGCCATGCCTATTGAAGCATGGTTCACTGGACCATCAATTTACCAACTAATTTATACAAATTTTTCCACATTTTTCCTCTATCAAAAATCCATTTTCCATGGCCTCTTCATTTTAGGAGAAATTCCCACAAACAGAAGAACCCCTCAATTTGTGTGAGTTCTTCCAACCGACTAGTCCGAACAAAGCCTTCATCTTGCATGTATTAAGTGTACCCAACACCAAAGTAAATCCCCCTCATGATTCATCCCAAAACTTCTCGGTTCTGTCATTATTGAAGAGGTTAATGGAATGCGTGCTTCATTCCCTTTGTTTTAAATCTTGCACTATCACCTAATTCACCTTGAGCATTGTGTGAAAATGAGATGCTTGAAAAATATGTGGTTTCATAACCATCCCCATGTGAATGATGATCATTGGAACATGCTTTGAAAGAGCCTAGTATGACGCCCTTTGCATTGAACACAGAGCTCCTAGCGCCAAATCCACTACCCACATCAAAAGAATAAAAATAACCCCTAAGTTTGCATGAAAGTGAAATAGAGAAATGATTGTCAACCCTCAAGATTTCCCTCACTAAAATATAGTCCGTGGTATATGCCCAATTCCTTCCTCTAAAGAAAAGAAGAGTTATTATAAAAGGTTACCCCAATAGAGCAACTCAATTTCCCGTGGCTTGAATTTCTACCGGTAGGAGGACCAAAGCATATATAAGAGGGGGATCTCCCTTTCTAAGTGGGTGAAATCATTTGAGAAGAAAAGGGAGTTGACATAGATCTTGAACGGGCCTCGGGTGGGAGTTCCAGAGCTGTGGGAGTTAGAGAAGGGGATGTTGTGGGGCCTAGTGGGGGACATCCAATTTGTCTTCAACATTGTGGCCCATAAAGATTTTTTTATCACAAGGACTAGGTATTGAAACATGTGCCAACCCTTCCTAAGTGAGATAGTAGTCGTAGAATCTTAATCTCTCTATTGCAATATAATCTCTTGGATTTCCACTTTTGTGTGTATGCGTATATTTTCAAGGGAAAGGGATCCTATAATAGAGCCCCATTTTTTTTATATTATTCATCATTCTAATTTGTTTATTTCTCTCTTCAATACATGGAATATCTCTCTTTCCTTTGTTTGAACATTGTTAGGATATGTAATGTTTCTTTTATAGTTATTACAACGTAAAAAAGTTCATATATTTAATTATTTCACATAGTATCTACTATTGTACATACAATCCCTCCAAAACTTCACACCAACGACCAATTATCCATCACAAAACCAAGCGCTGGGCACTGTGGTATGAACTTAAAAACCTTTCAAACAGAAAGAGTGCAAACTTGGTTCTCGGGCCCCAAAAGACAGACCGACTACACCATGTATCGAATACATCATCGGGTCTTGGGGTCACACTATCACTTTGCACACCTTGGGGATGAAAAAACCTATAAATTATTTTGGTTTCTCTCGATCACTTAGTTTTTGTTCCCTCTCTCATCATGGGTACAAGTAGGACCACTCTTTGCACAAATGCCGAGGTAAAATAGAAAATAACCCATAATGCCTTTGTGACTTCTAAAAAAATTCACTATCTTGGGTGTCGGGAAGAAATAAGTATTCACACCTTATATTCATACTTCAAAAAGGCTAGATAATTACTCCTGTAACACGCTAAAAACTTTACTATCTTTACTTCTAAAGCACCTAAAAATCTCTAGAACAAGGGTAAAAATAGGTGGGTGCATGATCTTAAATCAAACACGAAAGGAAATAATTCCACGCACCAAAATCAGCTCCATATTGGAGATAGATGCCCCTAGTGGGTATCCGAAGAACATTAGAATCAGCCCTGGGAGAAAATACCATTTGCCTATCCATTAGGCAATGAAGTCAAAAACATGATCACCACCGCAAGCCACCACGACGAGAGCAAACAAAACCAACAAACAAAAAAAGAACAAAAATAAGTAAACAAGAGATATACATTATACCAATGAACCACTGAGGCCAAAAAAACCCAAAAACTTCCGGTAGATACCACCTAGATCCCACACAACACGTACCTATCTAATTAAAAGACACAAGTTAAGTCGCCAAACCCCGTAGGTCATAATCCTAGCCATTTAAATTAAAAAAGAAGTCACCAAGCGTCCTCCATTACTCGATAAACATTTCATCTTATAACCATGAGGATATACCTCCATTAAAAATGACTAGTAGGTCATGCACACCTAAAAGACACAACCATTGATATCTTCATCCTCACTACATTCTCTCGAGATATAACAAATCTAGAAACCTGATAACACATTCCTATTCGTAAAATTCAGACAAGTCACCCTTTAACCAATCCTTTTAAATTCATGGTAAGCATTTTTATGAAAGTCTACATACTCATATGTACTTAAATATACCACATCCATGCTTTAATGGAAGCCCTCAATTCTTGGTGCATTGTGCTTAATAGGAAGAAGCAAAACATCAATTCCCATCCCAACTTGAGTGTCCCATTTCACCGAACAAGATCCCGTCCCATGAACATCACTTCCAACATACACAACAACATGCTCTACCCTAGTAGGTGTGGATAAAATTGATATTCAACCATTTTATTGAAAACTAGAGGAGCACAAACATTCAAGCTTGATTCGTTAGGTAATTTAACACACATATTTTTTGGAAAAAAGCCACACCGCCATCCTCTATTCCCTTACCATTTGGTAAAAACTTTCAATGCAACCATTACCGACGTAGACCTCTTCAACATCCGGTGCCACTACATCATCCTCAAGGTTAGATTAGGGTTATGAGTCACATTTTCCAAGGAAAGAAAACATTGTTGATCCTTCCATAAATGCCTCGTTATAGATTTTTTACAACTTACATTGCAATCTAAATATATTTTCTTGTTTAACCACTATATCAAGTAAAATACATATATCTTCCACTGTGGTGACATCCTCACCATATTTAACAATCATTACATCCTTCAACCGAAAAATTAATAATTGAAAGAATCACAACCGGAGTCTAAAGCCATTGATCGATGCCTTCCATGAGGGAATGACACACTCTGTAAGGATGTTGGGCATGAATATTGGGACCTATTTGAAGAAGGTGTGTAGCATGCGGGACCTATTTGAAGAAGGGCGCGCAAGGGGGGTTCTAGCAGGTTTACAGAACACACGATGCACATATAAGACAAGATGAGTTTTGGGACTTAGCCATATTTAGTGTTCCAGGAAACACACGAGAAAAGTGTGACCCATCTAGCATGTAGAGTGGATAAGGTGCCCACCGAAAAATGTATGGTTAAGAATATAATTTTCCATGCATGGGATGGAAGGATCCAGAAAGACATCATTACAAAGAGTGGAGAGCTCGGATCAAAGGAAGCATGCTCCATTAGAGGACCACATGGACACTTGGTAACCAATTTGTTATCTCAGGAAGGCATGGTGGTGGAGACTAAGGCTATATATAGAGATGCTCATGTAGAAGAGAGAGAGGAGAGGAGATAGAGATATGAGAGAGAGAAAGAGATAATAATGGATAGGCAAAGCCCTCGGGAATAATGAAGGATCCTTTGGGTTGGGATTAGGAGAATTATAGGAGTGATGGCACTTTTAGAGGGATGGGTCTGTAACTAGTTTTGTAATATGGAAGCATAGCTTAGGGTCCTAATGCATGACTCTAGTCTACGCATCATTATATTGGTATGTTATGGCCTTAATGAATGTAATGTGGTTATTGAACTTGTTAACATGAATATAAGGTTCTGTTCTAAGGAATATATGTTGTTCATGGGCATAAACCCTAGTGCATTTCCTTTGTGTTATGAATCAGTTCTATATTTTGTTTGATATTTCTTTTTGTTATCTAAATGGATGCATTGATATGATAACTCATCCTAATTTCTTAGAATGAATGCATGGTTCTTTTCTTTCTTGCATCTAAATTTGTCATCACGAGATGCATTCTCACAAAACTCATATAAAAGAGGGGCTTGGTAATCTATGCTACCCCATCTGGAAAGCGCAAGAGAGAAGCCCCTTCAGCTTCTGATGAGAGTTCATCGCATGGAGAAAGGAGATCCTTTAACACGCATCTAAACCCACTCGATGACCAACCCCTGACGCTTGGTTTTCCAGATCAAGGGAGAAGTATTTTTAACCAAGTTGGTATTAGTGGGATTAACCGATCTACACCGTGAGATATAATTTATCATTCAGAACATCCATGGTTGCGCAAACCATTTCGGTATTTGGAGGAATTTTTGGACAAGGTGAAAATATGCAAGGTTTGGGTATCATGTCTGGAAGTGGCATAGGACACACAACTAGTAGTGGTAAAATATCACAAACCATTGGCACGTAGTTCAATGGGACATGGGAACACTAGGCACAACCACTTCAGGCCATTTTCTCGGCTACAAGGAGGTGGATATGGTGGTATAGGAGTTGGAGGACCTAGTGGACCTAGTGGATCTAGAGGATCTAGTGGGGGGAGCAATAGACCTAGTGGATCCAGTGGATCTGGTGGAGGAGGAAATAACAGAGGGAACCAAGGCTCTGGATTAAGAGGACAAGGGCCACAACCACCTCCAAAGTATATTATGAGATGTCTTTGCACTTACTAGAATATAGGGGTATTGAGGATGCTACAGAGCATGTCCACAAGTGTGGATTACTATGGCACATGAAAGCGATCACTACCCTAGAGTGAAAGGCAAGTCATTTTGTAATGATGTTACCAGTTGCGCACATAATCGGTATCATAAATATGACCCCCATCAATCAACAGTAGACTACACTGTATTAAAGAACACATTCCTATTAGATTTTGATATTCTTAAATTTGAGTAGAAGAGCATCATCACCCTGAAGGAGATCCAACAAGGAATGGTAGAGAGTGTATGAGAGTATGAAACGTGGTTCAAGAGTCTCTTGTCAAAAATATCTTATGACATTCACCCTTCTCAACATGCTCAATGGTTTGTTGGAGGATTGATAACACCATTTAGAAGGACACTGTTACACAAGACCTTCACAGAGCCGCACGAGGCCTTAGAAGCTGCCATACATGCCGAGGCTGTTGGAAACATTGATACTGGTGTTATCCCCTTTATGGAGGCTCAATTTTCTGCAATGGCCAAACAATTGGAGAAGTTGTCTATAAACTCATCACATGAGGTTCGTAGTGGGATTTGGTGTATAGACTATGAAGTAGAAGTGGTATGCGAAGGATAGCCACCTTTGAAATTTGGTAGACACTATGGCGGTAGACTATGAGATTTTCCATGGGGATCATGATGCAAATAGGTGTCCTATACTACAACACACAATCCACAAGAATTTTTCTTGCTATTACAAGATCTATACCTCTACGACCCATGATACCAAGGATCAAGACTGATTGACAATATTCATGATGTTATTAATCTTGGTGTGTGCTAGAATAGTCTTGCAAGTAGTTCTAAAGATGATGATCATCTCTATGAAGGGCACGTAGATGGAGGAACAAGTGGAAGAGGTTTTCATGGAGGATTTCATGGTCACAGTAACTACGATGGAGGAAGAAGTGAGTTCTCGTGAGGAACGTGTTATAACTTTGGGTCTATAGAGCATTATAAGTGTGAGTGTCCTCGACTATTGCATTGCTCATGGTGTGGAAAAAACACATGTATGAGGAATACCCGAGTTATTTAAACACATGAGCCAACAACACCGGAAAGAAAAAGGTACTAGGATGGTGAGTATAAAAGGCCGAACCCAAATGGATACCAAGAGTGGCGTGTGAGTTAGGGTTAGATCCTATCTGGTAACAACACAAGTAGAGGTTGTGTGCACAAAGGTGATGCCAAGACAAAAACTGGTTGTTAGGGAAGAAGTGGTACATGGGAAGTATCCAGACCCTACTCATCAGAAGGAAGTGTATCAAGAGACTATGGATGTGATTCGGAGTTTGCAAGGGGAGATCCAATGTCTAAAGGAGCAATCAAAGCAATTGGAGCAAAGGAATAATGTCGAGGCTCCAAAGGAGGACTTGGATGAAGTCAAGGAAGTATGTAGGATGTTAAGGCAAGAGAATAATATTCCCTTTCTATGAGAATGGTTGAGGGAAAAGATACCATGCGCCAAGCAGAGTGTGAAAGGTAGGTTTTATATGTAAACCTTCCTCCTCATAGCCTTGACTATGATAAGGAGATTACATTGAATGCATTTGTTGATGGGTGGCTTCTAAGCAATATCCTCATCGACACAGGAGTGGAGGTCAATGTTCTCACCTTAGATGCATGACATCAAATGGGAAGGCCCACATTACAACCATCTTTGAATGTGTTATATATGGAAAACAAGAAAAAGGAAATGCCCATTGGAGTCTTGAAGGATGCAATTATCACTATTCAAGGGGAAAAGTTCATTGGGACTTTGAAGTCTCAAGTCTTTGCCGAGGTGAATAATTTCCCAGCATTACTTTGGTGTCCTTGGTGTTATAAGAATAATGCTGACCTGCGGTTTAACAAGGGGTATATCAATTTTGAGAATAAGGAAGAAAGGGTAATTATCCCTTTAACATATGGGAAATCAACACCCTATACTAAGCCCTTAGGAGAGGAAGTCCGATAGAATATATATGCACTCCATCAAAGATCTAGAGATAATTATTCTCATGGAGGGAGTTATCTAGTTTGAAGATGCTCAGTCTTTGAGTGATACCACTAGCATGGCATGTGACAATTGGGCGCATGGGAGTTATGAGTTGATTGGGTGATAGTTGAGAGGATATGTAAAAAGGGTAATGAAGGCGTGCTCGGATCAAATGCTTGGGAGGGAAGAAGTTTCCAAGTTACTCTAGAGGAGCATACACTGAAGTTTTCTTGCAAGAAATGGAGGCTTAGTGGAAGAATGAGGATGAGAGAAGGGGAATGCTCATTTACAAGCTACTCAAAAATGTAGTGCACTGGTGGGCTATGCATCGAGAGAGCCTCCTAGAATGGCACAAGGTAAGAGTCACAATTTTTGTAAGGTTCTCCAAGAGCAACGCCCCCACGGTCATCCAAGACTACCATGGTAAGGAGACCACCTCATCTCATGTCCAAGCATGTGAAAAGGCCTAGATGGGAAGTGCATAAGCACTACCACCTTCATTATGGGTACATAAGTTCTATTCCACCTTACAAGGCTATGCACGCGTATGGTATATTCATTCAGAGATGTGCCATCAAATAGGTAATTGGCAGGAGTTGGTGGCTGATCTCATTCAAGCTTTCAAGTATAGGAGTACAAATCCATCGATGGATAAGGCGTTATAGGTAATCAAGCACCTTATAATGGGAGATAGCACTATGACGGAAGATAGAATACAAGAGCTACTAGAGAACTTGGTTTAGAGACAAGTTTTGATGAAGAGGAATCAGAGAAAGTATAGCTTGAGCGCATGTGCATGGAAAAGGAAAAAGGAAAAATGGTCTATGTAGTAGATGGTAAGGAAATGGAAAGTTTGGATGCTAACCATTTCAAAGGTACATGCGAAGTCATAGATAACACTGATGAGAGAGAATGTGCCTACCATGAGCCCTTGAAAACAAAGAAGGTTAACATTGGGACATGAGACAAAACCTAAGGAAGCTATCATTGGTGACTATTGGTCGGAAAAAGAAGTTTCAAAGGTCATTGATCTATTACGCGAGTTCCAGGATTTGTTCCCTCGTGGGTACCATGAAATCAAAGGCATCCACCATTCCTTGGGGAGATGAAGATCAAGTTAAATGAAGGTGTGCGCCCGATTAGAAAAGGCCTTATCAGATGAATCCAAATTTGTGCATACGGTTCAAGGATAAAATAGAAAAGATGATAACATTTGGTATCATTGAGGTGTGGAGGAATTAGAATGGATAAGCCCAATGATTATTAGTATTAAGAAGGATGGAAGAATAAGGATCTATGTTGACTACAGGGACTTGAATGCAATATGTGTCATCGATCCTTTCCCAACCCCCTTTACTGAAGAAATTTTGGAGGGAGTAGTCAGGTACGAGGTCTACTCTTTAACAGATGGGTTCTCGGGTATCACCAAGTTAGGATTACAAAGGAAGACTAGAGAAAGACAAATTTTGCCACTGAATGGGGAAGTTTTGCCTACACAGTTATGCCTTTTGGATTGAAGAATGCACCTGTTGTGTTCTCACGCATCGTGGTAAAAACATTTTAGGTCTTCATCCATAAATTTCTTCAAGTTTACCTAGATGAATGGACTGTGTATGGGTTAGTAAAAGACCATTGTGACAATTTGAGGCCAATGTTTGAGAGATGTCAGAAATTGAGGATATCCCTCAACATTAAGAAACATGTCTTTGCTACTCCATTTGGAACCATGTTAGGACATATTATATGTAAAGAAGGCTTATTAGTGGATCCCACCAAAGTTGCAATTATTGTGGGATTAGGGGATCCTACTAGTCAAAGCACAATGTGTGGATTCCTTGGACATATGGGGTACTATAGGAAATTCATCAAGGGGTATGCCAAGATCACCGTAACCTTGGAGGAATTGCTAAAACACAAGAGTGCCTTTCATTAGGAGAGGCGTAATAGAAGGCATTTGACACTTTGATGATAAGCTTGCACCGCACCCATACTATGTTTTCCTTCTTAGGATAAACCTTTCCATGTACATGTTGATGCCTCAGAACAACTATGGGAGAAGTACTAACACAACTTGGTGAGGGTATTGTTGATCACCCCTTATGTTTTGCAAGTAGGAAGTTGACACGAGTAGAACAAAATTACACAACTACTAAGTGCGAGGCACTGTCAATGATCTATGCGCTGCATAAGTTTAGACAGTACCTATTGGCAACACCCTTTATATTCTATATAGACCACATGGCATTGAAATAATTAGTGAAAAAGCCTATTTTGCAAGGGCACATATGTCGTTGGGTCCTATTATTCCAAGAGTTTGAGTTCACGATGGTTGTAAAACCTAGAAAGAGTAATTTAGGACCTGACCACTTATCAAGGATTAACTTAAGGGAGGATGCACAAAGCATTAAGGATGCCATACCAGATGCACAACTATTTAGGTTGTGGCGCGCGCCCTCGAGACTTGGAAGATATTGCTGTATTTTTGAAAATTGGTGTGGCATTGGATGAGATGAAGGCTCAAGAGGAATAACATTACGCATCATGCCCTACATGTTGATTAGTGGAGATCTATATAAGTTAGGACGTGATGAGGTTCTATGCCGATGAGTATTGGAACATGAGCGCATGGAAATTTTGGAGGAAGCACATGATGGGATTGCAGGAGGACACTACATAGGAAATGTAACCACATAGAAGATTCTACTTGGTAGGGATTTGGTGGGAAAGCATCTATTAGGATTGTATTGAGTTTTGTAAGGCCTGTGACCATTACCAGTGCCTTGGAAAACCTGGAAAGAGGGATGAAATGCCCTTGCAACTAATAGCTAGTGTTGAACCATTTGAAAAATGGGAAATCAACTTTTTAGGGACAATTTTGCCAGCCATGTGAAGGAATGGTTCACGGTATATCATTAATTGCAATGATTACCTGAAAATATGGGTAGAGTAAAAGCACCTGCAAAGGATTTCACAACAATAACTACTATATTTTTATGGGAGAACATAATCAGTAGGTATGGTTGTCCTTGTTAAACAAGTGATAGAGGTACACATTTCCTAAATGAAATAGTTAGGATTCTGTTAGTAGAATTTATGGTGGCCCATCACAAGAATACCTCTTATCACCCTCAAGTGAATGGAACTGCTGAGGCATTTAACAAAATACTAAGTCACACATTGACCAAGATTTGTGACATTGGAAGACAAGATTGGGATGACAAAGTATCATCCGTTCTATGGGCATACATGACAACCTATAAGAGGTTGAACAAGGCCACACTGTTTCAATTGGTGTGTGACACATAAACTATTTTTCCACTTGAATTCATGTTACCATCATTACGTATAGTGCATGCAAGAGGGTTGGATGATGAAAAAGCACTAGAAAAGAGGATTGATAAGTTGATGCAGTTAGACGAAATGTGATCACTTGCTAGATGGAGTTAGAAGATAGAAAAGGAAAGACAAAAGGCATGACATGATCTTCATATAAAAACAAGTAGTTTGAGGTTGGGTAGATGGTTTTGTTGTATGATTCCAAGTTTTGCGCCATCCGGGGAAGTTGAAAGTCCATTGGCTAGGACCTTACATCATCTCGTACATCCTTGATTCAGGCACTTGCCAGTTACAAGCGCTAGATGGGATGAGATTACCAGGTTATTTCAATCAAGGTAGGTTGAAGCCCTACTATAAATAAGTCTTCTTGGTGTTTGTAAATAAGGCAATATTTCCAGTTAGCTTAGGATTTCCCTTTATGATTTTTCTTTTCTTGTGTTTCCTTTCTCGTTGTTGTTCCTTTCTTTTTGTTCCATTTTGCACCTTATGCACGCCAAAGAATGAAATTATTTTCTAAAGTTGTGTATGCGTAGAGGACCGCACATTTGTTTTAGTGTGGGGTGGAGTAGTGCAAAGTAAAATTTGAGTGGCCTAGTAGAAGAAAGCACGTATGGAAATGATGGATAATGAATTATGATGTCAAGAAGGTTGTAATAAAGACCACGTACAAAGGATAAAGAGCATAGGAACAACATGAGGTAGGTGAGGGCAAAAATCAGGTAAAGGATAGAAGAAGTTGCCTTCGACGCTATAGGTGCATGTGTAAGAATTCTTTAGTCGATTAGATTTTGCGCACTGAGAGAAGGTTATAGAAGGTTTTCACATAGGATTGGGCACATGGGTAAGGGAACTTAAGGTCAGCCTAGTGGAAAAATTACATTTAATGCTAAGTACATTGGTAGGTGGTATAACATTTATTGCTGGAGAGGAGAAAAAACTATAAATATGAGGTCGGGAAAGTCATTATTTTACCTTGCTATTATGAAGTTGAAGCGCTCTTGCAAACTAGGGCATCTAGAGAGATTTGTGTGAAGGAAGAAGAATCATAGAGATCTAAGTGTGTGACTAGGGTGGATCTACAAACCAGAGTGGAAGGAGTACATGGGCATGGGGAAAGTTTGTTTGAAGTACGCCATCTTGTGGAAGGGTTTTCCTAGTTAGGGTTTGGCAGCTAGGGCACGGAAAGAGAAGGATTTATTTGGAGTTAAGCCTTAGAATTGAGCAGAGTAGTAGAGCAGAGCAAGAAGGAGTTTTAAATTTTAACTTGACAAGAAGAATGACACTAAAGAAGGTGACCATTTCACCAAAGAAACAAAAGGGAAAGGGAAAAGGAAAACAAACCGCTATCATCACTAGCTCTAATGAGGAATGGTATGCAAAAATACAGTACCCAAATGGAGTATTGTTGGGAAAAGAGTGGGTGTCACACTTGAGACAAATGGTCGTGAGTGATTACAACCATCGCATGAGAACTATAGAGAAAGAAGTGGAGCTAGAGTTGGTATGTACAATTAACGAGAGAACACCAAATAGAATGCCAATATATAGCGACAAGGTGAAAGTAAAGTTGGAAAAGGTAGGGCTATTGCAATTGTATGAGTTGCCTTACTTTGGCAAGCCCGAGTGGCTATATCAGTGGTTGATGTCACGCATACATGAAGACCATTTCTACTTTGCAAGTCGCAAGATGCACATAACACCTCAGTTGATATCCAAATTCACTGGCCTGAATTGTGAAGGGGAATCCATAGATGACGATTTGAGTGATAAAGAGTCCATCAAGGAAACTGTGGAGGCTTATGAATACAAAAAGGGTTCGTGGTACTTTGACATCGCAAGAATTCTAGACCCTATTATGAGGATGACCACACACTTTGTCACCAAGATTTATAATTAAGAAAGATGGACACAAGTAAACAAGGCATGGTTAAATGTATGCTGAAAGATCTCAAAAGGGACCATATATAACTTGTCTACCTTTATTGCGGATGAGATCATAAACAATGCGCATGAAGGAGAAAAGATACTATTTGGAAACATTCTCCTCACCATCATCTTCTCATAGATTGGAGTGCCTGATGGGTTAAAGAAGTTCATTTGGGACTATCAAGAAGAAAATACCTCTCCCACAAAAAGGTTGAAAAGTATACTTTTGAAACCATGACGGTCGTCCACAAGGTGCACCTAGAAAAGTGGTACAAGCAAATGTGTGATGCATTCAGGGTAGAATGGAGGATCCCTGAGAAGTTGGTCACACTCATGGATGGAGAGGAAGAGTTTGCAGTTTATCAACATTTATGTAAAGGTAGGTTTACATTGACGAATGGGACTAAGATCCCATGGTGTAAGCTGCCCTTCTCCTTCACCGCACAATACTTCCAAGCAGGGGTCAACTAGTTAAAGGAGGCTAAAAGGCTAAGGTTCAACCTTAGTGAGGTAGACCAAGACCACCATGAGCTATGAAAAAATCTTGTATACCCTAAGAAGCATGCATACATGGAGAAGTATGTCTCCCACTGAAGTACAAATGATGAAGTCGATAAGGTGTTGATTCTTTGGAAGGGCTACAACAAGGGCATATCTGTGCATAAGGCCTAAATTTGAGAAAGGCACATATCCGGAAAGGATGAGCCCACAAGTTAGAAAAAGGCTACACTGAAGAAAAGGGAAAGAGAAGAGATACATGAGAAAAAGGCACCAAGTGTGTAAACCGCACAATCGGTGGGAGTAATGGAAGCAATTGCTAAGCCTAGCACTTATGTGCATGGCAAGAAGTACCCGGTCAAGGAAAAGACCAAGAAGAAGAGATGTTAGAGCATGAAGGACCCTCACACATGAAGAATCACTAAGGAATATGTCACCTATTAAGGATAAGGAGAAGGAAGAATCTCCTATATTGGCATCACCGGTTAGGAAGAAGTAGAAGATAGTAGAAAAGGTAGACTCGCAGGGAAAAAAAAAATTAGAGGCCTAAATTGGTGATAGGGATGATGATGAGCACGAGGGAGGTCAAGACCATCATGTATATAATGTACATGAATCTAAGGAGGAGGAAGATGAAGAGGAGAATGATGAGGAGGAAGCAGAGGATCAAGGCAAGGGGGTGAGCGAAGAGGTAAGCACCAAAAATTAGGGAACCCCAAGCCTCACCAAGGAACAAGTGGAAAAATATATGGAAAGAGAAGTAGTGGGAATCATTAAGGATTTGGTGGAGTAGGAGTTGGAGTGAAGTGCAGATGAAATTTTGAAGGAAATAGAAGAAGAGAGCATTGGGAAAGAATATGACAACATGGGTGGGAATCCCAATTTGGAGGTAAGATTCCCCCAATAGGTGGGAAGGTCGTAGTGGTAGCACAAGGGCAAGGAATGGGCTACATTAATGATCAAGCAAGGTAATACACATGTGCTTCAAAGTAGCGTACCAACAAAAAAACTCCTGGTTATGACTTTGTTTGATGAAGAAGGCACATATCCATGAACCCAAAAGATGTTATCTTGGGCATTCGAGTCCCACGTGGATGAACCTGAGTTCAAAGTAAGTCAGGGAGCACTGATGAAGGTGCCATAGAAAAAAGGAGTAAATCCCTTGGTAAATGCTCAATAATTATTAGATGATAGGTTTGCAACATACTCAACAAAAGTTCAGTTGAGATTGAGGCGATCATTGTTTGGGAGAAATGATAGAGTAAGATTCTTGGAGGAGGAATTAGAGAAGGAAAATAAGGAGCTCATTGAGAAGAGTAAATAATTGAAGCAATAAGATCTTATCAATGCACAATTAAGGTGTGAATTGAATGAGGAGAAAACAAGGGTGTGAGCTACACAAGAAAATTGAAATGATTACAAAAAAGCTTTATTGTTTTAAAGCATCCCGACCTAAAGACACCAAGAAGAAATATGAATCATCCTTGCAGTTGTCTAGAGGATTTGACCCGCATCCTCATGATGGAAAGGTGACCACTTTCCTTAGAGACTATAGAAGAAGCGTTGGCACACCAAGAGAAAGAAGAGAAGCTGAAGGTTTTCAAGATCATTGCTTGATATACCAAACTCCTTGTAGAGGTAAAGGGCACTGCGCAAGTTGTGAAAGCTGCATATGAAAAATGCGATGATAGAGATAGAGTGGAAAGCATCCTGGTCACCACACATGAAATGGAACTCAAGGAGTTTCAAGAAAATAATAAGGGGAACAGGAAGAAGAGATAAAATCCTAGCCGAGGTAGAAAAGAAGTCAGAATCTATCGAGACCTTCATGAGGCTTGATTAAAAGTCGCTAAAGAAATTATACCCCGGATCACCCACAGGATGGATACACTTGATGAGTTGGGAAAAAATGGAGGGTATTGTTGAGAAAATGAGTTCCAAAGGGGAGGAAATAAGTTTTGAGGAGGTGAGCACCTAGTCGAGACCTCTATCAGCAAGTACAGAGTGAGGTTGATGCCTGGGAAAAGATAGAGGCAAAAATAGGGAAGGATTTCCCTCTCCTCCTTAAAAAATAAGCATCGTTCTCTTGCATTTTCCCAATTCTTTCATTCTTTCTCCCAATTCTTCATTCCTTCATTCTTTTTCCCACTATTCAAATCTCTTCAATCTTTATTCATTAAGAGAAGTGTTTTCAAGGATGGAGAATAGGCGTAGTGTGGGGTGATGTTGGGCCTTATAATATTGGCTAAGTATAAGAAGGCGCATGGGTGTGTGGGACCTATTGAAGAAGGCGTGCAAGGTGAAGGTGCGGAAGGTAGGGTTCTAGTAGTGTTTATAGAAAACATCACATGCATGCGTAAGATAAGACACATTTTTGGGAGTTAGCCATAGTCGGTGTTCTAGGAAGTACACGAGAAAATTGTCAGGACCCATCTAAGCATGCAGTGGAATATTCCATGCATGGGATGGAAGGATCCAGAAAGACATCATTGTAAAGAGTGGAGAGCTCGATTCAAAGGAAGCATGCTCCATTGGAGGACCACATGGACACTTGGAAACCGATCTGTTATCTCAAGAAGGCATGGTGGTGGAGACTAAGGCTATATATAGAGATGCTCGGGTAGAAGAGAGAGAGAAGAGGAGATAGAGAGACAAGAGGAGATAGTGAGACAAGAGAGAGAGAGAAAGAGATAACAATGGATAGGTGAAGCCCTACAAGAATAATGAAGGATCCTTTGGGTTGGGATTAGGAGAATTATAGGAGTGATGACACTTTTAGAGGGATGGGTCTATAACCAGTTTTGTAATATGGAAGCATAGCTTAGGGTCCTGATGCATGACTATGGTTTGCATTGTTATATTGGTATGTTATGGCCTTAATGAATGTAATGTGGTTATTGAACTTGTTAACATGAATATAAGGTTCTGTTCTAAAGAATATATGTTGTTCATGGGCATAAACCCTAGTGCATTTCCTTTGTGTTATGAATCAGTTCTATATTTTATTTGATACTTCTCTTTGTTATCTAAATGGATGCATTGATATGATAACTCATCCTAATTTCTTAGAATGAATGCATGGTTCTTTTATTTCCTACATCTAAATTTGTCATTAAGGATGTATTCTCACAAGAATCATATAAAGGAGGGGCTCGATGCGTGCCTCGGGTGTTTAATGCCCATCGGGTGATAGGCCAACACACATGGGATTAGATTTGTTGTTATAGGGGTATAAAATGACTATAGAGGATATCCCATAATTCATTTTCCTTTTTTTGGCATGCAAAAGATCAATAGATCAATGTATAACTCCAATGTTTTGACATTAATAACACCATATAGACAACAGGAACATGAAACATAAAGCATTTATCACACCATAAACTAAGTACCAACTTTATTCATTCTTCTCAATATTACTCGAGTCAATGTCTCTACAACCTAAAATTACTTTGTAATGTCAATTTCTTCATCCTTAAAACACATGAACCCCTTCCTTCAACCATGCCCACAATATCTCTTCCATTCTCAAGAGAAAAGGGAGCAGGGTCATCACTGAATTGATCTTTAAACATTACTACCATTTCATTCCATGAACACAGAGAACCCTGAGGTAAGGAATTAAACCAATATCTTGCATCTTCTTGCAATGTTTGCACAAGTAAATTCATGATTTTTTTTTATATCTTACCTCATATTCACACATCACCTTCTCAAATAGGTCAAGATTTTTTCCATAGAAGTACCGCCGTATCCTTAAAAAATAGGAAATCGGAGCTTGATTCCATGAGGGATCCGATGCTTTGGTATCCAAGTATTTCCCCAAATTCTATGGGTTGAAAAGCATTTGATCTAAAAGGGACTCTAGGAGGAAAACACACCATACCACCATCACAGATACCCATGGATAGGTTCACATAAAACCAATTCTTACAAATATACACTTACCTCATGAAGTCTAAATAAAATAATGGTAGAATTTGAACACAAAATTCAAATATAAAACAAAAATCAATTGTAACACATCAAATGAAGAAAATTGGTCCATTAAGACCACAAGGATAACAGAGTCACCATTAAAGTCATGACCCTAGAAAATAAATCACATGAAGTCCCAAAAGTAAACAACTCCAAAACACAACTCCCAATATCACATAAAACAAGATAAGAAGTTCAAACAAAAACCCAATTGATCAATGAATTCAATTTCACGACAATGACACCAAATGGGTGTTGGATCCCATATTTACACCTTGAGGGAGAGAGGGTGGAATAGATGTACAAAGATTGGGGTAAGAGGGATGGATCCGTACAAATTTTTGTTATGTATCTAGGGATGGGGTATTCCTCCACTCGCTCGTCCACTCTCTCGGTGGGAGTGACAAGGAGGCACCTTAACAAAGGATGTGGCTGATTTCCCTACTACTTTTGACTCTACCTAAGTCAGGGTGAGAGGACCCAAGATGCGACCCAAAGGGTAAAAGATAAGGGAGAGAATCAGGAAAATGTCTCAAGTCCTTTAGGAACAAACAATCGGGATTCAGATGCAGCCACCGAATACAACACTCACTCAAAAGAGTGATCACTAAGCATTGCAATCATACAAGAACCCTAATATAGGTTACTAAAGGTAGTTTGGCATGATCCACACATTAAACCTCAGGATTTGCATGAATTATTCTGGGCTAATGCTAAGGATTTTAGATGATGAGTGAAAACACTTAAGTTATGTGCATCGTCAATGTATTTTCACGAGCGAGATATATGTAAAATAAAAAAATAATGTGAGATCCACACGAACACAAATGAGACTTGAAGAAGTTAGTGTGAATTTATGAAGTGGAGACAGGGTATCAAAGAGGAAAAACCCAGATTCAAAGGGAACTGGGAGGGTCGAGAAAAATATCAACCATATTGTCACCACACCCTTATTATTTCACAAAGATGGGGGATACATAAAATGGGTTTCTCGTAGGGAATTGGTTGCGAGGAACCTCCAAGAAAACATACAATCCCGATCCTTGATAATTTAGCTCAGTACCCCTAAGGCTAAATCACCATGCGTGAATTATGCCAAGTGTTCTAAATTGAGGGCCCCAAGATAAATGAACAAAGCACCTAGTATTGCTCATTTAGTAAGGAATTTTACAGGTACAAAAGATAACATCCTAAAGTAACCCCAAAGGATATCAATCTCCCACACCACCCTAACAAAACTTAAACAATAATAGGGTATTTTCACATAAAATTACATCCATAACCTGCACAAGATCCTAATGAAAAGACACAATATTTCACCCTTAAAATTGTTTCCATAAGAAGAGCATAACCAAGAGAATTACAATAGGTCATTTATGACAAATCCATTAGACTTGGAAAAAAAAAAAGCGAAACATATATATATATATATATATATATATATATATATATATATATATATATATATATATATGCTCTCAAATCTTGTTAAATGTACATGGGAAATCACCTTAACATAAATTCTAGGAAAAAGAGAAACACACAACGCCCACACCACGAAAGTGTAAATTTCCAATGGTCGATTATGCACCTCAAAATCCCGAGAACTACTCTAAGGAGTCTTCTCCCTCCAAAACCATCTCCTCTCTCAAATCTTAAACCCTCGTATGTATCCTTATCCATTTTTAGCGTTTTAGATAATATCCCCCAAGTTCTAATAACCTTGTGCTCAAGCCACCACTTGGAAATTCCAAAGAATTACAGGAATATTTGTCCACAAAAACCCTAAATTTTGTTCATTGCTATCACCATATCACCATCATGCAAATAATGATGAGGCATTATATTTTCCACATCACATTACTTTAATATCAATTTTTTTATATATGAATAAATGTGATGTGGCTATTAAATTTAAATTTACTAGACATCTTCAAAGATACAAACATTTACTCCATCACCGGTGACATGATTCACATAAATAATCAATCTTGATATAACTCCCACATGTGCCTACATATCCGGTAGGATACAACATTGATGGTGATATGAAATTCCCAGCACATGTCAACTTAGAAGACATGCCTATTTAATCATGGTTCACTAGACCACCAATTTACCACCTAATTTCCACATAGCCTTTCATATTTTGCCTCCATCAATAATCCATTTTCCATGGCCTCTTCATTTATAGGAGAAATTCCCACCGAGGAAGAACCCCGTATTTGGGTGAGTTATTCCAATTTAGTGGTCTTAACAAATCCTTCATCTTGCATGTCTTCAAATGTACCCAACACCAAAACAAATCCCCTTGATGATTCATCCCAAAACTTCTTGGTTCTGTCATTCTTGAAGAGGTTAGCTAAAATTTTGCTTCATTCCCTTTGTTTCAAATCCTACACTATCACCTAATTTTCCTCAAGCATTTTCTAAAAATGACATACCTGAAAAATATTTGGTTTCATCACTATCCCCATGTGCACAATGATAACTAGAACATGCTAAAGGGGCCTAATATGACCCCTTCTGCTTTGAACACATAGCTCCCAATGCCAAACCCACTACCCACCTCAAAAGAAGAAAAAAACCCCAAGTCTACATGAATGTGAAACAGAGAAGCGAATGTAATCCTCGAGACTATCCTCACCGAAATACATCTATGGTATATGCCCAAGCCCTTCCTTTCAAGAAAAGAAGAGTTATGATAGAAGGTTCTCCCAATAGAGTAACTCAATTTCCCGTGGCTCAACTCTTTACTAATAAAGGTTCTCCCTTGTAAACTTGGCCTAAGTGTCTAGATTGTAAACTCTAGCATTAGTTTACTTTCAAACATTACCTCGATTTTGAAAGTGTGTTGTTACCTTTGTGCATGCATTGTATCAATATTATTTTGATATTAATACCTTACTTTTCCATAAATTTTGGTTAACATATCTTAGTGGTATTGTTGCATTGTTCATCTTCGTAACTCCCACTTTTTGAGATATAGGTCTTGGTTGGATTCAAACTCGCTTTACGCATACTTTTTGGGGATCATATCAACCTCTTGTTATTACACCTTGTTCATTTATTTGAACTTGACATAAGTGGTGACACTTCGTTGATCATCTTAAACGTCAAACTACCATTTGGAAACAACTTAGGAAGTAAGTTCATTGATTGATTGGTTCAGAAAAAACCTTGTGTGATTGTGTCTTGCAATTATTTGTCATTTTGACTTATCCATTTAGGACAATCACTTTGATCCATTGATTCTTTATCATTCATTATTATTTGGTCATTAATTTGGCTTTGTGTTTTGAACTTGCGTGATTGTTCCTTGTGTTTATCCACCTTATAAACTCGTTTTGAGTATAATCCTTTAGGTCTTTGATGCTCTTGATATTTTTGTTTTTACCTAAGTTCATGGTCATTTTAAAACATATCTTTCAAGCCTTGAAAAACATTTCCTATCAAGAAAACTTTTACATCAATCAAACATTGGAAATATTTCCTTTGTATCCTTTATGTTGCTAAAATTTTGATCAATCCTTTGACATTTATGCCTCCAAACTTGTTGTCAATTTTTTTGGATTATCGATCTTGATTCATCACGATGTATGTTTTCCTTAGCTTCCCTTTTGTAAAATCACACAAGCATCCCCATCTTTATGAAATGTCTAGTTGGTTGTCGTTATGTTGCCCAAATCAACATGAAACATTCTTCACTTTGAATAATTTTGATCATACAATCTAGGTCTAGACCTTTGAACTCAACACACACCAACAATGATTGATTATCACAAGGTCCCTTATAAATACGACAATAAGGAATCAAATTTTTGGTGTTCACATCAAAGGACACCCATCATAACTAAAGTAGTTTGGTTCTTTGTGTTAAAGAACCCATCCAGGTAACCCATTCTCCACCTTCATCTCATAGTCGGTGGTATGGTTTGGAAACTTCTAATCCAAATTATTATTCGGGTTTCCCCCTCTTCTTTTGATTCTAATCCAAACATTTCCTCTTCTTCTAAGGATTCCAATCCAAATATTTCCTTCGATTATTCTGATGATTCGGATCCAAACTACTATTCAAATTCATCTAATTTGACTCCTAAGTCATGGTCCTTCCCTTCTTCATAAGACCTCTATTATCAGTCACCTAAGCGACGTTCTCCTCCTCTAAGGATTTATGTCACCGCAACTTATCTTCATCATTCATCTAATGTGACTCCTATATCATGGTCCTCCTTATCTTCGCAAGACCCTCTTCATCATTCATCTAATGCGACTCCTACATCATGGTCCTCCTATATTCATAGGACCCTCTTCATCATCCATTTAATACAAACTCCTATGTTGTGGTACTCATTTTCTTTGTAAGATCCCTTTTATCAGTCACCTCAATGATGTCTTCTTCCTTTGAAGATATGTGTGACTCCAAATCCATCAATCAAACATTTAATATAATTCTTGAACCGTGGTCCTCTCTTTCTTCGTAGGACCCCTGTTATTATTCATTCAATGTGATTCTTGAATCATGTTCCTCCCCTTCTTCATGGGACCTTATTCTTGATCACCTCCATGAATTCTTCCTTCTTTAAAGATTCATATGACTCAAAGTCATTATAGACAAATGTCTAAATTAACTCCCGTGTTATAATCGATAGACTTTGGATTTAATCCTATTATTTTACACATGATATACCATCATATAGGTAGGTCCACACTGCCTTCTTCTACTCCCAAGACATCTAGCTCCATGTCCGCTTCATCCCCACATAACCTTCTATTATCAATCATCATCAAACATCTTTTATCAATCCATATTTGATACGATTTGTACCTTTTTCTTCCAATCCAACCCCTTGGTTGATTGATAACTCATACCGATTTAATTTTTTAGAATGAAGGAGTGATCATGACATTTATAGGTGCACACAAATATATCCCTCTAATAAGTTACGAGAAAGGATTCTCTTTAGACTTTGATGCATCCACGTATTGTGAGGAAAAGGTTGATTCCTTTTTATCAAGAAATAGAGAATGAGCCTCATATCATGTAGCTTAATCCTCCTCGTATTATTCCATCTTCACATTCTTCATTACATGATAAAAATCTTAAGTATTGAATTGATCCATGGCCTATCTTCTCATCAACCAATCACTATTTATCTATCAAAATTCCTAAATCACAATCTCTTATGGGGTCAATGGCAAGTAGCCCTTCATCTTCATCTAGGTGTAGGTCACCTTCTAGTAGCCCTCCTCTCACGCTATTTGTGGGACATTTTCAAGTAGTCAACTATATTTTGTTCTTTAGGAACATCCAACTAGCCCTTGTCTTCTATGTATGGGTCACCCTTGGGTATTCCATCATCCGATATTCTTAGGCCACATCCTAATAG
This sequence comes from Taxus wallichiana var. yunnanensis, assembly GCA_018340775.1. NCBI lineage: Eukaryota > Viridiplantae > Streptophyta > Pinopsida > Cupressales > Taxaceae > Taxus > Taxus wallichiana. Next base: position 32,290,801 of record CM031233.1, read on the forward strand.
CCAATCATCTTACATTTATGGGTCGCATCTTAACAACCCTTCTTCTTCTATTCTTGGGCCACATTATAGTATCCCTTCACCTTATATTCATGGCTCACTTCTCGGTAGTCCCTCTTCTTTAATTCTCTAACCATGTCCTTTTCTTCCATCACATTATTATTCTATGAATGATTGTGGAAATCCCACCGTCATTCCTCCCATCAATTCTAAATGTCCACGTTCTTCTCCCACTTCTCGGTATTAGATAAGTCAAGCATTAGCTTATAAAAACCCAGAAAGGTACTTTATCAGGCTAAGATAAAAACTCCAAAGAGCTCCAAAGCTCCCAACAACTCAAACAATCATAAAATTTAAAATAAAATGCCATTACAATTTGCACACCAACGCACCCATCAAGTATGGCACAAAGTACATAAACGTATAGATAGGGGACTCAAGCTCCCATATATGAAACCCATGTTTCAAAACAAATCACTATCATTTGTTGAGTGTGAACTCACCATGATCATTGAGACCGGGGATAATATTACACTTGATAATAAAACACGCTTAGTCTCTCTTATCAAGGAAATCGCAAACATCGTTGTTAGATCCTATCACGCAGAGTGACATGCTTCATTTCGATAACCACAAAAATATAAAAAAACTATAAAAACAGCTTCAAAAATACAAAAAAGAGAAAACATTAAAACATTACAAAAACAAAATCAAAGGTACAAAGATCAAAAATTGCAATTAGGTATTACGTACACATGGATGTTCTTTCTTCCCTTTCTTTCATATTCCTCTGCAAGTCATCCACCATTTTCATCCCTTTGATGTTATTGTGGTTATCCTATTCACACACATTTTGTGACATTTATCTCCATGGTATTTGTTTGACCTTGGTCTTTAATCACCTTTGTAAATTAAAGAACGAATGACTCTTAGAGATCCTATCATAATTCACATTTAATAAACTTGTTTGAAGAATTTTTTTGGATATATTTGTTGACACTAACCAATGTAATCATCGCAATCACTTCCATATCCTTCCATCAAGCCATCAGTGGTTCTTAACCCCTTATCAAACAAGAGAGCTCAAATAAGTTTTCAGGAAGTAAAAGAATCAAAATAAATCAATAAAAAAGAAAACACTACAAAGCAAAAGCATAATGATATATAACTCTCTCTTGGGGTATTTTTAATAATCTCTCTTGGGGCTATGAAATCTTGATCGTAGTAGTAGAGAAATGTTACAATTAGAATCAAATGTGTCTCTATTGGGGCTATGTTATCCAATTTTTTCCCCCGCGAAATGGACAACTTAACATGTCGAAACATCGACAGTTTATGGAAAAAGGCAAAAATTATTTTGCAATATGTAGGGTAGCTCATGTGTTAGCTCAACCGAGGTGAATATTGGAGTTAGAAATCAAGCTTCGGCTTGGTTGGTTGAGTAACAATTGGTTGGCTCAGTTGGTCGGGTGAAGATTGGTTGGCTTGGTTGGTCGGGTGACAGTTAGTCGCATGGTTAGTCGAGTGATGGGTTAGTCGACATGTGTGTTGGATGAATTTTGTGGTGGCTCAGTTAGGAAAGGTTAGGGTTGGTTGGATGGATGGTATACGAAGAGGTTGGTTGAAATACATAGACTTCATCCAACCCCTTGAGGTTTTGATGACCAAAGAAGATAGATGACTTATAGTTGTACAAAGTGGTTGGTCGAGTCACCGGGTTGGTTGGATTGTCGATTCATCGACTATAAGAATAGATAGATAGTGTGTTATATGAGAAGAGATAAAGTGCCATCCAACCTCCCAATTTGGGTGTCCCATAATGTGAAGATGGTAACTCTTGGGTTGGTCAGCTGACTAGAAGCATGTACGATCACAAAGAGGATGGACGAGTTCTGAAGCCGAGGACGAGGGTAGGTGAATGGATGACAAACCAATGACAAGAATTAATGAGGCATGAAACCCATCACTACCTATGCAAGAAAAGTACCAAAATGAATGTTTTCCCATGCCTATTTAATGCATCATGTCGGTTGGTGACCTAAATTGCATATATATTGTAAAATTCACCTCATTTTGAGAGATATTTTTCAAAAAAGCAAAGGAACTCTGTCAAAATTGTTCCAAGCTGTTGTGAGCTACATGCCTCAAATTTATACATTTTGTGAAGTATTCTTGCCTTGTGCCTATATTATAATGGATTGTACATCATTTTAAGTAATAAAATTAGTGTTTTGTGGCTTTTCTTTCCCTCGCTTGATTTATATTGCATTTCTTGCCTTCTATTATATTTTGTAGGTATATTGTGCATACTATGTTCCTTTATAGGTTTAAATTTGTTGTGCTCCACGAAATTGGAGGTTTTAATCCATTTCAAGACTATGACACCTTGTCTTCCCTCTTCTTCCCCATTTCCCCCACTTCCACTCACTAGGAACCTCTCTAGCCTTGTTTTGGTGCTATCTCCTCCCTTCATTTAGGATTTACATTTTATGTATTTCTCTCTCTTTGGTCCCTTGGAATTGATAGTTTAAGATTAGGTTAACATTAGAATAGGTCAAGAACCAGCCTTCTCTAGAGGTTTGTCTTAATTTCAAGGGTCCCACACCTTGAGATAATCCCATGTTAGTCAAAAGTAGGGTTTTGTAATGTGTAAATCCTAGGGTGCTACTTTTCCGACATAACAATTTTGGAACGCCTGGTGGGACTACAAGTCAATTTTTATATTTCATAGGATTGGGTGTTTGTCTTAGTGAATTTATATCCTTAGGAGGATTTATGGCAACACATATGGTGACTCCAAATATAAAATCAACTAGTTTCAAAATTCGGTGGTTTAGCTCATGAGAAGGATTCAAACTGGTCAGAGAATGAGAAGAGAGGATATCTTTAAATACTTGTAGTTATCATCAAGAAGATGAAGGAAAGGAAGAAGAGTATAAAGGTATCCATATCCACCAAGAAGAACATTATCAACACCTCCACCTAGTAGATCATTCCTTCAATTGACCAAGGTTCTCAATCATAATGACACATCTATAACAACCATCATCGCCGAAAAACCCATTTGTTAATTTCAAATGGCGGAAGTCCACTTGCCCTTAATACACATAATCCTATTCTAGTGGTAGAATTGAAGAGCATTCCTTACTTTAATGGGGAGAATCATACAACCCCATTGATCATATTCAAGATATTGTGAATGTCTACACCATTCACGAGATCAATGAGATGGATGTTGCAGTTAGGATCCTTGCTTCTTCTCTTAAAGGTAAGGCATTGTAATGGTTTAGGAGCCTAATAATAGGGTCAATTACAAACTAGGATGCATTGTGTTCAACCCTGTGTAACCAGTTTAGAGAGAAGGAAAAATCTGTCTTTGTTGGAACAATTAACTAGAATTAAGAGGGCCCTGAATGAGCAGATGGATGACTTCAAATTTAGGTTCCAACAAATGTGGGACAAGATTTCGATTGTTGAAAGGCCAGCAATGAAAGGTGCATTCCTCTAATTTTTGAGGGCTCTAAATTTCGACATAGCTATGATGATACAATTGATGGGGGGAACAACACTTCTAGGGGCATATCATATAGTTATCGATTAGAGAACAACTTAATTCAAGTGGGAAATATAGTGCTTAGGCCACCTAAGCCTCTATATCCGAGTTAGGTAACCCCTCTACTACGGTCATGCACCTAAAATATCCCTCATTCAAAATCCTATAAATTAGAGCAATAGTGAAGCCTCCACTTCTTCTAGTACTTCTAAGGAACTCTAAGAAGTCATGAAGCAACTATAGAATTTGGGGAATGAGTTGGTGACAATCAAAAGGTAAAAAGCTCAGAGCTCTAGACCTTACTAGCCTCAAGCTCAAACAAATAGGCCTCCATATCAGCCTAACAAGCCTCCCACTCAGAAACAAAGAAAAATCCAAACCAAGGGCAATCTCAAACTACCAGGCCATTTCAACCTTATAACCCAAATGCAGTTTCAACATCAATGGCTTTAGTTCCTAATCGAACAACATCGCTTAAGAGTATGAATGGTGTTACCCCTATAACCTACCTCATAATCAATCAACATGCTTCAATGGCACTCTGAATCAAGCCTTGATGGTGTAGACCATTGGGGTGACCCAAGAGCCAAGTGAGGAATAAAATCAACAAGAAACTCAACAAGAGACTCCTCTAACTGAAACCACGTTGGTCAATTGGTAGATAGAGGAATTTTATAGGGTTAATCAATCTCCTTTCTAGGGTGTGGCTACCAATACATGGTCAAATAAAAGGAACATAGAGGAGGGGAAATCATCTAGTCCAATTATTTCTCAGCCCACTCTCACACAACAAGGAGTTGGAAAGCCAAATCAAGCTCCTAATACATAAAGCCAACCCAAGGTAACTATTGTAGTAGCCCCCAATGTGTAGAATTAGCCCAAGGATACCAGTCGTGATAGCTCATGGAACTACCCAGCACCAGAAAAGGCCATTCCCATCAAGGTACAACAAAGATAAAACCCACCCCCTTTCAATATCATTGATCAGATGAAGAAGACCAATGCTAGTATTTCCATGTGGGAATCATTGACAATTCCAGAGTAGTGAGATTTTTTGCAAGAAGCCATAACAAATTGGTCGATCCATCCAAAAATCGGAGAGGGTTCTTACTAACACCGCATAGTAAGGAAAATGTCATTCGGAGTAAGAATGCGAAGCCTCTGTTTTCTATGTCTCATTGATCGTTGAGGATAAATTAGTGCACAATTGTATGATCGACTCAGGGGTGAGAAACTTCGGTAATGCCGAAGCAAATCACTGATAAATTGGGCTTAAAATATGAGCCAATATTAAAAGGAGTAGTAAAATTGGATGGGATAATAGTAAAAAAGTTGGAGTGATCAAAGAACTAATCCTTACGCTCCATGCTTTCCAAAATTTCATAGTTATATAGAAGTATCGATGATTGATTTTCCACCGCTATTTGCCTTGTGCTTTTTGAGGGATTTTACAGCTAGGATTAGGGGGTACCTATCAGCTGATTGGTCCCACATGTTATTCAGGACAAGATATGGAGCTAAGGCTATGATTAGGTTGGAGCCAATTGCAAAATTTCACATTGAGCCTTATGTTCCCAACCTAATCAATGCAAATTGTACCATATTCGATCAAGAGGAATACTTGGAGGCTCAAGAGGAAAATACAAAGGTTGGGAGCATTCCAGACCTAATGCTTGATGATTGGCCTCAGAGGGGACATGCTTTCAATCCATACAAGGAAATGGAAGAAGTTGAGTTAGGAGTCTATTGTCTACATGAGGAGAACCTACCTACCCCCAGCCTCACCAAGCCAGGGAAAAAGGATGAGAATGAGATGAAGCAACTATTTTTTGATGGTTCAAGGAGTAGGCAAGGTGTTGGAGGAGGTGCACTGATTTTGTCACCGTAAGGTATGAAGTACTACTTAGCTTTTCATTTTTAGTTTGCTTGTTCAAACAATACAACCTAAGTATGAGGCTTTAATCCATGGGTTGCATTGGGCAAGAAAAAGGGGTATTAAAAACTTACAAGTGTTTGGGGATAGTGAGTTAATTGTCAACCAAGTTAGAGGAAAACATGTTGTTAAGAATGATCTACTCAAAGCCTATAAACATCGGGTATGGGATTAGATTGAAGACCTTGAAGCATTCAATATTCAAGCCATACTACGGAAGAAGAATGAGGCCACAGACAAGCTCACAAAAATTGGAGCAACATTTGATGTGGTGGACAGTATCAAGAGAGATAAAGCACAACCACATATTCATGTCATTGTAAGGCCAATTGTACTGGATAATAGCACAAGATGGCAGGTTTTTGAGAATGATCAATAGATCATTAGTTTTTACAGGAGGAGGCTGAGTTCTCAACTAAAAATTAGGAGAAATTGGAGCAACGAAGACGGGGATCAAATAGTGCAGCTATGGAAAAACAAATTTCCAAAGGGTTTAGTGACTTTAGAGTCAATATTAAACCCAAATGATCAATTCTAGAAAGAGAAGGCCAACATTCAAGTCAAAAAGGAGGATTCTAAGCCCATTTCGGTTGGAGAAGGTAAGACACTCCAAATAGGTAAGCAAGATGAGAAGCAAACAAGAAAATTATGACCTTGTGCAACTTTTCAGGAATTCCCAAATGTTTTCATGTGAGCTATGAGGATTTGAATGGTTTTAACCCAAAATTGGCACAACACACCATTGAGTTACATCCAGAGGCTAAGCTCATCAGGAAAAAAAAAGGCTGTCAACCCTCATATAGAGCCTCTCATGAAGAAGGAGCTAAATAAGCTCATTGAGGTGAGTATCATTTTCCGATCAAGCACTCAAGTTGGGTGGAAAATCTTGTGCCCATTAGGAAAAGGAATGGGGAAATTAGGTTGTGCGTGGATTTTCTAGGATTTAAACAAGGCCTCCCTTAAGGATCACTATCCACTTCCTTCCATGGAGAAAATCCTGTAGGTTATATCTAGTTCCAAAGGTTCTAATTCTTGGATTGCTACTCAAGCTATAATCAAATCATGGTTAAAGAAGATGACCAGTTCAAGAAAACCTTCACTACGAAGTGGGGCACATATGCTTATAGGAAGATATGCCATTTGGATCAAATATTGAAGCCACTTTCAAAGGGAAATGGATATGGAATTCAAAGGGCTGATCAATAAGATAGTTCTTATGTATCTAGATGACATTATTGTATTCTCCAAAAATGTAGCAAGTCACCTCTTCCACCTTAGGCAAGTGTTCCAAAGATGTAGGAGATTTGGAGTGTCTTTGAATATGAAAAAGTGCATATTATTAGCTCATGAAGGCAAGCTCTTAGGCCACATTGTGTCTAAGGAAGGGTTGGAAATTGATCCGAAAAAGTAGAAACCATTCAAGCATTATCATTACCAAGTCACAAGAAGGATCTCAAAGATTTTTTAAAAAATTAATTTTGTTAGGAGGTTTGTTCCTAATTTTTCCCATCTTGTCAAGCCACTAACGATGATACTAAAGAAGAACATGGTTTTAGATGGACTGCTGGAGGAAAAGAAGGCTTTTAATCCATAAAGCAGACCATTACACAGGATCCAACCCTCATAAATCTAAATTTCTTGAAGGAATTCATTTTATATGCTTTTGGAAGCACAAATGCAATATTTTCCATACTAGTACATCCAAATCAAGAAGGACAATGCAACAACCTATCACATTCTTCGGTGAAAGCCTTTAGGATTATGAGGTGAGATATTCATTTATTGATAATCATGTCATTGTTGTGATTAAAGTTTTAAAGAAATTCAGACATCTAGTTTCAAACAACATAATTCATCTATTAGTTTCACATGTTGGTGTAAAATATTTTCTTTTGAACAAGGACCTTAATGAAAATAGAGATGGTTGGATAACCAAGGTCATGGAGTATGATATTGATATAAATGTGACCAAATTAGTTAGGGTGAAAGGGTTTTGTGAGCAGCTAGATTCTAGCATGATGAATCAAGAGAGGAGGCATATGATGTTATGGTGTTGTAAGATAATAAAAACAGACTACATGTGGTACGCCCATTCCTTGTTGGGCTCAGGATATTGCATATTTTCTTTAAATGGGTCAAATTCCTCAAGGATTGAGTAAGTCCAAAAGGAGGTATTTCAAACTTCATTACATCCCATATGTGCTTGTTGTTTCACCTTATTCTAGATCGTTTCCTTGAAGTATTAACAAAACAAATATGGTAAGCAGGCGTAGGAGGAATACCTGTTCAAATCTTTGGTTGATGGGTTGTTGTGCGCGTATGACTTCCAAATCCACAGCTGATTGTGAGAGATTCCTTTTGGTTAGGAGGAACTACCTGTAATGTAAGCAAACCACCAAAAGGAATTAAACAATATGTGTAGTGAACTGCCTAGCGTATGCTAGATCCGAGAAGTGTGATACTTCCTAGATGGCTATCAGTCCACTATTTTAAACAATTTAATGCGGTAAATAAGGAAAATCCTATTGTAATTTGAAATGATTTAGGTATCTCACTTAAAACACAATAAGAAATAGATCTAATCTAACATGCTAGGTTAGAATAGGATCCGAAGGTCAAATAACTGGTTTTGGGTCTCTGCAAGTCTGACAGAGGTCTCAAGTAGATCACAGGTGAATGAGGGTGAGAGGGAATTAGGTGGGTAGGTCATTGTTCTAGGTTGTATGGGAAAATATAGAGACCGATGTCGGTTAAGGCTGACCAATGGCGGTTAGGTGTAACCAGTGCCGATTATTATGGAGTTTTGGGAATGCCACAAAATGAGATTTAAGTCTCCTTTGTGATTACACAAAGGACTTTGGTTGGTCGAGATGAGGTATTGGGTGATTTGGGTAGGATTTGGTGGGGTTTTAATGGGTATATGGAAAGGTGAGTGTTGGAGGAGGTCAATGGGTGGCTAGGTAAACAAAATATGATAATATAATGATGAAATGGAATAAACCAGAGAAGTATAATGTTTACTTACTTGGATTCTGGTCCTGGATGCTTGTGAGTGAGGGATAGAGGTGTTGATGAGAGGTTTTGAAGGCTACAAGTGATCACTAACTAAAGGAAAGCTTCTGCATGGGCTGTATGTACATTTCTCTTTGCTTGGTTAGATCAGATCATTGTTGGGATGGTATGTGAGGAAAAGATGCTTGATCTCCTTCCTTGCATGTGTGTTCTCACTGGAATGTGCTAATGTTCGCCAAATTTTCCAATCTTTTCCCAACCTTCTGCCAACCTTGAGAATAAGGTTGTTTTGGGGTTAAAAGGTGACCAATGGCGGTTAGAAGCTTAACTAAGCGATGGTTAGGGGTAATTGGCGTCATTCAAGGTGGGATTTCCTATGTTTACTAAATTAGGAGATCCTCTTGATTTCCTGGATCTCATGCCATTAACCCATGGATTAGACTGGGAGCTTCTTGTAAGCATGCGGGAATGTGGTTAGAGGGAATGTAGGCATTGATTTTTAGGGTTTAGGTAAGTCTTAGTTAGTTATGGCAACTTACTAAGAATAGGTTTTAGGTTGAGTTAGCTTGATGAGGTGTCTAGGTGAAGTGTATGTGTGGATATTATTTAAATTAAGATATTTAAATAATAAATATGGTGAGGATAATGAATTAATTTAATTAAATTAATATTAGTGGGGTGAAGGGGGCCATGGCTAGGTGAATGTGATGAAAGGTGCTTATTTGTCGAGGGACCAAAGGGGAGTGTGACCTAATTTTAGTGTCTACACTTTTAGATAATATTTTTTTTAAAAAGGATGTGAATGATGTTATCCTAAGGTGCATAAAAAAATTAGATAGAGAGAGTATTGCATGAGTTTCATGATGGAGAGGAAGGTGGTCATTTTGCCCCAAAATTAACATCTATTAGAATCACGAGGGCTGATTATTACTCGCCTAATATTTTTAATGATTGTTACTCTTGGATCAAGAAATGCAAGAAGTGTGCCTTCTTCACATGTAATGAGAAGCTATCAGCCTTCCCACTCCGTCTTATCTCGGTTAAATGACCTTTCATGCAATGGGGGTAGATTTTATTGGAATGATCAATCCAAGTTCCAACCTAGGTCACAAATGGATTCTTACAACCATGGACTACTTCAATAAGTGGATAAAAGTAATTGCACTTAAAGAAGCAAATAAAGCTAGCATTCTATATTTCTATGAAGGTATTGCAACAAGGTTTGGTGTTCCTTCCACTATAATATAAGATAATGCCTTAGATTTTCTTGGAGCAAAGATATCTAATTGGGTTGTTAGAAATGGCATCTACTTGAGCACTTCTTCTAACTACTACCCCTAGGGTAACGGGAAAGTAGATTCCATGAACAAGAACTTGCTGAGAATCATAAGAAGAACCCTAGATGAGAATCTAGAGGAATTGGCATACCAAATTGAAATCAGCCTTTTGGGCTAATAGAATCACTCCCAAGAAGTCAACTGGTTATTCCTCTTTAAAGTTAGTTTATGGAAGGGAAGCAAGGATGCCAATATCCCTTGAATTACTAGCCTTAGAGCTTATTAAGCAAGCTGTAATTGTTTGAGTTTCTAGCTATGGAAGTGTCGTCCCCTTAATTTTCCCCCTTTTTTGAAATCCAATTTCATGAAAATTGAAGTCTTTCCATGGAGGAATTCGTGTTCAATCCCCTCAAGTGCTCATTTTGATCCCCGCGATGTTTTATGCATTTCCTAGATCTTGCAACCATTATAACATTCTATCTATTTCTCATGGATGGGATGGGGTTTATATTCTTATTTTATGCATTTGAAGGACATGGAAACTTGCATTCTTGCATATTAACCTTGTGCAAAAAGAAAATCTTCATTGGATGTAAAAATGGTTTTCCGTTCGTGCAAATTTCTACATTCTTTTCCCCATCAAATTATTTCTCGAGAAGGTGAAGCTACATGTTTTCTTCTCATTGGATGTGGCGGATGGGTTCCTTTTTGAACTTATCACTTTTGGTGATTTTGGAAAAAATGTTAGATTTGCCCCACATCCTCGTGGGTCCCTAATTGGCTGGAGTAGTTTTGGTGGAAGTTTGGGGTGATGGATCCATTTTATTCTCTAAGGCATTATGGTGAAAGGGAAAAAAGTTCTAAAATGACCCACGGCCCCACTCACACAAAGGGACACGTGGCCATTTTCGGTTCATATGTGCTTTGGCGGACCACCGACAGAGGACTTTAGGAATTTTAGCTTTGTTTCCACAAAGGGTGAAAAGTTCTAAAATGACCCGCAACCCCACTCATGTGAAGGGATAAATTCTAAGTTGAGGCCCATGAGTGAATTAGAAAGGGACACATGGCCTATGTTGAAAATTCAATGGTGGAGGCATGGAATTTTGGGGAAAAGTTGGAATTGGGATTGGGCACATCCCATTTTTAAAATAGATAAAGTATAAAAGTGAAGCACATCCCCGCAACCAATCAGGTGATTCCATGTGTTGAAGAATGAAATTGGGATAGTGGGCGGTGGAGGAAAATGAAAATTTGAGCCGCGACCCCATTTTCAATCAGGGTGTGCCACGTGTTCATGTTAAAAAATCAAGGTGGGCCGGTGGAGCAAAATGAGAAATTACACTTTTTCTCCCAAATGTCTTAAAATGAGGATTTTTCCCGTGCCCATCATTTCTTGGTTCTTGCCACACGTAGGATCCAATTTAAAATCTGACAAAGGGAAAGAGTGGTTGAAATGCACTCATCTGGTTTTGATGCCATTAACGAACTAGAGCTCCAAAGAATACAAATGTGAACCATTCTTCATTCTTCTCTCTCTATTTCCTTGTCATTTATTCATGAGATGCATTTTTGGTTTGTTGTGGAGCCAAATCGATAAGTTTAAAGAGATGTAAAGTTTGATTATCAGAAAATAGAGTTTATTGGGCATACACAATAAAAAAGGGGGAAAACTTACCAGTAAGCACTTGAGTGCTATGAAAGTGGTTAAAAGGTGGAAATGGTAGGACCACATGAAGAAGAAAATCATGAGATGCCCCCTGCTAAAGTAATCATGCTCGAAATGATGAAATATTCACCTTTTTGAACCTCTGGTTTTCATGAGTGCATTTGTTTCATGTCACTTTCCAAAAGTGGATCTGCAACAAACATTATTCCTTTCGGATATTATTTTCTTGGGGATAAAGTATGGATGTAAACGAATTGTTATAAGAACATGTTTTGGCCATGGAAAAAGGATTCTAGTTTTCTGGGAACGTTGTAAATTTGGAAGTAATTCAATACAAAAGCTTTCTTTCTCATTTCCTTTATTATATATATCTCTCTCTCCTTGCTCGATTCAATGGATCATTTGTCTTTGCATTCAAAAGAAACTTTGTGTTCTTGTCTATGTAATCTTTAGAACTTTGTGTCTGCAGATTCACATTGGTGATGAAGTGATTGATCTTTTTCCTATATTTTCTTGGTTCAATGTGAGTAAGGATATATTATGCTACCTATATCTCCTAAAAACATTGTTGTTTTCTTCCTTCTTCATCTCTCTACTCTTCCAATCCTTCGTATTGATAATATTTTAAGTATGAAAACATTCCAGAATATCAGGGTCCAAACATTGAGAGTTGTATATTTGTACATTTGTTTTTCCTACTTTCAATAAGGGAACCTCTCCCATTAAAGAGGAGGGACACATTTTCCCCGACTGTGGTTTCTAGCCATGTTCCATTTTGAAACCCAATAGTTTTTGGCAACTCCGTTGGGGAATTCATTGCAAATGGATTCTAGTTTTTGAATAAAAATTCTTGATCATCTTTGATCTAGCAACTCCAAGATACACTCGGGGTAGAAGAACCCTTGGGGAAGAAGACCCTCATTTCCAAATTCTGGATCATCAAGGTTTCTCTCTCCCTTCATCAAGAAAAAGAAGAGGAACAAGATCTGCAAGCACTCCTCCTACTAGAGACAAAACTTTTGGGAGTGACATCCCTCAAGATAAAATCAGTCCTAATTTGCATGCTTTGATTCTCACTGGTGTTTCAGTTCCTCTCCAAAAATCTTTCCAAGGATGGTAGATCCTCTACCTTAGGGCCAAAGGGTTGGGCCTCTTGCTCTTCCCCATCCATTACATGAATTGCCTAGAGGAAATAGAAAGAATTTCCCTAAATTCAGAGGTGATAGGTAGGTTCATCAAGATGAGCATATTGTGGCCTTCATTTTACTTGTGGTGTTCTCAAAGTTGGACATGAGGATATCTTTGTTAGAATTTTTGTAGAGACATTGCAAGATAATGTTGCTGATTGGTTTTATCACCTCCTGCTGGATCCATCACCAATTAGAACACCATGATGACCCAGTTTGAGCAGCGTTTCAAACCTGCTAAGGATGTACATGCCCTCTTGGCCCAGATTTCTCAAATCAAGAAAGAGTCACATGAGCCCATGAGGGAATTTGTGGCCAAATTCAATAAGCTGGTTAATAAGATCCCACAAAACACACGCCATGTGGATCAGATTCAGAAATGTTTCTTCCTTAATGCCCAACTACCTGAAGTGAGCTATGCACTTAGAAGAGCTAATCTTGCCACTTTAGATGTTGATAAGAGATTTGTTGTCAGTGTTGAAGATGATCTAATCATGTTTGGCAAGATAAGGAGAGAATCATCCAAATCCAAAGCATCTTCTTCTTCCACATCTTCTCTTGGAGCTAATGCAGATCAATTGGTACAAAAACTTACTAATGATCTCATTGCTCTTAAGAAGCAGTTATCCCAGTATGCTCCTTATCAGGATGTTCCTAGGAAGAAATTTCAGCCCAGGAATCGGTTTGCCCTCTCCTTAGACTAGATTGGCAATTGAAGGCCCACATGTTAAATTTCTAGTCAATGCAACATGTGAAGTGTTGGAGCTTGATGATGAGGAGGAGAATGAAATATGTGAAGAATATGAAGAGGAATTTGATGAAGAATTAGAAGATTTGAGTGGATGTCATGTCCATTTTCTCACCACTAAAGGTATAGATGAAGAGAATGATTATGAAGAAAGAGTTACAGAGATGAAAAATGAATCATATGTTGTCATGACTCGTGAGAAAGCAAGATGACAAGAAGGAGAAAGTGGTGCAGCCTGCTAAAATATCTAAGGAACCTCCTATAGCCATTCCAGTGATTGCAAGGATAGGAGCTCCTATTCCAACTTCTTCCACACCCAAGGTAGGTTCTTCTGTTCCTTCCTCCTTTGTTTCTGCTCCTAAAAATTCTTGTCCTTCAAATGATAGAGTTGATAAGTCAAAATTTTGATCTACTCCTATCAATGATGTTCCATCTACCTCTGGTTCTTTTGACATTATTGACCATCTCAAGAAAACTAAGATCCGGATCTCGGAAGTGAATTCTACCAAACGCATCCCAAGGCATTTGCTAAGATGGTAGAATTTCTAAATTCCAAATCCAAGCCTTCATCCCATGGTTCTAAATGTCTCTTGCCCACTCCTGCTTCATCTCAACCAAGCCTTGTGGTAGAAGTCACTTCATCTAATGAGAAGATCAAACCATTTTATGTCACTCTCTCCTAGCATGGTGGCCATAAACTCAGTGAATTGTGTTATTGATTCTGGTGCTTAAAATAATGTGATTCCTTCTAAGGTAGCTCATTCCCTAGGCTTAACCCTAACCCACACTTTTGGTTCATTTACTCAATGGAAAGTAGATAAGTGCCATTGGTTGGAAGAATCAAGGATGCATAAGTAGCCTTTTCCGCTTTGCCAAAGAAGAGAGTTTTAACCACCATTTTGGTAGTTGATATTCCCCCTTCTTATGACATGTTTTTGAGTAGAAATTTTTGCAAAGATATTGGAGGAGAAATCATGATGGATTGGTTACATGCTCTTATTCCAGTGAAGGGGAAAATGAAGAAGCTATTGCCTGAGAAACAAATCTGAATATATTGTGTAAAAAACAGATGACCCAAAGGCACAAATACTTTATGAGGACATTGGTCATGATAACTACATGATCATGTCACAAAATGAGGCTAACCATCTTAAGGAAGTGCTTCTTGATCCTAATGGTGTTTGGATTTTGGAATTTTATGGGAGCTGCTCCTCAGTTGGTTTTGGAGCTGGTGTGGTGCTTATTTCTCCTGAAGGGAAGATTCATCCTTTCTCCTTCAAGCTCCAATTCAAAAACATAAATAATACATATGAGTATGAGGCTCTCATCCTCGGTTTAAGCATAGAAAAAGATATGGGGATCAAGAATATCCTTACTCATGGAGATGCAAAGTTGATTGTAAAGCGGTCGAGAGATCTCTTCAAGTGAAGAATAAAAGGTTGAAACATTATAGGATTTTGGTTTGGGATTCCATTGAGTTCCTTGATGCCTTTTCCATTGAATCCATGCCAAGGGAAAGAAACACAGGGCTGATTCCTTGGCCGTCTTGGGGTCTCTACTGATCCCTCATCCAGATTTCTCCCAAGATAAATTCACCATTGAGATGATTCATAGACCTAGTGTGCACGAAAATGCAAACAATTGGCAGGTCTTTAATGATGATCAACACTTGCTTTCCTTCCTTGAAATCAGAGATAATTTTGACTAGTTATACTTTCAAGGAAGTGGAAATCCTCCAAGAGAGTGTGTGCCCCCAAATGAAGAAGATAAAAAAGAAGAAATGGATCATGATGGCTGCATAAAACTGAAAGGTAATAAGATACCTAAAGGGTTGGTAAGTTTGGAAGAGTTATTTGATAAACATGATAGGTACATCAAGTCCAAAATTCTAAAGGAGCTTAGTAGTCTGCTGAATGTGAGAAGATAAACATTGGAAAGTTAATGCAGCCGGTAAACATTGGAAAGTGTTGCACACAAGAGGAGAGGGAGAAAGCATCGAATTTGTTGAAAAGGTATGTTAATGTTCTTGCATATTCTTATGATGATCTCAAGGATTTTCAACCAAAAGAGATGCAACATTTCATTCCTCTAAAACACGGGATTAAGCCCTTCGGGGAAAAAGTAGAGGCAATATAATTATAAAATTTTGATATAATCTTTCAAGAGATCAAAAGTTATTGAAGGCTAAGATCATTTTCCCCATTCACCATTCAACGTGGATTGCTAATATTGTGCCGTTAGGAAGAAAAATGGTGAGATCCATATTTGTGTTGATTTTAGGAATTTGAATCAATCCTATTTGAAGGATAATTGCCCTCTCCCCGTAATGGATTAAGTGTTACAAGATGTTACGAGTTCGAAATGTTGTCCATGCTTGATGGATTCTCAGGATATAATCAAGTAGAAGTAAGTGTTGCAAATCAACATATCATTACCTTTACCACTCCTTGGGGCACCTTTGCCTACAAGAGAATTCCTTTTGGCCTCATCAATGTTGGTGCCACCTTTCAAAGGGAAATGGACTTGGCCTTTGGTAGCCTCAAGGTAAAATGCATAGTTGTATACCTTGATGATCTAACTTTGTGTTTTCAAAAACCGAGTTGATCATTTCAACACATTGAAACAGATCCTCCAAAAGTGGAGAGCACATGGTATCTCCTTGAATGCCAAGAAATATGTCTTTTGTGTCACTAAGGGAAAATTATTGGGACACATTGTCTCCAAGGAGGGAATCAAGATTGATCCAGAAAGAGTCCAGGTAATTCAGCAGATCCCTCTCCCCACAAGCAAGAAGGGTGTGCACTCTTTCTTTGGCAAGATTAACTTCTTAAGAAGATTCATACCTGATTTTACTGAACTTACTTTGAACATAGACCACATGATGAAAGGGAAGCAGACTTTTGGTTGGTCCTCTGAAGGAAAGGTTGCATTTGAAGACATCAAGAGAGCTATAGAAAATACTCCAATCTTGGCATGCCTTGATTATAACAAAGACTTCATTATCTATTGCTATGCTTTCTTGAAAGTACTCTAGATCTTATGTTAACCCAAGAGAATGCTGAAGGTCATGAAATCCCCATAAGATTCATGAGTTATATTTTGAAATCCCATGAGATGAAGTACACCATGATGGAGAAACATGCTTTTGCAGTGGTCAAAGCTGTGAAGCAGTTTCATTTTTACATCCTACACTCTCATTATATTGTGTTTGTGCACGATACAACTATTAAATCCATTCTTACACAACAAGAATTTGGAACCAAGAGAGGAAATTGGGTAGCCAAAGTTCAGGAGTATGATCTTGACATCAAACCCACCAAGTTAGTTTGAGGAAAGGGCTTATGTGAACTCATTGCTGAAGGATATGATGCCAAATTGTCCAAGGAGGAAGTTGATATCCATGTTCTTCTTTTCCTCAACTCAATTGATGAATGGTATGTTGGCATTGCACACTTTCTTACTTATGGAGAATTTCCATCCCATTTGAGTGCCAAGGAGAAGAGAGCCATCAAATTAAGGTATGCACAATATGTGTTGTGGGAAAATGCATTGTTCAAATGAGGCATAGATGGAAGGTTTTTGAAATGTGTTGACAAAGAGCAGAAAAAGAAATTGTTCTCAGCCTTTCATGACTAGGCCTATGGAGGTCATTTCTCTTCTACTATCATAGCCCACAAAATCCTCTGTCTTGGATATTATTTTCCTACCTTGTTCAAAGATGCATCAAAGTGGGTAGGAAAGTGTGAAGCATGTCAAACCTTTGTTAAAAGAACCAAATTGGCTGCTTTACCTCTCAAACCAGTGGTGATTGAGGAAAATTTTCAACAATGGGATTTGGAATTCATTGGGACACTCAATCCACCTTCAAGTGTAGGGCATACTCATTTTTGAATGCCACTGATTATTTCACCAACTGGGTGGAAGCTATTCCATTCAAAAGTACTACTTCTAAAGTAGTATGCAACTTCATCAAGGAGAACATCTTAATAAGGTTTGGGATACCAAAAAGATTGTCATTGAAAATGCTTCCAATTTTTCATCTCTTGAGATGATAGATTTTTATGCTATGGCTATTGTATTTCCCTTGTTCACTCTTTAGATTACTATCCCCAAGGAATGGGTAAGTAAAATCAACTAACAAGAACTTGGTCACCATTTTTGGAAGCTTTTTAATGACTCTCGGAGGAATTGACATGAGAAACTATATGATGCTTTATGGGCAGATAGGATTACACCTAAGAGAGCCATTGGAATGTCTCCTTTTCAAGTGGTATATGGAGTTGAAGCTCAGCTACCAGTGAAATTGGAACTACCAGCATTACACTTGATGAAGGCCATCGAGGATGCCAACTTTACCAATTCATTGGACAAAATAATTATGTACCTCCAGAAGTTGAATGAAGACAGATTGCAAGTGGTTGACAGAATATCAGCTCATCAACTCAAGGTAAAATCTCTGTTTGACAAAAAGGCTAAACCCAGAACTTTTCAAGTGGGAGACAGTGTTCTTCTTTGGGACAAAAGGCATGAACCTCGAGGCAGCCATGGTAAATTTGATTCCCTTTGGCTTGGTCCTTTTAAAATTAGACATTTTTTTGGTGAGAACTCTTTTTACCTGGATTACATGGATGGTTCTCCTCTCCCACTTCCTTATAGTGGGCAATTTTTGAAGTTGTTCAAAACCTAGGAGTTTTGGCGGTCCCTCTATACATTTTGTATAGCGTTTTGTTTATGGTTTTTCTTATTTTTGCTTGTTTCCTTATGTGTGTTGTCTTCTGTGTTGATATTACTTTTTGACTCCATTTCCCAATGGATAAGGCATTGATCTATTCATCCCAGAATTCTCTATGGTTCTTGATTTTTACATCTTTCCTCTACCAAATCATCCCCAGAAGGAGCCAACTGTTGTCCCCTCAAATTTTCCCCCTTTTGAAATCTAATTTCATGAAAATTGAAGTCTGTCATAATGTAGGAATTCGTGTTTGAGTCCCTCAAGTGCTCGTTTTGATCCCCATGACATTTTATGCATTTCCTCGATCTACGACCATTATAACATTCTATCTATTTCTCATGGATGGGAGGGGGTTTATGATCTTATTTTAAACATTTGAAGGATGTGGAAACTTGCATACTTCACATATTAACCTTGTGCAGAAAGAAAATCTCCATTGGGTACAAAAATGGCATTTTCCCGTTCTCTGTAATTTTCTATGTTCTTTTCCCCATCAAATTCTTTCTTAGTAGGTGAAGCTATGTGTTTTCTTCTCATTGGATGCGGTCGGATGGGTTCCTTTTTGAACTTAACATTTGGTGATTTTGGAAAAAATGTCAAATTTTCGCCTGCATCCATGGGTCCCCTGATTGGCTGGAGTAGTTTTAGCGAGAAGTTCGGCGATGGATGGGTCCATTTTATTCTCTAAGGCATTATGGAAAAAGGGAAATTTTTTTCTAAAATGACCCCACTTTGACCCTACTCATGCAAAGGGACATGTGGTCATTTTTCAGTTCATATGCACTTTGGCGGACCAACGGAGGACTTTAGGAATTTTAGCTTTGTTTCCACAAAGGGTGAAAAGTTCTAAAATGACCTGCGGCCCCGCTCATGCAAAGGGATAAATTCTAAGTTGAGGCCCACAATGAATCAAAAAGGGACACATGGCCTATGTTGAAAAGTCAACGGCGGAGGCATGAAATTTTGGGGAAAAGTTGGAATTTTTCCCCTTTTCAAAATAGATAAAGTATAAAAGTGAAGCACATCCCCGCAACCAATCAAGTGATGCCATGTGTTGAAGAATGAAATTGGGACAGCGGGCCGGTAGAGGAAAATGAGAATTTGAGCCGCGACCCCATTTCCAATCAGGGTGTGCCATGTGTTCATGTTAAAAAATCAAGGTGGGCCGATGAAGCAAAATGAGAAATTGTGATTTTTCTCCCAAATGTCTTAAAATGAGGATTTTTCCCAAGCCCATCGTTGCTTGGATCTTGCCATGCATAAGATCCAATTTCAAAGTTGATAGAGGGAAAGAGTGGCTAAAATGCACTCATCTAGTTTTTGATGCCATTAACGAACTAGGGCTCCAAAGAATACAAATGTGAACCATTCTTCATTCTTCTCTCTCTGTTTCCTTGTCATTTATTCATGAGATGCATTTTTGGTTTGTTATGGAGCCAAATTGATAAGTTTAAAGAGATGTAAATTTTGATGATCAGAAAATAGAGTTTATTGGGCATACACAATTAAAAAAGGGGAAAACTTACCAGTAAGCACTTGAGTGCTATGAAAGTGGTTAAAAGGTGGAAATGGTAGGACCACATGAAGAATAAAATCATGAGATGCCCCCTGCTAAAGTAATCATGCTTGAAATGATGAAATATTCACCTTTTGAACCTCTGTTTTTCATGAGTGCATTTGTTTCATGTCACTTTCCAAAAGTGGATCTGCAACAAACATTATTCCTTTTGGATATTCTTTTCTTGGGGACAAAGTATGGATGTAAACGAATTGTTATAAGAACATGTTTTGGCCATGGAAAATGGATATTCTAGTTTTTGGGAACGTTGTAAATTTGGAAGTAATTCAATACAGAAGATTTCTTTCTCATTTCCTCTAGTATATATATATCTCTCTCCTTTCTCGATTGATGGATCATTTGTCTTTGCATTCTAAAGAAACTTTGTGTTCTTGTCATGTAATCTTTAGAACTTTGTGTTTGTAGATTCACATTGGGATGAAGTGATTGATCTTTTCTATATTTTCTTGGTCAATGTGAGTAAGGATATATTCTCGCTACCTATATCTCCGAAAACAATATTGTTTTATTCATTCTTCATCTCTCTACTCTTCCAATCCTTCATATTGATAATCTTTTAAGTATGAAAACATTCCAAAATATCAAGGTCCAAACATTGAGATTTGTATATTTGTACATTTGTTTTCCTACTTTCAATAAGGGAACCTCTCCCATTAAAGAGGAGGGACACGTTTGTCCCCTGACTATGGTTTCTAGCCATGTTCCATTCTAAAACCCAATAGGAAGTCGGGTATACGGAGCTCATGGAGTTGGATGAGCTAAGAAACTAGGCCATGAAAACAATGGAGAAGGACCAAGCTCAAATCAAGATGAGTTTTGACAGAAAGGCCAAAGACATAACTTTTCAAGAAGGATACCTGATTCTAAAATGGGATGTAGATAGAGCCAAACCTAGAAGGCACTCCAAGTTTGATGCAATATGGAGTGGCCCTTACTTGATTTCAGGGTGCAAAGAAAATAATGCTTTCCAATTTTCAAAGTTGGGGGAGATAAGAATTACAAATCCCAGTCAATGGCATCTACCTCAAGCATTATTACTAATGGGAGTATCTTTCTTATACATATTAGCTTAGAAGTTTGTAATTCCTCCAAGTGCTTGTAGCACATTGCATTTTTTTAGTTTAGGTTACTTTTGTAATAAGTTCTTGTGCACTCTTTGCATATTCTATTTGGAATGTGTATGACCTTTCTATTTGTACATAGTTGTGCCCTTGTTTCTCTTGCACTTTCTAGTTTTAGGAAAAGTTTGGTGAAGAAATAACCAGTCCTAAACAGGGATTTATTTTGAAATGAAAATATCCAGTAGTGCTCCAGAGGTTGGAAGATAGATTTTTAAGTGATGGGATAGTTCCAGCAATCAATATGACTCCATGCCCAATGGATCCCCTAAGGTCACTAGTCTTCAAGATCAAGCAGGAATATCATCCCGTGAGTCACCAATTGTTATCCATTTTTTTACCCCTTGTAAAATGGACAACTTAGTAGGTCAGAACATTGATAATTGATGGAAAAAGGAAAAATGCTTTTGTAGTATACGGGGTAGTTTGTGTGTTGGCTTGACCGATTTGGTTATAACTTGCGGCAAGATAACAAGCTGCGGTGAATCTTGGAGTTAGAAAGTGAGCTTTGGCTTGATTGGTCAAGTGACGGTTGGTCGACATAGTTGGTTGGATGTCGGTCAGTTGACTTAGTGTGTTGGGCAAAGGTTAGTCGACTCGGTTGGTTAGGTGAAGGTTGGTTCGGTGACGGTTGGTCGGGTGAAGGTTGGTTGGATTGGTTGGTCGGGTGAGGGTTAGTTGGTTGAGGGTTGGTTGGCTGATGGTTGGTCAAAGCACTGAGTTGGTTGGGTGATGGTTTGTCGGGTGATGGGTTAGTCGGGCGAAAAGTGTGTTGGTTGACTTTTGTGGCGGCTCGGGTTGACGAGGTTACGGTTGGTCGGATGGACAGCGCACGAAGAGGTTGGTCAAATTAATAGTGTATGGAGAGGTTGGTCAACATACATAGATGTCATCCAACCCCTTGGGGCTTGAAGACCAACATAGATAGATGACTTATGAGTTATACGACGTGGTTGGTTGAGTCACTCGGCTTGGTCGGTTCGTGCTGCAAGAGTAGATGGATAGTGTTTCATCCAGGAAAATATAGATGACCATCAACCTCTCGGTTTGGGTGGCCAATAATGTGAAGATGATAACTCCCAGGTTGGTCGGTGACTAGAAGCATGTATGGTCACAAAGAGGATGGATGAGTTACAAGCCAGATGAGGGTAGGTGAATGAATGATAGCCCAATGACCAAAATTAATGAGGCATGACATCCATGACCACTTGTGTAGGAAAAGTACCAAAATGAATGGTTTCCCATACCTCTTTAATGCATCCTACTAGTTGGTGACCCAAATTGCCTATATATTGTAAAATTTGCCTCATTTTGAGAGATATTTTTGGAAAAAGAAAAGGAACTTTGTCAAAAAAATTCTAAAGCTATTGTGAGTGTGAGCCTCAAATTTATACATTTGTGAAGGATTATTTCCATATGCCTATATTGTAATGGATTGTGCATCATTTTAAGCAATAAAATTAGTGTTTTATGGCTTTTATTTCCCTCACTTTATTTGTATTGCATTTCTTGACTTCTATTGTATTTTGTAGGTATATTGTGCATGTTGTGTTATTTTAGATGGTTTAAATTTTTGTGATCCATGAAATTGGAGGTTTGAATGCATTTCAGACGTGGCACCTGTATCTACCCTCTTCTTCCCCATTCCCCTCCCCACTTCCACTCACTAGGAATATCTTTAGCCTTGTTTTTGTGTTATCGCCTCCCTTTGTTTAGGATTTACATTTTATGTATTTCTCTCTCTCTCTCTATGGTCCCTTTGAATTAATAGTTTAGGAATAGGAAAGGAACCAATCTTCTCTGTAGTTTTTCTCACTGTGATGGTTCCATACCTTGAGACCATCCCATGATAGTAAAAAGTAGGGTTTTGTAATGTGTAAATCCTAGGGTGCTACTTTTCTGTCATAACAGGCTATGGACACTGGCTAGTAGTGGAGCAATGATATGTACGACTATCCTTCCATAATCCATTCACAAATCACCTTTCAAACTAAATCATTCTTCCACATTGGATAGTGTCTTCACTTGTTTTATATCAACTCTTTTCTTCAAAAGGTAATTCATTTCCACATGCACACACGAGATCTCGATGAGCAAAAAGGATTAGTATGTTACCAGGTGTTGCTTTTTGGACCTTTTTCAAACTTTGCTTTAGCGCATTTCTTGTCTCATGATTTGTGCCTTGGGATAATCACTTTTTCATCGACCACCTTCTAAATATTTTCATAGCATCCTCTATTCTTTGGAAATCATTTATAACATTCATGTGTATAGTATGGCCTCTTTTCCATGTTTGTAGACACTTTTTCCCCTTTTAATAAGACAATTTCCTACTTCCCTTCTCTCATGTTTTTCTTGGTCACTTACATTTGGGAGAATCCTTGCTCCCCCATGATTGAACCTATTTTATGATGGATTTAATCCCCCTTCGGTGCGTGAATAGTTTTCCTTTGAATAATCCAACCTAATTGTTGGGGCATTTTCACATCTTCACTTTCTTGCACATACGTGTGGCATTCTACCCTTGTACATCCCATCTATCACTGGGGGAATCCATAATTCTTTGTCTTATTGGACATAGTTTTGGAAAAATTTCAATATAAAAACATTCAACTATGTTTTAAAAAATTAAAAATAGTAAAAAACAACCTAAAAAATGTCGCTCTTTGGTTCTTGCATGTTCTTGTGTGCAAATCGTGGATCATCTTGATCTACCTCCATTAACAAAACTGGTTTTCTTACTATGTCTATACTCTAGGGCATAATGAGTTGTTTGGTACTATTTCATAGTGCATGATTGTTTTTCATAGGACCCAAGTGTCCTCCGTTATTCCCCTTGCATGTATCATTTCTTAGGGCACCATCTTTTAACCCTTGTCATTAATTCACATAGGTCAGAATCAAAGCTTGATAACAAAAACATTGCATTATGTTTCTCTATTAGGTTATCTTGTTTAATTTCTCGTATTGCATTGCATTATGTATGTTGCAGGAGTTAGGCATCTTTTACTTTCTTGTATTGCATTGCATTTTGTATGTTGCATGGAGTTGGTATTTTCAGCAATGGAAAATTGTTCGTAGTATGGATTTTCATGTCATTCTAATTTTGTCGTATGCTTATATTTTTAATAAGGACCGATGATGTAGATCCTTGGCAATATGATGACACAAAATTTGTTTTTAATACAATGGATGAAAGCTCATTCCTTTCTCACCATCTTCATTTTTCCTCTATATCATTCTCCTGTCAACTTTATTCTATCCATTTCTATCACATTTTTCAATATTCAATTGCCTTCTTTCATCACCCCATCGACACTCGAGGGGGCATATCTCACTTCTACTAATTTTTCTTCTACCCCTTCAAAATTTTACTTGTCTACTATCTTTGAAGTGGTGTCATTTACGCCACCCCAAAGATGGGAAAATATATACACCTCTAATTTATCTTGAGAAATTTAAATACTTAGATTGTGCTAATTATACCCTTTCCCACAAATTGATGACATACCGTCAATATTGCACATTTTCTCTTCTATCGTCATTAATTAATTACATTATG
This sequence comes from Taxus wallichiana var. yunnanensis, assembly GCA_018340775.1. Lineage (NCBI taxonomy): Eukaryota > Viridiplantae > Streptophyta > Pinopsida > Cupressales > Taxaceae > Taxus > Taxus wallichiana. Next base: position 32,315,168 of record CM031233.1, read on the forward strand.
TTAGTTAATTAACTCTTCTATCCAAAAACAATGCCGATTAATGACCTTCCATTAATTAGCTCCCTTTCTATCTACACTAATTAATTAGCTTCCTCTTCCATTAGATCAATAAATCGTCATTTATTTGATTAAATTCCTCCCATAGTCTAAATCATGCTAATTATTCCTCTGAAAAACCTTATAAGCTTGCACACCTATTAATTAATCAATAAACCCTCTCAACTCTTATGAGTCACTTGAGGACAAATTAAACTCTCCTAAAGTAAACTCAACCACTCCTAAACCATGCTTATCCATAAATAACCTAACTTTTCTATTATCCCACATACAATAGGATGCAAATCTCCTTTAATCTTGAGGGTTATATAAATAACCCTCCTCCTACCTTTCTACATACACCTTTACATGCTTGTAACCTAAAATATAGGCATTTCATCTTGATAACTCTTCCATTAGAGGAGCTAGGTATCTTCATCTTGCATTCATCCATCCAAGCTTTTGAGCCATATGGAGAAGATCAAGGAGGTCTTGTAGCCAAGTCTTGATTGAGATCCATTCTCAAACCCTTGGGATCAAACAAACTATCACATTTTGAAAGATAAGGATCTACATAGGTTCATTTCTTGTTTTAGCTTTCAAAGAGTAGAGGATAAATGTTTAGCATGTTAGTTTGAGTTCCATTCAAATTTCTAATGCATAATGTTGATATTTACTCTTGTTTAGCTCTTAGCATGATGGTTCTTGTTTAGTTTAGCTTTGTTTTGAAACTACTAGGTGTTAGTTTCAATTCTCTTTGCATAGCTAAATAATACATAAGCACAATCATATAGTGATATATGCTTAGGATAAATCATTGCTAATCCCTTCATCAAGTTTTGATACATTCTTTGGATATAGGGTTCATGCACATCCTTTCTACATGTCACATTTCATCACTACACATACGCATTCATCACAACGTGCTAGACACAACAAACACTACTCGACCATTTCCGATGACATACTCTTATTTATGGTTCATTCTTGGTGATCGGGGGGGAAATGAACCTCATTGCATACACTTCCATTCACTTGGGTGGCACTTGGATCCTATCATTCCATCTTGCATTCCATTTCATCCATCCACAACATATTGTATTGTATTGGTGCATTTATTCTTGCTTTCTAGTATTTCACATGCTCACTTTATTACACATGTTATATTGATTTCTTATATGTCATTATCTATATCATACACACATGTGTGTTCACACCTTTGTTTAGTGTGATCGTAGATATAAGACTCCTACACGCAACATGGATGCTCGTCTTCTACCCTTACTATATTGGTCATTGGGGGAATCCACATTCATCTTTTCAGGTGCTATTGTTTCATTTCATACTTAGCACTTTTACATTTGGTTATACACATTTGAAATATTGGTTATTTCTCTAACATGTTAATGGGTGTTCCTTGTGTAACATTTTTTTGCAGGATTATATGTTTCCATGACTACTTGTTTGTTTGTTTCTACTTGTATCGCTTTGTTTTTATTGTTTGTAAGATTTGTCCAATGATTTATGTACACACTTTCTTGTTGTTTGTGGCCATGATGGCCTTGCGTGTCTTGCGACATCGTGAGTGATGTCCCATATTTGTAACCCACTTTGTGTGGCTTACTTTTTTCTTACATGTTTACATTTACTACATTTTCTGCATATCTTACACATGTTTTTTATATACTTGCATTGTTTAATTTACACTTATCTTTGGCTTGCCTTATTTTTTTGCACGCCTTCATTTCTACCAATCACTTTCAAAGGTACATAGTTTAGAGTACGGTTGGTCCTCTTCGAGATTACATTCTCCTATTAGCAATGTATGCGCCCCCAAAGAGGGGGGCATCATTTGGGGGTTTTACATACTAACACAACGCAATTACACCAATTTAGTATTATGCACTTTTTTCCCTTGGCATTGTGGGTTTACATACAACGAGTGGGTTCAGACTAGTCTATGAACCCCATACACAACGGATTTTACAGGACATGGTGACCTTGCATTTCGGAAAGTAGTTACACACTTAGGGTTACGGTGGGTGTGCCTCTCTACACCACTTCATCCAGTGGTGTCAGATCACCCAAAAAAATGTACGCTACATAAATCTCTTCACACATTTCAGTAGAAGTGGTTAGAGCTTGGAGGACACAGAGAATTTCCTCCCTAAACTTCTTTAGCCAGGGTGGCATGAGATCACCCAAAAAACTCACAGAAGTACAAGATATCCTTCTACACCTTTTTTATTGACATAGATCAGGTGCACATGTTTCATTTAGCATATTTTACACATTTCTATGCACATGCGTATTTTACATAGCATTTTTACATACATACATATTTGACTACTTGATCATTTTCTCCTTGCAGTGCAGTTGTATGAGAAACAAGTAGTTAAATTGGGGGCAACAAAAGCAAGGACAACGTTAAAAACAACATTTCAGCGTGACAACACATGCTTTACTAACCATGTAGGTACACTACACACCACAACAACTACACATGCATTCCACCCTAGGTTCACTCTCATAACTTTTTCTATGCATATTTTTCATTTTTAGATTCCACGCTTAGTCTAGTCCTTCGACAATTTCTACTACACTCCTCATGGATATCAGGTACACACTTCTATCTACTTTATGTTACCAAGCTTTCAACTCACCAACATAAAGTGGGGAAAAATTTAGTCACAAAATCATGCACTTTAGACATTATTTAGCTTCGGTCTCATACTACTATTTAGAAGGTTCTTGAGTGAAGAAAGTACTAATTAATCCCATCTTTTGGCCATCTTATTTTACTTTTATTTCACCATTCCCACACATTTTTATATGCATGCCCAGTCTGTTTCAGCACTTTCCCATCATTTTAGCCTAAACCAGGGTGCCCAGGCTTGTATTAGGGCACCCCAAAGGTGCCTCGATCCTTTCCTACTTTCTCGCCACTTTTTGGGCTCTTTCTAGCCATTTTTCATCCTTATCTTCTTCCTAGTCAGCCATGTTGGGGTTAATTACGAAATTAGATCAAGAGAACCCTATAAATATAAAGTTATGAGACCATAATGAGGGCCCTAACGTCATCTAATACTATCACTCCATCTAGAGTTACATCCATTGCATCACTTGCATCCACATAGTTCCATGCATCAAGGCTAGGAGATCGCATCAACACACACTTCATAGGGGGAGGGATTCTATTTTATTCCATGCACACATGCTATTAATTTTCTACATTTAATTATTATTTGCTATTTCACATAGTGTGACTGGCACAAGAGCACCTAGGGCATGACATGCACACACACACACACACACACACACACACACACACACACACACACACACACACACACACACACACACACACACACACACACACACACACACACACACACACACACACACCAGAACTACATTTGGGTCCAAAATTTAGTGCATTAGAGTAGTAAGCCCATTGTTTTGGTGGTGAGGTCATCGACCCATTCATTTACATCTTTATTTTTAGGGTTTTGATACTCTTTTTATCTCTTGCAGGTTATCATTACATTATTCAATACATTCGGCGTAGTTTAGTAAATCCAAAATGATAGAAAACAAAGGTCATAAGTCATCTTCCAACCCTGAAAGAATTAGATTCCGAGCTTTTTAGAGACTAGGGTGCCTATTTATGCATACAAGAGCACCCAGGGCACCCAATACTCTCCTAGGCACTATAGTATGATCAAATAATTTATATCCACCCTTTTCAAGACATCTGTGTAGTCTTTACTCTTAGAATTTCCTATTCGACCTACGACGCCCTACAACAATCATCTATAATCAGCTAAGTTCTTTCCTCACTTTATTCTTGCATATTAGGGTTTTATTTCCATTAGTTTTAATTATTTAGTCATTTTATACTACTTTAGATTATTTATTTACATCATTTATGTCCTCCTGTATTAGATTAAATATCTTAGCATACCCCTTAGTTTATTCTAAATTTAATTAATCATATATAAATATAACCTATCTTTGTACCACAATGTATCCCCTTCCACATAAATTATTTTGATATGGTTGGATATATTTGGAAATTCTAAATGAGAGTATGGGTTGTTGCATCTTTCTTTCATTTTTTCCTTTCTTGATCTACCCAATTTGCCTTTAGTATAGAGATAACACATAACAATGCTTATGTGGACTCATCCCTCCTAGATAGAGCATCATCGACCAAAGTTTCCTTCCCTTTCTTATAAATAATCTCAAATTCATACCCCAACATCTTGGTGACCCATTTTTGTTTCTCTTGAAGATAGTCATTTCTCCAAGAAGTATTTCAAACTATCATGATCATTTTTACCTTGAAATGTCTACCCATCAAGTATGGTCTCCATTGTTTGATTGCATGTAATATTGCCATCATTTCCTTTTCATAGGTGGGATTCAAAAATTCTTTCCTTTTAGTTTCCAATTCTCAAATGTTATGGGATGTCCTTCTTACATGAGTACTGCTCCAATCCCATTTCTTGAAGCATCACATTCAACTATAAAGGTCTTGGAGAAATATGGAGCTGCCAATACGAGGAGTGGTGCACATTTCCACCTTGATTTTTCAAATGCCCTAGAATACTTCTCATTCCAATGAAAGGAGTATTTCTTCAATAATTTTTTAAGTGTTGTTTCTATACCGCCATAGTTTTTAAAAATCTATAATAATAACTTGTGAAACCTAAAAAACCTCATAAATGCTTGAGGTTTCTTAGGACTTCCCATTCCACCATGGCCTAGATCATGTGAGGGTCCACATTAACACCTTCATGAGAGACAATATGGCCTAAGTATTCCACTTCTTGCACCCCAAAAGAACACTTGAAGGCTTGGTATATAGTAGATGTTTCTCTAGGGATTTCAATATAGTTTTAACTTGATGTAAATGTTTTCCTAGTATTTTTGTAGATGAGGATATCATCAAAAATACTAAGACAAACTTTCACAAGAATGGTCTAAATACTAAATTCATCAAAATCTTAAATGTGGATGGTGTATTAGTAAGACCAAAAGGAATCACTAAGAATTCATAATGTCCTTGATGAGTTCTAAAGGATATCTTATGAATATCTTCTTTCTTTAATCTAATTTGGTGATACCAGAATGCAAATCTAGTTTTGTAAAATAAATTGCACCATGCAACTCATCTAATAAATCATCAATGAAAAGAATAGGAAACTTATCTTTGATAGTGTACTTGTTGAGTTCTCTATAGTTTGGACACATGCGCCATCTTCCATCCTTGTGGTGTACCATCACCACTGGAGAAGAATAAGCACTTTGACTATGACGAATAATACCCATTTCCAACATTTCCTCCACCATCTTCTCGATCTCACTCTTTTACACATATGGGTATCTATAAGGCCTGATGTTGGGAGGTTGGCTTCCTGGAATTAACTGAATGACATGATCATGATCTCTTTCAAGAGGAAATCCTATAGGATCCTTGAAGACAACTGCATGTTGATCAATAACCTTTTGAAGATTAGGATGCACTACCATTGTTGGTGGTTAAACTTCCATGGAGAACAATTGTGCTACAAAACCTTCAACCCCCTTTTAAGAATCTTCTACATTTGTGAGAATTAACCAACCGAGGAGTTTTTTTCCGTAGTCCTCAAATTTTAAATTGTTTACCCTTTGAATGAAAGCGCATGAAAATTCCTGGAAATTTATCTCTATGGTTCCCAAAGTTGTGAGCCACTGAACACCTAAGATAATATCATCTCGCTTGTGGGAATAGAAAACATCATATATTCCAATGTGTAGTCGAGCATCATAAGTCTGATTTTAGTGAATTTACCTGAACATTGGACTATACCACCATCTATGATCATTACTTGAAATTCAAGTGTTGGATAAATGAAAAAATTTAGCCTTGTTGTCAGCTTATGATTGATGAAATTATGTGTGCTCCCAAATCAATAAATATTGTCACCTTCTACTTCTTAAGATAACCCATGACTTGAAGGGTTTGTGGAGTACTAATACTTGATAGAGCATGGCATGAGATAGTGGGTTGGGGATCTTCATATTCTTCCTCTAATTTTTCCACTTCCTCACTTGATGTTTCCTCATATTCTTCCTCATCATCGGTCCCTTCAATGTAGAACATTTTTTTCTCAACACATTTATGATTTGGTCCATATTTGTTGTCATAGTTAAAACATAACCCTTTTTCTCTTTTTTCTTCAATTTGTTGAGGTGTCATCCGAACTAGCCAAGGGTACAATGGAGGCAAGGTGCTATGATATTTTATGTTAGTGAAGGACTACCTTCTGCTGGAAATAAATTTTTTTTACCCTACGCACCATGATAATAGAATCAGAAACCTTGAGTGGATTAAACATGTGCACCTCATGCTCAATGTGGTCCTTAAGACCCCTAAGAAATAGGTCATTTAGATACTCTTCGTAATATCCTCCACACATAAGGAAATATTTTGGAATTAATGGACATACTCCTTTACTTTGCTTAATTGGCTAAATTAATTCTCTGACACACTAGAAATATAGTGTAATTGAAGCTCTTCATTGAAAATTGTCCATGTGACACTTAGACAATTCTTTTTCCTTTGAGAAAATAACCAATGATACTAGACAAATTGGCTAGGTTCTAGATATAAGGATGTCATGGTCACCTTTTGTCGATGGAATCTAATGGAGATCAAAGAAATTCTCCATTTGGGTAATCTAATTAAGCAGATCATTTCCATTGAATTTACACATTTCCACTTTTGGAATAATGCCCCCCAATGGTGAGTAGATCTACCGAATGTGTAAAGGATCCTCCTTGATTAGAGTGATTTAGACATGTGTGAGTATTGCTAGAGGAACCCATATGACTGGAATTGGGATTTGTGTTTGAAAGAGTGAGCAACAACTCTTGCTTCATTGATTGAAAATCCATTTGAAGTTCACCCCTAAGGCTACCTTTCAGATGAAGAAGCTCATTATTGAGGTCATCCTTACTCACCATATTATTTACCCTTTCTAAAGTTGGATGACTACCTCATATACTCCCAAACCAGAAGATTATAAATCCATATCTTCCTTATTTACGGTCATTCATGGAGTTTTTGACCTTTCCTTAGCCTCAAGTTGATCTATTGGTCATGATGTAGGGTTTGGGACTCGGGATAGACATAATAGGGATAAACTTTAGGGTTTGATGTTTTGTAAATTCACTAGATGAATAAAGGAAATCATAACGAATAAACCCTAGCTAATTTTTGGAAAGATTTCTAAAAATATAAGAAACTTAGGAAAATTCAAAAATTGCAACCTAGGTAGCCGAATTATAAAAAAACATAAAACCGTTATAACTTTTGCAAAACATGTCAAAAATGTTTAAAATTTGGAGAGGAGATAACTTGACTAATTTTTCCACACCACAACCAAAATTTTATTAAATATTGCTACTAATTTTGAATATATATCCAAACCTTCACCATTATGGTTTGACACTGATGTTATTTGAGGCCATGATCCGATACCACTTGTAATGAAATTAATAGTATAAATCTGATTATCAACAATAATAGAACACCAAAGAACAAAATATTTCAGGTAAATGATCTCAATATGCAAGTAGAATAGCTTATCCACTTCGAGGGGGAAACCTCCAAATCATACAATAAGACTCAAATTCTCAATATGATGATTAACTACTCCTCACTACCACCTATATATACCAATCCTATGTTATGGCCAACACCAAGGCCGACCTACTAAACATATGAGAAGAAGAGATATTATGTAAGCCACAAGCCGACACTACATATCCAATATAACCTATAGGAATAAGTACGTAACATAATATCTCACCTACAAAATACTATATAAGCAAGTCATTATCACCTTATAAATCACCTACCATTATCACAAGCTACTATTGTAAATATCATTCCAAGAGCACTCACAGGGTTCCTAAATCATATGCACATCATCTAGGTCAGTCCATGCTACAAGTTTGAAGCACTTAACCAAGAAAAAATGTGTATTTTCATCCATCTACAAGCATGCAACAATCATAAATCTATGTCCTAACCAAGAGAAAAATCACTCTAAGAACTACACAAGGGTTTCAATCAACATAAGGGTTAGGTTACATAGTTGAGGCAGACCATATATCACTATTACCTCTTTGGGCACATTCGATGTTATGCATTTAGCCTACTATCTTAGTGTCAAAAGACATGAGGGAACTTCTAGGGGTTGGTTAGTTATACACACTCACATAAGCACTTAGGAGAACAACATGAGGCTTGATTCCGCATTGAGGATATGTAGTGTATCACTCAAATTGGTTCAAAAATATGATTATGATCACCAAGGGTGGTCCAACCTCAAATCCACATACATTTTTTTCTCCTTTTGTTTGTTGATGTTATGATGAAGGGTTTATAGTTTGTTAGGGTTTGTAATTTTTGTAGGCCATCCTAAAGTTGCTGAACAACAAAGATACACAATGAGCACCAATTTCAAACAAGTGAAGCACACATAAATTTGTAGACCCGGAAAATCTTAGGATAAAAAACTTTAGAGTCCATTTCTTGGACCTTATAGCTCATGCTTAGGCCATATAGAATCTGTGATGGTCCTACACTAACTACTTTTCTAGTTCCAAACACTTATGTGCATAATTTACAACTTCATATCTTCATGTTCCACTTTCTTGTACATATAAATCACTTTATAATCATCTTAAATAGAGTAAGGCTAAATCTCCTCTCATTCTTTGAACTATTTTTTTATCATTCATCGACCATTCATCTCATTTCAAGTTTGAATGCATTAGTTTAGTAATGTATAATTGATGTTGGGAGTTAATTAGATCATAATAGTATACTTATTGTTAACCCTTGCATCCTTTTTATTTTTTACACAATAACATTCTAAAATTTAACTAGGGTGTAAAAATTTAGTGAACCCAAATCTTGAATCGAATCTATTGCTCAAACCCTAGTAGTCATAGGGTTTCTTATTCTAATCTACACATATCATGAAATCAGCATGCCTCTTCCTTTAATCTTTTATGCTCATTTTTTCAAACCTAGAGGGTCACTCCCTCAATCTAATATAGCCTATTATCCCTTTACCAAGCTCATACCCATATCTTGTCTATCAAAGGAAGCATATATCAAGGTTTTAATTGTTTCATGATTGAAGAGGATCCTCCATACATTTATGTACAAGCTGAATATATTCCTCATAAATGACAACACCCACCTAAATTTTCTTCTTCCCCTATAACTACTGATGTAAATATTGTCACAAAATATCGTGCTAAGAAACTAGGCAACCCATCATTTCCCTCCCGCCTATAGCACCTAATTCTAAACCTAGTGTTCCTTCTAAGGGATTTGACATTTTAGACCAATTAAATAACACTTGGCCATGAAAATATATTTTCTCAAATTTTTAAACAATTTATCTATCTAAAAATAGATATTATATGAAACATTACAATTTTTACAATGCCTTATGTTATACACCTTGTTTCTTTTGTTTCCATAATGGACACAATCAAAGTAATAGATAAGGATCTAACCTTTGGCCTAACATTTATCCCATCCAAAATTAGTAAAGATCAATACACACCTCTTCCGATTACATCACAAATTTAGGTTTTCCTCATCAAATGGGTATTAATTGATGATGAATATGGTCTCAATACTTTCCCGAGTTCTTTGCTTGATAAAATGATAAATTTTATGCATTTAATAGACACGACTATTACTACTATGTGGGGATTTCATAATGTTATTTGTTCTACATTGGGTACTATCACTCTAGATCTTATGGTCGGCCCTTGTTTCACAATACCTTCTACATAATGGACACAAAACTATAATGCAATCTTCTTTTAGGTCCTCCTTGGATCCATGTTATCCATACAAACCCATCCACTATTAATCAATGTGTCAAATTTATACAAAACGGATGCGAGTACACTATGGTTATTGACCCAAAACCCTTCAAATATTGTGGTCAATATCTTTACTTCCCAAATATCCATTATCACTCCCCCACAATAACTTATACCTATAGATCAATTGCCCGCCTATATTGTAGGTGAATCTAGTCATGATGCCAACTTATTACTAATCAATTACAACCATTGCTTCAACTTAATATAGAGGCATTGTCCTGAAAATTTGGTTATTCCTTATAGATCAATATTGAGACCATTGATATTATTGATGATAAACTCTAACAATTGAATTTTAACACTATTAATAAAGTCTAATCTGTGTTTTACTCGTTCTTCATGTCTATTGGTCCTATACATTATAGGCCCAAAAATCCTTCATTAGACATTCCTACTTCGCCACATTTCTTGGTCGTGATACATGTCCTATAGCTAATCCTAACCTACTATAACATGTTGTTAACACACTCAATCCTATACCAATTTTTCATTTTATCACCATTCTAGCTAGATTGGATGCTCCATGGGAATTGTTTTCTATCTTATTGGATGTTGATTTATTTCCTTTACCCTCTTTACAAAATCGATCTAATCAAAGTTATCTAAATAATCGGGCAACCCTTTGATGACTATTATTGTATATCTCGACACGAAACTAATCACTGTAAAGATTTTTTTGCTAATATTACTATGCTTAAAGGTTGAAAATGTTATCACCATATTACCAACAAACCTCCCACCATAGAAATGTTTTTCATCATTAGAAAAAACATCTTTAAACAAATGACCACGTCATGATATTTTCATCGCATTAATACTAGACAATGGATACCAACTTACACCTCGCTACTCCTAGGGATCTTACCTTATTAAATCTTATTGATTTTGACCCTGACACGAGATGATATCCTAGAAAACTTATAATATATCAAGGCCATACCATTTCTTGTACATACTATTTTTAAAACAATGAAAAAACATTCAAATAATCACATAATAAAAAAATATTCAAAAATGAGAAAAATTACAAAATCAACACCTATTCTAGTTTGTTTGGTTAGTGTGTTACTTTATACAAGATGTTTGTCACATTGCTTTGATTGTTGATACATAACATAGTTATTCTTTACACATATGCATTCATGAGGTATGTTGAGCTTGATGTAGGACACTCAAAAAATTTTACACAATGATCGAGTTGGTTTGGTTCCTTACGTTACCATCTTGAAGGCATATCCCCACACTATATAGGTGTTTTTATCTCATTATATATTAATTTACACCTTCCTCATCACGCTTTATTATATACATACTATTTATTTCTATTTGATTGATCAATGGGACTAACACATTTGTTTTTTATAGTGTTACCTTATCCTTCCATCTTGATTGTTACTACTACTATTTATTATACTTATTTTTGATACTATGTCATTACTTGTTTATGTTGATGTATTTTGTGATCGTTTACTACATGGATTCACTCGAATATATTCTCGATTAAGATTATATGACTATTTTATTTCTTAAGGGTCTTGTTTGTCTTATGACATTGTGGGTGTCCCATGTTGTGGCTTCATGCCTATTTTGCCTGTATGCACTTGCTTCTTTGATTGTAATACATTATGCCTTCTACTATGATTGTCTTATGACACTATGGGTGTCCCGTGCTTTTGTATTCAAGCCTATGTTTATGTTTCTACATGTTTTTGCTTACTTGATTCTACATTATTGTTTCTATTACTCTATTATTTATATATTAGTTTGATGATTACACAATCATTTTCAGTATGGCTTCTAACATGATTACTATGTTGATTCTATACTTTTTTACCATGGCGTAGAACATGATTACTATTAGTCTCTTATATTATTATTTATTTTATACATGTATGATTTCTTCTTTCTTGTGGCATGTTTATTTTTCAATGTGTCATGGTTGCCACCATGCGCAACCCCTTTATAGGTAAAAATTTTTATAGGTGGCCACCATTTTAGCCTTTAATGTGATTCTATGCAGTTTATCAAATATATGGTACATGAGTACACATCTATTATTTTGAGTAACATGCTCAAATGTTTTATCACATGCACCTAAAAAGAGGGGGAATCAACAAGATATTTCTACATATACATTCATATTATAGGATATAGGAACAAATTTTCATAAGGCTCGGATCCTCGAGAAAAGGTCATATCTTTGAAATATGGAAAAATTCAAGAAAGGTCAAAATCGTACAAAGTATAGTTAGGATTGTGATATAGTCTTGGCCATTCAATACGCCCCTAACGAGAATGTAGCTTCATTCAAATTTTCAATTCCTATAGAATATATTCATACATTTACATGATTTTTACATAGTTATAAATACGAGATGATGCAATTCAATGTAGGATATAAGGGGCATGACTACTTCATTCCTTCTTCACAATTTTATTTCATATGTAGTACAAAATGGGTTTGGGGCATGGGCCTCCTTCTCCCTAATTTTTTTGAAAATTCTACATCATCGATTTAGTCACATTGATGCCTTATAGGGGCATGACAATGTGTATTCCTTCTAAGGTCTATTGTTTTCAAGTTGGAGAAAATTAGGACTAGATCATCTGCATTAGTGTGGTTCATGGGTTTAGTGGAAAGCGATGAAGAAATATTGCAAGCTTTATAGACTTATCTTTCCCCTTCTCTCACCAAATTCCAAATAAGGAAATCGTCAAAGAAAAACTAGAAGTTTTTGATTGATCTTTCCTCCTTTATCTTTACATTCTCAAATGGGGAAGACATCGAAGCACATGGATTCTTCATATTCTAATCCTTTATCCTCTCTATCATATCTTGTAGCACAATATTGGGGACTGATCACCCACAATCCTTCAACATATCCAAAGCAAATTCCAACTCTCAATGCACGTAAAAAAATGGTATCCCCTCCTTTATAAAACAAACATGTGTACTCTTTCCATGTTTTGTATTTCCTTTTGCATACTTTTTCATGCGAAGCATCATTCCTAACTTGTACATATGGGTGATATCATATAAATTTTGGATTTTAAGTGTGTTCATAGGTCCTAGAGGTCATCTAGGGTCTTCTTGAGGTGTTTGTTTAGAATAAGCCCTTTATGAATTTGAACTATGCACTTTCCCTCCAAAAAGTGCCAATTTGAATTTAAAGGGCAATTTTGGAATGTAGTAATATGTTGATGTGATCTTGGAGCCTTTAAAAGGCATGATAAGCTTATAACTAATCTTGTTGAGGCCTATAATCCTTAGGATGGTCATGGTTGTAACCTATGTCCTAGACTTTAAGGAATTAGACTAGGTTAGGCCTTGATAATTAAATAAAAGACAAAATTTGGAATGTGAAGGGTCTTAAAGGGACAAGGTTTACTTGTTAGGTTTGTGGAAACATATAAAATCCTCCTTGTAACTAATTTGATCATCATTCAAATGATCGAGACCGAGAAATGTGAGAGAAGCTTCGACATTTTATATAGTTTGCAAACTAGTTGTGTATTAGGTTGTGTTTGATGTTTTGATATTTTGCATGAGATCATATTAGGTTATACTTGTGATGATTAAGGAACCATGCACATGCAAATAGAAGGATGTTAATAAAAGGTGAATGGTGGTAAGTTGTGATTTATTGATTCTTTGATATATATTGGTTGGTTCTTCTTGTTGTGGATCGGGGTTCATTTTAAGAGACCTCTGGGAAATCGAAGGTGGAAAATCCCTGGTGAATATGCCCATAACCACTTTCGTGAAATAGGTGAATTTTATGGGGTTTGTGTGCAACATTTTTCCCAAAAGAAGATTTTATTTTCAAGACATGCGATAGTAAGGTTGCTCTCATGCCACAACAAGTTTATTGTCATGTGACAAGAACCTTACTTTCGTGTGACAATAAGGGCTTTTTTCGTGCAACAACAAGGTTGTTGTCATGCGAAAAAACAACCTTGTTGCCACGTGAAAGAGACCTTATTATCACACTGAAGCAAGGTTCATATCGCATGAAAGTAAACTTGCTATCATATGACAACAAACTTGTTGTCGCACGACAACAAATGTATTGTCGCATACGAATGCAAATTTTAAATATCTCGTGAACATAATATCCTTATCACGGGTTAGAGAAATACTATTTCATTCGTCAACAAGAGTAATGTCGTCATGTGTCACTAGTAGTGGTGTCATGTGTCAACAATCAAACCCTTGTCACGTGTTAGTGAAATCTCCTTGTTGGACATCAATAAATAGCACTTGTCACTCGATTTCAAACTTCAAACAGATATGCACCGTAATTGGTGCTTAGAGTACACAAGTTTACAATATTTGATATGTCGATACCTCAACTAGTAGTTAGTTAGTAGTATACTATCCGATGAATCACCTAGGTTTTTATAGGAGATGTTTTCAAATGTAGGCGAAGCCGACTCCTAAAAAAAATATACTGTAAATTTTAGGCAAACAAGACACTGACCTGCTCCGAAACATTCACCTTTTCAAATTTTCCTAAAATGAAATTTTTCCATATTACGAATATTCACCACTAAAATTATCCTCGTGGTTGTGGTGGAAAGCCCTGCCTTAGACTAATTTTACGGTCAAGGTATACAATCTTCATAGAAGAAGGGACCCCGATCAAAGGAGGAGAATAATTGTTTGAAGAGAGACCAATTAAAATGCATGGATTCTTTAAAGGACTTTGCATGAAGAAGAAAGGCCCTATATTTTGTTTGAAACCCTCAAATTTGAAATGAGAAAATGAAATGGTATGGTGAGTTGTGTTTGTCCTTTTGCAAAATAGATGGGTTGTAGGGTTGTTCAAGAAGGTGCTTATCGAATTCATGGATAAATCTAAGATACAAATGAGATTTCATTTTCCTTTTAAGGCCTAGGGTTTTATTGAGTAGGATAAGAGTTCAATACCCTATGTTTTCACTTGTACAATCAAGGAAAGTGTGGATCATGATAAAACATGAGTATTCATAAGCCACTGGTAGATCGTAGAACCCTATAAAAGGTTAGGATGAAACTGCATGTCAAGTATGAAACTCTAAACATCAAGTTTATTCATTTTATAGGCGTTTTAGACTTCTCAGGCTTGAACTCTAACCACAACTAGGGCTTACTATTTGATGACCCAAATCAAAGAATTAAGACATGAAATTTTGTAGAAATCATCTTGAGAAAGTCCTTAATGAGATTCAACAAGAATTTTAGAATTCCATTAGTTAAAAAGGAAGAGTATTCTAACAATCTAGGAGAAGGTCTGAAACACAACATAAGGCCTAATTTTAGGGGCATGAATTACAAAGGAAATAAGAGATGCCCTTGGAATTTGATGATGAAACTTCATGACCTTCAAGAACCCTCAAATGAGTATCGGGAAAATCCTATTTTTAGTTTGAAGACTCATGAAAATAAAATTATAGCTAACGAGAGGATTGCCTCGAGCTCAAGGCTGAAACAAGCAAAATTGAAAAGGTGTGATAAGAGGAGTTGTGAAAGGAACCAAGAACCCAAAATTTGTAAGCGCACTTTGGTGATGGGGAAAGGGGGCCAAGGAATTTTATGATATTTTTGGACAGCTCTAAAACCCTATTTGCAATATTGTTGCATGAATGCCTTCTCTTAGGAGCATAGTAGGCAACTTTGCTAAGGTGGATGAAGAGTGGGGTTTTTATTAATTTGAGCCCATTTGTTGAGTGGTTCTAATAATGTATTGAAGTGCAAGGACATAGGAATATTGTGGGAAGACCATTATAGGAAACAAGACCAAATATTGCAAGTTACAAGCCTCCCGGGACTAGTATGATCCTCAGTGTAGACTTTGGTAAAGGGTTGTGGTATAATCGTGTTGAACTTGTGCAATGGATCTGAGAAAGTGGTTAGCTCTCCGCATCATTTGGTATAGAGTGAGGATTTTGATTCTTGAAAAGAGGATATATTTATTTGAGGGTGATTGCAGAAAGAGAAACAAAAATGGTACATGTTAGAGAAGAGAGAAAGTTAGTTTGGGAAGCAAAGATGGAAAGGATGATGGCAATTATGTTGAGCAGGTTAGAGAGCATGGAGGAAACTCAGAGAAATATGAGAGATGAGATGAGTTACATGCAGAGAGATGGAACAAGAAATAGAGTGCCATTTCCAGGTAATGCTACATTTGTCGGAGGTATGCAAGACACAAGGCATATGAGTGTTATGGGATGAATACAAAGATGAGAATGTATGACAGAGTTGTTGATCAGATTGTACAAGATAGAGGTAAGTCATTTTTGTGTAGAAGAGTGCTTTTGAAACCAAATAAAGTATTAAATGATACAAATCAAAGGACATATTTTTAGAAGCGTGTGTAAATCAAAGGGAAAGTGTTGTAATGTAGTCATTGATAGTGGAAGTACAAAAATATTGTTTCATTTGAGATGGTAGAGAAGCTAGGATTAAAGACTACCATGCACCATAACCCATATCAGGTATCATGGATGCAAAAGGGACATCATATCTTGGTTAGGGAACAATGTTAGGTTGAGTTTCAAATTGGGAGATATAAGGATACGGTGTTATTTAATTTGATTCCTATTGACGTTTATCATGTGTTGTTGGAAAGACCATGACAATATGATAATAAATAAATCCATAATTGCAAGAAAAAAATTTATATTATTCTAGCAAATGGATTTAGTCACACACTTCTACCTATCAAAGGTAAACACGAAGCACAAACATGACTAGTGATGATGATGGAAACCAAAATTTTCTTGACAGAGACTAAAGAAGCATGTGAAAAGATATTATGCAGGGATGTTAAGCCACAAATTGAGCAAGGGTTTTGATAGAGATGGATGTCATGTGTTTAGAGAGATTGAGATGGTTTCAAGACAAGAAGAAGACAAGAAAGATGAAGATGATGATGAGAGAGGGGACAAAGATGATAGAGTGTGAAGAGAAGCACATGCTAGAGTGCTTATAGACCAACAAAGAGGTCTAGTGAAAGAGAAACTAGTTGATGAAGATGAGAGAGGTGATCAACAAAGCAAGATGAAGGAAAGTGGAGTGAAAATGTTATGTGAGGGAGTCATGAGTAAAAGAGAAGAAAAGCAAAGTATGAGGAAGGTGAATGAGGCATGTGAGCCTCTTGTTTTTTATTCTAACATTTCATTGAGATTTAATTTTGTATGTAAAAGTGAAAGGATTGAAGGTAAAGATCAATTGGTGAGCAATATGGTGAAGTTAGAATGGGAAAGGCTGAGCAAGTGAACAAATCAAGTGAAAGAAGTGAATACTATGCACATTTCATGAGAGATAGATAACCGGTAGAACTCATGGGAACATCTAAAATGAAAGATCAAGTACAAATTTCAAAGTGTGTGACAAAGAAGAAAAGCCTTGCAAGTGAAGCAAACTCTGTCAAGGAAACGAAGGAATAACAGATGAAGAAGCTAACAACATGAGGACAAGTTAAAAGCAAGCAAGAGTTGGGTGAGAAGAACAAAAAGGTAATATAAATCAATTTTCTGTTTGAATTTTCTCTAAGAAATGAGCATATGAGAGATTATATCGAAGAGAGAAAAAGTAGCTTAAAAAAGTGAGCGATTCTTTCAAGCAAAAGTTCATGTTTTCAAAATGCAAGGAAGAGATAACTCATAAGGGGCAAAAGAAAAGGAAAAGGACAGCTTTTCAAACATAAGTTCGTTAAAAACTGCACAATAATATGAGAAATAATCACCGAGTACTATATAAAATTCATTTGGGATAGATTTACATAGATGGAGAATACATTTTATAGTGTTTGATCTTGGTGGAGTCAAAATTCATCTTCAATCCCTCATATCTATCTCATGAATCTTACTTGGGATGCTCACCCTCAAAATAGCTACGTGAGGTTCTCACATTCACCCAAATACTAATACTACCTATTACAACTATATTATTAATATGATTCTATAAACTCATTATTAATAATATTACATTTTATTTAATAATGTTACACAATATTTTGTAACAACAATATATGACCATGAATAAGAGACCCATACTCACCCAAGGAGAAAAACACTAAGTACAGTCCTAGAATAACATTGTGATTCAATTTGAGCATTTCAAATAAGGATTAGTTGATGCAAGACAAAAGACAAGAGAGAAGAATGAAGCAAGAAGGATATGTAAAGGAATAGAGGGTTATCTACCCTCAGAGAAATAAGAGTTAAACAAACATGGGAAACTTTTCCTTTCCTTGGGAGTATGATGTAAGAGCATCATTCCTAGCTTGTACATATGGGTGATATCACATCAATTTTGGATTTTAAGTGTGTTCATAGGTCTTAGAGGTCATCTAGGGTCTTCTTGTGGTGTTTGTTTAGTATAAGTCCTTCATGAATTTTAATTGTGCTCTTTCCTCCAAAAGTGCCAATTTGAATTTAAAGGCAAATTTTGGCTTGTACTAATATGTTGATGTGATCTCGAGCCTTTAAAAGGCATGATAAGCTTATAACTAATCTTGTTGAGGCCTATAAGTCTTAGGATGGTCATGGTTGTAACCTAGGTCCTAGACTCTTAAGGAATTAGACTAGGTTAGGCCTTCAATAATTGAATAAAAGACAAAGACTTGGAGTGTGAAGGGTCTTAAGGGGCCAAGGTTTAGTTGTAAGGCTTGTGGAAACATATAAAAGCCTCCTCTGTAACTAATTTGATCATCATTTGAATGATCAAGACTGAGAAATGTGAGAGAAGCTTCAAGATTTTATATAGTTTGCAAACTAGTTGTGTATTAGGTTGTGTTTGATGTTTTGACAGTATTACATTGCATGAGATTGGAATTGTAGGTTATACTTGTGGTGTTTAAGGAACCGGGAACATGCAAATAGAAGGATGTTAATAAAAGGTGAATAGTGGTAAGTTATGATTTATTAATTCTTTGATATATATTGGTTGGTGCTTATTGTTGTGGTGGAAATCCCTGTCGCGCACTAGTTTTACACGTAAGGTATACAATCTTCATAGAAGAAGGGACCCCGATCAAAGGAGGAGAATAGTTGTTCGAAGAGAGACCAATTAAAGTGCGTGGATTCTCTAAAGGACTTTCCATGAAGAGGAACCTATATTTTGGTTTAAACCCTCAAATCGAAATGAGACAATGAAATGGTATGGTGAGTTGTGTTTGTCCTTTTGCAAAATAGATGGGTTGTAAGGTTGTTCAAGAAATTTCATTTTCCTTTTAAGACCTAGGGTTTCTATTGAGTAGGATAAGAGTTCAATACCCTTTGTTTTCATGTGTATGGTCAAGGAAAGTGTGGATCATGATAATGCATGAGTGTTCATAAATCAATGGTAGATCGGGACCCTATAAAAGGTTAGGATAAACTCGCATGTCAAGTATGAAACTCGAAAATCAAGTTCATTCATTTTATAGGCGTTTTAGACTTCTTGGGCTTGAACTCTAACCACGCCGAGGGGCTTGCTATTTTATGACAAAGAATTAAGACATGAAATTTTGTAGAAATCATCCTAAGGAAGTCCTTAATGAGATTCAAGAAGAATTTTAGAATTTCATCGAGTTAAAAAGGAAGAAAAATCGATAGTCTAGGAGAAGGTCCTGAAAATAGTCTAAGGCCTAATTTTAGGGGCACATTGTAAAGGCAATAGGAGATACCCTTGGAATTTGATGGTGAAACTTCACAACATTCAAGAACCCTCAAATGGGTATTAGGAAAAGCATAGTTTGTAGTTTGAAGACTCATGCAAAGAAAATTATAGCCAACAAAGGACTGCCTTGGGCTACTAGGCTAGAATAGCAAAAGTGAAAAGGTGTAATAAGAGGAGTTGTGAAAGGAACCAAGAACCCAAACTTTGCAAGCACTTTGGTGATGGTGAAAGGGGTCCAAGGAAGTTTATGAGATTCTCTAGACAACTCTAGAACCCTATGTGCAAGATTGTTGCATGAAAGCCTTCTCTTAGAAGCATAGTAGGCAACTTTGCCAAGGTGGATGAAGAGTGGGGTTTTTTTATTACTTTGAGCCCATTTGTTGAGTGGTTCTAACAATGTCTTGAAGTGCGGGGACAGAGGAATATTTGTGGGAAGACCATTATAGGAAACAAGACCAAATATTGCAAGTTACAAGCCTCCGGGACTAGTATGATCCTCTAGTGCAAAATTTGGTGAAGGGTTGTGGTAGGATCTTGTTAAACTTGTGGAATGGATTGAGAAAGTGGTTAACTCTGCATCACTTTTGCAATGTTTAAGTTAAAATGCATTATCTATATTTTGAGTTAAAGTTCAATTTCAAATTGAATAAATAAATTCAAAGTTTATCCATACATGTAGGAAAGTAAACAATAATAATATTGACAATTTAATGTTGGAATCTTGCATTCAAGAAAGGAAAGAAAGAAAGACATACATTTGACATAAGAAAACTGATATTGCCAAAGAAATTCCAAGACATACTTCTACTAATCTCCTTGTATTTCTTATTGAACATGAGCAAAGTTTTTCTACTTCTTCCTCTCAAACAAAATTCAACCGGCAAGTTTTTTTCATTAGTTACATCTTGTATTTATAATATGAGAAGGTGATTGTTTCTTGAAAGATGTTTCACATTCTTTTACATTTATAATTATATTTCAAAAAATAACATAGAAAATAAAAAATAAAAATGCTTTTAAGTTGCTTTTTATTTTCAAAAAGTAACTTGCAATTAGAACAAGCTTACCAAAAACCTTTTCTCCAAAGATAGCACCATGCTCTATGGTTACTTAGAGCTAGCTCGACTTTGCTTCACATTTATTCTCTTCTTTCACAATAATTTTTCAATGCTTAGAACTTGGTGAGTATGCTCATAATAATCTTCTTCTCCATAGCCGTTGAGTTTTTGCCATGAGTGACCCATAAATTTACTTTCTTCTCTTGAGCCCATATGTTATTGTTGCATTATTAGAGTACTTTCTCAATGCAATGCAACTTTCTAATGCACTTCCAAGACTTTTAGTTTAGTGTACTTGGGCACACCAAGTGCCTTTCTAGTGCAACTTTAAAACTTTGAGTTTGGTTCACTTGGCATGCCGATGTGCCAAGTGCATCATGTACATTATCTTTGCCTTTCACATTTACTCAAAGCACCTTCTTTTCCGCATTTCCTTGGCAACTTTTCCATTTTTTAAATTTTGAGACAATCTATGTTAAGTGCGTTGGGCGCCTTTGAGGAGTGGTGCTCTCAATAGGTTTTAGGCACGTTGAGCACCTTCGAGGGGTGATGTTCATTGTGTGTTAAAACACATACATCTTTCACACTTCTAATCGATGGCTAAAAACACGACCAACCTTTTGGGGGCAAAAAAACTCCTTTTTATTCCATACTCCATACAAAACCACTATAGTAATATTTTCAATTTCTTTTAAATTTGAGCCAAGATCTATTTTAAGTATGTTGGACACCTTTAAGGGTTGATGCTCCAATGGGTCTTCAATGGGCCTAGTGCCCTTTGGAGACGCCTTTCACACTTCTAAACTACGCCCAATTTTTGGGGGCCAACAACTCATTTTTACCCAACATTCCTTTAGGCAAAACGACTTGTTTTTAGTTTTTACATGTAGTAAATCTAACCTTTGAAAAGTTTTAACGAAAAAGTTTTTGGTGTACAACATAAATGTGGTTAGCACATTTTACTATAACATTAATATCAAACCGAATAGAAATGCACTAATTATTTTTGTTAATTAATATATCAATATATACCTACATATATATTATATTTAGAATTGTGATTCGAATCCACACCCTACATTTTATTATTGCAAACCTTTACCAATTAAACTCCACTACAACAATCATGTGCGTGTGTATATATAATATAGAGGGGACCTCACAACATTGTGGACTATAAAATCAATTATTATTATTAGTATATAGAAGTAATAGGTGGATTGTTATATTATGTGTATCATTTTTGGGTATGAAGTAGTCCTAAATGCTATAAGTTACATCCCCCAAACTTTTTAGAGCCTCTACAATAATAATAATAATAATAATAATAATAATAGATTTTATAACCTGCCAAATTTAGCAACCTATTTTTGGGTTCATTCAAAGACTTATAGCATGTGAGACTACCTTATACCCTACAAATTATGTACATCATATAGTATAACCCAGTTAAATCTTATATCAAGTTAAATTATATAAGCATAGACCACCTGAACTCTACTTCAAATATGAAGTTAAATTTAATACTATTATAGTATAGACTCTTTTCAAGCGAGATAAAAGATGATACGCATCTTTCTGTGTACGGCCAATCAATTGTAGCAATTTTCTGCATTTCCAAATAAATATTTCAGACCAACAGCCAACATACTTCAACTTTCAAGTAAAATATACAGTGAACATCTAGGAATCAGTGAGTCATATTAAATATGGTATCCTTTTTCGATTTTCAACTGAAAGGTAGCCTAATAAGTAGAAAAAATATCATGTCATTTAGCCCACCGACTTTACCAAAAGAAGTTGAAAGCGAACAACCAATTTTAACCTTCAAAAACCTAACACTCTCTTCAACACATATAAAAGCTAGTTCCTCCTGTCACTATCAAAATCTCTTTCGCATCTCCTCATCTTACGGCAAATTAACAACATGGCTAATATATTACACCAGATGTACGAATTTACAAATGGAAACTCCCAGATCATGCCATTATATACAAAATGAGCAGTTAGCAGGTAAAATAAACATTTACGAAGTACCAGGGTCAAATAGAGATTTTCTTGAAACCGATCGGACTCTGAGCTCAACAGCTACCCTGCCCTTATTAGGTGCCCATGTTCAGAGGATCCGAAATGGAAGAAAACCCGATGAAATGGCGGGATATCTAAATTACAAGAATTTTAGCTAGGAAAACGAAAATTAAAAAAACAAAAGAAGCACACTTCTGCGAGTTTACACAGTAGATTAACGAACAGGGGAAACTAATTTCTTAGACAGTATGGAAGCGTAACACCAGTTAGCCTCTGCCTCAAAGAATCGTAAGTACCCTCACCCTCGCAACTAAATCGATAATCCTGTCAAAGAAATATTGCCTCGAAGGTTTGCTGCAGAATGTACACGGAGATGGGCATTTAGGGTTAACATTTTAGCAAAGAAAGGGGAAGATGGACTAAACCTAAAACTCGCCGAGGAAGGGTTTATATCTACAAACTAGGTACTGTCATCGAGAATGCAAATCAGGAAAATGAGGCCTCTCCTGAGCAAGTTTTTGTAGGTGTGAAAGCATAAGCGGTAGCACCTTCTAATTTTCGCATTCGGCGTTGAAGATTATCAAGCTCATGCTCCATACAGAGCACCCGTTCCTTCAAAATCGTACTGTCTTCTTTCAGATAAGCAATCTGATAATCCTGGTGATTAATGCGGGTTTCGAGGGTTTGAGGGAAGATTTTGTTATTCAACGGGTAATTCAGCTGGAAACGGATTAAATCCTGATCCAATCTTTGCTCAAGTTTATTGTATAGGATTTCTACACATTTGTAAGGGTTTGGCTCAAAGTCGTTAATACTCTGCTGGTTCGTATGGCGAACTCTCAATAGGCCTTTCATGGAACCATAACAATCGACGCCCCATTCCTCGTGAACTTTTTCAACGACACTTTCTTGGTATGGCGGCGGCGTATTAAAACACACAGAGGCAGGGGATGACGCAGAGGGAGAGGGAGTATTTATCAGGGAAGGGATTCCGCCACAATTTTTGGACCGTATTATGTAAGAAGTTGTATTGCGAGGCGCCTGCGGAGTACAAACAGGGCTCGGTTGGGATTTCTGGGGAAACAACGCTGTCTCTTGCTTTCAGTTTTAAAACAACTTGTATTTTGCAGAAATGGAGGATTGAAAAGGGGTTTCTGCGAGGCAGAAATGCTGTTAGGGTTCCGTGTTTCATAATTGTGCTCCATATATTTAAGCTTTCCTCCCGCCAGCTTCAACTTTTCCTGACCCCCAAAAACGCTCTGATGCTGCTTCATTGCCTCCTGCCTGACGAAACTTACGAAGTGGAACTGCGCTGCATAATAAATAAACGTTCAAACGCAATATTTAGCATAAATTTTTACAAACTTTTCAAAAGGAAAGCGTACGATTAGGAAACCCTACAAACTGGAGGTTAAGTCACCGTATCACTGTCATTTACCGTTTTCTCGCTTACGAAAAAGATTCTTTCCAGCGGCTCAAACCTATCACAGCCACGGGCGCGTACACAAAACGCCATTTTCTGGCCTGAAAAATCACAGCAAACGCCCATTTCGCTCTCTTTTCAAGATTTTCTCCATAAACAAGCGCATCCACACCTTCAACGGCATAAACGTAAATTTTCAAAAACCAGAGATCGATTTGGATTTTAAAACTTTACAAATAAATTACTCTATACAGATTTTTATCGCTGTTCCAAACGAATCCGTAAAAGGTTATGAATAAGATCGTTACTATTTGTCTTTCACTGCAGTTGAAACAAGGAACGAGATGTAGAAAGGCTGCTACCACCGTCAAACTCCCCAGGCCGATTCCAGAAGCCATTAAACACTTGATCTGAAAGCAAGTATTGAAGAAAAAATGTTCGAACAAATCAACCTAAAATGTAAACAATTTAAAAAAACTTCCTCAAGAAAGAAAACCGAGAGAAGAGTCCATTTTCTTTACCAGTTTTTACCGTACAAACTACAAAGACCGCAAGGCATCTCGCGGTTTTCCATTACGTTTTTGTCAGGGCAAATGTCAATTCTTCAAATTTCCCCCAATAAACAAAAACTGAGAAAACACAGAAAACTTGTGCACGGAAGTTTCATTAACCTGTTCCTTTGCGTTTGCAAGCTTGGGATGTCTCTCAGAACAGGCAGTGAACCAAAAGGTGGTTTGGTGAAGGCGGAATGAGATAAAAAGCCCAAAAAGGAAAAAGGAAACAACCGTAAAACCGTGGTTTTGAGAGAGGGATGAGATGAAGGATCAGATCCGTCCGATGCGGGATCAACGGCTGAGGTGTCACTAAATGAGCTGGCAGATAGCCCTTATCTCTCGCGCAGTGAAGAGAGGTCCAGGCAATTACCATTTTTTTGGTTTTTAATTGAAAACCTAGTTAGGTGAGTCCCTTGAAATTGGGTTTTTTTATTATTTAAAAATAAGGTTGGGGATGCACTGGAACTATTTGTATTATTTTCATTCATCAGACTTGAGCGCCTTTTTATATATATATATATATATATATATATATATATGTAGTTTTTTGTTTTAAAATTACGTTAAGCTCAATGAATCCAGAGCACTATTTTCAAATGTTTAAATAAAGGATTTAAAAAACTCCATCAAGGACTGCAAATAATTTACAATAGAATTAAAGGGTTGAGTTACATTATTTAAGTATCAATACCAAACTAGTATATATATTGTAAATATATTTGTATAAAAATGTTCAAGAGATATCAATTTTAAAGGTTTTATTTTTTTTGTCGTGTTATAATTATTAATAATTTTAGTACATTTTTCATAAAAAAATTTCAATAATGATAATAATTGATAATGTGTAAGATTTAAAAAAGAATATATATTGTTGGTCGTTGGCCCAATGGTGAAGTTGTTTGGCTCACAAAGAGCCCACCAGGGTTCAATTCTTGTTGAGGCAAAGGCTTGGAGATACTTAAGGGATGAGGTCGGGATCGTACCTCGAGCGGATTTTGGTGGAATGGAACCCCTCAGTCCTTGGCCGCTTAGCCGAAGAATTCTATGGCATTCTATGACTTGTCGGAGTTTTCAATATATATATATATATATAAATATATATATATGGAATTAAAATTAGAAAAAGTTAAACTTGAGAGAGTGAAATATCGAAGGAGGAAGAGGGGTGATGAAGAATAGGCTAAAGGAAGGAGAAATGAGCTAATGGTGAAAAGTCTTCTTCCTTACAACCAGGACATGAATTGCGTGAGACATGTAGGTCAAAACATTGTCAATAATTTTTAAAACCAACTCAAGAGGAAGTGGAAGATTGAGATTCTTTAGTGGGAACCATAGTGTCGAAGGAGCTTATTCCTTCGCTTTTAGATTGTCCGTTGTTATGAATAAAACTTGGTTTAATTCATCATTAGTTGATATTTGAATAAATGTAATAAGTTAAAGTATTTAATTAAATACTTTAAACTTATGTCAATAGATATTAGTTATCATTAGTTGTTAGTTAACTAAATGATAGTGTTATCATCCCAATGTTTGTGGGATCATGTTCTATCTTTTACATATTTTGTTCCCGAATGATTTCTATGAGGGGCAATAGGCGATTACTGGGCAATATGCTATTTTCGCATATTTGCTCATATTAGATGATTTGTTTCCATATATGTGGATGAGATAGAAGCATCCCAATATCTATAAATATTGGATCTCTCTCATTTGTATGTAATGCTTGATTTTGATATTAATAAAATACACAAGCACCGTCTTGTTTAAATGCAAAGCTTTGTGTCAATATTGTTTTCAAGTATTCGTTGTCAAGATTTGGTATCAGAGTAGTATTCGATTCGAGAGAGAGTGTGGGAAGTTTTAGGGAAGTTTAGAGATCTGGAGAAATTACAGAGCTAGGAGGAGCCATAGATGCCCCCAACCATTTCACAGCCCCTACCCGGCTCCACACCCTGAATCACGGTTGATTTGCAGTTGAAGAACACTTGGAGTGCAATCACAGGCCTTTGCAGACTTGGATGCTAATTTGTTGTAAAAGGTGACATTGTTTCATTCTCTGGTATTTAAAAAAAAATATATATACGTGCATTTTTTTTAAATTGGAAGCATTTATATATATATATATATATATATATTTTTGATTTGTGGGTACCCAAGCTTTTCAAGCTCCCCACATTACTTGTTCTTCCTCTTCTCTGTACTTTTTATTCTTCTTCCTCTTCTTTGTATTTGAGCATTTTAAAAAAGGAGATCCAATCAAACGTGGAAGGTTCTCTATGAACCTGCATCTGCCAGAGGAGTAGAAGATCGCATATTTGAATGATCTGCAATGTGCCTGCATCCAAAACGAAGACTACAAATTGAATGGGGAGAAGATTTGCAACCTGCAACAAAAGAGTTGCGTTGGAAGAAGGAAGAACAAGTTGCCTCCAAGCAAAAGAAATACCTACGTACAAAGAGAAACAATAAAAGAAAAGTGTGCAGCCAAGGGTTATTATAACGCATATGCAAAGCGGATGAACTACGGTTGATTGCGCCTAAAACATAAAGACGCATACATGTAATTCATTACGTGCGTTGGTTTTAAAAAATTGATTTTAAAAAAAATCCTTTTTTGGACGTCGTGAAAAAATTAGAAGGCAAAAAAAATTCCATTTTTGGAAAGGGGCCCGGAAAGATATTAAAATTGCAATTTAAAAAGGCATAACTTTCAATTGGTACCTCGGATTGAGGTGCCATTTTTTTGAAAGTGTGTGTTTTTGTGAGCTCTATGTTTTGGTCTAGTTTTTAATTAGATTTGGAAAAGATTTATCTTGTAAAAATTACAAAAATAAGATTTTTGTATTTGAAAAAGAGACCAAAGAGAAAATCATATCTTTGTGTCACAATTGAAATACGCCAAGACAATGCTTGAGAAATTCAATATGATGGATTATAAGCCATTTTCCACACCTATGGAGACAAGACTTCAACTATCTCGAACAGATCCATCACCACAAGTAAATGCAACTCTCTATCGGCAGTTGATCGGGAGTCTCATCTACTTGACTTACACTAGGATGGATAGCACATGCACGATTAGCTATCTTTCATGGTTCATGCAAGAACCAAGGGTTTCTCACTGGAAAGTAGCAAAGCGGATATTGAGGTACATCAAAGGAACTATGGACTATGGCCTAGAATACAAGAAGAATAATAACTTCTTCTTGACAGGATATTCAAATTTAGATCATGCAGGAAACATAGATGATAGAAATCCACTTGGGATTTGTATTCTTTTGGGATCTAGACCGATATCATGGGGAGTAAGAAGTAGACTTGTGTTTCAAGATCCTCCACTAGAATCAGAATATCATGCAACAGGTGGAGTTGTCTGTGAAGCAATATGGCTCCGACATATACTTGAAGGATTGGGAATACCACAGAAAGATCCAACTATCCTACATGTTGATAATGAAGGAGTAGTAAAACTTGTTCGAATCCAGTTTTTCATGAGCGCACCAAACACATTGAGGTGTAGGTACATTTCATTTGCGAACATGTTCAGAACAACAACATCCAACTCTAATATTGCCCAATAGATATGCAACGTGTAGATGTCTTCACAAAGTCACTTGCTCAAGGTAAATTTGAGGGTTTTAGAGAATTTCTCTCTTGTTCACTTGAGACCATGCTGAATTAAGGGGGGGAATGTTATGAATAAAACTTATC
Organism: Taxus wallichiana var. yunnanensis; assembly: GCA_018340775.1. NCBI lineage: Eukaryota > Viridiplantae > Streptophyta > Pinopsida > Cupressales > Taxaceae > Taxus > Taxus wallichiana. The sequence continues at coordinate 32,343,590 of CM031233.1, forward strand.
TTAATTCATCATTAGTTGATATTTGAATAAATGTAATAAGTTAAAGTATTTAATTAAATACTTTAAACTTATGTCAATAGATATTAGTTATCCTTAGTTGTTAGTTAACTAAGTGATAGTGTTATCATCCCAAAGTGTTTGTGAGATCATGTTCTATCTTTTACATATTTTGTCTCCCTGGATGATTTCCATGAGGGGCAATAGGGGCAGTTAGGGGCAATATGCTATTTTTGCATATTTGCTCATATTAGATGATTTGTTTCCATATATTGTGGATGAGATAGAAGTTGTCCAATATCTATAAATATTGCATCTCTCTCATTTGTTTGTAATGCTTGATTTTGATATTAATAAAATACACAAGCACCGTCTTGCTTTATGCAAAGCTTCGTGTCAATATTGTTTTCAAGTATTCATTGTCAAGATCTACAATAATTGATGGAGATCCATTTTTCATTCTACTCTTATTGGGAAAATTTTGTCTCCTATCGAAAAAATGAGTTCTCCTTTGCAATGTCAAATAAGAAAGCTTTCTTGGTGAAGCATGTAAAGGATATCCAATAGACAATTATTTTAACGTGCTTTATTTTAACCATCTATTGGATTTCATGGAGGATTCATATAGAGAAGTTCCAACTTGGGTTTATTCGTAGACTCCTCTAACAATCTCGACAAAAATCCCACATTGAAGCGGGGAGGTCACATGGATCATAATTTGTTGTCTAATAGGATCATATGGTGTCCAAAGACGCCCACAACAAGAGGTCGAGAGAGAAGAGGTGTCGTGAGTGGTCATATGAAGGCTATAAAGATGATGCGTGTGATTTCATCTTTTCTCCCACCTAAAACTAACACTTGTCATTAGAAAATAAAATTACTCGATGGGTTGATCTTGAGTATCACCAAATTGATTATTCACAACAATCATTCTCGCTCCTCATACTTCCTTCACCAACCTTGATGCTTTTGATGAATTAACATGGGGAGGGTAGAACACAATTTTTCCTTTAAATATGTGTGGGACGATTCCTTGGCTACCATAAAAATCTTATTCCAAAGGTAAATTTCCATTCCCAACTTTGTAAAGAGAGGATCCTTTGAATGAATTGTCGTTTCCCATCTTGACAAGAGATGTGAAGTCTTTGTTGATACTTCTCACACCAAAAATAGTTGTCCACACCACATCTATATGCCAAACATGCCTTTTTCATAGCCAATTTGGCCCTATATGTCATGCATATAGTCCTTCCATCACAAACCCATTAAAACTCGAATCACTTATAAAAGAATTGACAACATTAGAAGTGAGTACGTGATCCATGCCCATCGATGTCTCTTGGTGATATGAAATCCTCAACAATAAAAATAGTTGGAGGACCCCAAATAGATCCATGAGATGCATTGAATGAGCTTGCCCGCATTCCCACTAGAAAGCATAACTATTCACACAATGCACATGACTAGTAGAGGAGGCAACAAAATCTCAAAATGTCTATTTGAATTCCAAATTTGAGCTCTTTGTAAGATACCAAGGGGTCAGTAATGACCCATGCCTAAAGGGGCAAGACTCGGGCCATGGAATCTAACATCCACATTCTCTCTAGCCTCGATTCACCATCACCCCGCAAAGAGGAAGTGTGGATATGCTTGAGACCGACACGCTTCTTCCCGCCTATTGTGCACTTCAAATCATCCTCGTCATTCAAATTATTCTCTCTATTATGAGGCAACATGGTGTCGATAAAATCAATTAGCAATATTGTGTTGGAGTTGTGGATGTTAAGGTCCTTAAGTCGTTACTCATGTATGGAGTATAGACCATGTTTTCACTTGTGTTTTCCTTCCATGTTTACCAAATCCATTAATTGTAAAATTTTGGGAATGAGAGATTATGCTTGAACTTGTTGAACATGAGGGCATTTAACCACATGAGCTGGCCACGTCTTCATAGATCCATCATTTCTCATCAAAATCGTTTCATCTGTATCAACGTAATGCAAACAATAAATACATGGATGAAGCAAACAACAATTACGTGGACAAAGTAGATTATAACTTACTCTCAATGCCCTATTTCCTGCAATTCATGTCATACATGTCTTTTGTGTGTTAGAGGGGAACCTTAATCCAACATAAGCAACACCTTTAATGTAACTATAAGTTACTTCCACACTCTACATGCGCATAGCCTCATATATAGAGGATTATAGTTTTGGAAGAAGACCTTTCTTTTGTAGGGCTAAGTTATATTTATGTATCATTTATCATCTTCTCACATGTTATTGGTAAGGTTATTGTTATAGTTACACATTTTTTTTTCTTTTTTATGAAATGGGAGATCAACAAATATTCATTAGATCTTCTAAAAAAATTATTAGTTCCATCCCGAAAGCTCTCAAAAATTCTTAATTCCATTCTAGAAAGCCACCACTATACCTTATTCTTGCCTCAATAAATTTGATCCCAAGAAGTTATGTTCATTAGTTAGCTCATATAGAAAAAGGAACTAGTAATTATGCACTTTAATTTAATGGTATAATTTTAATTGAATTTGAAACTATTAGGATTAATTATGCTAAATTTTAAAAAGCTAAGCTATCAAGGATTGAGGAGTTTCCATTCCTTCAAATTTACCGAGGATACGATCCGGCCTCATCCCCTATTTATTGGTATCTGTTGGAACCTTAATGGATGGATAGAAAACATATTTTACACCATCATAAATATGGTTGGATCGCACCACTAGACCATAACCCAACATACACATGGATGAATTTTGAACATTGTTGGGGTCAATGCCCCTTAACCCCATATAAATAAACATGAAATGTAAATGGGATATAGACTGAAATTTTCACATAGAATGCCTACCCAAGCTGCCACGATTATTTAATGTAGTCATATTTTCACGCTACCAATCAAAGCATGACCACTTTGCACCTTTACTGAGGAATAGAAAAACACAACATAAAGATAATCAAAATCCCAAACTGTACCATCATCAAAGCACTGCTATTTATGTTAGACAAGTTGTTAGACTAATGGAATGCCTAAGTATTGGATACGCATGAAGGTTGGAAAAGTGCACAAGAGTGCGCATAGAAGTATGAAAGTAACACTTACTAAAGATAAGACGATTGCCACAAAAGGAAACACGAAAGTGTGAAGAATCATGCTCGAAGGTTTTACGCATGGAAACAACAAAATCAGAGATAGCTAGATTGCACAAGCAAGCTAAAAATAAGAAAAAGCACGGGTTGACATGATCATCAAGACAAGCCATAAATAGAAAAACATGGACACAACTAGGTGGAAACAAGATAAAACACATGTAGGACTAAGAATAGGCATGAATAACGCATGGAAGCAGAGTTAATTATAACATTACACGTGATTAAAGCAAGGCTATTTATAATGCACAAAAAGAAATAGATATTCTAAAAGGAATTGAGTCGCTTTTGGAGAACCACCATAGGTTGGCATCTAAATATAGGGAAGTGCAAGTTATAGGAACACGCATGCTATGTATATGGATGGTCCATTATTAGATCGTAGTTAGTCAAGAGGTGAAGGACAATTGCCACCCTATATATATGTGTGTCGATTCACATAGAAAACAATTTGTCATGAGTATGACTATCATTATTTTACCATGTTCGTAATGCACGTATGAGTATGTGTGTTAGGTAATAATGTATCGATTATGTAAATCATCATAATTATAATGAATATATAGCTTCCTTTTGGTTATGATTAATTTTCTTTGTGTATGCTATAGTAAGTTCATGTTCTTCCTGAGATATATTTGCATGTTATGATAACCACGAGTGCAAGAATTACATATTGACAACTTGAGACACAAGAAGGGACTGATTCGATTCACATTACATTTTGGTGAGCACTTAGGCTTTTCTTGTTTGATGTGCTAAGCGTCTGATGATGTTGTCAGGATGAAACTAGACTTCAATGTGACATTTTGGTTCATTTTTCTAGGACCTTCTTTCACTTTGACTCTCAAGATGTGGTGTGCACATGGAATTTTGGCTATCCTTAGAGAAAATTGAACATTGGCTACAAGAAGGTGAAGAAGAGTTTATACAAAGATACAACACCAATGTTAATTTCAATCCATGCAAATGGGTCAAAGAAAACCTATATGATCCATTGTACGAGACATTCTTCAACTTATTTCTAAGGGAGTTACATGATTGGTTGGCAACATACATGAGGAACAACATGAGTTGATTGGGGTAGAGACAAGTGTGGAACTAGAAAAAGTATCAAACACTTGTTGATTTGGATAAGTTGTGGATGCGTGCAATAGATCATTGGTGGAGGGACATGTTAAACAATTACACTTTGGAATACATAATCTCTATGTATTCATTCCTAGAGGAAGTTGAGTTCAAGTTTCTTCGCGAGCCTAGAGGATCGTACTTATGCACACTCCCACTTGCTATCAAAATATTGATGATTGAGTTGGGATTTGAGATCCTACCAATGACTAGCTAAAAACATGTTGCGCTCAAGAACAAGGAAAGGGGTTGGAAAGGATGGAGTTGAGCCATATGGAAGCAAAGAGAGAAGAAATATTGTGCGAGATGAAATGATGTGTGAGAAATGGTGATTGAAGAGGCACTAAGATGAAGAGTAATAGGTCCAAGTCAGTAGTGTTGATAACCCAAGGAAAGCGAGGGGCCACATTTTTATGTCCCTATGATATTGGGAAAGCATAGAAGGACCCCTCGGCATCTAGTGGAAATAATTCTAGTGAATATTTGGGAGCCATTGACGCACATCCGAACCACCCTAGTAACCTTAGCCCTTGCGCATGGTACTCAAGATTTGGAAGTTTGTATAGAATATTATCATAATACACAGTGAGAAACGTGAGGGAAATTAAGGATCACCACACTGGGAAGGTGATATTGGTAGAGTGTGTTAGTATCCGCTCGGGAGGCATAATGGATAAAAGTAGCAAACATGGTAGTGGTTAGTGCCACTCAATAGGTTTTGATATTCGATCAACATAATTTGTTTGGGAGTAGTATTGTAGGCACAACATCTAGAAAGACTATTAGAACACTACTCTCTAAAAGTAGTAATATAGGTGTAACACCATCACAAAATTTTGGGTGCGCAGCGATTTCTACCATCGGTGTGCATAATAGAGTTCCAAAGAATGAGGGCTTGCGAGGCTTTGGTCCTCCTCAAGTAGAGGAAATTTTGGTGGAGGTTCATGGCTGAGCTCTGGTCCTCCCCAGCAAGGAAATCCAGATAGGAAATATACCACCATAATAGCCTCAATTTTTTTTTATGAAATGTCATTCCATTTTCCGAATAAAGAGTAGAAAATGTAATAGAGCATGTACACAAGTGTGAGCTCTTATAGAGAGCCAAGTGGATCACTACATCGCACAAGAAATCCAGGTTAGTTTACGACTACATTGCAAGGATGCACACATAGTTGGTACCATAAGTATGATCCACACCAAACAACAGTGGATTACAACACCTTGCGTGTCACCTTGTTGGCAGAGTTACATATCCTTAAGTTTGAAAAACATAAGCATCAATGCACTCAAGGATATTAAACATGGACTGCTTTTGAAAGTGCCCGAGAATATGATGCATGGTTCAAGACTATGTTATTAAAGCTCTTGTATGATATTCATCAAATCCAACATGCACAATGGTTTGTGGGTGGATTGTTGACATTGTTGATAAGGTTTCTATCACATAAGACGTTTACAAATCCATGAAAGGCTATAGAGGAAGCACTACGCACTAAGGTAGTTGGAAGCGTGGATCTGTAAGCCTGTTCCTTGAAGCAAAAATTACATATATGGCCATGCAATTGGAAAATGTATTTGCTAGCTCGACACGTGACACTCAAAGTATTATTTGGTGTATAGATTATGAAGTATAGAGACATGCGAAAAATAGTTGTGCTCGCATGAATGTGTGTACTCTATTAGTGGCTTATGAGATATGCCATAAAGACCATGAATTCATATATTGTCCACTTCTCCAAATTGCACTACACAAAATAATTTTTCACTCTCTGCAAGATCTATACGCACATGCATATGGTATAACTCATTTTCGTTTGATTGATCACATCCATGAAGCTTGTGAAGCAGGTTGCTCCATACTAACGTAGGGGTAGTTCACATGTGTGTGAAGGAAAAATAATGGAGCTAGAAAAAATGACAATGGAGGCTATAGGGGAGGATATCGTGGTAGAGGCCATGGTGGTCGCGGAAGTAGGTTTAGTAAAGGTACTTGCTACACTTTCGATCACCTTATCATTATCAACATGAGTTCCCAAGAACATGTCTTGCACGCATCTTGTGGAAAAGGACATAAGGTAGAAGACTTCTCAAATTTATATGTGCACTTGTGTAAGAATAAAAGGAATGGGGCACAAAAATGATACGGAGTTGCACAAAGGAAATGGAATCCAAAGGAGATGGAAGTTGCGAAGAAGGAACCTTTATTGATTACCACACACGTAGAAGCTTCACGCACATGAGAGGAGGAGAGAACTAAACCAATCATCGGATGTGAGGAAGTTATACCAACTACTAAGTATCCAGATGCATGACAACAAAAGGAAGTGTTTCAGAAACCATGGGTTTGATCGAGAGACTTACAAGGAGGAGATACTCTATTTGAAATAACAAGCTCGGGATAGAGAGCACGCGAGGCATAGAAAAATACCGACACCATCTTCTTCGTTAGCATCCCTTCTTCCTTCTCTTCTCTCATTCTTCCTCTTCTTCTCTACCCCCTTTCTAATTCATCATTGTGTGTAATCATGCTAGTTTGTATTATTCATTAAAGTGACTTTATAAATTTGAATTGTAAAAGTCCCTTTGATTTATAAAAAGGGAACTTAATTTCCTAGATCCTAGGAAGGTGAAAAGTAATGAGTTGAATGAGATAATGAAAGGTCATGGGGGTAAATGAAGAGTCATTTCTTGGTCTATATAATGTAATGGCATACTCTTGCTTAAGGGTTATCAATTTTGTACACTCAAGAGAGAGATCAATTGAGAAATACAAGAGAGATAACATTCTTCCACTTTCCTTCACCATTTTTCCTCCATTCCTAGCATTGTACAACTTGATAAAAATGTCAATAAAGAAAGGGATTGTTTCTTTTCATGACTCATGAATGTGTGCAACTTTGTGTGCATGGTTTCCTCTGGTTGTTGGCATAGTAAACTTGTTGTTTCTTTCTAGTTAATTGTGAATGTGAAATTTACAATCAACCCTAGAGATAATTTGATTTTCTACTTGCAGAGTTGGTTTTCCTTGTCTAATTTCTCACTACCCTTTCCCCACTGATTCAACAAATTCTTCCCTTAAAAATCCTTGTAAAAATTTTACGTGGGTATAGTGGAGTGTACTGTTGGATCCTTGACCTCTTGTCCAACCACATATTTCCCATTTCTATCATTCACAATAAAATGGAGTTGTACCACCCAAATAGAGGGACCTAGAGTCTTAAAGCATTGGCAAGAAATCCAAAAATATTTTCCCGAAATTTTTTCTCACCAATAGTTTTGGCACCCATTATGGGCGAGACTTGGAAAAAATCTCCATCCAAAATATGATCACAAGATCTAAAATAAATAAAAAACGTAATATATTCCAAAAATACAAAAAAAAATCAAATATAAAAAAACAAAAAAAGAGTTGATTAGAAACCATTTCTAAAAGAATCACGGCCGGTTCTGGGCGACCTTTTGTATTCCATAGTGTCTTTTCATTTTTGATTGCAAAATTTTCTCAGTCACAAAGAAAGATATACCAAGTGAATAGGCAAAGAGGAGTTGTTGATCCCACTTTGGGGCTTGTAAAATCAACAAGAACGAGTCAAAGACAAACCCTATTTCTTCTCTCAAGCCTCATCCCCATCTGGGTCTTCAAGTAGTTCACCTAGTAATACGATTTAAAGACATGCCGATACCCCTACAAATTCTCCCATTTTCCACCCTCCGTTGAACATTTAATTACCCGACGAGGAAGAAGAAATACGAAGAATAATTTTTAGAAGAAAGATTGAAGCGGAAAAAAACAATGATAAAAAATGAAGCAGAAAGACCTCAACCCATCATTCCATGGGGAAGAAATATAGGCCCACTTGCTCTTGAACCCCCTCTTCACAATCTACCAACAGGTTCCCACAAGAACTTCTTGAAGTTTAAAGGTGACGACATGAAAATTCCCAAAGAACACATCACCTCCTTTATCACATCTTGCATGATTCTTGGATTTGAAAATGAAGACATTGTCGTAAGATTGTTCATGGAATATCTCCAAGAAAAAGTAACATAATGGTTCTACCTCTTTCCTACCATATCAATCACTCGTTGGAATGATATCAAGTCCAAGTTTGAAGAAAGATTCAAATCCATTGAGGATTTTCAAGATCTCCTCATTCAATTGGCATAAATAAATAAAGGATCAAATGAAACTATGATCTATTTCATGGCCTGTTTCGACTAGTTTTCTCTGCGGGATACTAGAAGAAGATTCACCGTCTAAAAACAATGTCAAGAGATTCTTCATTAATTCTCAATCACCAAAGGTAGGATTTTTCCTACGAAGAGTTGAACTGAGGAATATTGTAGAATCCCAAATAATGGCCATGAAATTGATGATCATCTCATCTTCTCTGAAAAGATCAAGAATCCTCAAAAGGTAAAGCCCAAAATCCTAAGGACAAGAGAACAAATCTAGTCTTACAAAATTGGAAAATGAAATGGCATCATCAAGAGGGAAATTTTGAAAGAGTATCTCCCAAAATAAATAATAGAAATCGATTGTAGGATCACCCCGAATGCTTTCCTTGGAGGCCCCTTTCACAACGCAAGTTGTAGGTTTCAGAAAATGAAGAAGAGCTTGAAAAAGGAAGTGGAGGTGGTAATTTCCTAGAAGTTGAAGAACTTGAGAACGATACACAAATTAGATGTTGTGATTATTCGGAGGTGATGAAGATGATGAAGAAGATGCACCCAATTTATCATGTGTGGTATTTACTTGTTCTCATTTTGAAAAGGGAACCTCTTCCTCCACTACCGAGAAGAACAAGAATATTGAAGATCCTCATGTGAAGACTCCAAAAAAAAAAAATAGTCGACGATCTCCTCTTCCACCTCGCATGGAGTCCGTATTAGAGAATCCCGATCCCGTGGAAAACATGAGGCCCCCTCAATTCCACGTAAGTCTTATAATGCCCCTTTTAAGTATAAATCCACTCTATAAAATCTAGTGCTTCAAAATTTCCTAATGAGCCATTGAGGCGTAGGTTGTACATCAAGTGCTTCAAAATCTAGTGATTCAAAAGTTTCTAAGCATTAGTTACTTGATAAGATATAGTATTTGGTTCATCACGTAATGAACCATTGAGTCACAAGTTATACATACCCATAACATATCACTCATCAAAATGGAGGAAGTGGAAAACCATGTGCATACCAACGAGTGAGATTTTGTGTATGACCTAGAAAAGAGCTATTGCAAATGAAGATGTGTCCAAAAGGCATAGGGAAAGAGATGTCTATATGATCAAGATCTAGAGTGCCCCTAATATAATCAAGCCATGATTTCCTAATGTAAGTGGTGAAGAGTGAGGAGTGCATGAAAAATATATGGTAAGATGAAAGACACACAAACCATAAACATAAGAGATACTAAAAACCATAATAAAGATGAGGAGTGTATGGTGTAGGATAGAGGTCATCAAAAGAAAAACCTAGTCAAGCCAAACCTTCATGTGTACATATAGTGTCATTCTAAAGTAGGATCAAATGGAATATGTTCCCAGATGAATCATTCATGAAGATAATACAATTAAATGGTGGGCGTGCTAATGTAGGTGGTACATGTGATGGTGTAGGTGATAGAGTGACATCCATGGATTTGGATAGGCCCATGATAACAAATCATAGTAGTAGTAGTAGTAGGTGGCATGAAGAGACCGAATCTATAAAAATGGCACCTTCAAGTGGGGGAAAATGAAGTAGTTTGTATATTGGTTGAGGGTCATCTATAGTGTCAATATGTGGAATAGAAGGGTAATACTAGGATTCCGGTCACAAGATCTTTGGAATGGGTCATGGTCACAAAGAAAATTATACTTAATTCTCTCATAGAGGAATTTAACATAATGGTGTATAGTAGAAGTAACAACCTACATGGCATGAAGTCATGGTCAACCAAGAAAACATAATAAGAGATCTGGGAAATCAATGAAAATAACATTGTGTTGAAAATTTTGGGTCATGTAGTCATAGGTAATGCAATGTGCCCAACACATGGACAAACAGAACCATCATAAGTACGAAGTGAGAGGACGAGGACTAACATCATGGGCAAAGAGACCTAAATTTTCAAGGAATGACATAGGACATAGATTAAGTTCAGATCCATTATCAATTAAAGTGCACTTAATACCCATATTGAGAATGTGAATCATAATATGCAAGGGTGGGTCATTATCAAAAGTGTTTAAATCAACGAGAAGATTAGACTTGAATGATAAGTGTTGAGAAAATGCGTCGACAAAATTTTGATATATTGAGTCAGGGTGCATATCAACATGAATGTGGGTAGTAGCTAGAAGATGTTGGACTCTATACCTTACATCAGGATGCACAAGCAAATAATCAGTGATCGAGATATTCATGATGAATAGACTCAAAGAATGAGGATCCTATAGGCATGAAGATGGAGTACGGGTTCACCAAAATGATTAACTAAAATGTGGAATAATGACTAATTCTATAGTTAATCTAACATTAAGGACAATAGTAAATAACAGATGAATGTATAAAGAAAATGACCCAAACAACTAAGAAAGTAGATATGAGAAACCCTAAAGTGCAAAGAGAGTTAGAAAGAACTCAGTTGATTTGACGAGCTTGTTGGACTATGTCGTCAGAGATTCTTTGGAGTAAGAGGAGGAATAAACGACTATGCCGAAGTCCAAAAAAGTGCAAATTCAGGAAATCGAGTGGACCTGGGACGCTAGATAGGTACAGGGGCACCTGTGGGTGCCATAGTATGAAATATGGGTGCCCTGGTTTGTGAAAAATCTTTGTAACCTTCCTTTGAGGTGTCACTTAATGGTTTCCTATCTTCGCTTTCATTGCACTAACTTCGCTGCACTCTGCCGCATGTTGTTGGTAATTGGTGATGAAGAAAATACCTACAAATCCCAAGACAAACATCAAACCCTAAAAAAATAAAGATGCATATGAAGGGGTTGGATTGACCTCAACTACCACAATGGTGGACTTACTAATTGAGTGTTGCACTACATCTCAGACCCGATGTAGTTCTATGTGTGTGTGTGTGTGTGTGCAATCATGCCCTAGGTGTTCTTGTGCCAATCACACTTTGTGAAAGTAGTGAACAATAACTATGTGTAGAAAATGTAATAGAATGGTGGATGGAATAGAATAAACTTCCCTCCTATGTAATGTGATGTAGATGAACCAACCTTATGCCTTGTGATGGAGCTAGATGGATGCAAATGGAGCCTTTGATGGATGCAACCTTAGGTGATGATAGTAGTGCTTAGTGCTTAGTCCCTCATTATGGTATCATAACTTTGTTTATATGATTCTCTTTTTCTAATTTCGTAATTAACCCCAAAAAGGCCAACCACTAAAAAGATAAGAAGCTCAAATGGTCAGAAAGTGCCCAAAAAGTGGCGGGAAAGTGTAGAAAGGATCAAGGCACCCCAAATAGGATCACAAGTGCCTAAGGCACCTCAAAGATTAATGGATGCCCTAGTCAAAGGTAAAATGATGCCAAATGACAAAAATAGATTGGGCAAGTATGTGTTGAAGGTCGGAAATGACGAAAAAAATCAAAGTAAAATGGCCAAAAGACATGGGTTAATTAGTACTTTCTTCACTCAAAAACCATATGAATAGTAGTATGAGACCGAGACTAAATAATGTCTAAAGTGTGTGATTTTGTGACTACATTTTCCCCACTTTATGTTGGTGAGCAGAAATCTCAGTAACATAAGGGATATAGAGATGCACACCTAATAATCCATGTAGAGTGATGCAGAAACACGCTGAAGGACTAGACAAAGCATGGAATGATAAAATAGTGGAACGTGGAAACTAAAGATGCAAAAGTGCAAAAAGTGGTGAGAGTGAACGAGGGAAAAAATGCTTCGTCATTGCTGATGATTATTGTACCTACATGGTTAGTATCATGTGTACTGCCGCAAAATGTTGTTGTTGTTGCCCCCATTTCTAGAAGAGGGATGGAAGCCTCATAAGTTTATTGATATGCAATAAAAATCGATTATAATAGCAGGTTCGCAATACTTATAGATATTGCATACAACCATATGATGACAAACATGTAGTTACAACTATGCAACAATATACCTGATTATAGTAGCTTCCAAAATACATTTGGGAAGCATAAATAATGTAATACAAACAAATATAATTGTTACAACTATGTAACAATTAAACCTACAAATATAATATAAAAATATGGTTATAAAACCATATAACAATACAAAAATATAACAAATCATATTTACCTAAGGTAAATACAATGCATAAATTACTACAGTAAACTAAGTTTTCCTAACATCCCCCTTAATTTTGCATTTCCTTAAGGGATTAGGTGAGGAACTCTCCGAACAACTCAAACTTGTCACGTGTAAGTGACTTTGTGAAGATATCTGCATCATTTTCGATGTTGGGAAAAAATGAAGTTATATGTTGTGTATGAAGACATGCTCACATATGAAATGAACCTCTACCTTGATGTGATTCTTTCTCTTGTGAAACACTAGATCGCAAACAATTTTGAGAACACCTTAATTGTCTACATATACATGGTAGTAGCTTTTTCTTGTGGTATTCCAAATCCTTCTAAGTATGCGATGTAGCCATATTGTTTCGTAGACAACTCCACGTAATATGATATTTGACTCAGAGAAGAGTGAGAAACACAATTTTGTTTCTTACTTCCCTATGATATCAATCCAGATCCCAAAAATAATACAAACCCAAAAGTGGATTTCCTATCATCAATGTTACTTGCAGATGATCTAAATCTGAATATCCAATCAAGAAGAATTGATCATTCTTCTTGTACTCTAGACCAAGATCCACTATACCCTTGAGATATCTCAAGACCCGCCTTGCTACCTTCCAATGACAAACTCGGGTTCCTACATAAGCTTGGAAAGATAGCTTACTATAAAGATGATATTTGGTTTAGTATAATTTAGGAAAAATGAGACTCCCAATCAATCCTGTCTATGAGAGTTACATCTACCATAGGAGATGGATCTAAATGAGATAACCAGTCTCATCTCCATAGGTGCAAAGCAATAGGTGTGTAATCCATCATTATGAATTTATCAATAATTTTCTTGGTATACTTCAACCGAGAAACAAATGTGTGATTCTCCTTCTATCATACTTCCGATCCAAGACAATAGTGCATGCGCCCAAGATCTATCACATCGAACAATCGGTTAAGATATTTCTTCATTGCATCAATCATCTTCTTTGAATCGCTATGATGACTAGATTGTTGACATAAAAAAAATCACAATCTCCCCCCTTTATTTTTGAGGTAGAGATTGGGATCATATGGATTTTTGATGAATCCATGTTGAACGAGATGCTCATCAATTTTGATGTACCAATCCTGAGGTGCCTGTTTAAGGCCATACAAATATTTTCTAAGTCTACATACCTTTGTTTCTTCTCCAGGTACAACATAACCCTTAGGTTGAGTCATGTAGAATTCTTCCTATAGATCTCCATTCAGAAAGGAAATTTTCATGTCCATTTGATGGACTTTCCAACCGAACTATGTAACTAGAGAAAAGATCATCCTGATCATTTTGATCTTAGTCTGTGGGAGAAAATGTATCCTCATTGTCTATGCCTTCCTTTTTACTGTACTCCATTTTCCACAAGTCTTTCTTTATACTGCCTATGGTCCCATTTGTGTTGTACTTTGTTTTGAATATCCATCTCAGTAACCAATGGGTTTCTTACCCAGTGGAAGATCAACAAGTCGCCAAGTGTTATTTTTCATCATTGATGATATTCAACATCCATGGCATCTTTTAAGATTTTTACTTTGTAGGGCTTCTAGGATAGTATATGGCTTACATGATTCAATAACTCTACTCATCAAAGAAAAGTTTACTTCTTCTCGTGCTTTATGTGAGTCCGTGGTCAAGTGGTGGATGTACCCAGGAGGAGTATTCAATTTTGCATCTCGAATCATGTTAGTATACCACTTGGGAATACATTGTACTACTCCCGTGGGTCGTGGTCATGTCTGATCATCACCATCATCCCCATCATCATTGTCATCATCAACGGAACATCAACTTCTATTTTTACAATAGGTGAAATATCTACATCGTGTGAGTCAGAGGAGTATGAGTTTCCTTCTTCTAAAAGAACTCAACATATTTGCTCTATGTATAATTTTTTGGTCTTTGGATCCATAAATATGTACCCAAGATCCTCTTCACTGTAGCCAATGAAGATGAGTTTTTGAGATTTCATATCCAAATTCTTTATGTTCTGCTTGGGTATGTGCATGCTAGATCTGTACCCAAATACTTTGAGGTGTGCAATGGATGGCTTCCGCTTTGGCCATGATTCACGTGGTGTTACTCCATCGAGTGCAACTTTGGGCACTCTGCTTAATAAATAAACTATTGTCTTTGTTGCGCCTACCCAAAATGTCCTCGTTAGTCTAGAACCATTGATCATGCAATACACCATTTCCATGATAGTATGGTTTCTTCTCTCAAAAACACCATTTTTTTGCATGTGTGTGTGGAGGAGGCATTTGTTGATTTAACCCCATGAGATTGAAGGTAGGATTTGAACTCATTACTAGTGAATTTCCCACCTCAATTTAAGCAAGAGAGATCGATGTGATGACCAATCTCCTTCTCTACAACTACTTTGAACTTTTGAAGTTCTCAAAAGCGTCACTTTTCTTATGAACATAAAATATCCACATTTTTATTGAATAGTCATCAACACATAACATGAAGTACTAAAATCCGGTAATGAATAGGTTATATTGGACTCGCAAAATCTATATGAACTAGATCAAGCTTACCATGAGCTTGATAAGTACTCTTCTGGAATGAAGCTCTATTTTGTTTACCTATTAGGCAGTGAGGACACTTATTTGTATCCTTATGGAGATATGACAAACCTCTCACCATGGTATACCAAGCGAAGTGTTTTGAGATATTTGAAAAACCGATGTGACCAAGTGTCCGATGCCACACCTGTGTTGATGAAGAATTCTTAGCCACAAGTGCCTGATCATCCCTATGGACAAAGTCAAGCTAGAACATCCATCCCACATTGGAGGCTTTTGCAACAATTTTTGAGCCTCATGATTTGTCTCAAATTAAACACACTTTCTTACGTAATGGATATCAAAGTCAATCTTCAGATTGTGATCTAGAAACTGACTTATTGATAGTAGATTCTTTCTTAAGAAAGGGGCATATAGTACATTTGATAATCTACAATTGCATGAACCAAGAGGTAGAGAAATGTTCCCAATACCTCGTACTGTGTAAGAAGAATAATCACCTAATGTAACATGGTTTTTCAAAGGCATGTCCCTCACTCGTAGTAAACCAATATTTGTGCCCGGTCATGTGTCGAGTGGTTCCTGAATCAATGTACCAAACAACACTAAATGATGTGGATTGTTCACTGGGAACGAGAAGTGTACAAGAATTCCTCATTTTTACGAATGATATTCTTACTAAACTATATTACCTTACCGATGGGGTTTTCTTCGCTTCCCCTTCTTTTTGCTCTTGATTGTAGTGTAAATGTCCCTTATGAGACTGTTGATTTCGAGGTCCGTAATTACTGGATGAACCTTTCTTTTATGTAGTGTACTAACAATATTTCACATCATGTCCTCTGTTGTAGATAGAACACTTCTTCTTTTACTTTTCCTCTGCTGATATTGATGTTATTTTTGGGACTTTTGAGAAGAATAAGATTTTCCTTTTCCTTTTCCTTTTTGATGAGAATATAGTGCTTGCTCTTCTTCATCATATTTGTTGTATATAGCTTCTTCTTATTGCAAAGTAGATTCACCGCTTTGTTAAAACTATCTGTCTGATATGACAAGTTGAGTGTCATCATAAAAGTGCGTGTATGAAGGAGAGAGTGCTATTAGAATAATGGGAACGAGAGCTATATCAGTTACCTCCTCTCCCGCTGCTAGAATCAAGCCCTCAATTATGCAACTCTTCTTAATAAAGCTTCCACTTTCTCATTCTCGTTTGAATTTCAACAGTGTGTGTAATCGACTTTGCAAATTCAGAATTGTGTTCTTCTTTTGGCCTCGTACACTGTGCTCAACTTATCCCATGCTTATTTTTTTGTGGCATATCGAATGTGGGGTTACACTTCATCGACACTACAAACAAGATTATGACTTTGGAATTTTGATTGACCTTGTCAAATTTCCTCCGTTGAGATGCATCATCCGCGATATGGTTGTCGAACCATTCACAATAGGCCATATCTCTTCAAAATCAAGTTATGTTTTGATCTTAGTCTTCCATGTAACATAATTATCTCCTCTTAGGAGTTGTGAGTCTGGAAGAAAGAACTTAGGGGCATTGGTGCCCATTTTCTGAATTCATTGACAAAGGGTAAGGATCTTATCACTCTAGGTATATTGTCTCCCAATCTATATACCATCAATATAATACACCAAACCTTTATATATACGTGCACTTTTGAAATACCCATTGAGTACGTGGAATAAATGTGTCCTTTTGATATACCCGGTGGTACGTTAAATAATTCTATACATGGTACCAAGCTAGCATTGAAAGGGGTCTATATGATTATTGACACTGGCTCAAAGAAATATTCTCATACGCGCTCGTAACTTTGCTATATACTTGGATAATTTCAGTGTCTAGATTTATGTCTTGTAATTGTTCATATGATGGATGGGATGGCTTAAAGTGTGTGCATCGTGTCCTTATTACTCCCCTTTGATTTATAGGGATGATACCTAAATGACGTTATTACAACTATATTAGTCATTAAATGCAGAGTTAGAAATCGTGACGATTTTACCGTAAGCGCTTCTGAGGCACTCTATATACCGAATGATGTGAAAGAGATCCAAAGATCTCGTGAGTGTTATACAACCAATTTTCACCGATTTTGCTTACAAATTTCTGTCAGTTTTTATTAGTTACAATATTTACGGTTGAATATGGCAACCCATAAATTAGTACAATCCACTGAAAAATACACTAAAAATATACACATACATTGAATATCAGAAAAATTGAATGACATGATTTTTTTTAATTTTGCGAGGCCCGGTGGCCTCTCGGAACTTAGACGACTCATAAACTAAAAAAACAAAAAATAGAGCTGAATATTGCATTTTTAGGTACCCCCTTTGGAAAATGTTGCTTAATCGAAATGGGATAACTTTTCCCCTTCTACAGGTGGTTTTCTCCTCTAATTTTAGCTGTGGGTTTAGTTCGGATAAGGGATTTAGAGGAGGTTTTTGCCCCTATATTCGCGATAATCCGCTAAAGAAACCACCAAAGTTCAATATATTAAAAACAAAGAATTTGGGGTAGGGGTCGAGCCCGACACCTTACTCCCTAAGTGCTTTCCCACTAACTAACAGAGCGCCTAATGCGCTATACATATAAATTGAAGCACTTTGTATTTGAAGTGTATAAAAAGTGACTAACCTTTAAACAATGACGTGGCATGTAGGAGGGTGCATGTGGTGACCGCTTGGTCGATGGTAGATTAGGTTTCTTGTGGGAACCGTTTTCACCGTGTTTGATAGTTTTTACAATTTCATTGGTTTACACATTCACTATTTTTGTTTGCTTTGGCATTGTAATGTTAGATCCAATGATCTATTGTAGGATCTATGGTGATAGCTCCCTTGGAATTTTTGATTAAACATCGATTTTTCCTCTTGCTTTGTTTACGAGGTGGTTCGACATTGGGGGATGACCAATCCATAGAGTTGGTAATAATGTCTCGGTTGTGGATGATATCACAAAACTCGATTCAATGAAGAAAATGACACTTAACTCGACCACAACATTGATTGATGTAAAGGGGATGGTCGATGTGAAGCAGTGGGTGCTCACCGTGAACACGTCCAATAAGAAGAGGTTACGCCTCAACTCGGATAAGACTCGATCCGCTTAGTTAGGGAAACTCAGTTGTTTGCATGCAAAGGTTTGTTCTCCTCAATGCACCACTCGATGCAATGCAGTCGGTTTGAGGGTAAGTGAAGAGGGCTCAATGGATTCCTGGGGACTGGCTCAATGCACCTCCCTTGTAATTTGGATGCGCTTCTCCGAAATAGCTCGGTTATGACCCCTTTGAAAACTAGCTCAGTCAGCTCAATGTAACATTATTTGGCCTTCAAATAATCACCCAACCCGATTCCTAGACCTCCAAATCTGGAAACACATATAATATTATATGTAACTAAGCATTCCTCTAGATTTAGAGGCAAAACCCTACTGGGGGAAAATGGAATTTTTTCTATAATAAGATCTGATTTTTTTCAATCAGAATTGGCTCGAGGAAGTTTTTTTTTCTTTTCAAACACCGGAGAATGAAATAGAGGTTGTGGGGATGAAGGGACATTCGGGGAAGTCTGTTAGAGGCAACACTGGCTCTCCTAGAACACATAATTTTTCTCCAAATATTTTTACCTCCTATAACCTCTCTCCAACCTGATAGGCTCTCCTATCCTAATCGATACTAAATATAGAAGAGGGAGGGAAGCCTCATAAGTTTATTGATATGCAATAAAAATCGATTACAATAGCGAGGATGCAATACTTATAGGTATCAGTATAGCCATATCTTTGAAAAACATATAGTTACTACTATTCAACAATATACACGATTACAGTAGCTTTAAAAATACATTTGGGAAGAAAAAATAATGTAATACAAATAAATATAATTGTTACAACTACGCAAATGCTTAAAGATACAAATATAATATAATAAATATGGTTATAAAACCATATAACAATACAACAATATAAAAATCATATTTACCTAAGGTAAATACAATGCATAAATTACTACAAGAAACTAAGTTTACCTAAGACCATTGTTGTAGTTGTTTTTGTTGATTGCTTGTTTCTCATACAGACGAACTTGTAAGGAGAAAATGATTAAGTAGTCAAATACACATATATATGTAAAAACAAATGTAAAAGACACATGTATATATATGTGAAAGCATGTAAATGAAAAATGGAACATGTGCACCTGATCCATGTTGAGAGAAAAAGTGTACAAGGATATCTTGTACTACAAGTTTTTAGGCGATCCCACACCTCCCGACCGAATAAGTGAAGGGAGAAAGTTGCATTATTCTCTAACCTGTAACTAATTCCATGAAGTTGTGTGTGAAGATATCAGATCGCTTAGTTTTTAGGTGATCCGATGCCATTGGCTGAACTAGTGTAGAGAGGAAATCTATTGTATCCTCTAACCTGTAACTACTCCCTAGAATGCTAAGGACAACCATGTCTGTAAAATCCGCTATGTATGGGGTTCGTAGACTGGTCTAAACCCACTCACTGTATAACCCACAATGTTAAGGACATAAAATTAAATTGAATTCAAGCAAACAGTGAAGAAGCGTTGTATAATATGTGAAACCCCAAATGATGTCCCCCCTTTAGGGCGCATGCGACGTCGGCTTTTAGGAGAATGTGGCCCCAAAAGAGGACCAACCGCATAAACTATTCCCTATAGGGGGAAGGGAATGTGCTTGGTAGAAACAAAGGTGCACACAAATAAGTGGCTAGAAACAAGTGTTAGTACAAACAATCATGCATGTAAAAGACTAACGTATGCTACACAAATAATGTGTAAGCTAGAATGAAAGAAAATATGCAAGAAAGTAATATATTGCTAAAACAGTGGCAAACATGGGACATCACTCATGATATCACAAGACACTCAAGGTTGTAATGGCCGCATATAAACAAACAAGTGTGCACACCAAACAAAGGGAAAGGCCCACATACAATAGCAAACAAAACAAGAAAGTACAAACAACATATAATTGTTGATCGACAAAATCGGCACTTAGTGGAAACAATACAAAATGTTTGCACAAAGAAGCATAAGCGCATTCAAAAGCATGGGAGGATCGGAAAGGATAACCCACATAGAACAAAAACAGGCTTGGGACTTATCCATTTTCACGATGAGGATCTATTTTGGAGATAGCATGTGAACACACAAACCGGTCAAAGACTTACGCGAAACACATTGGCTATTTTGGATGATCGGATACAAAGTGCTTTACATGAATATAGGATAAGAATAGATCTACTACATCACGTTAACTAAAAACAATCTATTGTTAGTGAATATGCATGTTGTTGATTAGTCAGAACCTAGCACTTAGTAAAGAAAATACAAAATGTTCACATAGAAGAACAGAGCGCATTCAAAGGTATCGAAAGGCTTGCATGTGAAGAACATAAATAGGTTTGGGAATTAGCCGTTTTCACGAAAAAGATCTATTTTTGGAGATAGCGTGCATAACACTCAAACTGATTGGAGACTTGCACCTCACACATTGGCTATTTTTGGAGGATTAGCTACGAGTACTTTGCATGGACACAAGATAGAAATAGATCTACTACTATCAGTTAACTAAGAATAGTCTATTGTTAGCACACTTGCATGTGTGGCTATTTTTGTAATGGTGTGTGGCTAATAATAGCATGCGACCTATTTTGGGATTAGATAAGCGGTGAAGGGAAATTCCCCACCCTTATAAGTATGTAGTAAACTGTGTAGTAGGGAGAGGATAGAGAGGGATAGATATATGCATACATGGAGATGTAGTGAGATTATGCTACTAAATCTATTACGTGCATACTACTATTATTGTAATGAAGCTTCTGTATACTTATTGCATTTAATATAATGGAGGATATTGGCTAAATCTAAGTGTTAGTTCTGTGTGTATCTAAATCTAGTATGTTCCTGATTTCATCATGGTTAATACTTAATTCTGTTCTCCCTTAGATATAGATATGGTATGCTCTGTAGAATGATGTGTTAGTAATGGAACTACATGTGTTAAGTCTTCATCATCTTGCTAACATCCTGCAACAACAACCCTAAAGAGGGACCTGGTACCTTTACGTGCTTTAGGTGAGCTCTCAATCTAGGTTGAGTGATGTGCACGCCTAGGGTCTTATTGGGCTTGCATTACTAAATTCTAGGCTACATCATTGGTTATGTTGCCGGGACCTCTTTTTCAGTTGTTTTCAAGATGATTCATGATGAAGACATACTAGTTGACCTTAGTAAGTGATGAAGAATGGATACATGATCTGGAAGAATAATATGCATGGTGATTCAACATTGGATCTGAGTTTAATGCACACATGTGGGTGGAACAAAATCTGTATGAAAATTTATATGAGAGATTTTTCATTATCTTTCCAAAGTATAATTGTATGAGTGGTGATTGCTTATGCATTAAAGTAGAATTGGGGGTATCACGCGCACTTGTATGGATGCAAGAAGAATTCCAGCCCTTTATGATCTTCGATCTAATTTGGAATCGAGTGTGGATACATGGTTCCATGGTGTCTTAAACAGATTATATCTTGGAGTACTCAATTTCCACTTATTCGTGTCCAGAGGTAGCTGAATTCCAATTTTTACGATATCCAAGGGGAACTTACCTATAAGGAATTCCACTAGAAATCAAGATCTTGAGGGTGACTTTGAATTTGGAGAGTAAACCAATGGCTAACTAAACCTCACCACACGTGGGGATAGGAGTAGGTTTGGTGAAGGATGGTAGACCTAGTGGTAGAAAGGTAGAGAGAGGAAAGGCGTCTTAATTATAATGAGGCATGTGAGAGGGAGATTGAGAAGCAATAGGAGGTTGCAGAGAAAATGGTGTTGTGGAGAAAGATAGTTTGGGAAGGAGTTGAAATTCACACAGAAGACGTGGAGACTAAACCTTCAGGAACTCCCCCATTTGGGAAAACATGATAGGGAACCCTCCTCGGCCTCACGTAGTAGTGCACTAGTAGAGATGACCTGGGCCGTGGGCACACATCTGAATCCACCTGACAACCTTGCCCTTGCACTTGGTTTTACAACATTTAGTATAATGAGTAGTCATCACTCTAATTCCAGAGTGGAAGAGTAGGAGCGAGTATTATAAGAGGCACAATAATGGCAAAGTGTAAATGGATTTGTTGTTATATAGGAGTACTTTTTTGGGTACATCATTAACACATAATACAAGTGCATCAATTTTTGGACTAACTTTTGGGAGTGGTAACGCTTCACAAACTGTTGGGGTACAATTCAGTTCTACTATTGGGACATAGGGAAGTACATCTTCTAGTTTGACCCCAGCTATAGGTTTGGGATCAGGAGGCATAGGTAGCTTTGGTTTAGGTGGATCTGGAGGTTTTGGAGGCAGGGGAAACACAGAGGTTCTGGATTAGGTGGGCAAGGTCCGCACCAACCCCAAAATATTTACATGGAAATGTCTCTTTGTCTTCCAGAGTATAGGGGCATAGAAGATGCTACTGAACATGTGCATATGTGTGAAAATACTGTGGCGCGAAAAAGGAATCATGACTTCTGAGCGTAGGGCAAGCCAATTTGCTACTACATTACAAGGGTGTGCACACAGTTAGTACAGAAAGTTTGACCCTAATTAGACTTGCGTAGACTATACAACTTTAAAAGATGCATTCCTTAAATATTTTCACATCCCTGAGTTTGAGCAGAAGAGTATAAGTGTGCTCAAGGATATTAAGCAAGGCACTACTAAAAGTGTTAGAGAGTATGATGCATGGTTTAAAATGTTGTTATCAAATCTTTCTTATGACATACACGTAAGCCAACATGCACAATGGTTCATTGGGGGCTTGATTACCCCTTTTAGGAGGGAATTATCACATAAGACATACACTAATCCACGTGAAGCACTTGAAGCATCCTTGCACGTTGAGACAATTAGAAGCATAGATACCAGGGTGAGCCCATTTTTAGAAGCACAAATAACAACTATGGTAAAATAGTTAGAGAAACTATCAACAAATTCAACACATGAGACATGCATAGGGATTTGGTGCACAAATTGTGAAGTATAAGGTCACACAAAGGATATTTTTCCTCGAATAAAAATACACTCGTTCTTTGATGGATTGTGAAATATGCCATTTAAAGCATGATGATAGCGTTGCCCTTTATTACAACGCATGATAAGGAAGAACGCGTTTCAAGCTCGCTATAAAATCTGCAGGTCCACGACTCATAACATGGAAGAATTTCGATGATTGGTCATATCCATGATCTTTATAGATATGGTGTATGATAGACATGAGTTTCAAATAACTCTAAGGGAAAGAATGAGCATAAGGATCGGGATCACAATCAGGTGTGCTATGATTGGAATGAAGGGTGTTTTGAAGGCGGTTGTGGCAGAGGTCGAGGATACCACAGTGGATTTGGTGGACGAGGCCGTGGTAGTGGAAGAAGGAGTTTCCTCATGTAACATGTTATACATGTGGATCTCCTGACCACTATAGGCGTGAATGTCCCCATAATATTACATGTTCTTTCTGTGGAAAGAACCATAGCTATGAGGAGTTCCCAAACTTATATGAGCATTTGAGTACGAAACATAAATAAGAAAACAAAGGCATTAGGATGGTTAGGATATAGTGCGTTGTTGAAAATCAATGGATGCCTAAGATGGAAGATGAATATGAGGCACTACAAGTGAAGATCATGACCCGCGTTGAGGTGGCATGTGTCGGGGAAGCATTACAACATGAAACCTACCATCACTAAAGAAGAAGTTCTTCATGTACAGTACCTAGATCCCGCCTATCGAGAAGGAGGTTTATCAGAAACCATGGAAGTTCTAAGGAATCTTCGTGGTGAGATAAAATACTTAAAGGAGTAAAATAAAGCATTGGAGATGGTCCAAAATGATATAGATGACTTGAGGAAGCATGTAAAATGTTGCACCAGAAAACATCATTCCATTGTTAGGGAGATGGTTAAAAGGAAACACTCGCGTGCAAGTATTGAGCCCGGGACGATAGGTGAATCTTCCCCCTCATGCTGGATTATGAAAAGGAAATCACTCGAATGATGTTGTGGATGGGTGGCTATTGAGTAATATACTAATTGATACAAACACGGAAGTCAATGTTCTTACCTGGATGCATGGGTACAAATGGGAAGACCCCATTGTAACCATCCTCTAATGTATTACTCATGGCTAATGGACTAAGGCCACTCCCATTAGAGTTTTGAAGGATGTATCCATTACCATACTGAGGAGCCAAATTCACAGGAGACTTTGAAGTTTCAGCACCTGGCAGAGTCGATAGCTTCCCGGCTCTATTGGGGCATCCTTGGTGCTATGCAAATAATGCGATCTTGATTCAACAAGGGTCATGATCAGTTTTGAAAACAAGGAGGAGAGAGTTATTATCCCTTTAATAGATGGAAAATCTACGCCCTATGTTGAGCCCTTAAGTGAATAATATCTGAATAGGATTTATGTACGTGCCATCCGAGATCTAGAGATACTTGAGCTAACCAAAGAAGGACTAATTCAGTGGGAGGATACAAAGTCTATTAGCGATACTATAAGTGTTGCTTGTGATAATTAGGTTCACAACACTTACGAGTTGGTAGGGTGTGAAGTAAAGAGCATATTTCCTCGAGGCATAAAACTACGTTATGTTAGGAGGATAGGAAACAACTCGATACCTTGTTACACAGGAGAAGGGGATCCCATGGTATTTCTATGCACCATGGAAGAACAATGGATAGAACCACTGGAAAGAAGAAAAATGCTAGTATATACACTATGTGGGACAACAACATCTTTGGTGGGTGAACCATTGGGATAATCTTGTTGGGTGGAGCGAAATTGGGATTTCTCTTGCACTTAGGTTCTTTAGGAGCAATGCACCTACTCAAATATGCACTTATCACGGTAATCAACCTATTCAACACCATGTTTAGAAGTGTGAGAGACTCTGGATAGAAGGGCAGGAAGATTTACCACCTTTGTTATGGGTGCACAATTTTAATTCCACTTTACAAGGTTATGCGCATGCTTGGTATGTGTATGCAGAACTCCATAGAGAAATTAGAAATTGGCAAGATTTAATTGCAGGAATGGCCCAGACATTTGACTTCTTCTCTACAAAGCCTCTAGTGGAAGAAGCATTGAAATTCATAAAGCGCTTAACTATGGGAGATAGTGCCAAGGCTGAAGAAATCCTTTAGGAGTTATTAGGTAAAGAAGACTCAGGAGCACATCTTGATGAAGAACCAGAGGCCGATGCAACATTACTTCAATGCACTTGCCTTGAGAAAGAGAAAGGAAAAATGGTCTACTTAGTGGATGATGAAGAAGTAGATAATCTAGATGTAAACCATTCAACAGGGAGGTGTGAGGTATTAGACAGTGTGGATAAGACCACACGCACCTATCATGAACCTATGAAGACAAAGCGGGTGAATATTAGAACAAATACTGAGCCTAAGGAAGCCATAATTGGAGACTATTGGTCAGAATCTGAAGTGGCAAAAATCATAGAGTTACTAAGGGATTACTGGACTTATTTCCTAGGGGGTACCATGAACTTAAAGGTGTGCATGAATCGTTAGGGGAGATGAAGATAAAGCTTAAAGAGGGTGCACACCTAGTTAGAAAGAGACCTTACAGAATGAACCCCAACTTACGTGAAAAGGTCAAAGAAGAGATTGATAACATGTTGAAGTCTGGGATTATCAAGCCCCTTGATGAGTTAGAATGGATTATTCCAATGGTGATCAATATCAAGAAGGATGGATGGATTAGGATATGTGTGGACTATAGGGAGCTGAATGTTGCATGTGTAATTGATCCATTTCCTATGCCATTCACTGAGGAAATACTAGAAGGTGTTGTAGGGCACAAAATATATTCATTTACAAATGGGTTCTTTGGGTATCATTAGGTTTGATTTCCCAGAGTCAAGAAAAGACTACGTTTACTACTAAATGGAGTAACTTCTCCTATCTTTGTAATGCCTTTTGGTATGAAAAATGTGCCTATTGTATTTTCAGTGCATAGTTGTCCAAGTGTTCAAGGAATTTATTCACAACTTCTTGCAGGTATATTTAGATGATTAGACGATGTATGGATTAGTTAAGGATCACTATAATCATGCACTTAATGTTTGAACGGTGTAGATAGTTGACTATCTCTTTGAACATCAAAAATGAATATTTGCTACACCATTTGGGATACTTTTAGGACACATAATTTGCAAAGGAGGGTTTGTTGGTTGATCCAGAAAGGTTGCAGTCATTATAGGCCTAAGGGAGCCTACCAGTCAAAGTGAGGTGCATGGATTTTTGGGTCATACAGGATATTACATAAAGTTTATCAAAGGATATGCCAAAGTTACCGCACCATTAGAAGAGTTACTGAAAGGGAAAGGTATGTTCTACTGGGAGAACAATAAGAACGACACATTCGAGACATCGAAGGAGAAACTTACTAACACACCTATTTTACATTTTCCTTCATGGAAAACCATTTCATGTACATCTTGATGCCTCTGCATGGCCAAACGTGGACGGGTTCAAAGTGTTGGCTCAACTAGAGAAGGTATCAGATCACCCTATCTGTTTTGCTAGTAGAAAATGACTCTCTGCAAAATAGAATTACACAACTACGAGAACATGAAGCTATGTCAATGATCTATGTGCTTTATAAATTCTGCCACAAGATTCTACTAGCTACACCATTCGTCTTTTATACGAGATCACATGGTATTGAAGTATTTGTAAATAAACTTTTTTACAAGGGCACATATGTCGATGGGTGCTCTTCTTTCAAGAATTTGATTTCATAGTTGTGGTAAAACTAGGAACAAGTAATCTCTGGACCAGACCATCTATCAAGAATATAGTCGGGAGAAAAAGCCTAGGAAATTGAGGATACCATGCCGGATGCACGTTATAAATAAAGTTATAATAAATGCGCTCCACCATCGAACTAGAGGACATTGTTGTTTTTCTACGAACATGGATGACACTTAAGGAATGAAATCCTTGGAGAAGAAATGACTTGGTATACATGCTACACATTATATGTTAATTAGTGGTGACTTGTACAAATTGGGCCGAGATGAGGTATTGCACCGTTTTTATTGGAACCAAAGAAGACAAACAGATTCAGGAGTTAAGGGAAAGAAGAAGGTGGTCGTGGAGGAAGAAGAAATGACCCCTGAGAGAAATTTTTCAGAGATGTAATATCTAGAGGGGGTTATAGTAGGCTAGGAGTGGGATTCCCACATTTGGAGAAGAAAGATAAGTGAGTACAACCATCATACCATAGAAAACAAGAAGGATTTGGATGCACTGTTGAACACAAAGAAAAATAAGCACATGACGGAGGACATGCCGGTCTATGATGACGTTGGGGAGAATTTATTGAAGAAGATTAGAGTATATCAGTTATATGAGCTCCCCTACTTTGGAAAATATGAGCCCTTGTACCAATGGCTCATGAGAAGAGTACACGAAGTCTTCTACTTTGTAGGACACAAAGTAAGGATTTTAGCTGCGCTAATCTCCACAGTGATAAGGTTGAAGGCTATAGGTGAAGACCTCAAGGAGGACTTAACAAACAAGGCTACAATTCTAGAGACTAGGAAGGAGTTGGAGCATCTTTTGTTAGTGAAAATTCACAAAGCACCCCCAAATGAGTTATAGATATGATTTTCTAAGGAAAACTCATCTGGTGTGAATGCACAACATTGAGCTTTCTCCAAGGTGTGGGACCTTGCAAGGTGAGAAAAATCTCCAGATTGAAGCTGGTTCTTACTCCTCTATTTAGGTGTATGCATGCAATTCTTGCAAAGGTTCTGATTCAAAATTCCTACTCTAAAACTACCAAGGAGATAGGGTTGAGAGAAAACATGGAAATGAAAACAAAACTAAGAAAAACAGAAGGTGATACACCAAAGGAGTGCTTGAACTCCTTGCTTTGCAAATATAGACACAAATCATGAAGATGCAACAACAAAACATGCACAAATTACCAGAATGCAATGAAGGATTAGAAGACAATAATAACTGCATGAGAGGATTGAAAATTGATCACAAAACATACATTATCATGCCCAAATTTGATACAATATGTTCCATTGGCAAAGAGGCAAAAACATGTTACAATCTCCATGGGAGGTCTAAAAATCCTTCAAATCCACCTGCTAAGGAGGAAATAAGAGCTTGCAGAAGAAAGAACATCCAACATTACAAAATGAGCCAAAACTGGCTTTTAACCATGAAGCAGAATGGAAGAAAGGAGAAAACGCAGGAAAATCTGATTTGAGATCTCCAACCACCGATAAGATTCATTAAAATGGCAAGGGCACCTCTACAAATCCACTTCCCAATGCATTCGAGCCCGCAAGACAAGAAATTTCCCATACCTCATTAAATCTGGTAGATGGAAATCTAATTTTTTGCCTTTTCCAGTGCCAGAGACTTTTTCCAATTTTCTCCCATGAATCTTCACCAAAATCCAAAATTGAGGGGTCCAACATGTGGATAATTTCACTAGCTTTCCAATGATATAAAGAACGTGAAAATATGAGCTCGGGATCAAAGTTATGCCTCTATGAAGATTTAGGGAAAAAATGGTGAAAACAAAGTCAAAATTGGGTCGGTAGGGTCAAACTTAATTTTTTTCCCTTTTGGAAAATTTTCCCAAAATCTCCACACCTCTGCAGCTCTGGGATACGTGGCATCACTCGGTTTGCCGATGGAATCATGGGCCCAAACTTTTCTTTTCCTTTTTGATTTTTCATTGGGAAAATTTCCCAAAATTTCCCGTGCTCCGCTCTCCCGATTACACGTGTCAGCTCCTGGTTACTTGGTGGGGGCGTGCTTCTATTTTTTTTGTTGTGCCTCTGTCACTTTGGCAAAAAACCAACAATTCCTCCGTGCCTCCGAGATCTACGTTGATGTGGACACATGGCACGTTTTCATCACTTGGCGAGGATGTAGCCTTAATGTTTACCTTTGTGCCTTTTTGGTTTTTTGGGAAAAAACCAAAACTTCTCCCACCGCCCGACTTCCGCTGTTGACAGGACACATGGCATACTCTAGTTAATCTCGGGTCTCTAACAAACTTTTCTCCATTCCTTCCATGGGCCCGCGGGCTGGTTTTTTCCTTTGTGCCTTTTGCCCACTTTGGAAAATTTTCCAACTTCACCCCGCCGGCCCAACCTCTGCTGCCATGTGGCACCATTTCATTGGCCGCGGGCATGTCTAGGGAAAATTTCCCCAAAAAACTCCGCTGAGCCATAACTTGAAAATTACAAGGAGTTAGGAGGAAAATTTTACCTTTCTGGAAAGGTGAGAAAATTTTCTACCTGATGGAGTCATTTCCAAAACCTTTGAGTGCTTGAAATGTGTGAAAATTGAAGTTGAAGCACAAGGAAGGAAAGAATGAAGGAAAGTTAGCCAAAATAATCGGGGGCTCATTTTGGATAACAATTTTGGTGACTCAGAGGGGTCATCTACCTACTAGATGAATGATCAGTGGCCTTTGAAGCATCCATTGGGCATGGAGTCAAGCCTGATAACCAATTCTGATATGAACTATGAAAATCTGACCTTTGAGCCACTTGGAAACCCATTGAAACTTGGAGTTGTTTTTCACCAAAACCCACTAAACTCACTCGTGCAAGAGCAACCAAAATAGCACCACAAAAACTATGTATAAACTGAAAATCATACACACTCTAAATGGAACATGCAGAGTGTGCAAAGCACTTCTTTTGCTGAAAGCAAACCTACCTACTCTACTCTAACTGGAAGCAAAGGTAAGCTAAACAAACCCTGCAACTGGTTGTGCAAAATAGCTTCCTTTCTTCAAAATGGGCAGCCATGCAATTGATTTGGAGTTGATCATGGCTGTTAGGATGAGTGGAAAATCAACAAGAAGCTGGTCTTCTACCCAAATCAGCAAGGTGTCAATTGAAAAAAAATCCAATACCTCTTTTAGTTGCTCTGCATTTGGATTGAAAAGGTATGGCAGATGATCCTTGGTACTTTGTAGCTCATCCTCATGCTTAGAAGAAAACATGTTTGGTTGTGGCTTCTTCTTTAGCTCCAATGAAGCCAAATACCTTATTGGGCAAGGTCTTGATCCGTTTGATATGCCCATAGCTCTAATTTTCAACTCCAAAAATGGAGTCCTCTTGTAGAGCTTCTTGGATGGATGATGTGGAAGAGGTGGTGAAAATATTTTGCTCTTACCCTTACTTTTCCCATGAAGTACATGGAAGATATAAATCTTCCAAACTTTGTTGTAATGAGTGTCACAAACACATGCTATTGTTTTTAATAGTCTCCTTTGTGGCAATGGCTCTTGATTTTGGAGAATGAATGGCGGAGAAGAGAATGTTGTAATTTTAACTGGCTCCTCCTCAAGACATTCCTCTAAGTATTATAAATGATCAAAATCTTCACCATCCCGTCTGAACAAAGCTTTTCCCTCTTGCATGGTGGCCTCCAAATATGCATTTTCTTCACCATGTGTAGCTTCATTCTCAAGCATGAAACTTTTCAATTTGAACTCATCCAAAAAAAGATTTTGGAGAGATGAAGTGGGAGAGAAACATGAAATTTCTTGTGGCTCTTGTTCACAATTTGGACCTATTTTGTTCACCTCCATAATGGCTTCATCAATCTATTGGTCCAAAATCTGTCGCGTGGACAGATCTATGGATAGACGAGCCAACAGTGTGCAGGGCTTAGCCCCTCTTTGAGACAGCAAAGCGAAACTGGTTTATTGCTATTTCTACTAGCAGGAACCTATGCAAGTCTCACAGATTCTGCCTTCGGGGGTTGGGATCTCATCCCAGTAGAGTGTTCCAGGCTGCGAAAAGAAAGGAATGAAAGAGGGAGAAGAGAAAGAACAGATCCGAAGGGAGAAAAGAAATGAATTCCAAAGCAGAAAGGTCAGAAGATTTATGTTTTTAGTTTGGTAGTAAACAGAGCCAAACCTACTTGCATAAATAAACAAAGCAATACTGATAAACAAATGACGGAAAAGTAGATATGAATCCAACAGATTAAACACATACAGATCTAACGTAAGAAAGATCTAATGTATAACACAGCTATTGAGCACAAAGTCTGAATAATTGTATTATTTGTTCTTTTCTGTTACAAGAAAGCTCAAAGTCTTTCTCTCCTCACTTCTATTTCTATCTAAAAAATGTTCACCCCGAATACAACAAGTATTCTCATATTTATAGAAGATGAGGGAGAGAGAAGGCAAAATGGAGCCAACCACTTATTTACAAAGATATTTACAAAATATCTAAAAGTCATGTTGACTTTGACAACTTGGTGGATGACATCATCCCATGATGCAACATGGATGATGTCATCATTTGTGCCAACACATTTTAGACATTTCGAAAAGAAAGTCGGAGAATAGAGAGAAGAAGAAGAAGAAGAAGAAGAAGAAGAAGCTACTCATCATCATCATCCTGCGGCCGAAAAGGGGTTGCCTGTTTCTGATGCTGCTCAGGTGATGATATGTGGAACTGAGCGTATTCCCAAAACTTGCGATCATTGGCCCAAATTGATCTTGTGATGGATCCTTGTGCCGTTCACTGATTGCTTCGCAAGTCTCCCGCTCGTCTATGAGCTTTTCCGGGAGTTTGGAATAATCTTTCTCCGCCTCGATAAGGAACCCGATGAAGTCTCTACAGGCCAGTAGGTTGTTGATAGATTCAGTGTCGAACGTGACCTCTGGCCCTGTCCCTTGAGAGGCTATCTCCTTGAAAATCCGGATAGTGTCATCAGCTGATCTCAAGGTAAGGGAAGGAGTGAGCAACCCTGGAGTCATGGCGAGGACAATTTTCTCCATTTGATGCATTGCATCCAGGGCCTCTTCCTTTACCTTGTCTATCTTTTCTAAAACAAATTCCAGCTGATCTATCTGATAGTCCAGAGTGGACATAGTTTTGTTGAGGGCCCTTGGATGACCGAAGACTCCGAACTTGACCAGATCTTCGACTGAACAGTCGAACATTTGTTGGAAGGTCTCGTGCTGGAGTCTAGCATGTTCTAACTCTTCTGATATCGGACCTGCTAATGCTTGGAGTTCCTTATTCGCCTTCTCGATGTTTAAGTATAAACTGATATACTCGGCGATTACTCTTTCACTATCCTTGAGGATCTGGCTCCTCCAAGCAGAAACAGCCATACCCTGCTCGCCGATCTTTGAATACTCATTGATCTTCTCCTGACTGAGCAGCTCAGGAGTCTCGGCGGCAGTTGTGGGAGGTGCACTCCCATCTTCTGTAAGGCTTGAAGCAGGTACTTGTTCTGCTCCTTCAGTAGCCTTTTCTCCTCTTTCGTTTCCTGAAGCTTTTTGCAGAGTGCATCAACTGCGGAAAGAGCTTCTCCCTGGAGACTTTCTGAGGATGTCCCCATTGTGACTTGGGTCACGGTGAAATCTGTCGGAGACAGATCTTCTTTCTCTTTGAGGGGGTTGGGGTACGCTATTTCCATGACTCTCTCACCTGCAGCGCTCTTTGAGAAGCGTGTAACCGGCTTGTGCTTCTTTGCTCCTTTAGCCGGAATGACCGAAAAGTCCATCGGAGCGATGGGGACTTTCCTCTTTTGTTGGCTCAGCTGCTGAGAGATCCAAGCTGGTCCTATAGAAGAAGGACCAGAGACAGAGGGGGAGGCAGCAACGGTAGAAGAGGGGAAAAACGTGGAGACACGCGGCGGCGGCATGGAAAGAATAGCCGAAGAAATGTCCACGGGAGGAAGGGGAACCGCAACTGCAGAAGACATAGGAAGGGAAGGGAGCTCGGAGATGAGGGAAGAAATAGAGGAAGACAAATCAGCGAGGGAGGAGAAGATAGATGAAGAAGCAGGGGAAAGGGTAGAAGAAGGGGCAGAGGACACGACCAAAGGGATGGTCGTTTGAGTCACTCGAGGAGGGGAAGGAAGAGAAGAAGAAGGGATAGAAGGGACCTCTGAAGTTGTAGCGATGCCGACATCCTGGGTGGATGGGCGTATAGGACTATCCTCTGTCAATTCCTCATCAAGAGTTATGACTTGTTCTGGCTCTGAGGGAAGAGGACTTTCAGGGGCTTCCTCCTGAATGGTGCTAGGTTCACCTTCTGCACCTTTGCCTTTCAGCTGCTTCTTTGACCTTGGAGGTGCGTTGCCCAAAGGGGAAGTTGTGAAATCTACCCCGAGGTAGATTAGTCCGTTCATGCGGCACCAATGCTCTGTTCTCGCATAGTCTCCTTGACCCTCTCCTCAATTGTTTGAGGAGCCTTGTTTCTGTCAATGGCCGGGAAGGGCCAATTGTCCCCATCTGTGTCATTATACACCTTATCTACTTCATCTTCCATAGTCTGGAAGCCTTCGGGGACAATGGCCACTCCGTATTGGATGATTTCCTCCAATGCTAAGCGCGAATGATCCTTTCTTCTGAGTTCCACCTCATGGAGAACGTCAATGTAAATATCCTCAATTTGAGGGACATGGATCGGATCGAGCTTCGCTTTTGGCAGGCAGCTTCTTGGGTCGAAGGTAGGCCTGGCTGGGAAGTCATGCTTCAAGTTGAGTAGCTCCAGCTCTGCGAACATTTCCTTCGCCTTATGGTGGGTGGAGCATGTGTATCGGCCCACTTTGAGGGGGAAAGGAGTTCCACCCTTCTTTCTTTTGAGGCACTTCTCATGGTATGTGACCAGCTGTCTTGACAGTTCTAGTAGAATCAGCTTAGGCCCAGCATACCTTGGTAGCCTGGTTGGCTCTCCCAAAAAGTTGGCAGCCCTTAGATAGGTGAACGTGGGAAATTGGGTGAACAGGGCCCCCCATTTCTCTGTGACTGCCACTATGTTCTTGGTCGTCAGTTATGAGTCATGTTTGGCCTCAGTAGGCAGATGACATGATAGAAGAATGCATCGTTAACTTTTGCGAAATGTTGGATGCTATTCTCCAGCCTCAGCTCTGGATAGTAATCAAATATCTTGGCCTGAGGCCATACTCCACTTCGGTTCAGCCCCGGATAATCCTTTCATCTGATGCGTCGCAAAGCATAGACTACATAGGAGTTCATATGGAACACTCCTGTTGTGGCGAACTGTTGTAGCTGCTCAGAGATGGTGCTGCTGATTATTTCACCCCAGCAAAAGCGCTGATCGGGCAAATTCTTATTCATTGTCTCCAGGTACCGCAGCATCCACTTATGGAAATAGTGGGCATCTGAAAGCCCGAAGACTCTGCTCAGGAAAGTGATAGTATCACTGAGTTCCTCTGAGAAATCACTTCGGTGGATAGTCTGAGGCCACCGGGTCACCACCTTCTTATTCTTTAGGTAGACCTCATTCATCAACTGCATGCACTGGTCTTCGTTGTCTTCCCAGGCCTTGATGCATTCTCGTTGGCTAACAGCCACGTAGTTCCGGTGATGAGGGATGCCAAGTATCAACTCAAAGTGACGGGCAGTGAGGTTTATGACTGCCTCGCCCTT
Source organism: Taxus wallichiana var. yunnanensis (assembly GCA_018340775.1). Taxonomy (NCBI): domain Eukaryota; kingdom Viridiplantae; phylum Streptophyta; class Pinopsida; order Cupressales; family Taxaceae; genus Taxus; species Taxus wallichiana. The sequence continues at coordinate 32,378,288 of CM031233.1, forward strand.
ACTGTTCTCGACACATCTTGTGTCCTTGTTGTAACATTGCGCAATCACCATCATGAATTCGTTGTTTACAGCGCTGACGGGGATTCCTCCGGCGAAGTGCAGGGCACTGCCTATTAACTTGTCCATCCATGGACTTCTTGTAACTTTTTGAGTCCTAACCCAGAACTCATCCATGTCAATGTGACCCAATTCAGAGTCTCTGACATCCATACTGCACTCAGCCTGTGATTCGGGCATCCTGACCCTCTGATATTTGTATTTCATCTCTTCTTCTGTCAGCTTAGCTTTTCCTCTTGGTTTGGTGGGCTTCTTGCTTGACGTAGACATGTGTTCTTTCGAACTCAGTTGCTGATCTGCACGAAGAAGAAGTGAGACCCAATCCAAAAAGGTTGAATTAGTCATTTGATCTTCCATTGGAAAGCTAGCAGAAGAAAGAGTTAGAGATTTTAAGGCTCAGGGCGCAGGAAAAATGCAACTGGCAGGCCAAATAGATAAGGCGCACAGAAAAGGAATGTTGCAGAGGTTATACTGGCGCCAAAGGCGCATGGCGCATGGATGAAGCAGGTTGCATTTTATAGCAGGGCGCACAGGAAATGCGTGTTACATTGGGGTTCGGTGCGCCTTTTGGCGCATGGGAAGATTGTGTAACATTAACAAATGGTGCGCCAAAGGCTTTGGCGCGGCGCATGAAGGTTTTACACAACATTATGTTACTGCAATGGAGGGTGCGCCCGCGCCTTTCTAACTTTATACTCGCGCGAATAAGGCTTGTGTTGCATGAAAGCTGGGTGCGCCCTTTGGCGCATGGAAACATTATGCAGCATGGATAAAGGGTGCGTCAAAGGCTTTTAAGGAGGCGCGGGATTTAGACTTGTAGCATGCAAAAAGGGCGCGCCATTGAGGGCGCATGAGTTCTAGGTGCAGCATGACAAGAGGGTGCGCCATTGGCGCGGGTTTTGGTCATGTAACATGGCGGGTAAGTGCGCCGAGGGGCGCAACTATTTTTGTTGCAACAAAACGCGCCAGTGCGCCACAGAACTACACTAACTACTCAAATATTTTTCATTCTTTCTTCCACTTCGAAGATAGCATGGACAGAGGGTTTCATATAAAAAGTCTAGCAGACCAAGCCCTTTCAAAACAGCTCCCTTTCAGCAGATCTGGAAAGAGGGAGGAAGGAAGGAGGAAAGAAAAAGGAACAGGACAGCGCAGGGGAAACCAGCTCAAACATATCTCACTTAAAACAGGCCAGCAAACCAAAACATAGACCAAGAAACGCCCAGACCAAGAACACAAAAGCACAAAATGGAAAAGAGGGAGAACCTCTTACTCGAATATATTAAAAATTGAAGAGCGGGTCCACAGGGCGATGACAACGACAGAGCAGAGCTGACAAATCCAGAGCAATCACGTGTTTTGACAAAAAGGAATGAAAATGACATTGGGCGCGCACTGATATTTATAGAAAAACTTGTCATCAATGCGCCAACCACTTTTGAAATGGCGCATGAAAACTGCTGTCGACAGGGGAAAGTGTGCGCCCTTTGGCGCACGGAAGTATTCGACAACAGAAGAATGAGCGCGCCTTTGGCGCACCGTATGCATTGTCGACATGAAGTTATGTGCGCCCTTTGGCGCACCAAAACTTGGTGTAACACATAGATTATATGCGCCCTTTGGCGCACCGAAAGACGTGTTAACATGGAAAACCATGCGCCAAAGGCTTTTAAGGGGGCGCACCAAAACTTGGTGTTACAAGGCAAATCCATGCGCCCAGCCAAAAAAGGCTCAAAAAGACTAAGTTCAAAAACTAGATTTCCCGGGAAGGGACTTTACGACGTTTCGAACGCGGGGGATCCCTAACAAGGGATCGAAACAAAATTTTCCGTATGGTTATCGGTAAAATTGCCCTTGTCAATTTTACGGGATAACAGCTGGCTCCTTCTGGGGACTACTCCTGAGCGAACTCGGGGGTAGAGAATCCCAGTTCACATGTGCCTATCCATTGGGTAACAGAGTCAAAAACAAGGGGGACCGGAGGGAGAACGAAAGAAACACATGACAAACCGAAAGCAAACACACGACGAAAGCAAACACACGACGAAAGCAAACACACAACGAAAATAAACTGTACAAAGAAGAGAGCAAGCTCTACTTCCTGAAGATCTTGAGATGTTGCCCGCTATAGGGAAGCGGGAGTTCAGCTCCATCCAGATACGAGAGATAGAAACTATTCTCTCCATTGAGTTGCTTGATTTTGAAGGGCCCTCTCCATAGGGAATCAAATTTTCCGTGCATGCCCTTTGGCTCTCTTCGCTTGTCCCATAAGAGGACAAGATCTCCCACTTGAAAATTTCTCTGCTTGGCCTTCTTGTCAAAAAGCCTCTTTACTTGATTCTGATGTTCAGTGATCCTGTCGACCACTCTTACTCTCTTTTCTTCAAGTTCTCGAGATACATAATTCTCTTTTCTAGAGAACTCTGAAAAGTTTCATCTTCGATCACTCGTGCCAAGCGTAGAGCAGGAAGTTCAGCAGAAATGGGAAGTTCGGCATCAGTGCCATATAACACTTGAAAAGGTGACATGCCGAGAGATCTCTTGGGGGTAATGCGGTCCGCCCACAAAGCGTCGTACAAAGACTTGTGCCACATCCGCTGATTCTCATCTACTAATTTCCGTATGATGGTCACCAAGTTCTTATTACTGGATTCCGCCTGACCATTTCCCTGAGGGTAATAATCCGAGGCATGTGCTAAAGTTATTCCATATTCATAGCAAAAACTAATAACTTCCCGCGAGGAGAAGTTAGAAGCATTATCAGCAACGATTTTGTTTGGAACGCCGAACCTGACAATGATATTTTCTTTGATAAAACTGCAAACCACCTCAGAAGTGGCATGCTTGACGGGTATGGCTTCCACCCACTTGGTGAAGTAATCCGTTGCTGTAAGGACATAGCTATGTCCAACACTCGATTGAGGATTGAGTGCGCCAATAAAATCAATTCCCCATTGCCTGAATGGTTCATTGATGATGACCGGCCTTAGGGAAGGGCAGCCAACTGGGCACCGCCAACGAATTCCGCATGACAGGCTCACACTTTGCACACCTGTGTAGCCGCATCTTGAAAGAGCGTTGGCCAATAATACCTAGCTCGAATGATCTTATGTGCTGTCACGGAAGAAGAAAAATGGCCTCCACAGGCTGAATTGTGAAAACTTTCCAGCAGTTTTACTTGCTGGGGCTTGTCAACACATCGCAGGAAGACACCGTCTATCCCGCGCTTATATAAACCGTCATCCCAGATGACATATTTAGCTGCCCTGAGCTTTATAGTGCGCTTCTCCCTCGCAGTTAGGTGCATTGGGCATTCGCCGTAGGTAAGGAAGAAAGCAATGTCGGAGTACCACTCGTCACTAGTTGCAACAAACAGAACTAGAGGCAGAGAATCAGGCTCCTCTAGAGGGCTTTGCTCTTTGTCGGTACAGTTCTCTCTTTCATCAGGATCTTCTGAATCTTTGTTTTCAGCCATTAGCTGACACAGGCCCTTACCCCTTACCAGCTTGGTTGGTTTAATATCCGTGTCATATTCCGGACTCGATCCAATTCCCTCTCAAGCTTCCTAACTCCCCGCTGAGTTAGAATTGATTTTACCGCCGTGTGTCAGGACCAAAGACTACCGTATGCGAGTTCAGAATGTAATACCTGAAATTCTTCACTGCTTTGACAACGGCAAAGGCATGCTTTTCCAGCTGAGTCATTTTCAGTTCGTGAGGCTTGAGAGGAGAACTCATGAATGCGATTGGAGATTCAATATCCTCCGAGTTCTTTTGCATTAGGATTGCAGACACAGTATGTTCGGAGGCGTAACTATACATAATGAAGTCCTTGGAGAAGTCGGGACATACCAGGACTGGTGCATGGGCAACAGAAGTTTTTATTTCTTCAAATGACTTTTTCCCTTCCTCACTCCATCTGAAAGTTGGTGACCCTTTCATCATGTTCAATATGTGGCGAGTCTTTTCAGCAAAGTCAGGAACAAAACGCCTAAGAAAGTTCACCTTTCCGAAGAAAGAATGAACACCAGTCTTGCTTGTAGGCAGAGTAAGGCTCTGAATAGCCTTAACCCTTTCAATATCTATCTTCGTTCCTTCTTTGCTAACCACATGGCCTAGCAATTTCCCTTCCGTAACCCCAAAAACAGACTTTTTGGGATTTAGGGAAATTCCATGTTCTCGGCACCTGGCCAGTACTTGCTCTAAGTGATCACAATGATCACTTCATTGTTTAGAGAACACGGTTAAGTCATCTAGATAAACTACAATGACTTTTCCCATCATACCTTTAAATGCGAAGTCCATGGCCCGTTGAAAAGTAGCACCTGCATTAGTCAGGCCAAAAGGCATCCTGCTGTAGGCAAATGTACCCTGTGGAGTAGTGAATGCCGTTTTGAATTGATCTTCAAAGCGAGACTTCAATCTGATCAGCTTCTGAAAAACCATCAAGCATAGATAACATTTTTGATCCAGCATCGCTATGGCAGTAACTTGATCCATTATCTAAGAGGGTAGTTGTCTTTCAAATAAGCTTGATTCAAAGTTTAAGTCTACGCATATGCGTATCTCACCGTTTTTCTTGTCGCACTGGCACAATATTGGCTACCCAAGTGCTGTGATGGATAGGGAAGATGATTCTTGCGTCTAGCATCTTCTGAATTTCGGCCTGGATGGTGCCCGAAATCTTCGGATTATAGTGCCTTTGCTTCTGACGGAAGGCTTTGACATCGTCTTTCAAGGGAATATCGTGCTGAACGCCTTTGGCTTGAAGGACTTTAAATCGGCATAGGACCATGCCAATACATCCATATATTTCTTCAGCAACTTGACAAATTTCCGCTTCTCTTCAGGTGTGCAACATTTGCCAATGTTTACAAATCGCGGGTGTGCCTCCGAACCTATATTGACTGGTTCTGTCTCTGGAGATGAGTCAGGATCATCTCGCCTCTTCTTTTTCACAAAACGGTCATGCCTGTCAAACAGGCGCTCCAGAGAAACCAGGCCCTTTGGAATTTTATTCCCTTTGAGCTGACATATGCCGTCGTTCTCCTTTGTTTCGTGGTTTTGACTGTTGATTGATTCACGGCATGTAGAGGTGGATCCTTCGAAATACAACTCGTCAAAATTTTCTGATTTTTCCAGAAAGGCAATGAGTTGATTATCGTCGTTGAATACTTGCCAATGCTGAGAGTATGCGAAATGTACGCAAAGCGGAAAACCACCTCAATGGTGTATTTGTCCGATTTTCAAACCCGGGTGTGGGAGCATGAGAGATGCTGAAACGGCCAATGAATCGGCCATGTCATTTTGAGCTCTTGGAATTGCTCCTATTGAAAAAGCATCAAATTCTTCGATGCTGTCCCATACTGCGTTGCGGTAGTGCCTGAGCCTTTCATTTTTCACTTGGTAAATCCTTTTGACCTGATTTACAACTAGCTCAGCATCACCTTGTACTTTTAGATTTTTTATTCCTCTTTCCTTTGCGGCTTGCATACCAAGTAAGAGAGACTCATACTCAGCAGTATTGTTAGTGTTGAAAAACTGCAATTTGAAAGAGAGAGGAATCACCTCCTCTTCGGGAGATATCAGCACAACTCCAGCGCCACATCCACTAGTCGCGCAACTGCCATCAAATTGCAAGGTCCAGATCTCATTAAGGTCCTTTTCTTGAACAAAAACGCCCTTTGTACCTGTCTCGGTAGATAAGAAGTAGTTCCCCAACCCTGATGATTCAAAAAGGATTTGAGCTTTGGGATCTTCAGAGCTAGTGACCAAGTACTTCTTTTGGGATTCCGGCTCTAAAGTTTGCATTACACCTTTGACTGGAATTCTAGCTTTAGACCAGTCCATGTGAATTTCTCCGCCAACTTCGCTGCAAAAACTCCTTCCCAGCAAAATTCCATAGGCTGCTGGAATGTCAGCAACGAGAACGGTCATCTTTACCCTCTTTTCAGGGAATGCTGCGAACGCAAATTGCGCGTCTTTGATTTGGCCAATCAATGGCACTTGCTTGGTTTCCAATGAATAACATCTGCCGAAAGGTTTGGTAAGAGTGAGGCCCAAAGCATGGGTGACTTTCACCGGCATAACGTTGTCAGAAGCTCCGGAATCAATTATACAGTTGCTCAACTTATGGCCGTTGATTAGGAGAGAGAGATAGAAAGGTTCTATCTTGCCTGATGCAGATGTTGAAGCAACATTTATGTGGGATTCAGGAGGAGTGGAAAGGATTCCTTTTGGGGAAACCTGTTTAGATGTAACAGCTTGACTCTGAATATATTTAGTTAATCTTACAAGCTGTTCGGGATTTGACTGAAGATACTCAGCTTCAGACATTTGGATCTTGGTCTTTTTTGCATGATCTATTATATCGAATGCGGCCAAGGGTTGCGTTGGTGAGGGAATGAGTCCTTCACTTCGCGATGGTGGAACAGGGTTACTGATCTTGATAGGAATATGAGGGGGCTGATTCGGAGGAGAGATGGGCGGAAAAGACTTCTTTGCAAAAGACTTAACAGGGAATTGAGTAGGAAGAGGATTACCTCTTCTAACAATGGTTGGAGGCACGTTTGACACGACCTTCTCCTTCTGCACATGGGCAGCAACTTCCGCTTCCTTTCCTTGCGAGCGGGTAAAAACAGCATAGGATTGTCCGCTTGCATAGCCCTGAGTACTCTCTTCTTCATCAGATTCATCCTCATCAAATTCCATGTATCCAATAGTGGAGTCGCCAGTCGGCTCACCGACATCTTGATCATCTTCGTCTTGAGGCGAAGATTCTTCATAGTACTGCTCTTCCTCTTCAATTTCGGCCAAAGCATTGACCGGAGGAGCTTCAAGCGCCAACCGTGGAGCAGTTGCAGGTAGACGCGGTCTTTGTGAAACATTGTTGGGAACAAAACTCCTTCGTGGAACGTCTCGGTATGAGGAACTAGGAGCCTGGGCCAACTGCTTTTTCAATGCGAGCAGATCATTCGCCATCTTTTGGAATGCCGGATCAGACGAAGTAGCAGGCAGGGATCTGAAGATTTGGACTTTGATGATTCCTTTCTCAACTCGCCAGATATTATCAAATTGTCTTCTATCCGGATGGCGAGCCTGAGCAAGAGGTAGAGTAGCTACTCACTCTCAAGGAGCAAGAAGTCGACTTTTGAGCTCATGGCATTCACGAAGAAACACTTTTGATTCTCCGGTGTCGAAGCATGGCAAGAGGGACACGGTTGATTAATGCATGAACCGGTGATAAAATCACGCATGGTCTCATTTGCCTCCTTCTTCAGTGAGTGATTCGTGATAATAATGCAAATGCATCCTCGAAGGTCAGACTGTCTTCGAAAGCATCCCGCAAGGTGGCCCAACTGGTGATAGATCCGGCTGGCAAATGCTGAAACCATTCGGCTGCGGGCCCTTGTAGAGTTTCCAGAAAAAGGCGAACCGACACATCTTCGTGAGTCACGTCCAAAATACTGCATGACATAATGAAAGCAGATATGTGGGAATCCGTGCTTTGATTTCCGCTCCCGTCGAATTTGGGAAAATTCTTTCTGTTTCCGTGAGGGAGCGCGTGAACTGGATGTGGTAATGCGAGAGGACCCATAGCATTTCCCCATGGTACCGCCATTTGAAAGGCTGGAAAAAGCACACGAGCTGGGAGGGTGGTTCCACTGAGCAGCAAGGCACTACAAAGGGATGTAGATGTTCCTTGCAAAAGACTTTTTCTTCGTGGAGGTGAGACACTCCTGGATGACCGGCTAGCCGAGCTTAGCGCTGAAAAACGTGCCGGTGTTATGCTGAAATTGTGCCTTTGAAGCAGATCGAAAGTAGGATCAACTTCCCCACGGGCTCTCCTGCTGCGCGTAAAAGTTTCACTTGCCAGCGTACCTTTCAGATCTGCGATATTATGGCGCAGATTTAAACTTTATTTTTGGGTGTACTTGCTGATTTTCTGGTTTTTCTGACAAAAACCAGCAGCAAATACTTTTCTGAATATTTAAATACTATCCTCTTCGAAAAACCGATTGCGGTTAATGACAAATAACAGCGAGGATAAGATGGCAGGGAAGAATAGCAGGCTGATTTTCAGATCTGATTTTTAATTTTTCAGAGGGTTTTGAACTTTTTGGAAAATAGTCAAAAATTCAGATCTACGAAAAAATGTTAATTTTGATAAAAACTCAGCGAACTAAAGATCTGTAACTATGCCCGATCTACGGATCTCAGAAGAAAATTTTCAGTTTTAGGCACTTTTGCAAATTTTTGGATTTTCAACAAAAAGTGCAGATTTGCAAACAGGCAGTGATTTTCTTATATTTTTCTGATTTTATATTATACCACCACCATAGATCTGACAGATCTATTCAATCCCAATGAGTCGCCAAAAAAGCTTGGTCCGAAAATACATTGCGCGATGATGCAGATCTATGGATAGACAGCTATCAGCGGTGTGCATAGGGGCTTAGCCCCTCTTTGAGACAAGAAGCTTAAACTGGTTTATTGCTATTTCTACTAGTAGGAACCTATGCAAGTCTCATGATTCTCGCCGGGAGTTGGGATCTCATCCCAGTAGAGTGTTCCAGTGCGAAAAGAAAGGAATGAAAGAGGGAGAAGAGAAAGAACAGATCCGAAGGGAGAAAAGAAATGAATTCCAAAGCAGAAAGGTCAGAAGATTTATGTTTTTAGTTTGGTAGTAAATCAGAGCCAAACCTACTTGCATAAATAAACAAAGCAATACTGATAAACAAATGACAGAAAAATAGATATGAATCCAACAGATTAAACACATACAGATCTAACGTAAGAAAGATCTAATGTATAACACAGCTATTGAGCACAAAGTCTGAATAATTGTATTATTTGTTCTTTTACAAGAAAGCTCAAAGTCTTTCTCTCCTCACTTCTATTTCTATCTAAAAAATGTTCACCCGAATACAACAAGTATTCTCATATTTATAGAAGATGAGGGAGAGAGAAGGCAAAATGGAGCCAACCACTTATTTACAAAGATATTTACAAAATATCTAAAAGTCATGTTGACTTTGACAACTTGGTGGATGACATCATCCCATGATGCAACATGGATGATGTCATCATTTGTGCCAACACATTTTAGACATTTCGAAAAGAAAGTCGGAGAATAGAGAGAAGAAGAAGAAGAAGAAGAAGAAGCTACTCATCATCATCATCCTGCGGCCGAAAAGGGGTTGCCTGTTTCTGATGCTGCTCAGGTGATGATATGTGGAACTGAGCGCGGTATTCCAAAAACTTGCTGATCATTGGCCCAAATTGATCTTGTGATGGATCCTTGTGCCGTTCACTGATTGCTTCGCAAGTCTCCCGCTCGTCTATGAGCTTTTCCGGGAGTTTGGAATAATCTTTCTCCGCCTCGATAAGGAACCCGATGAAGTCTCTACAGGCCAGTAGGTTGTTGATAGATTCAGTGTCGAACGTGACCTCTGGCCCTGTCCCTTGAGAGGCTATCTCCTTGAAAATCCGGATAGTGTCATCAGCTGATCTCAAGGTAAGGGAAGGAGTGAGCAACCCTGGAGTCATGGCGAGGACAATTTTCTCCATTTGATGCATCGCATCCGGGGCCTCTTCCTTTACCTTGTCTATCTTTTCTAAAACAAATTCCGGCTGATCTATCCGATAGTCCGAGTGGACATAGTTTTGTTGAGGGCCCTGGATGACCGAAGACTCCGAACTTGACGGATCTTCGACCAACAAATCGAACATTTGTTGGAAGGTTTCGTGTTGGAGTCTAGCATGTTCTAACTCTTCTGATATCGGACCTGCTAATGCTTGGAGTTCCTTATTCGCCTTCTCGATGTTTAAGTATAAACTGATATACTCGGCGATTACTCTTTCACTATCCTTGAGGATCTGGCTCCTCCAAGCAGAAACAACCATACCCTGCTCGCCGATCTTTGAATACTCATTGATCTTCTCCTGACTGAGCAGCTCAGGAGTCTCGGCGGTAGTTGTGGGAGGTGCACTCCCCATCTTCTGTAAGGCTTGAAGCAGGTACTTGTTCTGCTCCTTCAGTAGCCTTTTCTCCTCTTTCGTTTCCTGAAGCTTTTTGCAGAGTGCATCAACTGCGGAAAGAGCTTCTCCTGAGACTTTCGAGATGTCCCCATTGTGACTTGGGTCACGGTGAAATCTGCCGGAAATGCATCTTCTTTCTCTTTGAGGGGGTTGGGATACGCTATTTCCATGACTCTCTCACCTGCAGCGCTCTTTGAGAAGCGTGTAACCCGCTTGTGCTTCTTTGCTCCTTTAGCCGGAATGACCAAAAAAAGTCCATCTGAGCGATGGGGACTTTCCTCTTTTGTTGGCTCAGCTGCTGAGAGATCCAAGCTGGTCCTATAGAAGAAGGACCAGAGACAGAGGGGGAGGCAGCAACGGTAGAAGAGGGGAAAAACATGGAGACACGCTGGCGGCGGCATGGAAAGAATAGCCGAAGAGATGTCCACGGAGGAAGGGGAACCAAGAGAAGACATAAGGAAGGGAAGGGAGCTTGGAGATGAGGGAAGAAATAGAGGAAGACAAATCAGCGAGGGAGGAGAAGATAGGCGAAGAAGCAGGGAAAGGGTAGAAGAAGGGCAGAGGACACGACCAAAGGGATGGTCGTTTGAGTCACTCGAGGAGGGGAAGGAAGAGAAGAAGAAGGGATAGAAGGGACCTCTCGAAGTCAGTAGCGACGCCGACATCCCGGGTGGATGGGTGTATAGGACTATCCTCCACAATTCCTCATCAAGAGTTATGACTTGTTCTAGCTCGAGGGAAGAGGACTTTGGGGCTTCCTCCCGAATGGTGCTAGGTTCACCTTCCGCATCTTTGCCTTTCACGCTTCTTTGACCTTGGAGGTGCGTTGCCCAAAGGGAAGTTGTGAAATCTACCGAGGTAGATTATTCCGTTAAATCTCATGCCGCACCAATGCTCTGCTTCTCCGCATAGTCTCTCGACCCTCTCCTCAATTGTTTGAGGAGCCTTGTTTCTGTCAATGGCCGGGAAGGGCCAATTGTCCCCATCTGTGTCATTATACACCTTATCTACTTCATCTTCCGTAGTCTGGAAGCCTTCGGGGACAATGGCCACTCCGTATTGGATGATTTCCTCCAATGCTAAGCGCGAATGATCCTTTCTTCTGAGTTCCACCTCATGGAGAACGTCAATGTAAATATCCTCAATTTGAGGGACATGGATCGGATCGAGCTTCGCTTTTGGCAGGCAGCTTCTTGGGTCGAAGGTAGGCCTGGCTGGGAAGTCATGCTTCAAGTTGAGTAGCTCACCTGCGAACATTTCCTTCGCCTTATGGTGGGTGAAGCATGTGTATCGGCCCACTTTGAGGGGGAAAGGAGTTCCACCCTTCTTTCTTACTTCTTTATTTAGGTGTATGCATGCAATTCTTGCAGAGGTTCCGATTCAAAATTGCTACTCTAAAAATACCAAGGAGACAAGGTTGAGAGAAAACATGGAAATGTAAACAAAGCTAAGCAAAACAGTAAAGGTGATACACTAAAGGAGTCTTGAACTCCTTACTTTGTAAATATAGACATAAATCATGAAGATGCAAAGAACAAAACATTCACAATTTACCAAAATGCAATGAAGGATCGAGAAGACAATAATAATTCGCATGAGAGGATTGAAAATTGATCACAAAACATACATTATCATGCCCAAATTTGATATAATGCGTTCCATTGGCAAAGAGGAAAAAAACATGTTACAATATCCATGGGAGGTCTGAAACTCCTTCAAATCCACTTGTTAAGGGGGAAATAAGAGCTTCAGAGAAGCAAGAACATCCAACATTACAAAATGAGCCAAAACCGACTTTTTAACCATGGAGCAGAATGGGGAGAAAGGAGAGAATGCAAGGCAAATATTATTTGAGATCTCTAACCACCGATAAGATTCATTAAAATGGAAAGGGCACCTCTACAAATCCACTTCCCAACACATTCGATCCCGCAAGACAAGAAATTTCCCATACCTCATTAAATCTGGTAGATGGAAATCTGATTTTTTTTTCCTTTTCCAAAGTGCCATAGACTTTATTCCAATTTTATCCCATGAATCTTCACCAAAATCCAAAATTGAGGGATCCAATGTGTGGATAATTTCACAAGTTTTCCAATGATATAAAGAATGCAAAAATCTGAGCTCGGGATCGAAAGTTATGCCTCTCTGAAGATTTAGGGCAAAATGGCGAAACAGAGTCAAAATTGGGTCGGCGGGGTCAAACTTAAAATTTTTCCCTTTTGGAAATTTTTCCCAAAATCTCCATTCCTTCAGCTCTCCAGGACATGTGGCGTCACTTAGTTCACCGATGGAATCATGGGCCCAAACCTCACTTTTTCCTTTTTGATTTTTCATTGGGAAAATTTCCCAAAATTTCCCTGCACTCCGCTCTCCGGTGAAACGTGTCAGCTCTAGTTTGCTTGGCGGGGGCGCGCTTCTATTTTTCCATTGTGCCTCTGTCACTTTGGAAAAAAACCAACAATTCCTCCACACCTCCGAGCTCTGTGCTGATGTGGACATGTGGCACTTTTTCATCACTTGGCGGGGATGCGGCCCTAATGTTTACCTTTGTGCCTTTTTGGTTTTTTGGGCAAAAAACCAAAACTTCTCCCACCGCCCCGCCTTACGCCATTGGCGATGGACACATGGTGTCCTTTGGTTAATCCGCAGGCCTCTAACAAATTTTTCTCCATTCTTTCTACGGGCTCGCAGGACGGCTTTTTTCCTTTGCACCTTTTGCCCATTTTGGCAAATTTCCCAACTTCACCTCGCTGGCCCAACCTCCACTACCACATGGCACCACTTCATTTTTGTGGGCCTGTCTAGGAAAATTCCCAAAAACTCTCATCGAGGCATAACTTGAAAATTACAAGGAGTTAGGAGGAAAATTTTACCTTTATGGAAAGGTGAGAAAGTTTTCTACCCGATGGAGTAATTTCAGAAACATTTGAGTGCTTGAAATGTGTGAAAATCAAAGTTAAAGCACAAGGAAGGAAATAATGAAGGGCAAGTTAGCCAAAATAAAGCGGGGGCTCATTTTGGATGACAAGTACACCAAGGGTCCGCATGACATGGACATATACAAACCGAAAAAAATACCTAGTTGTGCGGAAGCTACGCACCTTGTGACAAAGTTAAATGACCAAGAGATTTGGTCACAAGTGAACACCATGTGGCTACACATTTCTAAAAGGATGTCTGAAGGAGTGATCTATAACATTTTAGGTTACATTGTAGAAACTATTGTCGAAGAAGGTCATTCAGAGGAAAGATCAATTTTTGGGTTGTTCATTGTCTCTCGATAGATCTCCACAAAGTGACAAGGTTCAAGGATATAGGTGAATACCTCAAGGAGTACTTAACAAACAAGTGTCAATTTTGGAGACTAGGAAGGAGTTGGGTTACACCAAGGGTCCGCGTGACATGGACATAGACAAGCTGAAAAAGTACCTAGTTGTGAAACCACAACCGCACACAAATGAGAGTGGTGGTCACAAGTGAACACCATGTGGCTACACATTGCTAAAAGGATGTTTGAAGGAGTGATCTATAACATTTTAGGTTACATTGCAGAAACTATCATCGAAGAAGCACATTCAGGAGGAAAGATCAATTTTGGGGCTGTTCTATTGTCTCTGATATTCATGGAGATTGGGGTGCTAGATGGACCAAAGGAGAAGGTCTGGGAGTATCCTATGGAGAACAAGTCACTTGCAGAATGATTCAAAAGTACTTGTGTGAAGGATCGATGATCGAACAAGTCAAGCAGAGGGCTGAGAAGTGGTATGATAGGCTCCGCAAACATTCAAAGAAGAGTGGCACATACCAAAGGATTTACCATTAGTGGTGGGTAAGGTAGTTCAATTTTCCATATACCAACATTTCTACATCGCACGATTTGCGATGAAGGATGGGCTTGGAGCCCATGGTGCAAACTACCATATGCCTTCACAACAAGGTATTTTCAAGCATCGGTTCATGTTCTTAGATCTTGTACTGACCGACATTCAATGCAAACAAGGTAGACCTGCAACTACCACACACCGAGGAAGATTTATGTATATATAGAGAACGTAATGCATATATGAAAGGCTCATTTCTAGTGTGTTAAGCATAAAGCCAGTAAGTTTGGCTATTGGAGACATTGGAGCAACAACTGGTGTACCTCCAACTAAAGGCCAAATTGGAAAAAAATAAGTATGTGGAAGATGAGTTTGCACTCCCGAGGGGGGCACCGAAGGGTAAGCATACCATGGAGAACATTCTAGTGCCTAAGCCCACAGAGACAATCTAAGTAGAGGATGAGGAGGATGAGCGCGAAGATAGTGGTAGTTTGGAACATAGAGGTAAAAGACATCCTACAAATAAGGATGAAGTTGAGCATGCAGCTACACCACCTTAGCCATGAGAAGGGGATGATGAGGACTTGGATGCAGTCCAAGGAGAGCATTGATTTAAGAGAGTGTTCAGGAGAACAAGGACCCAAGGTGCTACTCCGCAAAACAATGCGCATATCACCCAGGATCTCTCCACGAAGGAGACAACCGAGAAAAGGAGAAGGAAACTAAAATTGAATGAGGAAGTGGAAGAGTCAGAGGAAAGTGCACCTAATTCTCCTACACCTATAGAGAACATAGAAGGACAAAAAGATGAAGAAATGAAGGAAGGAGAAGATGAAGAAAAGAGAACAGATGAGATAGCTACCGAGACTACTTAGGACATGGAAACACAAGTTCCAAATCTAGAAGCTCAAGTTCCTAAGTAGCCTAGGTCAAGAAGAACAAGTGGGGAGCACATTCCACCAACCATGGGTTATGCTGAGGACACATGTAAAATTGTTCACACCCATTTCTAGAGCACACTGACACAAAAAGAGTTATATGGTGGGAATTAATGGATGAAGATATGGCAACAATACGCACAAGGAAGAAATTATCATGGTCAATGCACACACACATGGATGAACTAGATTTTTATGTGTGTGAGGAGTCATGTGTGTCGAGGAGGTTGAAAAAGACACCTCAGGCTAGACACATAACAATAAAGCCTACTATTATGTTAGATGAACAGGTGAGCAATGCATTGGTAAAAGTCTCAACAAAGGTGGCACGACAAAATATGGACAAAGATGCCGCAATTAGCGTGCTAAAGGAAGAGATCAAAACTAAGGATGAGGAGATAGCGTGCCTAACACAAGGAAAGAGACTTAGCGCAGAAGAAGAACACTGTATTTATCAGCATCATAGAGGAAATTGGTGATAATGTCATGAAGGCTAGGCCACATTTAGAGCCAAAGGTACCAAAGACATTTCCTTCAGCAATACACTATGTAAGTACATTGGTGGACTTAGTGCTTGAAGATGAACATCTGCACATGCCAGTGTCAAAGGATCCTACGCACAAGATGCGAGAGAAAGAAAAGGCTTCAGTGATGTGAAAGATTGCATCATATGAAGGACTACCTGCAAGGTTGCAAGAAGAACTTAAGAAGGTAGAACAAGCCTTGAACATCCATGACGGCTCGAGAGGTTCTCATCAACATAAAAAAACTTGGAGGAGAACAATGAGGTCTAGAAAGTGATGAAGGACGACACATTGGGCCATGCAGAAAGATTTGCATTTGTTAAATGAAAGAAGCACACGAGGCCACAGAAGTAGCCCAAGAACCACACAAAAATCAATTAGAGGAGCTTGGGAAACTCATTACGAAGAAGATGGATTTGCTAAAGGGAAGGATGAATTATTCTGTGGACATTCTGGAAAAAGCATAGGAAACAATTTTTGAGAGCGGAACCTTGGAGGTTGAGATAAAGGAGGAATATCTTCAATTAATTTGTCGAGGTTGTAGAAGAATTAAGCTGCAGTTAAAAATATTCTTTCATTCATCCAAATTCTTTCTATTCTTCTATTCTTTGGTTTGTTTTAGAGACAACCATTGATGGGAAATGAATGCAACTAGCGTGGGGTAATGTTGATTAGTCAGACCCTAGCACTTAGTAAATAAAATATAGAATGGTCACATGGAAGATGAGCACATTCAAAGGCATGGACGTATCGGAAAGGCTCATGTGTAAAGAAAAAAATAGGTTTAGGACTTAGCCATTTTCACGACAAGGATCTATTTTTGGAGATAGCATGTGGAGCACTCAAACCGATTGGAGACTTGCACGTCACACATTGGATATTTTTGGAGGATTAGCTATGAAGCGCTTTACATGGACATAGGCCAGAAATAGATCTACTACTGTCAATTAACTAGCAGTAGTCTATTGTTAGCACATTTACATCCGTGGCTATTTTTGTAATGACGCGTGGCTAATAATAACACACGACCTATTTGGGATTAGATAAGCGGTGAATGGAAATTCCCCACCCTTATAAGTATGTAGTAAACTGTGTAGTAGGGAGAGGAGGATAGAGGGATAGATATATGCATACATGGAGATGTAGTGAGATTATGCTACTAAATCTATTACGCACATATACTATTGTTATTGTAATGAAGCTTTTGTATACTTATTGAATTTAATATAATGGAGGATATTATCTGAATCTAAGTTTAGTTCTATGTGTATCGAATCTAGTATGTTCCGATTTCATCATGGTTAATACTTAATTATGTTCTCCTTAGATATAGATCTGGTATGCTTATACATAGAATGATGTGTTAGTAAAGGAACCGCATGTGTCAAGTCTTCATCATGATAACATCATGCAACATCGACCCTAAATAGGGACCTGGTACCTTTGTATGCTTCGGGTGAGCTCTCGGTCTATCTTGATTGATGTGACAACGTGTTTAGGGTCTTATTGGGCTTGCATTACTAAATTATAGCCTACATCACATGTGTGGCTATTTTGTAATAACATGTGGCTAATAATAGCATGTGACCTATTTTGGGATTAGATAAGCGGTGAAGGGAAAGTCCCACCCTTATAAATATGTATTGAACTGTGTAAGCATAGAGAGAGAGTGTGAGAACTGTGTTATAGTGAGATTATGTTATAAAATCTATACGCGCATGAGCATATACTACTATTATTGTAAGGAAGCTTCTGTGTATTAATAAATTTAATATAATGAAGATTATGGACTGAATCAAGGTGTTATCATGGTTATAGTTAAGTGTTGCATGCTTGATTTCATCATGGTTATCTTTTAATTCTGTTATTCTCTAGATCTAGATCTGAACATGCACTATAGAATATTATATTAATCATAGATCTGAATGCTTTAAGTCTTCATCATGCTAACATCCTACAAAAAAACCCTAAAGAGGGGCCTGAGTAACTTTGTGCACTTTGGGTGAGCACTTAGTCTAGGCTGAGTGATGTGTTAGCACGCCTAGGCTTGTATTGGTGAATTCTAGGCTGCATCATTGGTTCCGTTCTATCGGGACCTCTTTTTCAGTTGTTTTTAGGATGGTTTGTGATGAAGACATACTAGTTGACCTTTAGTGTTGAGAGTGGATACGCGATCTTGAAGAAGAATACGCATGGCGGTTCAACACTGGATCTCGAGTTCAACACACATGTGTGGGTGGAACAAAATTTGTATGATAGTTTATATGAGATATTTTTGCTATCTTTCTCGGTAGATTTATGAGTGGTTGATTGCTTATGCATCTAAGTAGAATTGGAGGTATCACACACTTGTCTAGATGTAGGAAGAATTTTAGGCCCTTTATGATGTTGATATGATTTGGACTCACGTTGTGGATACATGGTTCTATGGTGTTTTGAATAGTTATATCTTGGAGTACTCAATTTCTACTTATTTGTGTCCAGAGGTAGCTGAATTCAGTTTTTACGATATCCAAGGGGAACTTACCTGCAAGGCATTCCACCGGTGATCAAGATCCTGATGGTAACTTTTAATTTGGAGAGAAAACTAATGGATAACTAAACCCCACCATGCACGGGGGAAGGAACAGGTTTGGTGAAAGATGGAAGACCTAGCGACAGAAAGGTAGAGAGAGGAAAGGTGGCTTAAGTATAATGAGGCACATGAGAGGGAGGTAGAGAAGGGAGGTTGCAGAGAAAATGGCGTTGTGGAGAAAGATAGTTCGGGAAGGAGTGGAATTTCACGCAGAAGACATGGAACCTAAGCCTCAGGAACTCCCCATTTGGGAAAGCATGACAGGAACCCTCCTCGGCCTCACGTAGAAGTGCGCTAGTAGAAATGTCACGGGCCACGGGAACACATCTAAATCCACCTGACAACCTTGCCCTTGCACTTGGTTTTCAGCATCTAGTACACAAACAATTAGAAAGCTAATTCAAGTAGTGGGAGAGTAGGAGTGAGTCTTATAAGAGGCATAATAATGACAACACAAATGAATTCATTGTTATATGGGAGTACCTTTTCGGGTGTATCATCTACACCAAATTCAAGCACACATAGATTTTGGACTATCTTCTAGGAGTAGTAACACTTCACAGAATGTCGGGGTATAGTTTAGTTCTACTATTAGGACACAGGAAGTACATCTTTAGGTTTGACCCCTAGCTATAGGTTCGAGATCAAGAGGTATAAGTGGCTCTAGCTCCAGTGGATTTGGTGGTTCTAGAGGCTGAGGAAACACAGGAGGTTCTGGATTAGGTGGGCAAGGTCCGCACCAACCCCAAAATATTTACATGGAGATGTCTCTTCATCTTCCAGAGTATATGGGCATAGAAGATGTTGTTGAACACATACACATGTGTGAAATACTATGGCACGTGAAAGTAATCACGGCTTCTAAGCGTAGGGCAAGTCAATTTGATACTATGTTGCAAGGGCATGCACACAGTTGGTACAAAAATTTTGACCCTGATCAGACTTACGTAGACTATACATCTTTAAAATATGCTTTCCTTAAATAGTTTCACGTCCCGAGTTTGAGCAGAAGAGTATAAGTGCTCTCAAGGATATTAAGCAAGGCACTACTGAAATTTTTAGAGAGTATGATGCTCACTTGAAAACAATGTTATCTAAGATTTCTTATGATATTCATGCAAGCCAACATGCACATTGGTTTGTGGGAGGTTTGATTACACCTTTTAGGAGGGAAATATCACATAAAACATACACCGATCAACGAAAGCACGTGAAGAAGTTATACACATTGAGGTAGTTGGAAGTATAGACACCGGGTGAGCCCATTTTAGAAGAACAAATCACAACTATGGCAAAGTAGTTGGAGAAACTATCGATAAATTCAACACATGAGACACACACAAGGATTTAGTGCATGGATTGTGAAGTAGAAGGTCACAAAAGGATAGTTTTCCCCACGTATCGTGCACTCATTGTTATTGGATTGTGAGATATGCCATTTAAACCATGATGTTAGTCATTATCCATTACTAAACATGTAATAAGGAAGAACGTTTCAAGCTACGTAAAATATGTAGGTCTACGACTCATGACAAGGAAGAGTTTGCCGGATGGTTAGTCAAATCCATGATGCTATAGATATTTGTGTGTGATAGAAAAGAGTTTTAGATAAATCTAAAGGAAAGAATGAGCATCAGGATCGAGATCACAATCAAGCATGCTATGATCAGAATGAAGGGCATTTTGAAGGCAATTGTGGTAGAGGTCAAGGATACCATGGTGGATTCAAAGGATGAGGCCGTGGTGGTGGAAGAAGTGAGTTCCCTCATGGAACATGTTATACATGTTCTTTATGTTGAAATAATCATAGTTATACATGTTCTTTCTATGGAAAGAATCATAGTTATGTGGAATGCCCAGACTTGTATGAGCATCTTAGCAAACAACATAAACAAAAAAACAAAGGCATAAGGATGGTTAGGATACAACGCACTGTGTAAAATTAGTGGATGCCTAAGTTGGAAGTAGAGTCTGAGGCATTGCAAGTAATGATCACAACCCACACTGAGGTGACACGTTCTAGAGATGCATTGAAGTAGAATCCTACCATCACTAAGGAGGAGGTTCTTCATGCACGGTACCTAGATCCTACCCATTAGAAGGAGGTTTATTAGGAAACCATGGAGGTACTTAGAAATATTCAAGGTGAGATACAATATTTAAAAGAGAAATCATGGAAGATGGAGCAAAAGAAAGCATCAGAGATGGTCCAAACTGATATAGATGACTTGAGAGAAGTGTGCAAATTGTTACACCAAGAGAATATCATTCCACTATTGGGGAATTGGTTAAAAGGAAATACTCATGCGTAAGTACTGAGATTGGACGGAAGATCCTGCATGTAAATCTTCCCCCTCATAGCCTAGATTATGATAAGGAAATCACTCTGAATGTTATTGTGGATGGATGGTTATTGAGTAATATATTGATTGATACAGGTGTAGAAGTCAATGTTCTTACCTTAGATGTATGGGTACAAATGGGGAGACCCCATTGCATCCATCCTCTAATGTATTGTTTATGGCTAATTGGACTAAGGCCACTCCCATCGGAGTTTTGAAAGATGCATCTATTACCATACAAGGAGCCAAGTTCACATAGGAGATTTTGATGTTTTAGACCGAAGAGTTAGATAGCTTCCCAACTCTATTGGGGCATTCTTGGTGTTATGCAAATAATGTTGTTCTTGGTTCAACAAGGGTTATATCAGCTTTGAAAAAACAAGGAGGAACAAGTTATTATCCCTTTAAGAGATGGAAAATCTGCACCCTATGTTGAGCCCTTGAGTGAAGAAGACCTTGAATATAATTTATGTATGTGCCATCTAGGATCCGAGAGGTGCTTGAGCCATGTAAAAAGGAATAATTCAAAGTGGGAGGATGCATAGTCTATTAGCAATACTACAAGTGTTGCTTGTGATAATTGGGCTCATATCACTTATGAGTTGGTAGGGCATGAAGTAAAGAGCATATTTCCTAAGGGTAGAAAACCATTACACTGGAGAAGGAGATCCTATGGTTTTCTTGCACGCAATGGAAAAACAATGGATAGACCCACTTGGAAATAAGAAATATGCTAGCATATACACTACGTGGGACAACAACACACTGGTGGGTGGCCCACAAGGATAATCTTGTAAGATGGAATGAAATTAGGATTGCTCTTACTACTAGGTTCTTTAGGAGCAATGCACCTACTCAAATATGTACTTATCATGGTAATCAACCTATTCAACACCACGTTCAAAAGTGTGAGAGATTCTGGATAGAGGGGTAGGAAGCTTTACCACCTTCGCTATGGGTGCACAAGTTTTATTCCACTTTACAAGGCTACACGTGTGCTTGGTATGTATATGCAGAGCTCCATAGAGAGACTGGAAATTGGTAGGATTTAATTGTAGGAATGGCCCAGACATTTGACTTCTTCTCTACTAAACCTCTAGTGAAAGAAGCATTAAGAGTCATAAAGTGCTTAACTATGGGGGATAGTGCCAAGGATGAAGAACTCCTTCAGGAGTTATTGGATGAAGGAAACTCAGGAGCGCGTCTTGTTGAAGAGACAGAGGCGATGCCACACTACTTCAACGTGCTTTCCTTGAGAAAGAAAAATGAAAAATGGTCTACTTAGTGGATGACAAAGAAGTAGAAAATCTAGATGTAAACCATTCAATAGGTAGGTGTGAGGTGTTGGACAGTGTAGATAAGACCACGCGCACCTATCATGAACCTATGAAGACAAATAAAGTGAATATTAGATCAAATGCGAGAGCCTAAGGAAGCCATAATTGGAGACTATTGGTCAGACTCTGAAGTGGAAAAAATCATAGAGCCACACAGAATTATCAGGACTTATTCCCTCGAGGGTATCATGAAATTAAAGACATGCATGAATCATTAGGAGAGATGAGGATAAAGCTTAAGGAGGGGTGTACCTAGTTAGGAAGAGACCCTACAGGATGAACCCCAACTTGCGCGAAAAGGTCAAAGAAGAGATTGAAAAGATGTTGAAGTCTGGGATCATCAAGCCCCTCAATGAGTTAGAATGGGTTAGTCCAATGGTGATCAGTATCAAGAAGGATGGTAGGATTAGGATCTATGTGGACTATAAAGAGCTAAATGTTACGAGTGTGACTAATCCCTTTCTTATGCCATTAACTAAAGAAATATTAGAAGGTGTTTTAGGGCACAAAATCTATTCATTTACAGATGGGTTCTTTGGGTATCATCAAGTTAGGATTGCCCAAGAGGATTAGGAAAATACTACTTTTACTACTGAATGGGGTAGCTTCACCTATACTGTAATGCCTTTGGTCTAAAAAAATGCGCCTCCGTATTTTAACACATAGTTGTTCAAGCATTCAAGGATTTTATTCACAACTTCTTGCAAGTTTATTTGGATGATTGGATGGTGTATGGATTAGTTAAGGATCATTGTGATAATCTATGCTTAATGTTTGAAATATGTAGATAGTTGAGTATCTCTTTGAACATCAAGAAGTGCATATTTGCTACACCATTTGGGATACTGTTAGGACACATAATTTGCAAGGAAGGTTTTTTAGTTAATCCAACTAAGGTTGCCGTCATTATAGGCCTAAAGGAGCCTACCAGTCGAGTGAGTGCGCTTGGATTTTTGGTCATACAGATATTATAGGGAAGTTTATTAAAGGATACGCCAAAGTTGTCACACCATTGGAGGAGTTACTGAAAGGGAAGGATACGTTCTACCGAGGAGAACTACAACAACACACATTCAAGACATTAAAGGAGAAATTACTACATGTCTATTCTATGTTTTCCTTCGTGGAACCAACCATTTCATGTACATGTAGATGCCTCCGCACGAACATTAGTGCGGTGTTGGCTCAACTGGAGAAGGTATTATAGATCATCCTATCTATTTTCCTAGTAGAAAGTCGACTCTACGTAACAAAATAACAAAACTACAGAGAGCGAAGCTTTGTCAATGATCTATGTGCTACATAAATTTTGACATTACCTACTAGCTACATCATTTGTCTTTTATACAGATCACACAACATTGAATTATTTGGTAAACAAGCCCATTCTACAAGGGCGCATATGCAGAGTGGGTACTCTTATTTCAAGAATTTGATTTCATAGTTGTGGTAAAACTAGGGAAAAGTAATTTTAGACTAGACCATTTATCCAAAATACATTCAGGAGAAGAAGCACATGTAATTGAAGATACCATGCTAGATGCACAATTATATAGGTTACAATGAGCGCCATTAGAACTAGAGGAAATTGTTGTCTTTCTACGAACAAGTATAACACCAAAAGGAATGAAATCCTTGGAGAAGAAACAACTTTCTATATGTGCAACCCCCTACATATTGATTAGTGGTGATTCTATACAAGTTAGGTTGGGATGATGTATTACGCCATTGTGTACTGGAACATAAGCACACAGATATTATGGAAGAAGCTCATGGTGGTATTACAGGTGACCACTATGTAGGTGATGCCACTACGCATAAGATTCTACTGATAGATTATGGTGGGAGACCATGTATAAAGATTGCAAGGAATTTTGTAAGGCATGTGATCATTGTCAACATCTTGGGAAACTAGGTCAATGAGATGAAATGCCTTTAAGACCTATTCTTAGTGCAAAACTGTTTGAGAAATGGGCTATAGATTTTGTGGGTCCTATTTCACCAAATTGCTGCGTAGGAACTGGATCATGCTATATCATCACTTGCACAAACTATCTGACAAGGTGGGAAAAAGCAACACCTACAAAGGATTGTACAATGACTACAACAACCAGGTTTCTATGGGAAAATATTATTACAAGGTATGGATGTCCTTTAAGTTTGACCAGTGATAGGGGCACACATTTTCTTAATGAGACAATCAAAATTTTATTGGATGAATTCATGATTGCACACCATAAGACTACACCCTATCATCCTCAGGAAAATGGAACTGCTGAGGCTTTCAACAAAATTTTGAGCTAGACATTGAAAAAAATCTGTGATGTTGGAAGAAAGGATTGGGAAAATAAAATATATCATTTGTAATTTGGGCATATAGTAACAACATATAAAAGGTTAAACAAAGCCACATCATTTCAGTTAGTGTTTGGCACATAAGTAATTCTTCCTATGGAATTCATGTTACCTTCTTTGTGTATTGCACACACTACGGATGTGGAACTTGATGAGCAAAAACTAAAATAACGGATTGAAAAGTTAATCAAATTGGATGAGCTCCGAGCAATAACACGTTGGAGTCTCAAAAAAAAGAGAAGGCTAGACATAAAGCATGGCATGACAAGCACATCAGGGATAAAAAGCTTGTGATATGATAGATGGTACTCCTTTATGATTCTAATTTTTTTTTCCATCTAGGTAAACTCAAAGTACATTGGTTAGGGCTGTATGTTATCACTCACATACTTGAAACATGTGACTATCAATTAGAGGCACTTGATGGAATACGGTTACCTAGATACTTCAACGGGGGTAGGTTGAAGCCCTAATATAAATAAGTCTTCTTGGTGTTTGTAATAAGGCAATGTTTCCATTTAGATTAGGTTTTCAATTTTGCATTTCCTTAATGTGTTTCCTTCTTTGTTGTTATGCTTTGTCAATTTAGTTGGCGTGTTTGTGTAATAAAGCACGTTTATGCGCCTAGAAGATAATTCCTATTTTGAAGAATATTTATGCACAGAGGATTGTACATACCCTTAGAATGGGGTAGGTCATTGATATCCAAGTAAATGACTTATGAAAATAATACATGAAAGGAACTAAGCGCTATACAAGTGCTATTCAAGTTGAAGAATTAGAAGAAAAAAATTACTTTTGGAAATGAGGACCATATATGGAGATGAATGAAGAAACAAGTATAACACGATGTAAGAAGAGGCCATTGGAACTACCAAGGAAAGTGCAGTGATGAGGTACCGAAACATGGAAGCACGCTGAAGAGAAGTTCACGACTAGAAGGTAGGATGACGCGTTGGAAGGTTATAGCTTGGGTGCAAAGAAGAGAAAAATCAAAATGGTCAATTAATGAGAGGATTGTTAGTAGGTGGAGAAGCAATAAATGCACTAAATTTTTGAAAATCTATATAAGGATAGGATGCGAGTTCATTTTTACCATTTCAATTGTGATAATTTTAAAGAGCCAAGTGTGACCAAGCTGCAAGAAGAGTATTCAAGTGCGAAGAGTGTGAATCGAGATGAGATGAGAAGATTTGTTCGAGAGAGGAAGATTGTGTCCCCTATTCTACAAAGGTTTTGAGTGAAGCAAGGCATTAAAAAAGAGCTAGGGCACGTAATTTCAACTAGGGCATGTTGAATCGAGCTAGGGTTTGGGTTTGCACATATAGGAGATAAAAGGTGAGTATTTGGAGTTAGGAGATTGTAGGTTATAGATGGCACCGAAGAAAGCACATGTAATAGGAGTAAAAGGAAAGGCTATATGAGCTTGGGAAACTCATCACACAAAATATGGAATTATTAGAAGGCCGAATGATTTCCATGTCCAACAATGTGTTGGTCTTCAGAATGAGAAGGGAGAGATGTAAAGGATGAGTTAGAGTCAATTTAGTGGATATACCGAGAAAAGGTAGAGGTCGCGCTCAATGATTGGTAGAATTTAGAGTGGAAATAAAAGAAGAATATCCATAATTGATTCTTCAAAGTTGTAGAAGAGAAGATACTACAGGGGTAAAAACATTATTTTGTTCATAAATATTCTTTCTATTCTTCTATTCATGTTCTTTGATTTGTTTTGGGTGAAAACCATCAGAGGCGACAATACAACTAGTTGGGGTAATGTTGATCGGAAAAAATATGGCACTTAGTGGAAAACATACAAAATGATTGCGTGAAGAAGTAGAGTACATTCAAAAGTGCGAGAGGATAAGAAAGGATAGTGCGCGTAGAATAGAAACAAATTCGAGACTTAGCCATTTTTAGGATGAGGATCCTTTTTGGAGATAGCGTGCAAAGCACACAAACCAAGTCAAAGACTTGTGTGACACACATTGGCTATTTTGGATGATCGGATATGAAGCACTTTGCATGAATACATGCTGAGAATAGATCTACTACTGTCAGTTAACTAAAAGTAGTCTATTGTTAGCACACTTGCATGTGTGGCTATTTTTGTAACAACATGTGGCTAATAATAACATGTGACCTATTTTGGGATTAGATAAGCGGTGAAGGGAAAGTACCCACCCTTATAAATATGTATTGAACTATGTAAGCATAGAGAGAGTGTGAGAACTATGTTATAGTGAGATTATGCTGCCAAATCGATACGCACATGAGTGTATACTACTGTTATTGTAAGGAAGCTTCTGTGTATTACTGAATTTAATATAATGGAGATTATGGACTGAATCAAGGTGTTATCATGGTTATAGTTCAGTGTTGCATGCTTGATTTCATCATGGTTATCTTTTAAGTTTGTTATTCTCTAGATCTAGATCTGAACATGTACTGTAGAATGATATATTAGTCATAGATCTAAATGCTTTAAGTCTTCATCATGCTAACATCCTGCAACAACAACCCTAAAGAGGGGCCTAGTACCTTTGCACACTTTGGGTGAGCACTTAGTCTAGGCTGAGTGATGTGCCAGCGTGCCTAGGCTTGTATTGGTGAATTCTAGGTTGCATCAATAACCATAAAAGTAAATAATCCTACAAATGAAACATCTGTTAGCATGTTAGAAAGATAACCCATATGTAAAAACATGTATAAGTAAGTCATATAGAGTTCTAAGTACAAAATGAAATAAGAGCACTGGAAGAGATGAATATGAATGCCCCCGGTGACCATATCAGGAGTGGTAGAAGGAGAGCATCCATGCTACGTGTAAGAGACTTGTATTTGGGATCACAAATAGAAAAAATGTGAATATGCATGTGTGTATGGTAAAGATAATGACATATATGAAATATAGCTAGCATGTGTAATAAGCGAACATGAACAAGAAAAGATAAGCAAGAGTAAAAACAACCAAGATATGCAACATGCTATGGATGGATGGAGTTGAATGTGAGATGGATGACACAAGTCGTGTGCCCCCTGAGTGAATGGAGTTATATGTAGTGAGGTTCATTTAGTATGCCCCCTCAATAGTCAAGAATGAATCATAAACGAGAGTGTGTCATCAGGAAATGGTTGAAGTGTGTTTTGATCTGTAAGTACGTTGTGATGATTATGTATTTGTGTTGATGATATGTGACCTAGAGATAAGTATGCGTGACCCTTATAGCCAAAGCGTATATCATGACAAGATGTTCCATAGAGTGATGATGTAGCCTAAAGTGTGCATCACTATAAAATGAATAAAGGGAGTGGTGATGTAGCCTAAAGCGTATACCACTACAAGATGAAGTAATAGGTAACCATTTAGCCTATAGCATATGTCACTAACCTAGTAATGTCACATGATAGAAGGTTGAATGATGAATGTGTGAGTAGGATAAAGTACATTTGATTTTTAAACCCTTGAAAATCGAGTATGGAATGAGGAACTAAAGTGTGGCATAGGGTAGTAAGTGCAACACGTAGAAAGAATAGTAGTATGTGTGATGATAATAGCCAACCATATGATGTGCAAGATTTGTAATGCACAATTAATAGTATGAAATGCAATTTTTATAGATGAATAGTAATGTGAAGATGCATGCTATGTAATATGCAAGACGAGGAGTATGAAATGCTAGACTTATAGGAAATAGGAGTGTGACACATATGATAAAGAATAGTATGGTGTATGATGTAGGAATGCAAAATGCAAGATGTGTATGTAGACAAATAGTGTAAGGTGCGTGGTATGGAAGATGAGGAGTATATAATGTAGACCCTAAGAGTGTGATACATGTATAATGACGACTAGTATGATGTATGACGTGTAAATGCCAAAATGATGTAGAATAAATGTAGAGTGTATGATGTAAGATGTAAGACATATGATGTGAGATGTGTGAAGAAACACAGTGTGTAATTCCTATTGTGTAGTGTGTGGGGTTCATGTGTAGTAAGTAGCCATCAACCATCAAGTGTGAACTAAATCACAAGAGTGTGTCATCGAGAAATGAAAATGTTAAAATATGTGATGAATATGCCTATGTGAGGAAATTAATGTATGATGATGTGAATATGAAATATGTGTAGATGTTAAGGGGGTTTGTTGGATATTATGCCCCCAAGTGTGTAAAATGAAGAATGTAATCATGTAATGTCATCTAAAAGATCATCACTTTCAGGGTCATAGTCGAATGGATAAGAATTGGTTACTTGATAAGCTATAGTATCTGGTTGATCACATAATGAGCCATTGAGGCATAGGTTTTACATACCCATGACATATTCCTCATCAAGTAAATGGAGGAAGTGGACAACCATGCGTATACCAACAAGTGAGATTTTGTGTATGACCTAGAAAAGAGATATTGCAAATGAAGATGCATCCAAAAGGCATAGGAAAGATATGTTTATATGATCAGGATCTAAATTTCCCCAATATAATCAAGCCATGATTTCCCTAATGTAAGCAAAGTGAAGAGCAAGGAGTGTGTGAAAAATAGATGCTAAGATGAAAGATATACAAATCATAAGCAGAAGTGATGTGAACAAAACCATAATAAAGATGAGGAGTGTATGGTGTAGGATAGAGGTCGTCAAAAGAAAAACCTAGTCAAGCCAAACCTTCATGTGTGCATATAGTGTCATCACAAGTAGGATCAAATGAAATATGTTCCCATTATGAATCATTCATGAAGAGCATGTAAGTAAATATAAAGTGTGCTAATGTAGGTGGTACATGTGAAGGTGTAGGTGATAGAAAGACATACATGGACTAGATAGGCCCCTGATAAGGAATCATAGCAGTAGTAGTAGTAGGTGGTGTAGAAGAGACTACATCTATCACACAAATGACACCTTCAAGTGGTGGAAAATGAGGTATTTTTTTCATTAGTTGAGGTTCATATTTAGTGTTAGTGCATGGAATAGGAAGGGTAGTATTAGGAGCATGGTCACTGTACTGGAATGTGTCACAGTCACGAAGAACATTATACTTAATGCCCTCATGGAGGAATTTAACACAATGGTGTATAATAAAATCAACATCCTACATGGCATGAAGCCATGGTTGATCAAGAAACCATTGTAAGAGATTGGGAAATCAATGACAAAGAACACCATGTTGTTGAGTTTTGGGTCCTATAGTAATAGGTAATGCAATGTGACCAACACATGGATGAACGAAACCATCATATGCACAAAGTGAGACGGATGAGGGACTAACATCATGAGAAAAGAGACATAAATTTTCAAAGAATAACATAAAAAAGATTAATTCAGATCCATTATCAATTAAAGTGTTCTCAATACCCATATTGAGAATGAAAATCATAATATTCAAGTGTGGGTCATCATAAAAAGTGTTTCAATCAACGGGAAGATTAGACTTGAATGATAAGTGTTAAGAAAATGTTTTTTATATCTGAGTCGTGGTGCATATCATAACGAATGTGGGTAGTAGCTAGAAGATATTGGACTCTATACCTTACATCGTAATGCACAAGAAATAATAGTGGTTGAGATATTCATGATGAATAGACTCAAATAATGAGGATCTTATAGGTGTGAAGATGGAGTAGGGTTCACAAAAATTATTAACTAAAATGTGGAATAATGACTAATTCTATAGTTAATATGACATTAAGGACAACAATAAATAACAGATGAATGTATAAATAAAATGACCCAAACAACTAAGAAAGTAGATATGTGAAACCCTAAAGTGTAAAGAGAGTTAGAAAGAACTCGGCTGATTTGATGAGCTTACTGGATTGTGTCACAGAGATGGCTAGAGAAATAAGAGGAAATGACTGTGTCAAAGTTAGAAAAGTGTAGATCCAGGAAATATGAGTGGATAGGACGTCTCTAGATAGCTATAGGGGCATCTGTGGGTTCCCTAGTCTAAAATATGGGTGCCTTGGTTTGTGAAAAAGGTCTGTAACCTTACTCTGAGGTGTCACTTAATGGTTTCCTACCTTTGTTTCCTGTCTCAATAACTTCGCTGCATTACATTGTATGTCAATGGTAATCGGCGATGAAGAAAAGAACTACAAAACCCTACAAGACAAGCATCAAACCTATAAAAATAAATATGCATATGAAGGGGTCGACCGACCATAATGCCACAATGGTGGAATTACTTACTAAGAACTGCACTACATCTCAAACCCAATGTAGTTCTATGTGTGTGTGTGTAATCATGCCCTAGGGGCTATTGTGCCAGACACACTTTGTGAAAGTAGCGAGAAATAACTATGTGTAGAAAATGTAATATAATGGTGGATGGAATAGAATAAACTTCCCTCCTATGCAATGTGATGCAAATGAACCAACCTTGTGCCTTGTGATGGAACTAGATGGTTGGAAATGAATCCTTTGATGGATGCAACCTTAGGTGATGATAGTAGTGATTAGTGCTTGGTGCCTCATTATGGTCTCATAACTTTATATTTATATGGTTATCTTATTTTAATTTCTTAACTAACCCTGAAAAGGCTGACCACTAAAAAGATAAGAAGCTTAAATGGTCAGAAAGTTCCCAAAAAGTGCTAAGAAAGTGTAGAAAGGCTCAGGGCACCCCAAATGGGACCAGGCACCTAAGGAGTCCCAAAGATTTGGGACATCCTAGTCAAAGGTAAAATTACGTAAAATGACAAAAATAGATAGGGAAAGTATGTGGTGAAGGTCTCAAGTGAAGGTAGAAATAAAAGTAAAATGGCCAAAAGACATGGGTTAATTAGTACTTTCTTCACTCAAAAACCATAAGAATAGTAGTATGAGACTGAGACTAAATAATGTCTAAAGTGCGTGATTTTGTGACTATAGTGGGAGAATATGTATTGAACAATTACATAATAGATTATGATGCCTCGAAAATGTGATGCCCGCAAAGGTTGCCAAGTGTCAAACTCACCATGACCCCACTTGGTGGCTCTTGTTACTCCTTGGAGTCAAAAAAGGTCCAACTTGTAGGGAAGGTCAAAGATGCACACGTGGCTCTCACCAAATTTCCAAACAAGAAGGTTTCAACAATTATTTTGTTAGCAGACATTGTGGCTTCATTTGGGATGTTGCTAAGTAGGAGTTTATGTCAATAATTGAGGGGTAAGATCCAGATGAATTAGTCTTCTCGTAACCATCTGGTT
This sequence comes from Taxus wallichiana var. yunnanensis, assembly GCA_018340775.1. Lineage (NCBI taxonomy): Eukaryota > Viridiplantae > Streptophyta > Pinopsida > Cupressales > Taxaceae > Taxus > Taxus wallichiana. The sequence goes on from CM031233.1 coordinate 32,409,470, forward strand.
AAAGGAGACATGGATAAATTCATTCCGAAAAGAGGATGAGGTACACGGTGTAAAAAGTAGGAAATACAGGAGCCAACATTTTGTACCAAAATAGTAGGAGGATGAATATTTTCATAACAATGAAGAGGAGGATGAGATTCCCATCTTGATAGGACCAAGTATCTCTTCCCAAAGGGGTATGGATATTGAAGAAGCATTGAGGAACTTTGAGTTACAAGAGGATAGAATTGAGTTGTTGGATGATGCAAACTAGGAAGAAGAGGAAATGGTTCTTGATGATTTACAAATGGAGAAACCAACTTATACACTTACCCATGAAGAGGAGATGTTCTCATTCCCATTTGGAGATGAAGATGATCTTGATGATGTCATTCATGAAAAGAAAATACCAGCTTGTGTTGAGCTTGCAAAAGGTTTGAAAGAATGGTCTTTGCAAGAACCGCTAAGAGATGCGAAAGAAACATAAGACCCCGGACTCGCCTCAAACTCCGATGCGAGATATGGATCTACAAGACAAGCATGAATATGATCTAGGATAATTTATTGATGCAAAGGATGATCACAACAAAATAGATCAAGGTGAAGAACCTAACATTCCTCCCGAGCCAATGGATGATGAATACAACGATGAAATGTAATTATATTCTTTCCCATTTTAAGAAGAAGACTCTTTCCATGATGAAAAATATGAAATAAAGGGTGTTTAGGTCATTGAAGATGAAATCCCCTTGACAAAGGAGTAGTGGAATGTAATAAGCTTCAAGGAAAGGAAGTAACCCCTCTAAATAGTTTCCTTGAGCTTCAAAATGAATATTCTTCGAAGTCATACAAAGATGAGCTGTATGAAGTAACAAAGGATGAGGTACATGGTAGAAAGTGTGGAAGATCCTAAGCTAATTGTTGATATCTTATCTCATGTTATGGCCATACAAGAAAAGTATGAGGTTACTTCTAATCCTCCAGTCAATATTCAAGTACCTCATAGTGGAGTAGAGTGAAAAGATAGATCCAAGGTTTCTCATGGAAAAGAGGTCAATGAGTATAGACCTAGGAAATAAAATAACTTGGAATATTAAAGAAATTTTAATGAAAATCAGCCCTGGGGTAGTGATGGGATGCTAAATGAAGAATCAATGATGTGGGTAAGCACGAAAGGTAACTAGTGCTATAAAAATAATTTAAAAGGAAATGAAAGCAATGGAATTTCTGAGCGAAGGCGTGAGCATCAAGAAGCTCATAGAGGCTCACTCCTACCAAGTACACAGATAATCATGAAATCACATGCACTTCATAAAAAATTAAGAAGAGGAGGTTACTTTCTGAATCGGTCAATGGCTTCGCGAACAAAAGTCACGTATTTTTTCCTACTCGAGGTAACCTCTAAGAAGAGAAGAGTGCTACAGTGAAAGTGGGTTATCCCCCACCTTGTACTATAGGTGATTTAAGTTTTTTCCCCATTTTTCCTTAGTTTGGTGTGTTTCCTTTCTATTGTGTGGTGTGTTTCCTTTCAATCGTGTGTTTTTTGTGTCTGTGTTTGTTTTCCCTTTTTGTCTATCTCTTACAAGTTGTGTGTGTTATGCAAGGCCCAATGGATAAAGCACTAGTTAAATGTTATGAATGAATATTATGGAGTTATCATATGATTTCCTCACTATGATTGATCCATGACATGTCCCCAAGCTAGAGCCAATTGTTGTCATGCAAATGTGCAACAAGGAAATTCCCAATTTTCTTGCATGACAACCATACCCTACTCAAAAATTTTGATCAAAAGTCATCCTGAGTCCTCCTTCATATCACCCTAACCATGAGTCAGTCCTATCCCATCTCTATGAATAAGTATCAAGTGTCATGTCAATGTTTTATTAGGTGATTTAGGGTTACCCAGTCTTTCCAAGTTCTTACAAAGCAAGATCTACCAAGACAAGCTTTTAGCAATCTTGGGAAAGGCCATTTTTAGATCTTCTTGAAGTTGGTGCACACCTCCCGAGTAGAAAAGAAGGAATAAAATCATAAAGGAGACATATTGAAGAGCCAAGAACATTGTGCAATAATTTTTGAAAGGGTTTGAGAGGTTTCACAAGTTTTGGAGTAGTTTCAGCAAAAGTGGATCTTGGAGGCCTAAATAAGTGCACAGTGTGAAAACAACCCCTGAGCTTCAAGAAGTGATTCCAGGAAGCTCCAAAAGGAGTTAAGGGTAAAAAATCATTGAAAAGGTATTTTAGAGCCCCAATGAATGGTAATATCATATTTTTCATAACACCTATGCACATTATGTCCACAAAAAGTTTGTTGCAAGCATAGCCTTGGAGCCTAAACAAAAATCTTATTTTTAGGAAGAAAATGGTAGAATAAAGATTTGAGACCCACCATTGGATTCATAAGGTAATTTTTAGGTATAATCATATAAAATTTCATCAAAAAACTCCTCCAGAAGTTCAAGATATGGTCCCGACAGGTGGCTCCCTAAGGTAAACCTCTAAGTGAGTTAGTCAATTTTATGGGTTAGAAATCCAACCAATGGGAGAGTGGGGCACAAGTGCATCAAATATTTGGTGTAGATGGTCCAATAAAATTTATCCCCTCCTAGTTGAGCCCTGGACCCCTAACGTGACCTCCATTAAGCTCTTTTTCACAGTTTGAGCCCCCTGTGCTTCATTTCCCATCCCCATTTCCATGTAATCAAGCTCCACCAAGTGGCCTAATCATAATGGGATTTTTTTTTCACCAAGTGAAAAAGAACTTGGTGCACTTGGTTCAAAAAATTTTACTCATTCCCAACCTTCAAACTATGTAAAAATTTTGACCGCCACACTGCTTGCTTTCTTTTGCTTCCATTTTTCCCCGCACAAACACACAAGTTTTCTCCAACTACCAAATTATTCTTTATTACTCCACCGATGCCTGCATCCAAACCTTACATATAATCATATCCATCATTCCATTCTTTTTAAATGAAATAAATAAACCCTTCTAAACAAAATCCATGATCAAGAGCTCCTGGAAAACCTAGGGCACAAAAATGAAGAAACAATCATATCTTCCAAATCGTGCACCCAATCTCTATGAAATTTTGGGAAAATATCCCTGATCAGGTGCCTTGGAGAAGAAAAAATATAAATCTCAGATACGGTCCATTTTTTAATGGTATCGTTTCAAAAATTTCTGCTCTATAGTATCTTTTCATCATTTTCCATCAAACCATGAAGCAGATTGAGCTAATAATCTAAACAGAGACCAAAGAGAAAAACCCCGAAAGAATCTACATTTTTCTCTTCAATATGACACAGTTGATTTTTAGATTCTAAAAATAGAAAGTTCACAATTTCCAATTTTAGTAACTTTCCAAAAACGACAAAACTCTCCATAAGGAAGAACAATGAAAAATCACGCTAACCGACAACTAGGGCACACGGGTAAAAAAAATGCAAAAAGTAAATTTTTTTTTTCCAAAAATGGAAAGTGCTTAAAATTAACCCCAAGGCATCTGTAAAAATTCTTCGAATGTGAGAGAAACCCTCGGTGAAATGAAAAGACCAAAAAAAAACCTACCAAAAATAGTAGCTCCGGGACCTAGTTTCCAAAAATAGTAGTTTTCATTAAAATTGTAGAAAATTGCTATCATCTACATAGTAACTTATATCACTAATTTTTTCATCCTCATGGGATTTCAAAATTGATTACAAGGATCAAATAGAGCATTGATAACTTCATATTGGTATTGGAAGCATCGTACTAAATTCAAGTGTGCTTAGAAGTAATGCAAGGCATCACAAGGTGCAACAAATGAATTCATCTTCATCACTCAAAAAGTTGTGTGATTCAAAATGAGTTTTTTAGAGATTTCAATTATTTATAGTGGCTCATAAATCCAGTATCGAGGAGGATTATCTTGAGTAGTGTTAGCTCATGTTCTATTGAGATCACATTGAGAAGTTGTGAAACAATGTTTCTCAACACTCATTTTATGACCTGAGATGTCCGAGCATCATATATCAGGGAGGAATTGTGGTCATCATTGGAGGGAATAAAGTGTTCAAAATGTAACTTCATCAAAGCTTTATGATGAGTACAAAAATGTGACTATCTATCAAAATGTTGTGCGATATTGTCTCCCATCCTCAAAATTCTTTGGAGTGGAGCTCAGTGAACAATGCCTTGCAGACATCCAAATGATAATTCAACAATGTTTCTAAACACAGTTTGAGATCCTCATGCATCATCTGAAGGATGTTTCTCATGGTGTAAAAGATTCAAGGATCTAGAATTCCTCACATTGGGACATCTCATCAGATCACTCAGGAAACAAGGTGAAGGCGGTAAGACATCATCTTTGTCAGCATCCCTTCTTCCTTCTCTTCTTTCATTATTCCTCTTCTTCTCTAACCCCTTTATAATTCATCATTGTGTAATCATGATAGTTTATATTATTCATTAAAGTGACTTTATAAAGTTGAATTGTAAAATTCCCTTTGATTTATAAAAAGGGAACTTAATTTCCTAGATCCTAGGAAGGTGAAAAGTCACGAGTTGAATGAGACAATGAAAGGTCATGTGGGGGTAGATGAAGAGTCATTTCTTGGTCTATATAATGTAATGGCATACTCTTGCTTAAGGGTTTTCAATTTTGTACACTACAGAGAGAGAGAGAGAGAGAGAGAGAGAGAGAGAGAGAGAGAGAGAGAGAGAGAGAGAGAGAGAGAGAGAGAGAGAGAGAGAGAGAGAGAGAGAGAGAGAGAGAGAGAGAGAGAGAGAGAGAGAGAGAGAGAGAGAGAGAGAGAGAGAGAGAGAGAGAGAGAGAGAGAGAGAGAGAGAGAGAGAGAGAGAGAGAGAGAGAGAGAGAGAGAGAGAGAGAGAGAGAGAGAGAGAGAGAGAGAGAGAGAGAGAGAGAGAGAGAGAGAGAGAGAGAGAGAGAGAGAGAGAGAGAGAGAGAGAGAGAGAGAGAGAGAGAGAGAGAGAGAGAGAGAGAGAGAGAGAGAGAGAGAGAGAGAGAGAGAGAGAGAGAGAGAGAGAGAGAGAGAGAGAGAGAGAGAGAGAGAGAGAGAGAGAGAGAGAGAGAGAGAGAGAGAGAGAGAGAGAGAGAGAGAGAGAGAGAGAGAGAGAGAGAGAGAGAGAGAGAGAGAGAGAGAGAGAGAGAGAGAGAGAGAGAGAGAGAGAGAGAGAGAGAGAGAGAGAGAGAGAGAGAGAGAGAGAGAGAGAGAGAGAGAGAGAGAGAGAGAGAGAGAGAGAGAGAGAGAGAGAGAGAGAGAGAGATAACATTCTTCCACTTTCCTTCACCATTTTCGCTCCATTCCCAACATTGTACAACTTGATAAAAATGTCAATAAAGAAAGGGATTGTTTATTTTCATGACTCATGAATGTGTGAAAATTTGTGTACATGGTTTTATCTGGTCATTAGAATGATAAATTTTTGTTTCTTTCTAGTTAATTGTGAATGTGAACTTTCTAATCAACCTTGGAGAGAGTATGATTTTCTACTCACATTTTTGTTTTTCCTTGTCTAATTTCTCACTCCCTTTCCTCGCAATTCAAAAATTTTTTTCCCTTATAATTCCTTGTAAGAATTTTACACATGTATACAATGGAGTATACCTATTAGATCCCAACCTCTTGGCCAAACATAAATTTCCTATTTCCATCATTCACAATAAAGTGGATCTCGCATGTAGTTCTGCCCGTTTAAACAACCACTGAGACCCAAGAAACAACCTAGGGTTAGTTAGAAAATTATGGGATTTTTTTAAATGAAGTGTCTACACCAAAGTTGTAAGAAATCAGTTTTCACTAACAGTTCTAGAACAAGACCAATGTACCACAACATATGTTCCCTTCATTAACTAATAACAAGTTCACCAAAGTTCAAATTTTAGGGTTATATGTTTTAGTTAGGTTCAAGGAGTAATTTACCCCCATGCCTGCTCTCTAGCAGCCTCAGAGTTTCAACAAGATTTTTCTCATACTTAATGCTTCCAAAATTTCCCTAAATCATTCCCATTAGATAGGAAATTTTCTCACCTTTTCGGTGATATAAAGAAGTCCTCCTAACTCCTTATATTTTGCAAGATATGAGCCGATGGGCTTTAGGGGAGAAATTTTCCCAAAGAATAGTCCGCGGGCTTAGGGAGGAAAATTTTCCCCATGCACGGGTCGGCGGGGGGGGAAAAACTTAACGCATTTTCCTTCCTTTGGCGCAAAATCACAAATCACCTTCGTGGCACCCACGATTCGTCAAGGAGGAGACACGTGTCGCTCCCGGTTGGTTGGGAGAAACGGCAAGCCATTGGAGCAGGTTGAGACTTTAAGTCTCTTTTGCCAAAAACAAGGGAACCAAATTGGTCCGCACCCATGCCGACGCTATGATGCCACGTGTTGCTTAGGGATTGGCATGGGGAAAACGAATGGGTGGGAGCGGTGGAAGATTTAGGATTTTAGCATTGAATGTGCTAGGGAGAAATCTCACGCACACCTCTCGCCAAGGCATAAAGGGTGCCACATGTCGCAACCCTATTGGGCATGGGTCCATAGGCTTTCAGAGTGCTCAGGGATTTATGATTTCAAAAAAGTGAAAAGTTCAAAGTCAAAAGAAGTTCTGCACCTCCGTCGAGCCTAAGGCCACCATGTGTCAGCATGCGATTGGTCGTGGGTTAGCGGGGATGCGGGGAAAAATTGGAAATTTTTCCAAGGTCCAAAAAAAGTTTAAGTTCAAAAAGGGTCTGCCCTTCCACCGTGCCACATGTCAGCAATTGATTGGCTATGGGCCGGCGGGGATGTGGGAAAAAATGAGAAATTTTTCCCAAGGTAAAATTTTCAAAAAGATAAGTTTAAATTTGGTCCCCCCGAGGTGCCACGTGGCGGGTCCCGATTGGTTGCAGGATGGCAGGGGCCGTGGAATTTTGTGGAAATTTTTCCAAAGTTAAAAATTAAAGTTTAATAGTTAGATTTATTGTTATTTTTTTTAAAGGCCAAATTGAAGTAAAACTTCAAATGGCAGTAACTTTTGATAAGAAGCTCAAATTTGGGAAAACGAGGAATTTTCAGAAAGCTCTCGATGCCCTCTTTGCACAAGAAACATAAAATTTACTTTTGATGAAGTTTAATGGGTCAATTTTACAAAAATGATCTATAGGATTTTAATTTGCAAGCTGGTAATTTCCAACTTTCATTTTTGATTAAATTCGGTTTCCTCCTTCACTCAACATGTCAAACAGACATGGAGAATTGATCTAGGGAGGGTTTAGAGTGTTTTCAGAAAGTTGATTTGTCCAATTGATTCAAAATTGTATTTTTCCAACAAATGAGAAAAATGATTGTTAGAGGGATTGTTTTCAAATTAGCAATGGTTAAGTTGTTTTCTTGAGATTTCTTTGTCAATTTGGGTTCATTTGTGAACCAACATACTAAATTTTAACATCTCCAAGTTAATTAATGTGTGCAGGTTCGAACTATTCTTTTTTTATTAAAATGAATTGCTAGTATAAATTTTATAACAATGATCTTTCTCTTTTAAGTTTGTATATCAATTTTATCATTTAAATGTGTATATAGTTTCTAAACTAGTCCATTGCACTTAGTTGTTTCTAAAAAATCATTTCCAAATGAGATTTTTAAAACCTGATTTCCCAATTTGATATATTTCAAAAGAAGACAAGCAATATAATTCTCTCATGTATTTTCTTTCCTTTGCAATTAAACAGAGATTCCATTCACAATAGTAATTCAATCACCATTTGATATTCCCATTTCAATTACAACAATGTGAATAAGAGATGAACTTGCAATTCCTTTATTAATTTAAAAAAGAGAAACATATTTACATCATTCAATGCCTGAATGCAATTAACAGAATTTTCATTTGGTTTCAAATACAGTTTACAAAATATACAACACTCTTTCACATTCCTTTTTCAAAATAGAGAAGGGAATATAACTCTTTATGTGTGCCTCAGTCAAATTTTTCCACTTTTTAGGCACTCAAAATTATCTAGAAATGGCTTCATCAGATAGAGAATTTTCTCACCTTTCCAGAAAGGTAAAATTTTCCTTCTAACTCCTTGTATTTTGCAAGTTATGGCTCGGTGGAGTTTTGAGGAAATTTTCCTAGGAAGGTCCCATGACCAATAGGAATGTGCCACGTGGTGGTGGAATGGCGGGTTAGCGGAGGTAAGTTGAAAAATTTGCCAAGGAGTGGGTGGGGGCGCAAAGAAAAATTTTTTTCCCCGTGGGCCCACTGGAGAAGGAAAGAAATGGTTTGAAGCCCATGTCGAATGAGGATGTGCCACGTGGTGGCGGAGGTCGGACCGGGGGGGTAAGTTGGGAAAATTTCCAAAAATGGTGCAAAGAAAATTTTGGCCCAGAAGCCCCCGTGAAAATGAATAAGAATGTGCCACATGTGTCCATCATGGAAGGCCATGGGGTGGGGGTCGGAGGGTGGAGAAAATTTGGATTTTTTACCAAAATAGTAAAAAGGGTGAAAAGGAAAAAAATTGGCCCGTAGGCCCCCTTGAGGAGGAAAGAAATTTTTGAAACCTGCGGACTAATAGAGAGGATGACACGTGTCTATTCTCATGGGTGGAGGTCGGGGTGTGGGAAGGAATTTGTGAAATTTTCCAAAGTGTTTAAAATGGCACAAAGGAAAATTTTTCCGTGGGCCCACTGAGAGAAAAGAAATTGATTAAGGCCCGCAAATCAAAGTGTGACACGTGTGAGCGGAGTGGCGGGGGCGGAGGAGAAATTTTGGAATTTTTCCAAAATTCAAAAAAAAGTGTAAAATGGCCATTTGAACCCATGGACCAATGGGAAAGTGCACCATGTGGCAGGTAGTGGAGTGGTGGGGGGTGGAGATTTTTGGGAATTTTCCCAAATTCAAAAAAAAAGGGGAAAAATTTTAGGTTTCGGCCCTTGACCGATTTTTGCCCTAGTTTTTCCCTAAATCTTTAGAGGGGCATATCTTTCGATCCAGAGCTCATTTTTTCTTGATTTTGGTGTCATTGGAAATCTATTGAAGTCCTCTACATGATGGAATCTTCAATTTTTTTTTTGGTGGAGTTTAGTGAGAGAAAAATGAAAAACACCTTTGGCATGGGGAAAAAGAGTAGAACCGACATTCAACCACCATTTTTAATGCAGTATGGCTTCCATTCTTCTCAGCATGGTGAAAATCTTGGGGAATGAACTTTTAAGGGTACCCATGCTATTTTGATGGATTTGGTTGGTGGTTGAATCATTCATTTCATTTTCCCATGTTTCTCCTTCTGAACTCGGGTTTTCATTGTTAAAAGCCAAGATTTGGCTCATTTGTAAAGGGTTGGACATTTTTTTATGTTCTGCAGGCTCCCTCCTTCACCCTGAGCAAGTGAATTTGTGGAATATCAGACCTTTTTAGGACTGCAACATGTTTTTACCTCCTTGTTGTTGTAATGCATTGTATTTAAAAATGGAAATGACAATGCAAGCTCTGTGAATGAATTTTCAATCCTTTCTTGTGTTGTTTGCTCTATCTGATCCTTCATTACAATTTTAGCAATTTGTGCATGATTTGTGTTGCATTTTTATAATCTGTGTCAATTTGTAGAAATAGATGTTCACCACTCCTTTGGTGTATCACCTTGTTAGTTTAGTTTTATCTTCTTTTCTCTCTTCTATCCTTGTCTCCTTGGCAAGAATTAGAGTAGGATTTTGAGTTAAACCTCTAAAAATTTCATGCATACATCTGATCAGAGGAGTAGAGGAACCAACCTTTAATCTGGAGAGTTTTTTCCCATTTTTGCAAGTCCCACACTTGGGGAAAAGATTCCATGTTGTGCAATCACACTGGATGCCCATTATCAAACTAGAAATCTGAGAAAACATCTAGGGGTGCTTTGCTGATTTGCACTAACAGTTTTGGCATGCCGGTGGGACCTTAGAGGTCTTCATCTTCATTACAACAAAGTTGATGTGCATTTTTGTAAGTTTCTTGCTTAAAAAGAGCCCTGATTTGCACATCTGGCGACTCCAAAGAGATAAAATCAAGCTGGTTTTTGAGTCAAGTCGAAGATTCATGAGAAGGATCAAACAAGGTCAAGGGCTAGAGAAGAGGATTTTTGAGTATCTACAGTTATCCCCAGGAAGAGAGAGAGGGAAGAAGAATTCAAAGGTCTCCATCTCCACCAAATAGAACTCTATCAACTCCTCCACCTGGTAGACCTTTCACCCAATCAACAAGGGTTCTCAGGCCAATCAGAATGGCACAACACAACCCTTATGTCAACTTCATTGGTAGCAGCCCACTTGCTCTCAATGCACAAAACCTAGTTCCAGTTGCAGCATTGAAGAACATCCCATACTTTACTGGGGAAAATCAGACCCTCACTGGTGATCATGTCAAAGACATTGCTAATGTTTGTGCAATCCATGAGATTGTTGAGATGTAAATTGTTGTCAAATTGTTGGCATCTTCATTCAAAGGGAAAGCCTTGCAATGGTTTAGGAGCCTTGGGGCAGGCTCTATCCAAAATTGGAACCTAGTTGTGCATAGCTCTCCATGAGTAGTTTGGAGAAAAGGGAGATAATTTGTCTCTATTGGAACAACTGACAACTATCAAGAGAGCTCCCAATGAGTAGCTAACAGACTTCAATTTCAGATTTCAAAGGACATGGGATAGAATCCCAGTGACAGTAAGGCCAATAGCTGAAGGTGCTTTCTTATACTATCTCAAAGCTTTAAATTCTGATATTTCTATGTTAATCCAATCCATGGGAGGTGAAAATATACTGCAGACTTATAGCATTGCCATTAGGGCTGAGAATTGTTTGATCAAGCTGGTAAAGCTGGCTCCTAGGCCTCCCATGCCCTTATATCCAAACTTGGAAAGCCCAAGCACTAGTCAAGCACCTACTTTAGCTCCTATTCCCACTCCTAGAAATTAGAGTTCAAATGAAACTTCTACTTCATCCTCTAGTGCCTCAAATGAACTTCAAGAAGTCATGAAACAATTACAAAATTTAGGCAATGAGCTGGTTACACTCAAGAGGTAGCAAGCCCAAAGTTTTAGACCTTCTTATCAGTCTCAAACTCAGCCTAATAGGCAACCATATCAGCCTAATAGGCCACCCAATCAGCTGCAAATCAAAATCAAGTAAGGCCTCCTACCAATAGACCATTTCAGCCCTATAACCCCAATGTTGCATCTACCTCTAAAGCCTTAGTGCCAGTGCAAAATAATATAGCTCAAGAGTATGATTGGTGTTTCCCATGCAATGAACCTCACAACTAGTCTATGTGCTTCAATGGTGCTTTGAACCAAGCTTTGATGGTGACAAAATTGGCGTAGAGAGTGAGGTGAGTCAAGAAACAAACCAACAACAAGGAACATCTCAGCAAAATACAACTCCAAATGAGACTACACTTGTGAATTGGTAGGCTGAAGATTTTTGTGGTATGAATCAAACAATTTCTCAGAATGTAGCAGCTAACACATGGTCAAAGAAGAGGAATATTGGTGAAGGGAAGTCATTAGCTCAGGTGATCCACAACCTTCCATCACTCCACAAAGTGTTGGCAAGCAAAATGTAGTTCCAAATGTGCAAGGACAGCCCAAGCCACCTTCTAGACCAGCTCAAATGCCAGTTGTTGCAGCCCATGTACAAGAAAAGAATGTGTAGGCTAAGGGGCAGCTAGAAAAGAGATGTTTCATCCCCATTTAACATCATTGAACAAATGAAGAAGAAGAAAATGTGATATATATCTATGGGAATCACTATCCATCCCAGGCCAAAGGGATCTACTACAAGCTGCCATGAAGAATTGGTCAACTTCAAATCAGCAAGCTCATATGCAAGAGAAGGTACTCACAAATTTTGCTCAGCTTGGAGGACAACAAGGTAAAGTTTTGAAGCCCCCTCCATTCTATGTTTCATTGATCATTGGGGATAAACTAGTACACAATTGTATGATTGATTCTAGGGCAAGTAGTTCTGTGATGCCCAAGCAAATAGCTGATCAGTTGGGCCTCAATATGAAGTCATATCCAAAGGGTGGTGTAACTGGATGGGACAATAGTAACAATAGTAGGGGTAATTAAATATTTGAGCCTCACTTTGCATGCATGCCCCAATGTCACTATTTTGCAAGATGTGTCAGTGATAGATTTACCACCACTTTTTGCCCTATGTTTGTCAAGGGATTTCATAGCTAGAATTGGAGGCTATTTATCTTGATTGGTCACACATGTTGTTTGGACCAGATATGGAACTAAGGCCACAATCAGGTCTGAACCTATTGCAAACTTTCACATTGAGCCTCATACTCCAAGCCCAATCAATGCCAATTATTCAACATTTGATCAAGAGGATTATCCAGGCATAGATGAAGCTGACACCAAAGTTGGAAGCATCCCAGATTTGACTCTTGATGAATGGGAAAGCAAGGTACATGCTTTTGATCCCTACAAGGAAATAGAGGAATCTGAACTAGGAGTTTATTACATGCATGAAGAAAATCAGCCTATTCCTAGCATCACCAAGCCAGACCATAAAGATGACAATGAGGTATGGTAGTTGTTCTTTGATGGATCAAGAAGTAGACAAGGTGGGGGGAGCTATGCTTGTTTCACCTCAAGGCATTAAGTATTATTCAGCTTTTAGATTTCAGTTTGCATGTTCTAACAACTGCTGAATATGAAGCTTTGATACAAGGATTGCATTGGTCAAGAAAGAGAGGTATCAAAAACTTACAAGTCTTTGGTGATAGTGAGCTGATTGTTAATCAAGTTAAAGGACAACATGCTGCCAAAAATGACCTACTCAAGTGTTATAAGAATAGGGTGTGGGACCTCATTGAGGATTTTGAAGGCTTTGGCATCAACTCCATCCCTAGGAAAGAAAACCAAGCTGTTGATAGGCTTGCAGTAGTTGGAGCAGCCTTTGATGTTGTGGAAGTATCAAGGAAGATAAAGTGCAGCCAAACATTCATGTGATTGTAAGGCCATCAGTGCCAGACAATAATGTAAGTTGGAAAGTGTTTGAAAGTGACCAACAAATCATCAATTTCTTGCAAGAAGAAGTTGAGTTCTCAGCCAAAAATCAGGAAAAGTTAGAACAACAATATGGTGATCAAGTGGTACAGCTGAGAACCAACAAACTACCAAAAGGACTTGTCACTTTGGAGTCCATCTTTAATCCTAATGATCAATTTAGGAAGGAGAAAGCAAACATCCAAGTCAAGGGAGAAGATTCAGTGCCCATCTCGGTGGGAGAAGGAAAATCACTTCAAATTGGTAAAGTGGCAACCAAGCAAAGAAAGGTATGAGTTCATGCAACTTTTCCAAGAGTTCCGGATATATTTTCTTGGAGCTATGAAGACTTGAGAGGTTTCAATCCCAAGCTAGCTCAACACACAATTGAATTAGATCCAAGTGCTAAACCCATCAGGAAAAAACAAAGACCGGTCAATCCACACATGGAGCCTCTCATGAAGAAGGAATTGAATAAGTTAATAGAGGAAAGTATCATATTTCCCATCAAGCATTCAAGTTGGGTTGCAAACTTGGTTCCAGTTAGAAAGAAGAGTGGAGAAATCAGATTGTGTGTAGACTTTAGAGATTTGAATAGAGCATCCCTCAAGGATCATTACCCACTTCCTTCTATGGAGCAGATTTTGCAAGTTGTTGCTTTGGCTCGAGAGGTTTTCATTGCTAGATGGTTATTAGGGTATAATCAGATCATGGTAAAGGAGGATGATCAGTTCAAAACAGCCTTCACCACCAAATGGGAACCTATGCATATAGGAAAATGCCATTTGGGTTGTCTGCTTGGAGCTACCTTCAAAGGGCAATGGATATGGCGTTGAGGATTGATCAACAAAATAGTGTTGATATACCTAGATGATATTATTGTATTTTCTAAAAGTGCAGCAGATCATCTCTTTCATTTGAGACAAGTGTTCCAAAGATGTAGAAGATTTGGGGTATCCTTGAATCCCAAAAAATGTATTTTCCTAGCTCATGAAGGAAAGCTCCTAGGCCACATTGTTTCCAAAGAGGGATTAGCAATTGATCCAGAGAGGGTTGAAGCAATAAAAGCACTGCCATTACCAAGTCACAAGAAGGCCCTTCAAAGTTTCTTGGGAAGAATCAATTTTGTTGAAGGTTTGTTCCAGACTTTGCAGCCCTTGTCAAGCCAATAACTATGATGTTGAAGAAAAGTATGGCTTTCAAATGGACAGCTGAAGGTAAGGAAAGTTTTGAGGCAATCAAAGAGGCTATCTCACAAGCTCCAACTCTCATTAACCAGATTTCTCTAAAGGATTTTATCCTTTATGCATTTGGTGGTGATGATACAATTTCTGCAATTTTAGTACAACAGAACAAAGAAAATGTAGAGCAGCCAATTGCCTTCTTTAGCCAAAGCTTGGAGGACTATGAGGTGAGGTATTCCTTCATTGAGAAGCATGTTCTTGTAGTGATTAGGAGCTTGAAGAAATTTAAGCATCTAGTTTCAAACAACAAGGTTCAATTGTTGGTTTCTCATGTGGGAGTTAAGGACTTCCTCCTCAACAAAGACCTAAATGAAAAATGTGCAGGGTGGATTACTCGTGTCATGGAGTATGACATTGAGATCAAAGTCACCAAGCTGGTCTGAGGAAAGGGATTGTGTGAGCAGCTGGTCTTGAGAAAATCAATGGAAGCAAGCAATGGGAAGGATGTTGTTTTGGTGTTGCAAGACAACCAAGAACAAAGAGGTGTTCAAGAAGAGAATGGTGGTATGCTCACTCCTTGTTGGACCCAAGACATAATGCACTTCTTACAAATAGGCCTATGCCCTCCAGAGATGAACAAAACCAAGAGAAGACACTTCAGATTGTAGGCTATTCCATATGCACTTGTTGATGGTGTCTTGTTCAAAAAGGATATAAATGGAGTGCTTCTGAGATGCATTGGGACAAATCAAATTAAGAGAATGTTAGAAGAGTTCCATGGTGGATCAGGTTGGGGTCATTTTTCTCAAGAGTGAGTGAACCCTCAAGATTATGAAGGTTGGCTATTATTGGCCCAAGGTGTTTAGTGATTGTTATGCATGGATCAAGAGGTGCAAAAATTGTGCATTCTTCACAGGCAAGGAAAGATTAGCAGCCCTTCCATTGCACCCAATTTAGTTGACCAGCCATTCATGCAATGGGGTTTGGACTTCATTGGAGTCATTAACCCAAACTCAAGCCAAGGACACAAGTGGATTCTAACAGCAATAGACTACTTCACCAAATGGACTGAGGCGGTGGCACTCAAAGAGGCAAATGAATCTAGCATTCTAGACTTCTATGAGGGGATAGTAACCAGATTTGGTATACCTACCACTATAATATTAGATAATGCATTGGCATTCATAGGATCAAAGGTAACTGAATGGGCTGTTAAGAATGGGATCTATCTGAGCACTTCATCAAATTATTACCCTCAAGGTAATGGCCAAGCTGAGTCTACCAACAAGAACCTATTAAAGATCATCAAGAGGACTCTTGATGAAAATCAGAGGACTTGGCACACTAAACTTAAATCAGCCTTATGGGCTGATAGGATAACTCCCAAGAGATCCACGGTAACTCTCCATTCAGACTTGTTTATGGAAGAGAGGCAATCTTGCCTATGTCACTTGAGTTGCCAATGTTGGAACTCATGAAGCAATTGGAATTGTTGGAGTTTGAACCCATGGAGGTTAGATATGTAGAATTGATGGAACTCAAGAAATCAGAGAGCATGCAGCCCAAACAATGGAGAAGGACCAAGCCTTGATCAAGAGAACCTTTGATAGGAAAGCTAAGGCTAGAACCTTCCAAGTTGGAGATTTAGTGTTGAAATGGGATGCAGAAAGAAAAGCCAGGAAGGCATTCAAAGTTTGATGCCATTTGGAGTGGCCCCTACATGGTCACAAAATGTAAGAACAACAATGCCTTCCAATTGTCTACATTGGATGGTGAAGAACTGCAGATTCTAGTTAATGGAATCCATCTAAAAGCATTTCTACTAGAAGGAAACTCCTCACCTTGTACATATTAGCTTAGATTTTCATTCCTCAAGTGCTTGTGCACATTGTTTTGTTGTAGCTTAGTTTTACATTTCCCTAAGTGCTTTGGCACAAGCTTTGTTGTCCCAAGGATGCATCTTTGCAGGCCATGTTCTAGATCAAGTGATGTTCTACTCTCACAATCTTCTTTCTAGAAATTTTCTAATGAGTTGAGAGTACCAAGTAGTTAAGTTGATGACTCCATGCCCAATGGATTGCTTCAGGCAGCTGGTCACTTCATCAGTCAGGTAGATGACCCCTATGAGTCACCAAAATTGTTATCAAAATAAGCCCCTTGCTTATTTTGACTAACTTTCTTTCATTCCTTCCTTCCTTGTGCCTCAGTCAATTTTTTTTCCACTTTTTAGGCACTCAAAATTATCTAGAAATGGCTTCATCAGATAGAGAATTTTCTCACCTTTCCAGAAAGGTAAAATTTTCCTTCTAACTCCTTGTATTTTGCAAGTTATGGCTCGGTGGAGTTTTGAGGAAATTTTCCCTAGGAAGGTCATGACCAATAGGAATGTGCCACGTGGTGGTGGAATGGCGGGTCGGTGGAGGTAAGTTGAAATTTTTTCCAAGGAGTGGGTGGGGGTGACAAAAAAAATTTTTTTCCCATGGGCCGTGAGAGGAAAAGAAATTTGAGGCCCGATGAATGAGGATGTGCCACGTGTGGCGGAGGGATCGGGGTCGGTGGGGGTAAGTTAAAAAAATTTCAAAAAAGGCCAAATGGCGCAAATGAAAAAAATTTTTTAAGGCCCCATGAATGAATAAGAATGTGCCATGTGTCCATGGCTGGTGAGTTGGGAGGGGAGAAAATTTTGGTTTTTTTGCCAAAATAGTAAAAGGTGAAAAGGAAAAGGAAAAAATTGGCCCATGAGCCCCCCCGAGGAGGAGAAAAGAAAATTTTGATTTAAACCCCCGTGGACTAATCAGGAGGATGACATGTGTCTGTCATTGTGGTGGAGGTCGGGCATGGAGAATTTTGAAATTTTCCAAAGTTTAAAAATGGTGCAAAGGAAATTTTTCCCACGGGGCCCAAAGAAAAAAATTTTGATTTGTGCCCGTGCCGAATAAGAGTGTGACACGTGCGGTGGAGGCGGCGGGGCGCGAGAGAAATTTTGGAATTTTTCCAAAATTCAAAAAAAAGCGTAAAATGGCCATTTGAACCCATGGACCAATGGGAATGTGCCACATGGCAACGGAGTGGTGGGGTGGATTTTTGGGAAATTTTCCCAAATTCAAAAAAAAGGGGAAAATTTTAGGTTTCGGCCCTTTGATGACGATTTTTGCCCTGATTTTTCCCTAAATCTCGAGAGAGGGCATATCTTTCGATCCAGAGCTCATTTTTTCTCAATTTTGGTGTCATTGGAAAGCTATTGAAGTCCTCTACATGATGGAATCTTCAATTTTTTTTTTGGTGGAGTTTAGTGAGAGAAAAATGAGAAAAAATGCCTTTGGCATGGGGAAAAGAGTAGAACCGACATTCAACCACCATTTTTAATGTAGTATGGCTTCCATTCTTCTCCAGCATGGTGAAAATCTTGGGGAATGAACTTTTAAGGGTACCCATGCTATTTTGATGGATTGGTTGGTGGTTGAATCATTCATTTCATTTTTTCCCATGTTTCTCCTTCTGAACTCGGGTTTTCATTGTTAAAAGCCAGATTTGGCTCATTTGTAAAGGGTTGGACATTTTTATGTTCTGCTACAGGCTCCCTCCTTCACCCTTGGCAAGTGAATTTGTGGAATATCAGACCTTTTTAGGACTGCACACATGTTTTACCTACCTCCTTTTGTTGTAATGCACTGTATTTAAAAATGGAAATGACAATGCAAGCTCTGTGAATGAATTTTCAATCCTTTCTTGTGTTGTTTGCTCTATCTCTGATCCTTCATTACAATTTTAGCAATTTGTGCATGATTTGTGTTGCATTTTTATAATCTGTGTCAATTTTAGAAATAGATGTTCACCACTCCTTTGGTGTATCACCTTGTTAGTTTAGTTTTATCTTCTTTTTCTCTTCTATCCTTGTCTCCTTGGTAGAATTAGAGTAGGATTTTGAGTTAAACCTCTACAAATTTCATGCATACATCTGATCAGAGGAGTAGAGGAACCAACCTTTAATCTGGAGATTTTTTTCCCATTTTTGCAAGTCCCACACTTGGGAAATGGATCCCAAACACAAACTCCCTCCACAAAACTCCAAAAATGCCAATGGCATTTCCTTATGCCCCCCAAAATAATTCCCCATAAGAAAGCCTTCTCCTACACCTTCCCTAATGGCATTTAATGCTTATACCCAAAATAACCCAAGCCTTCTCCTACACCATTTCCCTTAAGGCAACACCCAACCAAACAAATAAAACAAAACATGCATTTTCCACACAACACAACAAGAAAATAACAGAAATAAAAGAGAGTTAAATTCTACCTCTCCATGGTTATTTGGTCTCCAAAAAATAAGATTCAAATGCCAAACATAGCCCAAAACATCAAGCTCCCAAGCATGCAAAGCTATCTCCAAAACTTTCTTCAAAAACCAGAGCTCCCACAAGAAAATGTCCTAAGGAAGAATGCAAAAAGGTTCAACAACCCAAAACAAGAAGAGAGTTTGAAATATATAGAAGGGGGAAAGAAGAGGATGATGTGGATCCATGTAGGATGCCACATCACACATCCTCTCAAATCAACACAAAAGACAAAAATCCAAACTCCAAGGCTTAATAAAGAGGTGGGTGAAGAATGACAAGTTACTTGCACACTCCAAAACAACCCACACCTCAAGGGACAACCATTAATTAAAATGTAAGAAAGTGCAATTAAAAACATGCACAAGAAGAATAAAATGCATTATAAAAAGTCACAAATCACTTCCCCAACCATAAGTATGGTTGGTAACATAAATTTAGAGGCATGGGACAAGTTTTACTTGTCCCACAAGCCTCCAAAACCAGCCCCCAAGGTCAAATTCGAATTTCCATGGAGGTGGAGTATCTCTTACTCCAAAATCTGACTTACACAAGCTCTTACACATCTTACACATCCCTTACAAATTAATTACAAACAACCAACAACTCTAATAATTACTTTCCATATCCCAATTTAATTTATTTAAATTTTAAACATATGATCTCCTCACATTAATCTATCACAATTAGTTAATTAAAAGAAGAGACCACATTACAAATAAAATGCATACAACAATAAATAAACATTAACCATATCAAAAATACAAAACCCATGGTCACATATAAAGATGATTCCCCCATGCGAGTCTCTAACAAAACAACACACAACACAATAAAAAAAAGTTGCCATGGTGACCTTGTTGAATTCACCTAGAATTCTATGTTGGTTGGTCTCCGATCCCTGATGTTTTGTTATGATATTTTTAACCTGTAAAATACAAATACCTCCTTTGGCCTCGTGGCCATATCAAAACATCCAATATGATACAAATAGAATCACTAAATCAACTATATAATGAATCACAACAATATCAAAGTAACAACTACATCATTTGTATTTTTAATCCATAACTATATCGGTATCATAAAATATCCATTTTCTAGATCTATTCATAATATCCAAAATCACATGTCTAAGCAATATCCATAAAACATCCATGTCAAATAATATATCATCATCTTCATATAAGGTGTCTCTAGTGATCATCATGTATCGTAATCAAATCAAAATTCGCAATAATCCATAATCCAATGTCTAACAACATACTAAATCAAAACATAGTAATGTCTATAATGAAATCAACAATATCAACATAAGCATCAAAAGGTGTCAAAGGGAAGTGGGCACTACACTGCACCGCCCAACCAGAGGGACCAAGAGTCTCAAAGCATTGGCAAGAAATCCACAAATCTTTTCATCGACAAATTTTCTCACCAACAAGTGCAAATGAAGATTAGGTGCGGTGTAGGACATTGCATATAAAAGGTTTTGCATCTGGGGAAGTAGTGGCGTTCCAGAAGGTTATGTACCATCATGTACACGAAAGAAAGGTTTAGAAGGCCCGGTCTTAGTGGAAAAGAGTGGGAAAATAGTAAAAAAGAGTGAGATAGTCAAACCTACCACATTAAAAGAACTAAAAAATTGAAACCTATAAATAAGAGTGAGTGATAGTTGTAATTTACCTTGTGAATTAAAGATCTTGTGATTTGTGTGATTTGTGTGATTTAGTGCTGTTTGTGCGATTGAAGTAGTGAAAAGTTAGGGAAATTGATTGAACCAAAAAATAGTAGACGTGTTCTCCTTACACTGACATAAGAGTTATAACCTTGAGTAGCACAAGACATAATTGGGGTGATGTTTTGGAAAGGATGAATGAATTGGGAGTTAGGGTTACAAGATTAGTCTAGAAGCATAGTTGTAGAGTTAGGGCATAAGGGGGTTGAAATAAAACTAAGAAAAAGTGTGGTTGATAGTTGAAATCCAGGGAAAAAAATAAGGGATATTGCGAATGATTGAGGGTTTGAGTAGTCAAGGTTGTGAAGGTAGGTCACGTGGCTTACGGGGTTTGAAACTTACAAGATTTCAAGGTTTTAGGTTATAAGCAATGACACTAGTGAAGAAAACACATAAGGGGAAGAAGATAATGGAAGATTTATTAGATGATTGGTTTTCAAATATGCAATATCCCTAGAGTGTCATTGTTGGGAAGCTCCGGGAATCATAGATATGGAAATGTAAGATTAGTGAATACAACCATCATGCTAGGCATGATAGTGATATAAGGAGTGGCACCTTGGTAGAGACAAGCCAATGTCCTACAACTATATGAATCACCATTTTTCGAAAATCTCGCGTGACTATTCCAATGGATAATGTCACATGTACATGAATATTACTTCTAATTTACGGGTAGGAGGATGTACATCACCGCACAACTAATCAAAAAAGTCATAGGGTTAAAAGATAGGGGAGAGGACAACACATTGGATATGCACAACAAGGTGGCAAAGTGGAAGAAATAAGCACAAAATTACATTATCAAAGGGGAATTTGTGCCTTCAATGTTACAAAAATCACTAACCTCGTGTAGCAAACAAGCGCACACTTGGTAATTTGTAAGCTTCAAACGTCAAAAAAATGGAATGAAGTGAATAATAATTTTTACACATTAGTGCATAAGATGGCGCATGAAACAAAATACAACATTTCTCATTACATTACAAAGAGAATTATGGAGGAGGACAAGACCCAACATGACAAAAGTGTTGAGTTGTGGAGCTTAATTACTTCGGTTTAGTATGCAATGTAAAACTTTATGGAAAATATAAGAAGTCATCGGTTAGGGGGGAACAAAATTGGTCACCTAGAATTTGACATTAGTTAGAAAGGAGGAACCTACATCGGTTAGGGTGAACCGACGTCGGTTACATGTGTGAGGATGTTTTAATTAACTCTAGGAATTAATCTATTTTTAGCATTAAAATATATCTATTGATTGTAATTGCATGGCTAAGTGCCCTAAGTCTATAAATGACTATATAAGCATAAAATATAGGGTTTAGAAGTAGATAATTAACAAGAATTAAGAATAACTTGCAAAATTTGGTGAGAGAGAATTCTTGGTGATGAAGAAAAATCTTGAGAGAAAGAAAGTACTATACATCTGAGAGGTGTGGAAGATTGTAAATCTTCATTGTATATCTTGTCAAAGCTTTGGATAATAGATTGTCTTGTTTCTTGGTAGACGTAGCCCACACTGGGTGAACCACGTTAAATCTGGTGTTGATTTATGTCTCTTGTTTTGTATATTTATTCTGGTAGAATATCCTCTTTTATTTGCATGTATGCTTAGATATGATATATTATTTGTACAACTGGTGTGCTAATCCCAACAATTGGTATCAGAGATTTGTTTGAGGGTTTTATGTGTTGATAAATTTACTCATAGAGGGTTTTCTGATTGAGTGGGAGCTACAACAATGGCAGAAGAAAACAAATACAAGGTAGAGAATTTTGACGCTCAAAATTATCAATTATGGAAGATGTAGATTGAGGATTATTTGTATCAAAGAGATTTGTATTTATCGTTGGATGAAGTATAGACCTATGAAGATGAATGATGAAGAATGGAAGATTCTTGATAGAAAGGCTTTGGGATCAATCAGATTGAGCACTAAAGGGGAAGCATCCGTGGCTTCCAATATTATAGAAGCAACTTCTATGGTAGAGTTAATGAAATATCTTGCTAATTTATATGAAAAACCCAGTTCTTCAAATAAATTTTATTTGACAAAGAAACTATTTTATTCTAATATGCATGAAGGTGGATCTCGTATCTAGTCATTTGAATGATTTTCGATATATTGTAAATCAATTAAAACCAATTGAAATGCTATTTAATGATAAGTAAAAGTACTCTTATTCTTATGTTCTTTGCCCGATAGTTAGGATAACTTGGTAATGGTTGTTAGTGAAAGAGGGTTTAAAACCCAAGCGAGGATCACGAGGGACAACATGCACATCAACGGATGTGCGAACGGCAGCGTGAAGAGATCTCGGGAGGAGTGAGCATCAACCGAATGTGCATGCAAATATTTGAAACATGGGCAGAACCTGGTTAAGCCATAAAACTCTCCTCTATCTCATAGATCAAATGGGGTGTACATATAGGAGGTGATGAGTAACCCCCAAGTGCTACAATCATGACAACTCGAGTAGAGAGGGGAGTTACATTCCCAGAATAGAAGTGTAACTCCCAATGATGCATATGACGCATCAAGCACTAACGCACTAACACACCGACGCATAACGCACTTGATTCGTAAGAGAATCTCATAATAACCCCTAAATGACACATGTACCTACGATCTCACATAAGTGAGATGACTCACCTAATGATGTGGAAAATAACATGAGGTGGCAAGTTAGAAATGAGAAATGGGTCTGGCATAAAGCCTGATGAGGTACCCATGCACAAGAAAGAAGTCCCAAGTAGTGAAGGAAAAGCCAGTGGGAAAAACATCCACCACAAGAGAAAAAAACACACTCTCTAATCTAAGAAAGATGCCAAATATGGGTCCTAGCCATAGACAAGCCTGAAAGGGTACCCATGTACAAAGAGGCAATCTCTCAGAAAGAAGAAGAAGAGAGAAGAAGAGGGAGACGAGAGGAATGCAAAAGATGCCATGGATGGATCTGAACTCGTAGCTCAGGAGATCTCCGAGAAGAATGTTGATCATGAGATCCTCTCGCCTCTAGACTAAAGAAGAGCCACCAGACTAAAGCGTGTGCCTACCCTTAGGAAGGACATAAATGACGTGCTTGAAGTCCTCCTACTCCACAAAGAAGTGAAGGCAACAACACAAAGAACTCTAAGTCCGGTGCCTTTGAAGTGTGACATAGGTCTAGTGAGTGAGTGCCATGGATTTGAAGGTAATGCCACGTGCGTAGAAATGTCAGAGTGTGAAGAGTGAACACCTATAGAAAGGATGTCCACGTGATGTGAAGGGAACAAAATATCCTCCACAATGTAGAAAAAGGGATCCACAACTGAGGGTGGATTAATGAAGGTCTCCAGAAAAGTGGAAGTGGTAAGAATCCTAGAAGGGGCACTCCTAACAACGAGAGATGATGAACTCCTCTGAAACACCTGTAAATGGATGAGGAACTGTAGAGCATCACAAGTAGACTCTGTGAAAAGATGACTAAGGTCAAGTAGATACTCATCCCAATCGTGGGGCTCAACAAATAGAAGAGCGATGTCAGAAAGGTATGAGTCATCTAATGAAGGTAGAGGAGTGAAGTGGGCCTCGCACACTAGAAGTGGAAAGGAGGCTAGTGTAATGATGGTGTGAGACTGAGTATGAGGATGTTTCGATATCTGATGAGATATGGGATGTGTCAACACTCTCTAGAATAGTGAGAAAAGAGGAGAAGAGTCCTCTGTAGTACTCTCAACATCAGAATTGGGTGCATAATCCTCATCATTAGAGGTAGAACCAGTGAGTCTATGTCAGTGGAACTGTCATCACATGAAGAAGAGGAGACAACTAAATTAGCAACAGAACAATGACTCGCAGTATGTGAAGGGTCTCCATAGAAGGACTGAAGAATTTTCTAGACACGGTGGGGTGGATCTGAGTCTGCCATGTGAAACTAGAGAGAACGAGAGACATGCATCATCATGTGACTAAAGACATGGTCGGAAGTGTCGAGGAAGTCCTCTAGATGACAATGATCAGTAGGTGCAAGAACTGGCCCAAGCAAGAAGGGTAAAAGACCCTCGTGGGTGAAGTAACGTTCCATGGAAGCACGCCAAGCTGAATAGTTCCCTCTCCGGTGAGAAGTGGTGGAGGTTGTAAGAAGTGATCCTACGATGCTCAAGTCTGGAAAGAGCACTCTCCATGATGAAAAATGCAAGATGCACAAAAGCAAGACATCAGACTCGGCCGATAATGCGTCTGCGTGTGAAAGCCCAAGAGTATAATCAACCCCCCTAGAATGTGGCACTTTATAAAGTAGTGCATTTACAAACTGACAATTCCATCACGTAATGTGTGAAAAATCATGCAACTTTGACTAAAGAAGTGCTAAAAAATGAGCTACGAGTCAAAATTTATGGCATTAAAACGATTCCCGCAACTGATGGAAAAAGTCAATAAACACTGTAAACTGATTAAAAAAGTGATCGAAATGGGTACAAAGGGTGTCGTGTGGGTACTCGTTGGAAATGACATCAAATTTAAGATAGGGGTTTGTTTTGATTGTGAGGGGGATTAGCCTTTCGCAACCCAAACCTCGCCCTCCATCTTTGACACTCGAAGGAGGGATGAGTAATATAAGCCAAAACAACCTTAAAAATTATTACATGCCAATGAATATTTTTTTAATCTTAAAACATTAAAAAAAAGATAGGAGGAGGTGGGCCCACATTGAAGTGGAGGTGTCAAATTATGCAACATGTTCATTGTGTGTGGTTGTGGTGTCCACGTGGAGAGTGGGTAGGCATGAAGGAGTGGAGGCCCATGTGCGAGAGAGAGCTGAGTGTGTTGGGCGAGAAGTTGGAGTGAAAAATGCTAAGGAGACTACCGTGCACATGGTGGAGGAGCAGAGGCGTGGGAGCTCCACGTGTAGAAGTGAAATGCCACGAGCAGGAGTAGAAGTGAAATGCCACGGTTCGACTAGAAGCGTTGATTGGGGCCATGGGAGCTCCACGTGGGAGGTTGCTGGAGGTGCTGTAGGCACGTGGGAGGTCACAGAGACTATGGGAAACATTCAAGGTAGGTGCGAAGATGCAGGTTGTAATGTCTGAATGTGCAGGTTGGAGCCAAAACGTTTGAAGCCACATGCCCAAAATGCGAAGTCTTCGCAGTGTTGGAGAGTGAGTGAAATGGCTGCAAAGAACCACGAGCCAAATAGTACAGGGCTGTAGTAAAGGGTAGTTGAATGCACAAGGTAAACCACTCAAAAAGACAAGATTCTACGTTGAGTAAGGCCGAAGCAATTGGGGGAGGAAGCGAGACCTCAACGAAACACGAGTAAACAACAAACAATGAGGAAACATCAAACAATGAGTTGTAGGTTGCTGTGAAAGGCCATTACATGAGAAAACATGAGCAAACATGAGCACGGTCAGAGAAATGAGTTGCAAGAAGCAAGAGTTGAGTCACAAGCAAGTTGTCGGTCAAGCCAATGCAAGAACATAGAACCAAGGTAAACTAGCACAAAATATGCGAGATCTACAACTCTAACGCTTAGACCTCAGGAAAACACCTCTAAACACACATGTAAACCTGGAGAATCGAGCGGTCAAAGACACTAAACTCAAAAACACAGAAACTCAAACACGACCAAATGAACCATGATCAAATCCATGCAGGAGGTATGAAGCTTGAATCAATGCAAGTAGAGCATGGTCGGAATAACTATTACGACACACGAACGAGATATAGATATCACGCCGGAAGCCGGAAAACATGCACATAAATGCTAATGAGTGCATGGATCCACAAGATTTGCTCTGATACCATGAAAGAGGGTTTAAAACCTGCAAGCGAGGATCACGAGGGACGACGTGCACATCAACAAATGTGCAAATGACAGCGTGAAGAGATCTCGGGAGGAGCGAGCATCAACTGAATGTGCATGCAAATATTTGAAACACGGGTAGAACTGGTTAAGCCATAAAACTCATCTCTATCTCATAGATCAAATGGCATGTACATATAGGAGGAGGTCTTTGAGTAACCCCAAAGTCTTTGCAATCATGACAACTCGAGTAGAGAGGGGGAGTTACATTCCTAGAATAGAAGTGTAACTCCCAATGACACATATGACGCACTGACGCATAAGAGAATCTCATAATGACCCCTAAATGACACATGGACCTACAATCTCACCTAAGTGAGATGACTCACCTAATGATGTGGAAAATAACACACACCAACAGTTAGTAATACAACATTTGCTAATAATATTTTGAAGTTTGATGATGTGGTTAGTATAATATTGAATGAAGAAATTCATAGGAAGAACACAAAGGAATCATCATCTGGGAATTCTTTGAATGTAGAAAGTAGGGCGAGGCGAAGGAGAGATCCAAGAATAAGAGTAATGGGAAATCAAACTCAAGGGATAACATATATAAATCCGTAGTAAGGGAATTACTTATTGGAAATGTGGAAATAAAGGACATGTAAAGAAATATTGTTGGTCAAAGGATAAAGAGAACCAACAACCAGATAAAGGTAAAGAAGAAAATCTTGCTACATCGAGAGGTAATGCAAGATGCTCTTATTATTTCTTTTTAGATAATAGAATTGAGCTTCTTTCCACGCAACCCCTAACAAGGGTTATTTCAGAAATTATGTCTAGGGTAATTTTGGGCATGTTTATTTGGGTGATGATGAACCTTGTAGATTATTCTTTGGTAAAGGGAATTTCATCTAAAATTACAAAATGGAAATACATGGGTATTGAAAGATGTGAGGCATGTGCCAAGCCTCGGAGGAATCTTATTTTCGGAGGGAAACTAGGTGAATCTAGTTGCATGGTTACGTTTACATGATACTCTTGGAAAGTCACCAAGGGTGATTTTGTTGTGGAAATAGGTAAGAAGGTAGGAATGTTATATTTATCTACCTGTATTACTAATTCCTTTTCTGCATTATCTACTTTGATTCAAATGCATGCATGTGGCATAACCGATTGGGCCATATGAGTAAAAAAGGAATGCATATCTTAAAGGCTAAGGGTAAATTATCAGATTTGAAAGATTTAGATCTTGATTTCTGTGAGAATTTTATCTTTGGAAAGAAAAAGAGAGTGAGATTTCTCAAAGTTGGGGCAACTAAGAAGGAGCAGAAATTGGAGCTTGTACACTCAGATGTGTGGGGACCAACTCATGTAGCTTCTCATGGTGGATCCTAGTATTATGTTACTTTTATTGATGATGCTATAAGAAAGGTATGGGTTTATTGTATTAAACCTATATAATTTTTTTGATATTTTTAAAAATGGAAAGCCCTTGTTGAGAATGAATCAAATTCTAAGTTAAAGTGCCTTAGATTTGATAATGGTGGTGAATATTTGCAAGCAAGTCTTTCAATGATTATTATTCAAAGTGAATAGAATAAGTAGAGAAAGAACGGTTCTAAGAACACCAAAAGATAATGGTGTTGTAGAAAGAATGAACAGACAATCATGGAACATGCTAGAAGTATGAGGATACATTATGGTCTAGCCTTACGTTTTGGGGTGTAAGCGGTTGATACAATGGTTTATTTGATTAATCATGGGCATTCAAGTTCACTAGATGGAGGAATACCAGAGGAAGCTTGGACCCGGAAAAGAGGTAGATCTTTGTTTTCTTAAAGTTTTGGTTTAAAGCTTTTGTGCATGTTGATAAGGAAAATAGAAAAAAGTTAGATCCAAAATCCAAGAGATGCACTTTCATTAGTTATGGATTTGGTGATTTCAGATTTCGTTTTTGGGATTTAGAAAATTCTAAAATTATTAGGAGTCATGATGTTGAATGGAATGAAAAGAGAATGTAAATGGATCAAATTTTGGTACCCAAGGATGAATCAATTGAGAATTTTGTGAATGAAAATGAACTCTCGGATTTAAATTATTACCTACAGGGTTACACAGTAACGATCAAAGTGTCGATTGATCCCCGACGGACATCGATCAATAGAACTAGTATCGGTTACAGAAGATCCAAACCAGACTCGGTTAGCGGAACCAACGTTGGTGAGAGGTGACCGTGTCGGTCACCATCATCGATTTGGATACAAATGTCTAGGAGGTCTAGATTGAGCCTCTGGTACCCCAAACTCTTATGTGAAGATCAAAAAGGGTAAGTAAACCTCCAGAAATATTTACACCTTCTCTATTTTATTTATTATTGACTGATAATGGTGAACTAGAGAGCTTTGAAGAAGTAATGCAAGATAAGACCCATGTCCAGTGGGAGCATGACATGGATGAGGAGATGGAATCCTTGGAACAGAACTAGACATGGGATTTGGTTAAGTTTCCAACAGGTAAGAGAACATTGCAGAACAAGTGGGTTTATAGGATTAAGGAAGAAGAGGGTGGATAGAAAAGGTACAAGGAAAGGCTTGTAGTAAAGGGATTTGCACATAAAGTAGGTATTGAATTTGGTGAAATATTTTCTCCTGTTGTTAAGATGAATTCTATTCATTCGTATTGAGCTTAGTTTGCAGTAGAATATTTGTATTTAGAGAAACTAGATGTGAAGATGAATTTTCTTCATGTTGATTTGGATGAAGAATTTATATGCAACAACCGCTTGGGTATGAAGTCATGGGTAAGGAGAAATTAGTGTGCGGTTTGAAAAAGAGTTTATATGGGCTAAGGTAAGATCCAAGGCAATGGTACATGAGGTTTGATAGTTTTATGCATGAGCATGGTTACTTAATATGTGAATCGACCATTGTGTTTATTTCAAGAAGCTTGAAAATGGGAGCTATATTATTTTGTTATTGTATGTGGATGATATGCTTATTGTAGGATACAAGTATATAAGACATTGGTGAGCTTAAGGGAAATATAGCTCACACATTTTATATGAAGGATTTAGGAGATTTTAAAAGAATCTTGGCATGCAAATACATAGATATGAAAAACAAGAAATTATATTTTTCTCAGGAGGATTATATCTACAAGGTGTTAGAAAGGTTCAACATGCAGAATGTAAAAACTTGTTAGCACACCTATGGCTGGATACTTCAAATTGAGAAAAGGTCAATGTCCTTCATCACATGAGAATATCAAATACATGACACGAGTGCCATATGCTTTAATAGTTGGAAGTCTCATGTATGCTATGGTTTGTACAAGACCAGATATTGCATAGGAAGTGGGAGTTTTGAGTAGATATATGACCAATCTAGGTAAAGAGAATTGGAAAGCAGTCCAATGGATACTCAGGTATTTGAAGGGACATCTAGCATGTAGTTATGCTATGGAGATTTGGATATTTCATTACATGGCTATGTTGATTTGAATATGGATGGAGATCTGGATGGTAGGAGAAACACTCACCGAATATATTTTCACAATAGGTGGTATGGCGTTAGCTAGATTTCAAGATTGCAGAAGGTCGTGGTTTTGTCTACTACTGATTAAAAAGTATGTTGTAGCTACAAAGGCTAGCAAGGAGATGATATGGATGAGTAGGTTCATGGAAGAGTTGGGAAAGGAGCAAGATGATTTTAAAATTTTCAGTGAAAGTTAGAGTGTAATTCATTTGGAAAAGAAATCAATGTTTCATTCGAGAACAAAACACATTCAGTTGAGGTATCACTTCATACGGTAGGTATTGGAGGATGGACAGTTGAATCTAGAAAAGATTCATACGAGCGAGAACCCTGTGGATATGCTAATGAAGCCATTAGCAAAGGATAAGTTGGAGCTACACTCCACTTCTATTGGTCTTCAAGTTTGAGACTTGAAGAGGAAGAAACAAAGCTAAGGAAGGATCCAAGAATGATGTTATACATGTATGGTGTAGTAATTAATCTCCAAGTGGGAGATTGTTGAGTTGTGGAGCTCAATTACTTCGGTTTAACATGCAATGTGAAACTTGATGGAAAATATAGTAACCATCATCGGTTAAGGGGGAACCGACATTGGTCACCCAGACCGGCATTGGTTAGGAAAGGAGGAACCGACATCGGTTAGGATGAACTGATGTCGGTTACCCGTGCGAGGATGTTTTAATTAACTCTTGGGAATTAGATATATTTTTATCATTAAAATATATCTATTGATTGTAATTGCATGGCTAAGTGCCCTAAGTCTATAAACGACTATATAAGCATAAAATCTAGGGTTTAGAAGTAGAGAATTAATAATAATTAAGAAGAACTTGCAAAATTTGGTGAGAGAGAGAATTCTTGGTGATGAAGCAAAAACTTGAGAGAAAGAAAGTAGTGTGCATATGAGAGGTGTGGAAGATTGTAAATCTTCATGGTATATCTTATTAAAGCTTTGGATAATAGATTGGCTTGTTTCTTGGTGGACGTAGCCAACACTTTGGGTGAACTATGTTAAATTTGGTGTTGATTTATGTCTCTTGTTTTATATATTCTTCTAGTAGAATATCCACTTTTATTTGCATGTATGTTTAGATATGATATATTATCTCATACAACCGGTGTGCTAATCCCAACACAAATGAGATAAGATCACATGGGAGTCAATTCTATTCTATTTGATAGCGTTATGGGAAATTGGAGTCTTGGATGGGATGACAGAAGGAGTGGGAACACCCTATGGAGAAGCGATCATCGATGAAGATACTTACAAAATACACTTATGACGAGGCCATAAAAAATTAATACTAGGTACACTGGACGTATTGTACAAGAGGATGTGTGACACACTTGAAAATGAATAACACATACCTATGGAGCTTCCCAGAGTTGGATGGGCAAGAAGAATTTGTTGTCATGCAACACTTCGCCTTAAATGATTCTTCTTATTGAATAGAAAAGTAGGTCCATAGTGA
Organism: Taxus wallichiana var. yunnanensis; assembly: GCA_018340775.1. NCBI lineage: Eukaryota > Viridiplantae > Streptophyta > Pinopsida > Cupressales > Taxaceae > Taxus > Taxus wallichiana. Next base: position 32,440,521 of record CM031233.1, read on the forward strand.
AAACTACCATTTGTGTTCACATCAAGATATTTCAGGAGCGTAGTAAACAAAATCAAGGACGCACATCCCCTCGAAGTTCAATGTGGACAAGGTAGATGTAGAGTACCACACTCTACACAAGACTTATGGCTACATGACCAAACAACCATATGTGGAGACCATGGAGTCGATGGGATGTATTTAAATCCCATGAAACTTTGGTGGTTGGAAAGGAGGCATGCAAAGTTTTCATTTATCTATGCCTAAAGTTACAAGATGGAATGGTGGTTGATGCATGCAACAAATCTATTACAACACCATATTTTGGGATGGAAACCACGAGAGAGAGGAAGTGCAAGCTTGAACTAGTCGGACATGCGAGGAAAGTAATGCCTTAATAAAGATGACAAATGAAGTTACACATAGAAATATTAATAAAGGATATGCACTTTGTGCAAATGCGTAGGAAAATTTTGAGGATGTGAGTAGAAAGAATATGAAATTAGCGTCGATTTGAATAAGGTGAAAAAGAGGTTGGCTAATGTAAATACTAAGGTGGCCAAACTAATCACCCACATTGTGCAATCATGTCTTAAGCGATGAGAGAGGCCAAGTTTGATAAAAATAGGGAAATTGATAACTTAGAAGAATTGATTAACCTATTAATAATAAGGGAAAATAGAGGATAGGAACAAACAACAGAGGAACTAGGGAGAGAAAATCAAGAAAATATTAATATAAGAATAAAGGAGTATGAAGAGGTTGGTGTGGAAGCGAAGGAGCTTTGCGGCGAGAAGGACAAGAGAATATTCATCAGATTCGAGGATACCTCGATTATAGATGCACGCCTCACGGAAGAACAAATAAAAAGGAGTTTACTCAAGGCCTACTTATATATAGGGGATAAGGCGACACACACAAAATTTTTGCAGGAGGTAGAGGAGATGAATAAAACCATAAAAAATAAACATGAAAAACTAGAGGCAAGACAAGGAGAGATGTAAGCTATGGTAATGGAAGAGTATATGTCCTGGAAGAGATAGATTTTGAATGGGACATCATTTTGAAATAATTACAAGAGAAATATAGTGAACTAACCCTAGAGGGTATACCAAACATTGTTGGATCATTTCAAGAAGGTCATATAAAGTGCTCGAAGAGTGGAAAGGGCTAGAAGCAGCCATCAATGCATAATTCCTAGAAATCCTCTAGATACCGTGAGCTTATTTTTGGTTGTAAAGACATTCTTTATTCAAATACTATTTATTTAGATATTACTTACTCTTTGGGGTACTACCACATTATTTTATTCAACCATAATTATTCATTGTTTCATTAATTGATTCTAGTATTTTTGGGGATGGACAATAACCCTATTGTGGGGTAATGTTGGACCAATGGAATGCCTAAGTATTGATACATGTGAAGGTTGGAAAAGTACACATGAAAGTATGAAAGAAACACTTGAAAAATATAATATAGTGCTCAAAGGCACAAGTTGAGGTTTACTTCATTCCATGATTCATCATTCCTTTACCCAACACCGATCCTTCTCACGAGTCTAGACTCTGAGACTTAAGAATTTGTTTTTGAAATGTGGCTATCACAAAAATAAATTATTTTGATTTCTCTTCTTATGCTCCACATATCACTCTTACTATATGTTAGAGCTCAAAATTGTACCCGTATCAAATTAGAATGATCCAGGGCTTTGAGGAAACATGATAATGTCTCTAAGTTCAGGACCTTGTGCTTGAGACAAACCTCGACAAAGGTTAGTTTCCTATGCTCAATTCCTACCGCTAAAACTTCTCTAATGAAGGGAAATGCAACTACTTAACACTACAAGCTATGAATTCTAGGGACTAGGGTGAGAATGGGATGCATGAAATGAAATCCTACATCAAGGGGAAGTGATAACACTAGAAAGAAGGGGTCTGAACACTCTCATATGAGAGAAAATGAGGAAAATAGAGAAAAGAAGGGAAGATATGCATGCCATAGTCTAGCCCAACATTCACATACTCATTTTCATGGAGAACAATAGAAAATAAACTTGCAAGGGACATAAAAAATACACAACAAACCAATATTCCAAAGGAAAAACAAGAATATGTAATAAAACATGCACTAGGGCAGAGAATAACCACAAAAAAAAGATTTTATTACTTCTAATGATGCATAATCGATTACAATGGTGGGAGGAGGAAAAAATCCACATAAAACAAGCCCGATATGAGGCCTATAACTCAAAATTCAAAGGAACAATACTATGAATAATGCTCTTGCAATCCAAGAGGGTCCAACCTTTTCAAATGAGCACTATTCAACTATATATAGAAGAATGGGAGAGAAGAGGAGGGAAACGATGGGGAAAATCAGATTTGCAATCATAACCACTAACAACATATATTAAATTCATAGAAATATGCCTGTGGCATTGTTAGATCCACCTCTCCATGTCAGCTAGCTTATAGAAGATGAAAAGAGGAAAATTCCTATGAAATCTGAGTGGTTGAGTTGAATGGAAGTGTGCATTAATTACCTTAGTCACAATTTATGATTTTCACCTACCAAATCCTTCCAAAATCTTATTTTGAAGATTCTAGAGTATACCCCATGTCAAAAGCTTTCCAATGAGACCAGGCACACATGATTTTCAGATCTATGGAGGAAGTTATGGTGATTTGAAGTTTACAATGTAAGAGGAACACATAAGACACGTGGTGCGACTCAGAGTCGATTGATTGTCTGTTGATTATGTGTCCGCTACATGTCATGTGCTCATTATCCATTAGGATTTGTCACATAGATGAAAATTTTATATCACCATGTGACATGTACTTTATCCGACAAGTCCCGAGAAAAAGACACACGTCACACAATGATTGGCGAGGAGGTTTACAACCTTGCATTCATGCACGAAAGGAGGGGTGAGGAAAAAGAATGCAAAAGTTTGTCAAAGCATGTGTAAGGAAGTGCCAAAGGGGAGGAGGAAAGGGATGCATACTTTTAAGGAATTCAAGTTTGTAAGGAGGTGTAAGCATCCAACAAAGGAAGTGTGCAGAGTTTAGAAGGTGTCATGCAAAGGTAGTATGCAAGGAGAAGCTGAAATGCATGAAGGAAAGTGTGCATAAGGAAATATGAGAATAGATGCACAAAGGGATAGTGCAAGGAGGAATATGTGAATGTAAAAAAATGCATGAGGCCTAGGAAAGAAAGAAATGCATGAAAAAAACATGTCGGGGACTTACGGGAGGCAAGTTCATAGGTGCACACAAGGTATGCACAATGACTAGGAAATGGAATCGATTACGCAAGGAGTACACACAAAGGGAAAAATGGAGAGAGATAGTAGAATGAAAGGGAGGAAAGTGGGAGCATGTGAAATATGCATATAAAAAAGCAAAATATAGGGGAAAAGTGAAGGAGAGGCGGGAAGAGCGGGCATGAAGAATTGCAACCAAGAAAATGTTCCAAATAAGAAAATAGTTGTGTGCACAATCTTGAAAACTTGATGCCAAAGCCTAAAAGAAACTGAAATTTGTCAAAATAACCAAAGTAAGTTTAGTTTAAACAATATTTTGGTAATTTTTGGGGCCATCTACCTACTATATGAAGGAGATCGATGTAGCCTTGAAACATCCATTGGGCTTAGAGTAAACATGAAAACATGAAATTATGATCTTCCACTTGAAGAGAGAACCCCTAAAGTAAAATGAAGCACTATTGAAATCTTTTTATGTGTATTGATGTTAATAATCATGAAGATATTATGATCGAAACTTATGAGAATGGAAAAATGCTGAGATCACCGCTTGTAAGTTGAAACATGACTTCCACCATCAAACCTTAAGACCAGGAATGCCATCCAAAAGCAAAAAAAGAGTGTGAAATAGGAAACAAAACATATACTACCAACACAACAATGTGCGCAGTGCACACTTGGAGGAACTGAAACTACTCTAATATGTACATGATGCGAAGGACTTAATGAAAGTGTTTAAGATAAATTACATTGAATGAGATTACTAGCGTATCTCCATCAAGATGAGACAATTCAAAAGAGTTGGCCTCATTACAAGAACTGATGATATATGGACCACTCCAAAGTGCATCAAAATTTGAATAGTGTCATGTTTTAGCCCTGTGAGCATCCCATTTTAAGACTAGATCACTCACTTTTAAATCCTGAGCTCTAGCCTTTCTATTAAACCATTGTTTATTTGATCTATGATGTTATTCCAATTTGATCATGGAAGAATTTCTTAGTTCTTCAAGTTCAACAAATATGCCATTCTAATTTCTCTTTGGTCTACGCCCTCAAAATCCAACTATTAGGACACCTCTAATGAAGGAAATTCTAAAGATAAAGCAAGCCTAGCCTCCTTTCCATAAATAATTTTATAAGGTGAAGTGCTAATTGCCTTCTTCACTGTGATTATGTCTTCCCAGAGTGCATGTAAGGCCTTTGTATGCTACATCATCTAGTTGATATTCATTGTTCTTTTCATGATTCTAATTAGGTTCTTGTTAGTAGACTCAACCAAACCATTACCTTGAGGGTAGTAGTTGGAATAAGTCTTCAGATAGATTCCAAGACTAAGAGCCCAATCAAAAAATTTAAAACCTAGGAAGGCTTTTGCACTATTAGAGATAATGGTTTGAGGAATGCCAAACCTTGTTACAATGCCTTCGAGAAAGTCAAGGATGAATTACTTAGTTGCTTCCTTGAGTGTGAAATCTTTGTCCATCTAGTGAAGTAATCCATTGTTGTCAACACCCACTTGTCACTTACACTTGAAGGAGGATTGATAATACCTATGAATTCAAGACCCCATTGCACAAAAGGTTGATTCTCTTGGATTGGATGGAGGGGAAGTGCTGCCAATTTATTTTGGATGCAAATAAAGTGCATTCTTTGCATTTTATGACCCATTTGTGTGCATCTGCAAAGAGGGTAGGAAAGAAATATCTTACCTTGATGATTTTCATTGTTTTTGCATTCTGAGAGAAGTTCCCACTAGAGAATCCATCGTGAATTTCTGCTAACAATTTTTCAACTTGTGCGTCATTAGTACATCTCGAAGCACACCATAAATGTTTATTTTGAAGATACGCCATCAATCAGCGTATAGGGAGTAGATTGCAACCTCGTATGAATTCTCTTTTGTTTTCTTAGAATAGGAGGGTATATTCTAGAAGATTGGAATTTTATCATGTCATCCATCCATTTACACGCATTTTGATCTACATTTTGTTGAATTCAATGCATAGAGGATCTTCATCGATGAACAAAAAATTATCTTGATCATTCTACACATCCTTAGTAATCTTCTTAAAGAGCACATTACCTCTAACCAATTTTGTGGCTTTGATAGTCACATCATATTCCATGATTTTAGTCACCCATCTAGCTCTTTTCTCACGATTTCTTCTCCCATGATAAAGTCTATCACACAGTGTGAAACCAAGACTTTGACATGATTTGTGGTGAGCATACTCTTGAATTTTTTCAATGTGGGCATGATAATGAAGACCCATTTTCCCATAAGATTGTATTTCAATTCATAATCCTTCAATGTTTGATTGAAGAACCCCACTAACTCGCTCCAGGTCTTTGGTTCATTTTCTTATGTCAAGACAACAATGAAATTTGTATCAGCTCCATATACATAAAGGATAAAATCCTTAGAGTAGTCCAACTTGATAAGTGTTGGAGCGCGAGAAATATTTTTCTTGATCTTGTTGAATCTTTATTTTCCTTATGCAGAGCTGATTGTCCACTTGAAGATGGTATCTTTCTTGAGCATGAGAGTGATAGGCCTAACCAATCCTACAAAGTTAGGAATGAATCTCCTAACAAATGTGTTTTTTCCTAGGAATGAAAGTAAGGCCTTCTTTATGAGATGGAAAATAAAGAGATAGGATGACTGAGTTTCATTATGAATAAATGGAAATGCTATCCTTTGATACCACATGGCCCAAAAGCTTGCCTTACAATAAAAAAGTTGTACTTCTTGGGGTTAAGAGATACCCCAAATTCTCTACATCTCTCAAATATTTTCTCTAGATGATTGATGTGATTTGCACTCTACTTTGAGAAGACGGCTATGCCATCCAAGGAAAAAAGTATGAAATAATTGATATATCCTTTGAAGATAATGTCCATTGCTCTTTGGAATGTTGCACCTACATTGACAAAACAAAAGGCATTTTCTGATAAACGTATGTTCCCCATTTGGTCATAAATTTTATCTTGAATTGATCCTCTTCCTTGATCGTGATATAATTGAAACTTGAGTAGCCATCACGACATGGAAAATATTTACACGTCACCCACTATCTACAAAATCTGCTCCATAGAAGGCAAAGGATAATGATCCTTTAATGATGCCCTTATTCGGATATCTCGAAATCAACACAAAGTTCTGATTTCACCATTCTTCTTTCATACTGGAACAATATTTTCCACCCAAGTAGAGTACTTGATGGAAAATATTATTTTTCCTCAATCAGTTTGGATAACTCTTTCCTCATGAGGGGCTCTATCTTAGGGTTGACAAGCCTTTGCTTTTTGATCGATGGGCTTGATACTAGGATCAAGATCAATGGAGTGTTGAGCAAAACTTGGATCAAATAATTTGAATTCTTCATAGTCCCATGAGAATATGTCACTATATCTCATACATAATGAGATGAAGGCCTATTTATATTCCTCGCGTGCACTCTTTACCAAGTAGCAACTCTTTGTCATGTGTAATAGTGACTAACTAATTTTATTCTTGTGCTACGCATACATGTTTTTTATTTTCTTCACACTTAAACTCTTCATCAAGACTAAATATATTCTCTAAGGTGACCAATCCCTTTAATGAATTGTTTATCTCGAATTGGATCACTTGATCACCATAAATGTCATGCAAGTCATCTTGCATTTTTGAAGAAAAATCAACTTAATTTTGAATGAATTATATAAATATGCATCACTTTCAAACATTTGCTAACTAGTTTCATTATTTTAGGCCGATGGCATGAGCACCACCTTGGTGTGCTGTGTATTGCCTCAGAAAAAATCATCAGCAGGTGATAATTGTTAACAAAGGGCTGCCATATGATTTGTTTCCTTGTTGAATTTTCTTGGCACCACTAGTAGATTAAGAACATAAAAGCTCTCAAGAGGTCCTAAAATATATATTTATAAGCTTTGAGAATATTATTATTTGTTGTAAACTTGTTTATGACTTGGTGGATGACCAATTTTGTGTCCCCAAAGATCTGCAATGCCTTAATCTTTGTTTTTTCAGTAATGAGAATACCATACATCAATGCTTCATACTCTGCTACATTGTTGGAGCATGTAAACTCTAGCTTTATGCAAAAGAAAATTTAATCCTTAGAAGAAATGAGAACAACACACCTTACACTGTGCCATTTATGCTTCTTGAACCATCAAAGTACATCTTCCATAGTCCAGAAGCATCATCCTTTTATTTTTGAGTATGGTAGGAATAATGGATTATTCTTCAAGAATGCAAAGTATGTTCAAGGCCAATTTCAATAGCTATATCATATGGATAAAATTCATAATGTTCCTAGGCCCATTTGTCTAATAAAAGATCATGTATGGAAGTAGGAATAGGCCATTATTCTAAAAATGAATCATGTTCTTGACATTCTTAGATTAGAAAATTTGATTGGAGAGGAGTGGGGTCATAAGACTCATCATGATAGGAAAATATAGGCTTAGCTTCAGACGGTAAATCTGGTACCATACCTTGTTCTTAAGAGCATATGAGACCAATTTTATGACAAGTAACCATCACTTTAGCAGTGAAATATCTTGATAGGAAGATGGAAAAAAGGGGGCAATTCAATAAATGAAACATCTAGAGTTATAGTCAAACTTGGACAAGCATGAAGGGTTAACTCAAGATCCTTGATGAATCCTAAGATACGATAGTTGAGACATCAAGATACGAAATTCCCTTAGAGACATGAATATACTTAAGACCTAGGATATCAAAAATTTTCTTAGGCATGAAAAAGTACTAACCCCTGAGTCAATCATGCAATTGTGAATAATATGTTTCCTACTATCAATGACATATAAGGGGGTGTTTTGGAAACTTTACTTACTTAATTTCCCTCTATTTTACATATATTGACAATAACATGAGGTATTTGAATAGTTAGATTAACATGCGGGAGCTATGTAAGAGCTTCATGAAAGAGGTTGTGATGTGATGGAATGAGAAAGGCATCCCACATTTTAACATTTACATTTATCTTCTTCATTTGGTCCACAATGTTGAATGACAAAGATACTAGAATTATGCATTTGAGGCACAACCTTTTCTTTTCTTGTCTTGGTATATCAATGGATCACACACAAAAACTTGATTAATATTCATGTGAAGTAGGTTACACATATATAGGAAATACAACAACTATAATTAGGGAGGTTGGTTTAGCAACTCCTCCAACTCCCTCAACCTATTTACGTGTGTGGTTATAACAACCACTATTCACGTAAATCATGTATAACTCAATATACAACAACCCACACTAATTTAATGGAGCACTAACAATGTAATTTCCTAACATTCCTCCCCTTAGTGTGAACATGGGGAAAACTACCTTATACTTTTTGCTCATGATTTGGTGATTTTCACAGGATAATCACAAACCTAAAGGATGGTTTTGAAAATGGTTGACCAAAAAATGAGACTGGTGGTTTTGCAATTGGTTTACCACAAACCACAAAGTGATGGTTTTGCAAATGGTTTACCATCAAATAAGAATGATTTTTTTACAATTGGTTTACCACAAACCACAAATAAATGTTTTCAAGTGGTTTACCTATAACCACATCATGATGTGCCAAGTACTATTATCACCTCTCATCAATATCTCACTGGAGGGAATAACATATGAAATTATGCTAAAATTTGCTACTCGTACATACAAACTGAAAAATGGAAATGGAACATTGGATCATGTTCCCCCTTAATGTGAAATTTCCACTTATTATGAAAACCAATAAATTAAGAATACTACACACTAAAATCTAATGCACAACACACGTAAATGAAAGCACACCGAAAATGCCACGAAACCTTTGTGAGACCCCGTCATTGGCGATTGATGAGAGGTTGTTGATTGACCTCCAAAATTCATTTTCCTCCGTCCTCTAGTAGAAGACTGCTAATTCAACTGGATTTTATCATGGAGTTCAATTTTACATACCTCAATCAGACGTCGGATTCCACCAAAAATGCATTCGTAAGGCAATTTTTTTATACAAATTTTTGACTTTGACTTATTTAGCGATCTAAAATGACACTTACAATTACATGACTTTGACAATAGATATAATTTTGACAAAACAACAAGGACTAAACGATACTTGACTTTTGATGACATATTTTATAATTTGGTAATATAGACCCACAAAAACTTAATTATTTTGATACTTTACAAACATGAACATAAGTACACGTGGACCATAATAAAATACTATACCATTAAAATATGGGCCACCATTGAACACCTAAACCTATTTAAGGGATTACAATCTAAACATTAAAACCTAAATTCACCTTAAATTTTATAATACAAAAAAGCTAATAATTGTAAACATCTAACCAAACTATATTACTTTGTAGACAAACACTACGAAAATTAGAATGATGCAAGTGGAGAAAAATTTAGCTTGAAATACTCAAGGATGGGAAATATGCATTGAATTGGTATCTAACATGATTAAATGGTGAGCTGAAGATTGAACTTATAAAATTATGAATTTGAAGCATTTGATCCAACTGAGTCAAACATGGAAAAATGGTTGCCACCAAAACAATTCAAAGATTAAAAAAGCTCATGGAGTTTAAACTTCAGAAGTGATCGAGATAAATCACCATTATACTAAACTGTAGATATGTGGATATTTCATCCAATGGTCAAATTATTTTGAAAATGAGTGGTGAAATTGATTGAAACCACCTCGATTCGATGCGATTGTAGATTCGAATCTTGACATTTATGTATTTGTAGGGTCTCTGGTATGCTGCCGTCAAGTGGGTCAAAGCCAAGATGGAACGAATCAAATGATTCTTCTAACTAATCTGGTGAAGAACCTTTGAAATGATAGACCTCAATGGCACACTAGTTGAGCACCCAAATCGATCCACACGTTGAATCCATAATCCATGCAGATCGTAGATAGGAGCATAAATGAGCAGTTCCTTGTGGGATCATTCACAGAGCTATATCGAAGGTCTTTCTATAGATCTGTACTTGCATTTTCCAGTCTCCCTTGAAAAAATTAATGTGATGAGTAGATGCTCAAGGATAATCAAGGCAGTCGTAGGTCTGAGGAAAACATGGATGATTGGATGATGTGGTTGGCCTTGACCAACTAAAGTTTGAACTGCATGAAACTTGAATGAATAAACAAAGACACATGCCAAAAAATATACACTAAAACTAATATATAGAGTCACAAAATCATAATCTTAAGACATCATATGGGGCAAATAGAACATATTAATTTCCCCTGATTTAATCTCAAAATTCCATGGATCGATTACTCGATAGCAAATCTTGGTATATCAGCAGATCAAACAAAAAAACTTGATTAATCTTCATGCGAAGCAAGTTACACATATATAGGAAATACACATATATAATTAGGGAGGTTGGTTTAACAACTCCTCCAACTCCCTCAACCTATTTACGTGTGTGGTTATAACAACCACTATTCACATAAATCATGTATAACTCAATATAAAACAACCCACACAAATTTAATGGAGCACTAACAATGTAATTTCCTAACATCTTGATTGCTCTAGTGCTTTGGAAGAGGTGCCTTAGGTTGTGTAGAGGCTTGACCTACTAAAGGAAGTACATGTAAAAATTCATTTAGAACATCACAGCGTAGAACCTCGCGCGCACACTAGCATGCACACCAAAACTATTGGACAAATGTACATCATCCTTTTTCTTGTGAAGAGGCTCATTTTGATAGAACAAGGTAAAGGCTACATGTTGGTTTCCAAAATTCTCTTCTTGGACCTCATGTTGTCAAAGCAACTTGTGTGCATGATCTATTTGAGTTATCCATGGCTTGGTTAATTGCGAGAGAAGTCATTAACTCTAAAGAATATTATATTGGTCTTAGGAATGACTTTTGACACCTCTTCATTGTCAAGTTCACGTGTAATCATGGATGGATCACGGTTGGAAGTATTTTGGATCATGAAGGCTTACACGCACAAATAATTTACACAAGTTGAATTGAACGTGTGGAAAATTACAAGGGAAACACCATTATGTATCTTGAACCATGTTGTTCTATACTGGAACTAATGCTTTTCTTGAAACGTGAATAAGAAGAGGTTGTGTAGGAGAAATTGTATCAGAATGGAAGGTGCACATTATAACCTTGTCATCTATCATTCCACCGATTTTACCCACACTTCTAATTTGGATATTGATTTACGTAGGGTTGATGGATTTATTGAACCCTTGATTATAGCTATGTATAAAGGCTTGTGCCTGCTATTTTTCTAAAGATATAACTTTATTGGATAGATTTCTAATTAAGGCCTTCATTTCTTCATCATCTTATATTATTTTGGGGAGAGTAGGATGTGGAGGCAATGATATAGGAACTCGATAAGGAATGTGAGCAATGGAAGGATGAGGTACATGAGAAAATTCAAGAAATAAAGGCATAGGAAATCTAGGAGCTATTTTATCGATTGGATTAGACAATTTTTGCCAAAATGGCTATAAGATAGGCATCGGAGTGTAGTTGTACAACACCCATAGATTGTATTATAACAACAATACTATAATTCAATACTCCTAAGAAGTAAAGAAAAACACCTTGTGGGTCTGGTCTTATGAGGAGAGGAATTTTGTCCCATGTGCCTAGTTCATCCTAGTTATGAACAATGACAAGTCTTAAGATTTTGTACCATTGAAGTGCTATGCCTTTGGATGAAGAAGCTAGTAGCCTTACAACTACATCATCTTACGTAACTAGATGAGTTGAAAAACATTTACATTGTCATGAATATGCTTGGAAGTGGTAATTTGATTCTCACAGTGAAAAAGGGAATGGTTTTGAGTGCAACCACCTAGTATATCATGTTCTGTGGAAAGGGACAAAGGAATACCACCATTGAATCTAACAAATGGAATATTTCTCTACTACGCCATGAAGATAATGGGCCTCAAGACTCTATATGTTTGCTTAAAGGGTGTTAGGTGGAGGGTGGAAGCTTATCTCGCATGTAGGAAATGGGGATCTATGTGTAGGAGATGGTAATCTGCGTGCGAATCTACCTCTTATATTCTTGGACACAACTGAAGATATTCAAAAGCCTCACCAAGGTCCATGCGCTGTCTAGTTTGAATCCTTATTATGATAGGAGTGCGTTGACTACTAAAATTAGTAGATATGGATGTTAGGAGTCACCATATGTGTTAAAAAAATCCCCCAAAGGCTAGAAATCACTAATCCACACACTAGAAGTAAGTGATGATGAAATTTTAGCTTTCAATACTTCTCCCACCAAGCATGCTAAAATTTTTGGGGCTCAAAATTGCACCCATCCCAAATCATTATGACCTGGGGCTTTAAGGCAACATGCGACTATGTCCAAGTTATGGGACCTTGCGCTTTAGCAGACCTCCAAATAAGGATGACATACACTACTTAATTATTACTGCTACACCTACTTTTATGAAGGGAAATGCAACTACCTAACACTACTCTATGATTCCAAGTGATCAGGGTGAGAAGGAGATGATGAAATTAAATCCTACACTAAGGGGATGTGATAACACCATAAAGAAGGGTATGAACACTCTCAGATGAGTGAAAGCAAGGAAAATGGAGAAAATAATGGTAGATATGCATACCATAGTCAGAAAAAAATTCACACACTCATTTTCATGGAGCAAAAATGAAACCCGCAATGACATAAACAATATACAACAAACCAATATTACAAAGGAAAAGTAAGAAGATGTAATAAAACATGCACTAGGATAGATAATAGCCACAAAATAGAGATTTTATTACTTCTAATGATGCATAATCGATTACAATGGTGGGAGGAGGTGAGAATCCACATACAACAAGACAAATATGAGGCCTACAACTCAAAATACAAAGGAACAATACTTTGAATAATGCTTTTACAATCCAAGAGGGTCCAACCTTTTCAAATGAGCATTATTCAACAATATATAGAATAATGGGAGAGAAGAGGAGGGAAAAGAGGGGGAAACTCAGATTTCCAATCATAACCACCAACAACATGCATTAAATACCTCCAAATCTACCAGTTTCATTTTCACATCCGCCCCCCATGTTAGCAAGCTTTTAGAAGAAGAAAAGAGGCCAAATCCCATGAAATCTGTGGTGGTTGAGTTGATTAGAAGTGTGCATTAATGATACGAGTCATGTTTTCCCATTTTCTCCTATCAAATCCTACCAAAATCTGATTTTGAAGAGTCTAGAGTATAGCCCATGTCAACAGATTTATAATGAGACAAGGCATGCATGATTTCAAGCTCTGTAGAGTAAGTTATGTCGATTTGAAGTTCTACGCAAAGTGCAAGAGGAACACATAAGACATGTGGAGCAACTTGATTGGTCATGAGATTCAAATGATTTTTCTGTTGATTCTATCTCTACCATATGTCACACACTCATTCTCCATTATTATTCAAAGTGCATAGCTAGTGTTTTTCTATTTGCTCTATACGACGAGCACTTTATTTGACAAGTCCCCAAAAATGGACATGTGACACACTATGATTGGTGTAGAGGTTCATAACCTTGGTTTCATGCATGGAAGTATGAGGCATGATGAAAATTAATGTAGAATTATATCAGCACGTGCAAGGTATATGTAGACACTAAATCATGCACTTGGGTACATTTCTAGGTCCTAATCACATACCACTATTCATATAATTCCTAAGTGAGAAAACTAGTAATTGACATCTATCTTTGGCCTCTTTTCTATCTTTTTGGTTTCCTCTTTGGTATTGCACACCCCACAACCTAGTATGAGCTTCATTGCTTTATCTTTCTTAACTCGGACACTAATGCCCACTCGGGAAGCTAGTATCCAGTGCCCTCGTCCCCTCAGCGCCTCCGACCTCTTTGTATCTTACTCACCTCTTTTGGGCCTCTTATATATTTTGTGAATTTTGTTTTCTTATGTGTCATACTTGTAGTTTTGAATTAAAAATTCAAACAAGGTAATCATATAAATACAAAGCTATGTGAGCATAATAAAGGACCGATCTCGGATCATCTACTATCAACACCTAAGGTTGCATCCAAAGGAATTTATAAGAGCATCAAAGCATTCATTTAGATATCATTCAAGGGATAAGGGACTATATTTTTACATACAATTCATAGGAGGGGAAGTTCATTTTTAAATCCACACATGTACTTATATTGCTACATCTAGATAATACTTGTTATTTGGTGCATCTTGCATAATAGCTTCCTAGGAACGATTGTACACACATGCACACATAACTACATCAAGTTTGAGATGTAGTGCAATGATTGGCTATAAGTTCACTCTATTGGATGATTTTGGGGTCAGTATGACTCCTCACTTGCATCTTTTTCTTTGTAGGATTTGATGTGTTTTGGGATTTTACAAGATACAATTTATTTTGTAGGTTACATGTGAATTCTCGCGCACATGCGCGACATACAAGTGATAAACAACAAAGGTTAACTACACAAGACAATTTAGTTTCGACCATTTTTTTAGTCAATCATAGGAACCTAGAAGAGGTCTCCAAAGTGCTCAGGAATCCCTCACCTAGCCCAATTTCCTGGTCTAACTTATTCCGATAGTTATAGAATTTTCTATGTGCGGTTGTAATAGTTTCCTCCTCATGTTCACCAGTCTTATAGTCCAACATACTTCAGGATTAATTACAAAATCAACTAAGTCTCTATTCCCTCTCTTGCACCTAGGGTTTCATTTGTATATATCTTTTTCTTAGGTCGAACTCAGTACTTTATTGTCTTATTTATCACATGTGACCCTATAATTAGGGTTTTACAAATTCAATATTTTTAAAAATTGTTTGGTGAACCCCACTTGTGATCAGTCATTCAGATCCTTCTTTAGCACATCATCTTATCTATCATGGCTCATAAGGTTTTTCAAATATATTTGTCTTAATTACTTCAAATTCATTCACCTCTTGCAAAGAGGTTCTTCAAAAATCCCTAGACACCATGTTTCTCCCTAAAGATTGGCCACCTTAAGCATTATGGTATCATTTAATTTGCTACACAAAATGTTACGTGTTCATCTTAAATTACTACATCCCACTAGGTTCTAAAATATGATTCATATATGTCTAATGAGCATCATGCTATCACTTATAATGTTCCTTCTTTGGTCACTCAAGTGCTGCCGCCATGCAACCCGCTCCAACTAAGCAATCACCTCTCAAGGCCAGCCCTCCATGCATCCTCTTATTAATTCTTCTCCCACCTCACCATTTCCTAAGAAATAACCTCTCAAAATTAGTCTAAATATGCCTCCTCTCAGGTCTTCTATAGCGTTACCCAAAAAAACATCACTCACTAAGCAAGAAAACAAAATTCTAGATGGCCTCTTTCGACTTCCTCCATTCCACCCCACATCCAGCCTTGATCCTACTATTGCTCCTACCCACCATTGTGATAACAATATAATTTCTTATGACACATTTCAAACTCCATCACCATCACAATGTATTTATTACATATCTCTCCATCATTGACACACTTGGGGGGAATCATAGCTTATCCCCCTTGCGTTGCTATCAAATTTTTATATCATCTCATGCAATTGATGCTCCACACTTAAATGTCTAATATTTCCTACACATCATTACAAACCACTTGATGCATAGTCTGTATCATCATTACCCTATAACGTACTCTTGTGCTATTGTTCACACTTCACTGTTGAGGGCATACTACATTCATGAGCCTCACATCATACACATCACACATTTCACACTCTGCACATTCATGACACATCTCTAGCATCACATTCTCACACATTACACTACCCTATGACGCACTCTAATTCCACTATTCATACTCATCTTATAAGGGTATAAATATGAAATGAAACTCACCACACTCACTCATTCTCTACACTCTATGCTTCATTGATCACTATCTAGCGTAGACACTATCAAACCATTTATTGATGACACACTCTTTTTTATGGTCCATTCTCAAATTTCAAGGGTGTTTTATAAATGAACCTCATCTCACTCATACACACATATATGCTTAGGGGCATGCTTCCCCTATCACATTCACTTTTCATTCCATTCCATTCAAACTCACAACATACCGTATATCTTGGTTGCATCTATTCTTGCTTTCTTATACTTGTTATATGTACACTTTGTTTCACATACTAGAAAAATAATGTGTATGTTATTATATTTTCTATATACACATGAACGTTCACTTATTATCTAGTTGTGGGTGCAAAATTTATACTGTATATTTACATGCAACATGAATTCTTAGCACTTTACCTCTTACCACCCCACTAAGGCTCACGAGGGCATCTACTTTCATACACACTACAGGTGTTATTATTTCATTTTATACTACTTCTTATTCTTACTAGCACACTTCTTTATTGATATATACATGTCTTGACATACTTTTTATCTTTCTAACATGCTAACGGGTGCTTCATGTGTAAAATTTTTTTACAGAACTATTTACACAATGGTTGTTTGATACTTTGCTTGTCACTATTTTCCATTATTTGTCATTATTTGCGGGATTTTCCCTATGTATTACTTGTTCATTTTTGTATGATTTTGTCCACTTTAGCCCTAATTGTCTTGTGACATTTTCAGTGATGTCCCATGTTTGAAACCATCTTTTCATAGTGTACATTGTCTTCTTACTTGCTAGATTATACATTATCTTCTATATGTGTATTTGTATTTGATTGCACTAACAAATGTTTCTAACCACTTTGTTTGCATGTGCCTTGGTTTTTACCAAACACCTTCCCTCCCCCTGTAAAAGTTACTATATCAGATCGGCATCCGGTCCTTTCCTTTGGGCTGCATCCTTCTAGTGACTTTGCATGCACCCCAAATGAGGGGGCATACATTGGGTGAAGTAATCACCCCATACAACAGTACAAAGTTACTGATTCATGCTTACACAACATGAACAACACAATCTATATTTACAAAAATGACCAACTTCTAACTTGGGTCCTTAACATAGCACAAACGTCGGTTCCTAGATACAAACATGGGATCTAGGAAATCTTGACCTTTGTTGGGTGCCTATGGCCAAGGGCGATTATAATCACTTTCTTAGATCAATTTTTTTCAACATTACATATAGCATTTTGCATAGTAAAGGAACAATCCTCCAACAATCGAATGCATTCTATCTCTTTTTTTCTTCTTTTTCTACTTAGATCGACTTGGATCGAACTAGAACAAAAAGATCACACCATATACAATGGTGTATAGATTTTGGGAAGTATTCAGGGATGGAGAATAACACTATATCTTTCTCCCCAACACTCTTTTACCGTGGCATGTGATCACCCAAAAAACTTGCACTTGGCGTGAGATCACTTGAAAAGCTCACTTTTGGTGCGAGATCACCCAAAAACTCATTTTTATACAACAATCCAGACAATTTCTATTCTTTTCACTCATCGAGATCAGTGCACATGTCCCTTTTACTATTTTTTTACATTTTTACATACTTTTTACATGTTTTTACACATTTTTACATACTTGGATCAGATTTTTCACATATACACGACTTTGACTACTATTTCACTGTTCTTTTCTAGCTCCATCCTTAATACATAACAAGAAGTAGCCCCACATCAATTGATAAAAAAATAGGTAAAAACTAGGTATGACACATACGCTTCACCCCTAGGGTCACTTCATCTTCTTTAGCTTCCATGCTTCATTTTTTTCACGCCGTGCACTTTTTCTTGTCTCTTCGACACACTTTTGCCATCGATCTACATGGTTATTAGGTACACATCTCTTATCTACTTTATGTTATCGAGTATTCACTCAACAACATAAAGTGGGGGTAAATATAGACACTAAATCATGCACTTGGGTACATTTCTAGGTCCTAATCACATACCACTATTCATATGATTCCTAAGTGAGAAAACTAGTAATTGACATCTATCTTTGCCTCTTTTTTATCTTTTTGGTTTCTTCTTTGGTCTTGCACACCCCACAACCCAATCTGATCTTCATTGTTTTATCTTTCTTGACTCTTAACATTAGCGCTCGGCCAGGATGCCGATGCCTAGGCGCCCTCATACCCTCTAGGTGCCCCGACCTCTTTATATCTTACTCACCTATTTTGGGCCTCTTTTATGTTTTGGTCATCTTGTTTTATTATGGGTCGGCCTTTTATTTTTCAATGAAGAAATTAAAATAAGGGAATCATATAAATACAAAGCTATGTAACCATAATAAAGGACCAATCTCTAAGCATCTACTATCAAAGACCTAAGGTTGCATCTAAAGGAATTTCTAAGAGCATCAAAGCTTCCATCTAGTTATCATTCAAGGGATAAGGGAATGCATTTTTACATACAATTCATAGGAGGGGAATTTAATTTTTCCATCCACACATATACTTACATTCTACATCTAGCTATTTCTCGTTATTCAACACATCTTACACAAGAGCTTTCTAGGGCACAATTCTTTACACATGCACATAAAAATACATGGAGTCTAAGATGTAATGATGGCTCAGTCATAAGTTCACTCGTTAGGTGACCATCAGTCGATTAAAATCCCCACTTGCATCTTTTTCTTTTTAGGATTTGCTATGTTTTGGGTTTTGCGGGATATCATTTGTTTTACGGAGTTACATGAGAATTTTGTTGACATAGTGTGACATACGGGTGAAAAACAATGAAGGTCAATGTAATTGGTGTGACACAAGAAAATTTAGTTTATGACCATGTTCATAGTCACAAGCATCTGTAGTGCCCACATTTTTATAGCCTCAGTTGTTTGTTGTTCTCTTTACTCATAGGCATGTTTCAGCAGGGAGTTGATATATTTTGGACATTACATTAGGATATTTGATCATATTAGACATGTATGGAGATTTAGGTGTATAACGCCAATTTAGCTTGATTACTATGTTGTCATCTTATCTTATGATGTCATGGATACTAACTGATATGATGTTGTTTGGACCTCATTTATATTTGATGGATACTTAGTTTGGTTGCATGTTTGGATTCTATGGATGTATGTCACTTTATCGTTATGTCTAACTCATGGTGGATTGTGTATAATTATGCATGTTGTCACATTTTTGATTCCAAAATGATGATATGCTAGCATAGAATTCATTGATTTCTTATTGAGTAGTTGATTCACATTTTATCGGACAGGTGCATTTAATGTGTGCAATGAGTGTGCAGGTGACAGGTCACAGGAGAACGTGAGATTTAGGCCAACTACACAATTTTGCACAAGCAACCCACGGGGCTAAGCCCTAACCATGTTTACTGTATGAGGCCTTAGTATTAGAGTTTATTGTTTTGGGCACCATGAGTGACCCTCACTTGTAATGTAATATGTCTTGTAATATTAATCTTGCTTAGGGTGTTTAATTTGTGTTGTAAACTTGTTTGGGGACTTAATGGCCCATTGCATTAAGTTTTGAGTTTAATAATGTGGTATTTAATTAAAGGGGATTAGGGTCACATGTGAACCCTTGGGTGGGCCCCACATCCTCTACCCTTGTGCCCAAATGTGCCAAACCCGAAATTGGGCTATTTTAGGCATTTTTAGTGACCCCTTTTAGTTTGGGAGTTCACTTAGCATGAAAATGGGCCCTTGGACCCTACCTAATAGGTAGGGGGGCTTAATTCCAAGGCATAGAGGGAGTTTCCCTCCCATTTTTCCTCCATTTGGTCACATCCATGTAAGGTGGATGGGTAAGTGTGCTTTGTTAAAAGTTGCACAAGTTTGTTTTGTTGTTCACTTTGAGTAATTTGGGAGAAGAGGGTTAAAAGCTATTTTATCCTTTCTCCCTTTTATTTTGAGAATCTTTGACCTTGAGGGAGGAGAGGGATGACACATGTCACCCTCTCATTTGTGAGGATTTTTGTTAGCTCCTCTTCAAATTCTCCCTCATGGGGAAAGAAGAGAACTTTTTTGGAGCTTTTGCTTGGAGGCTTGTGGATTTTGGAGCTAGAGCTTGCTTGGATAAAGAAAGGGAAAAGTTAGAAGTGGAGAGCTTTTGGAGGTAGGCTCCTTGAGTTCATTTTTGTGTTTATTTCATATTAGATATTAGTCTTGTTTGTTTAAAATGTGTGTTGCTACTTGTGTGTTACCATTTGTTGTTATGTTTGTGGTTTTATTTTCCTCCATCCATCATATGGCATGATGGATTTTGGAGTTTGTGGGGGAAGAGAGAGGGATTTTTCCCTCTCAATCCTCATGGCTTGATGGGAAAGCCATGTAGGATTTTAGTTACTCCCCTCAAATGGATTGAGGTGGGGAAGGTGGTTCATATGGTTTGAACCCCCTTCCCCATTCTTGGTGAGGAAACCCTTTTGGGTTTGAAAATCCTCCCAAGAAGGATTTGGTGAATGGATGGAGAAATAAGGAGGGTTTGATGACTTTGGAGGAATAAGGAGGTTGTGGAGATCTTTGTTTTGTGCAACCAATGTTGGCTACACTTTTGGCATTTGGAGATCTCTTTCTTCTCTTCCCCATTTTAGAGGTAGAACATGGTTTCTCCTCTTTTTCATCTTTGCAAAATTGGTGTTTTGTTTTAATATTTGTCTTGTCCTTATGTGAATGTAATGTTGGTTGTTCTCCTTACTCTTGTGCAAATTTGTGGATAGTATTCCTCTTTCCCATGGGCTTGGGGGAGGCTAGCATGCCTTCCAACCTTGGAAAGGCATGTAATGATGCCTAAAGGTTGGGTGGTTAAACAAGCTCTTTCTCCTTGTGTTGATGGCTATGTGAAGAACAAGACTTGGAGCCTAAAGCTTGAAGATGGTTGGATCTTATCTTTGGTGTTTATGACATTTTCTTCCCCAATTTTGGGAGTGTTCAACTACTTGTTATCATGTAAATATGGCTATGTCAAGAGACCTATTCTTTGTAATATCCCTATGTTGGGATATGGATGGTATTTGAATAACTAGTGTTGTATTAGTTTTGTTTACTCACTCCTTATTGAGTTGAATCTTCGTTGGTATTGTTTTTACATGATAGTGGCTTTGTTGTGTATTTGATCATCTCTTTAAGAAAAAATCTTGTGTATTGAGAGGTTGTTGTCTTCATAATTGAAATGACACTATAGCTTGATATGTAATATGAAGCAAACTAGCATTCTTATTGTTGAAGTGTAAGTAATTCTTGTAAATTGTTCTTCCTTGATAGAGAGATTGTGAGGATTGTTGGAGTCTCTCTTTGAAAAAGAAAACTAGTTATTTTATAAGCATGTCTTTCACAATAGGAATGTAATCGTAATGTTGAGAGCTCTAAAAGAAAGTGTGATACTTCATTATTGAAACCCTCCATGTTAGGATTTTGAAACATAAGATTATTGTTGTATTTGAAAAGAAATCTAGTTGTTATATGAAGTTTGATATTTAATATTGGAAGGAAATATTATTATTTTGAAATGTATCTCCCTTTGTAAATCATTATAGATTAAGATATTAATTGAAACAGATTTAAATGTATTTCTATCTCTATATGATTCTAGAAATCTGATTTATCGTCACACCAGGAAGTTGCATCTTTCTTCTTATTTACAAGGGGGAATTTAACCCATTATTTTTTATGACTTTCCTTAATATGTTTGGCTAGTATTCTATATCCTATAATATATTTATATATATATATATGAAATGTTCTTCAAAGCTACCCATTACTTTATACATGTCATTTTAATTATATAATTCTAATTGTAATAGTCGAGATTTATTATATTTTTTGCTACATACATGTTATCTGTTATATATATATATATATATATATATATATATATATATATATATGTAGATTTGATAAAAAAAAGGGGCGGTGGATTAGGGCTAACAAATATATTAAAAAAATAGAGTTTGGGGAGGGCCGAGCCCTCCCCACACCCACGCAACCACTATAGGCCTGGCCCCACGTAGCCTCCATCGCATCCCCACGGGTTTCTCACCCCTTATCCCCACTCTCCCCGCTCCGTACCCTCTCCCCACGCAGCCACCACCCACTGTCCCACCTACCCTCGCCCGCCGCCGCATGCTGGGACTCCACCCCCCACACCATCGCCGCTCCCTCCCCTCGGCCCCCTCCACCTCGTGACCCTCCCTTCTATGCCATCCCATTTCTCCTCCACCACGCAGATCCTCATCCCCCGATCCTCCATAGCCGCGGCTAACCTTCCACCATACCGCTGCCATAGTTTCTCAGACCCCCTTACACTTCGGTAAAATAAGAAAATGTAACAAATAAATAAAATAAATAAATATATGAATATACATAGTATAATATGGAGGCTCTTCACCAAAAATCTCCATGAGAGAAAACTCCCAAGCTCCTTTTCAATGCACCTGCAAAAGACAAAAGAAGAAACAAGAATAAAACCAAAATGATAAGGAAAAGAAAAGAAAAAAGAGATAAAGATGCATTAGGGAAAACCTAGGGCAGATTTAAAATCAATGGTCAAGATGTGTTCCATCCTAGGGCTCTCATTCAACCCTACATTTATTTTAAGTCATGATCATTCCATGGGAATGGGAAAATAATATTTGTGGAGGGTGTGGCAAGCTAATAAATAAAAGGGAAAATTAATAAATATTAAAAGGGGTGTAGTAACTTTTAAAGTGACCTTAGTAAGCTCAACATGAATGAATAATTAGATTACTAGGGGCAAATGAGTTATTTAATTTTTGAGCTAATTTATAAATTGGTATAAAATAAATCTTAATGGGATATGGTTTCAAAAGGGACTAAATTTAATTAATCATTTAAAAAAAAAAAAATTACCCAAAATTTTTGGCATCCCGAGGTGGGGCCTTACAAATCCTACAGAGGTCTCCAGTGCTTAAGAGGCCCTGACCTAGCCCATGCGCCTGGTCCAATTTATTTTGAAATTTCCATAATGTTTTGTGTGTGGTTATGATAGTTTCATCCTCCTGTTTACCAGTCTTCAAGTGCAACATACTTTGAGATCAATTGAAAAATTAGCTAAGTATCTTATTCCCTCTCTTGCACATAGTGTTTCATTTGTATTTAGTTTATTGATTTGATAAGAATAATACTTTAGTGTTTTATTTATCACATGTGACTATGCAATTAGGGTTTTACAAATTTAATAGTTGTTAAATCGGTGGTGTGCGAGGGAGGAGGAAAGGGTTGCATGCTTCTTAAGGCATGTAATTTTGTAAGGAGGCTCGGACATCCAAAAAAGGAGGTGCATGTGAGTTTGGAAGAAGGTGGTGTGAAAAAGTAGTGTGTCAAGGAGAAACAAGTAGTGCACAAAGGAAATCACGTGGAAGGAAATATGAGAACATATGTGTGAGGGGATAACACAAAGAGGAACGATTACACGTGGAAAAATGAGCGAGACTTAGGAAATAAAGACATGCATGATAAAATCATGTTGTGGAATTACAAAAATGGAAGGAAAGTACGTAGGTGCACGCAAGGGATCCTCAGAATGACCATGAAAGGGAAGTGAATGTGCAAGGAGTGTGTAAATATTAAAATAGAGGGAGATAAAAAATTCAAGGAAGGAAAGAGGGAGCACATGAAAGATCCACAAAAGGAAGAAAAGGAAAGAGGAAAAGTGAAGGAGAGGTAGGAAGAGTGCACAAGGGCATGCACAAATAATTACAGCCAAACAAATTTTCCAAGGAAGAAAAACAGTTACATGTAACATCTTGAAAACTTGATGCCAAATCCAAAATAGAACTGCAAGTTGTCAAAATAACCAAGGGGTTTATTTTGGACAACACTATATGAGAATGATCCATTAATGTTTTTAGCTGCATATGTGTTGGGGTCTAAGGTTCAAAATTGATCCTGTCACAACCCTTCCCAAGGCCTCAAACCCATAAGAAAATGGTGGTTAAAAATTTGCATGTCAAAATAAAATTTAAATTTAAATATCATTTGACAATATAGAAATGTAAGTTTTTAAAACTATTTAAAGAAGGGTTATGGTGAAAAGTTCTTGTCAACAATTTGTGTGAAATTTTTTATTCTAAAAAACAGTTTTGATGACTTAAACAATCACCTCCAACTTTCTAGGATATGTGTGTGAATCATACAAATGTTAGACAAGACATATTAAACAATTATCAAAAGATTTAAAATAATAAATATACTACTAAGGTTAAATCCCAAGCTTCTACCAAGTTTGTGATTCCATCTCAATGAATACTTGAGCACAAATACCTAAAAACCAAAGATTTAATATTATTGTTAAGGATTATGGCCTTTGCTTGAGATTCATTCAGACATTTTATCTATCACCTTTTTTTTTTGCTTCTTTATTATAGGAGCCACCTTTAGAGGAGCATAACAAAGCTAGGATTGAATTTGCACACAAATATCTACCCACTTGGGAGCATGCACAACATGATTTGGAACATATCAAGTGTGCAGAGTGGCCACAAGCTCAATATGGGTTGAGATGGATATTTGAGGTTAGGGAAGAGTTTGGAGAAAAGTGTTGAAATGATCTCAAAGGGAGACTTAAATTTGTGACTCAAAATGTAGGGTGTCAAGAAGGCTATATAAGAGCCATGTGGTGCTTTAAAGGGCGGGATTGGCTTGCAATGGTCTTGATTTAAATAACTCAGATCAATTTGATCCTGGTGTGTAGACAAGATATGGGCCGAGATGATCGGATTAGCTTGGTTTGTATGCAACAAAGAAGAATCTCGAGGAAAAGGTAGTGGGGCTTGATTTCACGTGTAACATAAAGGTAAAGTCACTTGAGGAGCTCACACATTATGACCCTTGCAAATAATAACTAAGCTAAGTGTCAAATTTATCCCTAATGCAAAGTTATATTAGACTTATCCGAGATGGCAAAATGTAGGGAAGAGGAGAAGATATTTTTGTAGATGGGGTGAACATGCATATATAAGCTTCTTTGTCTATTGAAAGCACCCTCCAAGTCATCATTGGTATCTTCTCTCTAACCATTTTTCAATAGCAGTGATGTGGAGGCCAACAAGAATAGTTGTGCTCAAGACAATGTGCCTCAACTATATGCCTAAGGAGTTGAGGAAGAGGGTTGTGGATAGATTTAGGGAGGATTATGAAGGGTGAGTGTGTTTAATGGAGTAGTCTAATTTGGTAATACATCATTTATGTGTAGTAGATCTAAATGCATATTGTGCATGAGGTGAAGCTCTTGGATATGAAATTTGACCAAGAATATCTCAATGTATTTTTGGTGACATAGTTAGTGTGGGTGTTTCAATGTATAGATGCACATTTTCTTTAATTTAATTGGAAAAAATCTAATTTAATGCATTTTACTAGTTAAAATTTATGCAAGTTTTAATTTTAGTGGTTAAATTCCAAATGAAATTTTTATTGAAGTGATAAGAATCCAAATGGGTTTTAATTTTAGCACTAAAATCCAAGTAGAAGCTAAAGTTATTTATTTTATTATTTACAAATTTTTCATAATGATTTTTATAAGAGATTCCAGTGTCTCACACATAGTTTGATGTTTTATGTGTTTATTGATTTGCATGTCTTCTCATCTAATTTCAATTGTTTGTTTATGTATTTATTTATTAAATTTATTTAATGATTATTTTAGTTATGATGATTTTTAGAAAATTAGAATATTGTAAATTTGGGCTTTCATTACATCATAATTTGATTATTTTACTAGTTTAAATGCATCTTAATTTTACACCATTTTGATTGAGGGGTCATTTTGTTTGGATTATTGAATTTTTCCTTTTATTTAAGGTGCCAATCAACTTGTACTTGATTTTATAAAAATAATTTCTCATTTAATAAAAATATTCTTAATTTTTGTGACATGGATACTTGATTTATTCTTGTCATATGAAGTGTAAAATATTCATACTACTTTTCATCATAGAAGGGTTAGTCCAATATTTGCCCTTCACAATAAAATTTAGACCAACACTTCAAATTTGATCCTATTGATGTGAGGGATATTAATCACCTCTATTTATTTTATTATGTGAATTTCCTAAAAGGAACGATAAGAAGATTGTTCCAAGCCACGATCTTAGATGATAATAGCACACCACATTAGATTTGCAAAACATAAGAGCTAAAATACCATATATGGAAATCCATCATGATCCATAATGCTCAATACATTACAATAGAATGGCTTTAATTATTCAATAAGAAAGATGTACATATAAGAGGAGGAAAGTGCAACTACTACCTAAATCAGTGGTCAAGAACTTCACTAATTGATACTTGTAGTTAAGTTAACTCCAAAAGACTAGTAAGCTAACTCCACATAACTGAGAAGCTAACTCAACACAACTAGTAAGCTAACTCCACACAACTGGTACACCTAAGAAAGCTAACTCAACAAGTGTAGGGATAACACAAGTGTAAGAATTATCCTAATAAATAAATAAAAGGATAAATAATAACCTACACTTACATTTCCCTCACCCATGGTGAGTCATCTCACTTAGGTGAGATCATAGGTCTAGGTGTCATTAGGAGTTATATGATAGATTTTGTCATAAAATCTATCATATGCATCAATGTGCATCATACAAGAGTTAATTTCTCATTATGGAATGTAACTCCTTTCTCCTTGTGGAGGTATGATGATTTCATGCATGGGAGTTACACAACACTCCTATATGTACCCCTTTTTAATCTATGAGAAGGTTAGACTATTTTTCCTTATGCACTCTTTTTTATTTTTGGTTAATCTCTTGTTGATTCTTAGAGCATTCACATCTTTGATTCCATTGGAGTGTAACAATCTCAATGTTCATGTGATTCCATTAGGTTCTCGGAGCTCAATCTCACTGGTCTCGATAATCGTGTTACTCACCTTATTAGTTGTTGATTACTCTTTGTTTCATGTTGTTTTCTCTCCTTGTGCAAGTTTTGGACTGTATTGGAAAACATGTTTGATTCACCTTTCCTTGAGTTCATGTTTTACTTGCTGATTACTTGGAGGAAATCCATGATATCATTCGAGTGTAACTCTATTGTTGTGCACGCCATTCCATGAGATCTTCAATCTCTCTCTCTCTCTCATGGTATCAAAGATTTGTCTTTCAGTAATCATGTACTCACAATCTTTCTTTTTGTTAAATAATCTTGGTTTTGATCTTTATAGCTTCTCGTGAAAGTTTATTAATCATTTATTATTTGTTCAAATTTGGTTTAACAACTTGTTCTTTGGAGTTTGTGCATTTTCGGGGTTCGTGCATGTGTAGGTTTAGGAATTTCACCACTAGATCTAGCTATCTATAGTTATATTTGGTGGGAAATCTATTTTATAGGTTGGTTCCTTTTTTGGTTTTATCAGTAATTTTTAATTAAAAGCGATTTTCTTTTAAATTAGATATTTGGACCTTTTATAGCCTCTTTCCTTACCTAGTTTTCATTTTTTCCGCTACTTGTTGCCTCTCCTTCTCTCCTTTACCCTATCAAATCTTACGAGTTGGCAAGAGCTCCCTGTCGAGTTTCTACTGGGCGAGTTGACTACCTGGTTTCATTGATTTTTGCATGGTTAAGTTGTGTTGTTTTGTTGTATTGAGATTGTTTTTTTGCATTCCATGTGAGCTCTTCCACCGAGTATGTCGATGGGTTTCTGTGAACTTGGGTTGCGTTGCCTTATTAGTGGGTCGAGTTGATTTTTCTTTCGCCTTGCATGCGTGTCTCCTCGGTGAGTTGCATAAGTTTTACATTGCATTGTTGTTGTAAGTGAGTCAGTTTTCTTTCATTTGGGCCTTTCTTCTTTTGAAGCTTTGAGTTAGTTTGGTAGTACTTGTCTTACATGCGAGATGTGTGTGTTCTCTATAGAGTTGAGTCATTTTTGGCTTTTTGTTGTCTTCTCTTACATTGCATGCGTTATTGTGAATTTCTCACATGCCCCATCTTTTCTTGTTGTGTGCATTTCCTTCCTCCGGTTGTTGCGATGCTCCACCCCCTTAGACCTCTTGCTTTGTGCGATCCTCGTGCTTACATTTCTCTAACCTTGTGTCATTTCACCTATTACACTCGATCCCGGGTGTTACCATCCTTACTTGCTTTATCTCATGTGTTTCCTCCTTTTCGCGCTAACTAGATCACTCCTCGAGCCTGCAACTTGTCCTAGCTTCGGCCACCAAGCCACCATG
Source organism: Taxus wallichiana var. yunnanensis (assembly GCA_018340775.1). Taxonomy (NCBI): domain Eukaryota; kingdom Viridiplantae; phylum Streptophyta; class Pinopsida; order Cupressales; family Taxaceae; genus Taxus; species Taxus wallichiana. Next base: position 32,468,951 of record CM031233.1, read on the forward strand.
TGGCTCATCCGAGCCCACCCACCTATGACCTTGCCTTGTTTTTCCAAACACCCTTGCTTTTGCTATTTTGAAGCCTATTCAAATAAAGTTGGTGTTTTTATTATAAGTGGTAGTGTTTTTTTAATTAAAAGGGCAAGGTTTTATTATTGTTAGGTCTTAAGTTTAAAATATTAGGATATAATAATTTAATTAAAGGTGGTTAATCTTAATTAAGGGCTTTAATATTTTAATTAGGCATCTAATTTTTAAATAAGCTCTTTAATTTTGATTAGTAGTAAATTATAATAAATTAACATTATTTTTAACCCATTTAATTTCTAAAATTAAGTCATTTGGGAGAATTAAAAGTGCAATTTCTAGTGTTATTGGTGATCTTTTCTATTGATCTTTTGTTGGAGTGTGTAGTGCCATTCTTAGCATTTTTTGCCTTATGAAAGTCCTTATTATGTCCTAGAGGTCTTCTTGTCTCATTTTAAGTCGTTGTTTGCATTGTATCACCCTTATTACTGTTTGCATACTATTGAGAGCATTCACCATAGTCTTGTGACAAGGGGGTTTTTGCTACGATGACGTGACACACTATTTCTCACTGGAATTTCCCCTCCCTTCTTATTTTCTCCTTGTTTTTTACTTATTACGGTCGATTTTCGTGATCGATTGAAAAATCATTTTGGTCTCCACACTTGTGTGTTTTTACGTCGATCTGCAAGTTTGAGTGAATGAATATTTCATGATGCACAATTACACTGATTATAATCAATGCACTAAACTATAAAGTTGTCGTAAATTGGGGGTAAAAATATTGTTTTGGGGTGTTATAATCACACACAATGCATTTTTGGCTAAGCATGATGTCTTGTAGCCTTAAGTGTATTCTCGCACCCTTCTTTTATTCCATTCTAAATGCATTTTTAGTTGAGTCGACATCCATTTGAGCTTTATTTGTCATCCATGACTATTTTGCACCGATTGCTCTTATTCGTGGATGCACCATGGAGGATGTTCTTTGCAAAATTATTCTTCATAGGACCAAATTTTCGTTACAACCTCCTCCACTTTTTGCTTGGTAGGGAGAATTATGCATCGTGGCATTCGAGCATGGAACATTTTCTCATTCAATAATATCTCTATCCATACTTGTATGGACAAGTACCTACCCCAATGATTCATATCAACTCAATGATTGGCTTAACACTTGTGACATGGTTCTTGGTCATTTGTTGATGTACATTTCCATGCCTCTTCACCATCATGTGGCACACACAAAGTGTCCTCACCATTTTGGAGCGTTCTTTAGTTTTTATTTGGTGACCCTTCGAGAGATTGTCATTGTTGCTTCTAATACTATTGTTTCCCTACCTACTTCATGTGATGATAGTTCAACCTGACACAAATTTTCTTGTTCATATTTCTAATGATGAGGTTTTTCTTCTAGTTCTGATGATGAGAGTATTGATGAGGATACATCACATCCCTCTCTTGGTCACCCTTCAGAGAATGTTGAACCCCCTCTTTATCCATCATACATCATGAATCATGTACCTAGCCTCATACTTTCATTGCACCCTTTACTCTACTTATGTTGATGATTTATACCTGTTATACATTTCTCTTCTATTTGTTGAGAAACCTTTTTGGGAAGAGTACCTACAGGACCTTAGATGTATCTTTGTAGAGCCTACTTGTGTTATAATACATGTAGTTTCTCTTCCTTCTACATATCCTTCACACTTTTGTACTTGGAGGAGTCCTTCATCTCCTTTTTGGGAGTGCCCCTTTTAGGATATCGGTCACTTCTACTATTTTAGATCATCATTGATCCACCTCTTCTTGTGGATCCTCATTCTACCATTGTGGGGGTTATTGTGCCTTCACTTCATATGGACATTATTTGGTGAATGATCCACACCTATACTTTGATAATTCTACTTCAGTGGCATTACCTTCTATTCTTGAGCACTTTATTTTTGGACATATGTCACACTTTAGTTGTGGACCAAATTTAGAGTTCTTTTACTACTACCTTCATTTTCCTTCGTGGAGTGGGTGGAATTTCAATACACCATTTCTATTCTTCCTAAGGGCATAAACATTGTTCAATGTGGATGGACCTTCTTTAGTCTATAGGATGAAGACCACATCATCGACACTCTTCTTAGAGACTTCAAAGATTTGTAAACTTCATATTAGGTTGTCAGAGGCTTCTTACCAAACCCCTCAATGAAGCCAAGTATCTTCACTTGAGCTCATCTTGGGGTGAGGTACATTACCGCTTACACATATCTTCTTGGGATTTTTTGTCTCCTTCTCCAGGTTCATGACTCTCTTCCAACCAGATCAACCCACTTGACGATGTATCTACATTTGTGGACTCTCACCTTATGGAACTTAGCATAGGATTGTCACCTCCTCACTTGATATATTGTCTCCTTTACATGTTGAGCCACCTTCAGAGACAATTCATGTTCCTCCTCCCTCCACCACTGATTATAGACTTTTGGGTCCTTCAAATTCCATGGGAATTCATCGGAAATCATCTTCTAGAGGAGTGGATAGTTTTCTTCTTCTCCTCTTCTTCTTATTGTAGAAATATTGCAGTTTTTATATGGGTACCTTATCAGGCCTTAGTTGTTGGGACCCATTTGACACATCTTTCTTAGGTTGTTTAGGTGAGTCTTTTATCTCTTGTAAGTGGATGTTTTTCCTTGTGGTTTTTTCTCCATTACTTGAGATGCTTATTATTCATGAGTACCTCATCAACCCTAGTTTTCAGGACCCATTTCTCTCCTCTTCTTTCTATAAATATAATTATTTGTACATGGGTACCTTATATGGACTTTAGTTTCGAGACCCATATGCCACATATTTCTCGGGTTTCTGGGGATTTGTCTTTTATTATGACTTTCCATGACCTCTACCTAAGCTTTGATGAAGGGGGGTATTGGTGTGAGGGATATTATTCACCTCTATTTATTTTATTATGTGAATTTCCCTCACCCATGGTGAGTCATCTCACTTAGGTGAGATCATAGGTCTAGGTGTCATTATGAGTTATATGACAAAAATTCATCATATGCGTCAATGTGTATCATACATGAGTTACTTTCCCATTATGGAATGTAACTCCTTTCTCCCTTGTGGAGGTATGATGAGTCCATGCATGGGAGTTACACAACACTCCTATATGTACCCTTTTTTATCTATGAGAATGCTAGACTATTTTTCCTTATGCACACTCTTTTTATTTTTGGTTAATCTCTTGATTCTTGGAGCATTCACATCTTGATTTCGTTAAAGTGTAACAATATCAATTTTCAAGTGATTCCATTAGAATATCGGATCTCAATCTCATTGGCCTTGGTAATGTGTTACTCGCCTTATTATTTGTTGATTAATATTCATTTCATGTTGTTTTCTTTCCTTATGTAAGTTTTGGATCGTATTGGAAAATGTGCTTGATTCACCTTTCCTTGAGTTCATATTTTGCTTATCGATTACTTGGAGGAAATCCACGATATTGTTTGAGTACAACTTTGTCATTGTGCATGCCATTCCATGAGATCTTTGAGCTCTCTCCCTCAATATGCCCCGCCATTTTCACTCGCCATACACCACTTCAATGTGTGCATGTGTGTGTGTTGCCTATAGGATGTAACTATGTATTTTTATATCTAATACATAAATATAATTCTATAGTATTTTACAAAAAAAAATTGTACATTCGAATGTATTTAAGACTCAGTATTATCAAACATGTAAAAAACAAAGGAAAAATCAAATACGGAATAATGTCAACCCTAGAAATTGACGACCTTATCAATGAAAAGTAGACAACAAATATGTGGAAAAAGTAGACAACGATTACATGGATGGAGCAGATTATAACATACTATCAACACCCTATTTCCTATCATCCATGTCATTCGTAATAGATTTGGTTCAAAATTAATCAACAAATGTTAATAGAAATCTGAACACACACATAACATTCTTGTATATCTTTTCATATGGGAATGTACAAATAAATAGGAGAGGAAGCTCCTATAATCAAGGAGTTGGTTCTAACTACACTCCAATCTACGTGAATTTGGTTTAACAACCAAACCTCACATAACAATAATATTATACGAGTTGTTATTTAACAACTCTTTTACACTCATAGTTACATTTGCTATATGTAAATGTTATTCACCCATATATAAATATGTGAGCACTAGATAGATTTCCTAACATCCCCCCCAGTGTGAACATGGGAAAACCTACCTTTGTACTTGCACCTGCTTTCATGATTAGGTGATTTTTACTGTAGGATGATCACAAACTCATTGTATGGTTTTCAAATGGTTAACCACGAACCGAAAATGGTGGTTTTCAATTAGAGTACCACAAACCAAAAATGAAGGTTTTCAAGTGGTTTACCTACAACCACATCATGATGTGCCAAGTACTATTATCAACCCTCATCACATTTCACTGCAGGGAATAACATAGGAAATTGAGTTGCTCATACACACAAACTGAAAACTAGAAATGGAACATTGGATCATGTTCCCCCACAATGTGAAATTTCTAATTATTCTACAAACTAGACATGAACACTTTGCAAAGTGCAACACACCATACACATACGGAAGAAAACACACAACTGAAACAAAATGTGCCACCAAACCTTTGATGCGGCCATGTCGTTGGTGATTGACGAGAGGTCGCTGATTGACCTCCACCTTTGATGCCTCCATCATCCGATTGATGATGTTGCTACCTCAATGGAATGTGACCATGAAGCTCAATAACATGCCTTAAATAGACATCGGATTTCACCGAAAATGCGTCTGTAAGACATTTTTTTATATTTTTCAAACTTTTACAATGACTAACTCTTGACAACAAAAGGCATTTTACTTTTATTTTTGAATCTTTTAATGACACTTTGACAATTGCCAATTGACAATATAATTAACCCACTTCTTATGAAAATATACAATTTTACTAACTCAAGACAAAATGAATATAAAATTTGATTGGATTAGACCTATACACTATTTTGATTTCACAATATTTAAGACAAATGACTCGTAAACAAAATACATAGACACCCCCTTTTTTAATATATATAATAAAATGACTCTAAAAACCTACAGACTTGAGTTTTTTTTTAAAAAATAGACCCAAATTAAATAACTATTTAAATGATACGGCCATTTATATGACAAAATTATAACTTAAAACTTCCTATGAAAAGTGCGACTCTAACATAAACTCATGCCTAAATTAAAAACCACGTATTTATTTAAATCCTTCTAATTTAAAAAAAATTAAAATTAAAACATTAATTGACAAAATTGCAGGCCAAAATGGTATGGATCTTCGACGATGATGCTCTTTGTGCAAATGCGAGATTGGATTGTGCCTAGGAAACCACAAATAAAATATTTTCTTCAATACAAGATTTGTGATGTTACTGTTGTTTCCCATGGAGATAAAAGATTGATCATCAGCATAGAAATTATGGAACACGTCACAGGATGAGGAATGATGTTGGTGCTTGGCCGGAGCAGTGTTGAGCAGACGTCAGAGATATTTGTTCTTATTTTTCTTTAATAAAACTACGTCGAAGATCACCAATGCAAGACGTGTATGGCTCTAACAGTTTTTTAAAATAATTTTCTACCTGTGGAAAAAAGTTTTCCTGAAATTTGGTAAACCAACAGGTCTTTTCCTTTTTTAAAAAAAAATCACCAAGATAACAAACCCCAATATATATCTGAGCCCACAATGCAAGTCTATAATGTAAACACAGCTGTGGATAATTCAATGTAAACTGTGAATGGATAGATCTGATTCTCCTCAGGGGTGGATCACTATTTTCACAGTTGGAAGACAATCTACATACAAACACACAACCGACACTAATCACAAAGATCTTACATTGCTTGATACCAAATGATATATTTGGTTCAGAATTAATCAACAAAAGTTAATAGAAATCTGAACACAAACATAACATTCATGTATATATTTTCATATGGGAATGTGCAAATAAATAGGAGAGGAAGCTCCTTTAATCAAGGAGTTGGTTTTAACAGTTTGGTTTAACAACCAAACCTCACATAACAATAATATGATAAAAGTTGTTATTTAATAGTTCTTTTATACTCATAGTTACATTTATTATATGCAAATGTTATTCACCCATACATAAATATTTGAACACTAGATAGATTTCTTAACCATTCACGTCCTTATTCATTATTAGAGGGAAACCCTTAATCCAACACAAGTAAAGAATTTGATGTAAAAGGTATAGTCAAAGTTATTATGATTTTTCAATTGAATTCTCTCATAAAAAGCAAATAATTCTTAGTGGCATTCAAATAAATGTAAGGTTGGAAACAAAATTAAACACATTCATAAATATTATAGCTCACAACCCTTTTTATTGTGATTGTAAAATACCTATCATCACAAGTGGCTTATTCTTGGAGATATATTGTAGCTAAAATTAAACATGTTTAGTTTCATTCAATAGATGTTATACTAACAATTGTCATAAAGGTGTAAAGAACTCTCTAGGAATGTGAATTGTTTTTATGAAGGGATGTAATTTTTTTAAAATATGTATTTTTAATATAAACAATTATTTTGAATATAAAGTAATATTATATATAAATGAAAAAAATATGCGTACGCCAAAAATCAAAACATGTATATGTTGAAAAATGTAGTTTTTTAATAAAGCTTAACAAAAAAACTTCCATTGATCTATTCAATATATAGAGCTGCATATTTATAGGCTAATAATATCCTCTATTTAACAAGTCAAGCCTTATCACTTTTAAATACCCAATCCCCATTATATCTCCTAATCTCCAATTATAAGGTGAGTTGTTAATTATAGACACTCACATTTGATAACTTATCACTCGATAATGATAAGTTTGGATTTGTTCCTATGTTGAGAAAAAAGCTCACATTCTAAGCTACATTGACATATTCTTCTCTATCTCTTACAACTTGCTAATCTTTACACACTTCTCTATCATTCATTCATGCAATATTAATGTTCCTAAGTAGTATTCTATCCCTAAGGAAATTTCCCATAATTTGAGTTTATTGCCACTAAATCCTTGTATAAACTCGGACATAATAGGGCCATGCCATAGTATGGTATCGAATGATCCGTATGATCTCACTCCCTCTTTTACAAGTTTTTTTTTCTTAATTTGTAAATCTTATGTGTGTTGTTTCATCTTCCCTAGGTTGGCCTTAGTGTGAAATTTAATGTAATAAATCATATAGAAGAAAGTAAAACACACTTCATTACTCACTTGACATTCTCAAGCACTCTTATCGCATATATCAACACTAAAAATTCAAGGATAAATCTTAATAAAATAGTTGCACATCCTTTAAAGTAATCACCACATAGTTATGAAGAACTCAAATCAAGTTCAAGAGTCTAGTTTCCTCCATTTCCATGCATGCAAAAGTCTTAGAGCCATGTCTCAACAAGAGAAATCCACTCCAAGTATTTTCAAAGTTTTTTGGAAAAACATGACTAGTCTTAACATATGAAGTACACCACGCCGCACTACTACCATGTTGGGTACATTTCTATTATATCTATATTTATGTATGCTATCTCTATATCAAGAGACATGGGGAAAAACATAAGGGGATGGATTAGATTGCATACACTACTTGTACCAACACTAGGAGAACTACATGAGGATTTCTCTTGCTTGAGGGGATGTAGTGCATTTTTTTCAGCCTATCCTACCGAACATGAAGGAGATGATGAGATTCTTATTTAATCTTCCCTCTTTGATATCAATACTACTAAATTATTTGAAGATTTTGAAATCAATTTGGTCAAGCACACTCAATTTAAGGACCGTAAATTAGTAAATGTTGAAGATAAAAATGATATTTTTACAAATAAGGAGAATATATCGAATAGTCACCACAAGCAAGATTGAAAGCGTGAGAGCAAGAGAAATGGAAGATGATGATGAGGGTTCATTCAATTACTAGGTTGTCTACTCCATGAAAACATTATTAACTTCTCACAAATTAGTTTGTAGAGTGAACCTTGATTTTGTTTCACCTCATGCAGAGATGCATGCCATTTAAGTCATTCTATAATGCAATAAGGATAAAAATACTACTAATAAATCTCCATACAAAGCAATGCATACACATACCAAAAATAAGAGTAGTTTTCAATATTTTCTCCCAATGAAAAGGGAATTTTTAAAGTAAACTAATTTGACAATAATGATCCTCATGATAAAGAACACACACACTTCATTGATGTAATGATAAAATCAGTTTGTGAACCTATCACCGATGAATGCTTTTTCATCACTTCATCCCCAAATGAATTAAGTGATGTTTTTCTAGATAACAACTATATGTAATCAATGAAGATATTAAAATGAAATAAGAAGAGTGTGTTAAGGGGTCAAAATTATCTCTCGAGGAGAACATTCAAGAGAAAATAATTTGTAAGCATCAATAGGTTGGTGATTGATATCCATGCATAGGTATGTACCTAGGTTGATGCAAAATAAAAGTGAAGAGTTTGTTTCAACACTCTCTTATTGCAAAAAGAGAAGAATTTTTGGACAAGTGGCAAAATCAAATTTTAGTTCTAGTGAATTGTCGGTTCATTATCATTATGTGGTTGGATTTCTGATTTCTTTTCTCCTTCTTGAGAAATGCGGAGCCATTACAATTTTTTTATATGTTTAACTGATTTCCTTTAGTTATCATAAGCTTCATGCATTAAATTCACTATTCCATAAAGGTACGTACTTCTATCAACATGTTTTTGGGTTTGCATAATTTTTTTCCTCCCTTCCCCTATAAATATTTCCATCTTCTATATTATTTTATTCCCCATTTTTCATGTGTTTCTCTTTTTGTTTCATGTATTTAATTTGTGTGTTAAATAAATGTAGTTGTGATGGGATTCCATGTGATATGACTTGGTCGACAATAGATAAGGCACGGTCACTAACCAATAGATTATGGAGTTTGAGTTATGCCTTATTTGTTCTCCGACCTAGTATGTGTCCAATTCAAGTCATGTCCCCAATTAGAGCTAGATGTTATCATACAATAAGCAAAAATCTCTGAAATTTTTTGATTTTAATCACATTATAATAACATATCCCCATTTGTTTATAAAATATGGTTGATTCCAAGTTTGTTTCAAGTCAACTCACATAACGTGACAAAAGTATTTATTGGCCATCCGCTTGAGGATGTCCTAGAGGTACATGAAAGGATGTAACTCTTTCTCTTCATGATGCAAAATGATAAAACTTGGGATAATAATAGATGATGGAAAATACCATCTTTCTATAAGTGCACATGATGAAAAAGGTTGTCAAATATTATGTGACTTGTTCAATATTTTTAAGACTTGAAGATTAGTGATGTTTTTCTAGACTATGTTGATGTTTCATAACTCAAGAATGTCTTGAGTTCATCTTGGTGATAAGCTTACCAAATGAAATTGCTCATAAAATCTTGTTTTAAATGGTCATGGAATTTAATGATGGTGGTATACTTTTATATTTGACAAAAATTATTGGTATATTTAAAGTACCACTTTCACAAGAACTCAACCTTGTCTTTATTACAAAGAAAAATAATGTCACAAGTTATTTTCTTGAGGATATTAGACATGTCACTTCATCCCTTTCTATAGAGGATATTTTTTTGTTGAACCATATCACAAAGTTAAGAGTGTTTACACCTCTAGTTATATTTTATAATTTTATTGTATAATAACTAATAAGGGTATAAGGATTAGCTATAGGTAGACTATTCTAATGTAATTATCTTCCAACATTAATTATACATGACCATAATAATACATTTAGACTTGAAATAAACTAAATGATTGATAAATAATAAGTAACTAGTTAAAAACATGAGGGGAGAGATAAAATTAGCTTTTATAGATGATCCAAGAATGATATGGGTATGGAAGGTAGTGAAATATGAAGATATAGAGCTCGAATTTTGCACTAAATATTTAGGAGATAGAAAATAATCATGTTCATGACAAGTACATATTATATATGGCCTATGTAAGAGTTGTACAACCTAGGATATGAAATATATAAATTTATATTGGGAGACATTATAGGTTTGTAGCTTCTTGTATGCTTTGATTGTCTAGAAATGGTGCTCTTTTTGTAATGCCTCATTCACTCCCATAGACCGAGACTTGAATTACATGGGGAGGTGGTTATGGTCCTTTGGTGGTGCCAATTTTTTGAGGGGTTTGCTAAATGTAATGTATATTGATTTATTCTCCCACTAGCTCCCCTTTGGGTGGTGACTTGTTCACATTAAGCACTTCTCCCAATAAATTCCCTTGATAGGCATTTATTAATGAGACTACAAATCTATCTGCTCTGTAAATTTCCTTTTGGTGGCTGGGTACACACTTTTACCTAGTTGCGTGAGAGCTTTGGGTGAAGGACTACTCTGGGAGGATGTGCACATTTGGATTGGTGCCTTCTTTTGTGTAAGATGAAATGCTTTGCTAATGCATTGTCCACTGTATTTTTGGATCGTTATTCCTTCTCCCTCCCTACCTCGTGGTTCTCTTAGTGTTGGCCATCTGCTGGACATTTATTTGTTCTTTACTTCCTTCTCCTGCTTGGTCGCTACTCCCTTGTTTCACTCTTCCTCCTCCTTGGGCACGTGTTGTTGCAGCATTGACAAACCCCCTCTCCGATACGTAGGATTTCATGGTGGTAGAGGGTGCATATGCCTTGGCGTTGAATGAAACCTGCTCTTGTCTTATATTCTGGCTGCGTGGAGAGTTCTGGTGGAGCCTCGGGTGGGACAACAGGTGTTGAGTAGTGCAATGGTATGCAGAGTGCATGTTTTGTCAATTTAGCTAGGATTTTAGTGGATCTCAAACACCCATTTCAATACGCATGCATTTCCTAGTTCTTTCTTCTGATTGTTTTCTACCTAGTTTACTTTCTTGATTTTCTCTGATTTCTGGTTTAAAGAAAGACACCCACATACCAAAAAAAATCCCACCCATATACCCAAAATAAATGATACCCATAATTTTGTTGAAGGAAAAAATGATCCCCATTGGAAGAGGAATGTGAATGAATGAATTAATGATTGATCACCTTGACCCGCCTATTTCACAAAGAATGATCTCTTTCTGCCTTCTCAAACAATTTCATAATTTCATTTCGTAAGTTTCAGATTTTCATTTCCCCCCTGAAGATGGTGATTTTGGTTCAGCTGATGGGGTATACAATCATCTCGGCAATAATGCTTGGCATTTTTAGAACAAATGCTTTGGTGGGATCTGCTACAATGTTTGACCAAATGAAAGAATGAGATAACTTCTCATAGAGTAAGGTTACTGTTGTGCATGGAAAGACGTGGGTCCCTCATAAGTCAGTCACACTATTTTAGCCATGCAACAAATAGGTCTCCAACCTGATCAGTTTACATTTTCCAGCGTACGTCCTAACCTGTGCCAAAATGGAAGCTTTGGAGCAGGATATGATATCCATCAAAGCATAATGGAGAGAAATTTTGTCAAATGTTGTAGTTGCAACTGCCTTGGTAGACATGTATGCAAAATGTAGAAGAATAGACAAAGCACATGTATTGTTTGACAGAATACCCCCAAAAAAATGTGTTCTCCTGGACTGCAATGATAGCAAGATATGCACAAAATGGATTTGTTGAGAAGGCGTATGAACTATTTGATAGAATGCCTCAAAGAAATGTTGTCTCATGGAATGCCATGATTGCAGGATATGCACATAATGGATCTGTTTAAAAGGCTTTAGAAAATTTCAAGCAACTACACTCGCAGGTGTAGAGCCTCCTGTCCGTTGCCAACATTCTCTTAGCCCATGTGCAAGAATGGAGCCTTGTGCAGGCCCTAGAAAATTGTCAAAACATAATGGGAAACTTATTCTGTTGGAAAAATTCAAGTGATTCGGGAAGTTTGTGTGACGTTGTGGAGGTTAGATCGAGGCTCGATGAACTGCCGAGTGAAGTGCCCCAAGCGAGATGTTGAACGAAAAGCCCGTGGGTTTGACCAACTCTATTTCTCCTGCATGGTTCATCTCCCCTTACCTCTCATAACTCTCATACTTTATTTTTTCATTTACAATTTAATATAATTTTAAAATATTAGGATTATAGTACAGTTAAATGTTTTTCTCAACTCGTAGCAAAACAATGAAATGTCGTGTCGTAACTCACGAAGTCAAATAACTTCGTTGCATTAAAACATGAACTTCCACCCTCATTCTGAGGTGATTTAGAAAACTTCCTACCCAACTAGATCGCTACAATATTGTTTTATCGACAAGACGAGATTGACTTCCCAGTAATAATGTTGACCTTCTCCTTGTTTAAATAGTTAATTTTTACATTTTTCAGAGACTCATTAAGTACCCTTCGTAACTCTGAAAATGAGATGTTAAGCTTCATTCGTGTACCTTGGTATGTGAGGAGTCACCTTGACCTCTAGATTGACCCCAAATGAACATATGTGATCTTTTTGATGCTCTTATAGGAGCCTTGTTACACTGGTTTACAGCAGTAGAAAGCTATCAAATCTAGAAAGTTGGCTTTCATTTTGAACCACCATTTGAAACCTGGATAGAGAAATTAATTTCCGTCTTCGCAAACCTCTAGTGTTTTTACTAGACAATTGCATGGAAATTTCAGTTTAGGGAAAAACACTTTTCTGGATAGTTTGGCAATGGCATTTTGTAGGCCTCTGGTCGTAGTTTGACAAGGTCAAATTGGACAAATTAGGACCAGTGGCTTTAGAAAACTTGTCGCCGTTTGAAAACGTTGTTTTCTAGTTCTAAGTTTCGTCGACTCTGTTGAACTCTCCTTATATAAGGAGATTTTAGGAAGTTTCTCGTTGCATGTTCATCCATAAAACATCAATTATGGACGTGGTTTTATGGGCCCTCGAGCTAACTTTTGTTCATTTGCAATTGGGTGAGCTACGACCCAGTAGCCCCAAAAACTAGCCACCAAATGCAAATGCAAACCGTTCACTTTTTCCCATTATGTCGATTCTTATGAACTCTTGGTATTTTTGAGACATGTAGAAAGTTAATCATGGTGTGTGTTCTCATTAGAAGACAATTTTGGAAGTGGTTTCTTAGCCTCGAACCCATTTTGAGTGTTTTTGTAGCTAGTAAGAAAAGGTAAAAATAGAAAGCTGTGGGACCCTCGTCGGGTTGTCAAACCACCATGGAAACTTTTGACACATGTAAATAACTATTTAAAACTCTATAGTGTAACTTGTTGTGTGAAATAGAACTTTTGACAAAATGGTGTTTTCTCTCTCTTCCCTTCTTTTTCTCTCTCCTGGGTTACAAAATGAAGTGAAATGAAATGCATTGAATACATGTCTCTAAACCCTTTTTATTTCAATTGCAAATTGTAATTATTATCATATGTAAATGGGAAATTGAAAAATGATAATTATGTTAGATTAGGGTGGATGCCATGCCAATGATTTATCACTGATATCATGCTCACGTGGTTTTTGCAGGATGAAAGAATGACGATGAAAAGGTGATGTGTAATGCATTAATTATCATTGTAATTTATATAGTTCATTGATTAAATGAATAAATGTATAATGTAGTCTCATGTTACAGAAGGTTATATTTGATAATTTGTTGCTATGTATGAGATGTTGGATTCAAGGACATCTAGGAAATGTGCATTTAATCATAGGTCAATTTGATTTATAGTACACTTGGTAAAAAGGTTTGATATTTATATAAGGTAAATGAATTTGAAGTAATATCTTGTAGTGCATATTTAGTGTTCAATAAATGATTAATGAGTCATCTTGTGCATTCATACTTTGTAAATGTAATAAAGAGAATTAAATTGAAACACTCTACCCTTGTTCAATATTAGGACATAACTTATTTTTCATGTGTGATACTCCTTACCGTAGAAGACATTGAAAACCGTAGAATGAACTTATACTCTGCACTCAATGGAACCTCCTAGTTTGAGTAAACAAGAGCCCAAGAATGGGTTTATCATCTTAGTCAGTATGGATAGTGACATTGTCATAAACCTAGTAGATAGGAGCGACACAGTCAAAATTCATTTGGAGTAAGTAGAGCTAACTCTTCCTTCGTATCCTAGTGGATTACCTTGTTTTCTCGAAGATAGATTTAAAAGTAAATTTCTTCATCAAATGAAATCCCTGTTGGATCCAGATCAACATAGATGGAGGTTGTGACTTAGTTGTTCTAGGTCTTAAACTCTTGTTAATGAACTCCTTAGCTCCGCTCAGCTAAATGTGTTACCTTGGTTTCTCTCAACATAACACCTTGGTCCTTTCGGAAGGTGGTTTAGCATAAATTTGTCCTCTCGCTTAAAACTCATATTTAGTTGAGGGGTAGACCCTTAGGTGAAGTTGGAATTAATCTAAACCTCGGTTGATTTGGATGTTGGCTTAGGGTTCGTGTGTAGCTTCAAGTCTCCTTATCATATATGTCTTCAAGAGGTTAGACAAACACTTCGTAACTCCTTTTACAAGACAATGCTAATAATAAGGCCATAACGTGATGTAGAAAATAAAGCATATAAGAGTAAAAATGGGATTTGAGGTTCAGAATAATGCCACTCTTGGAGACCTTATATCTCAATTAAAAATACTCTTTTGTTTCAAAGAATATGAATTGCCTTGGTGTGTTCAACCTTGAGAAAACAAAATACATATATAAAACAAAATGGAATTTCACAAGTCATTGAATTAGAATAACTATGGTAGGGAAATAACTGTACCGGGATCGAGGAATGTTTTGTGGTAAAAATCTATCTTGTATTTAAAACTCCGTTAAATCCCAATATCGCTATATGGACACCAAGTCTCATTCACTTGAGTTGTAAGAGTAAAAAAAAAGGTAGACATTGAATTTATGTTTGAGAAGAATATTCTTAACATAAGGACAAGATAATTAAGTACTTTATATGCATTTGAAATTATGCCAAATAAGTATGCAAGTTATGGAAAATTTTGTAAAGAATAAGAAGCCAACTTAAAAGGGTCGAATGGTAATTTAACCATGGAATGAACTCAAGAATTTGTAGGTGGACAAACGAGAAATTTATACTTGTGCAATAATGTTTCTTGGAATGTTGATCGTAACTAAAATACAATTAAAGAAATGATGTGTTGTGGGTTTGCCATTCTTGAAGTCATTTTTCTTGTGGTTGGGTCATTACTAGTAACCATTCATTGGGAAAAGTGTGGCATCGACATGCCTATGTTGTTTTCATGTGTCTATGTGAGTCGATGACTTATGTGATTGTCGTATGTGAGTTGAGTTTCTGTACTTGGAGCCCTTGCTGTGTTGTGTGTAGTGAGCAATGTAAGTAAAAAAAATAAAAATTATCTTGGTATTTTACTGTTGTAATTGGGTGTGTTAAATGTGGGCACTACATTTTTGTGTCGTTGTTGTTCTCATAACCTTAGAATGACCCGTGATGACCTAAAACAAAGTAGAAGCCCTAATGACCTAAATAACCCTTCATAAGAGCATTAGAAAACAAAAGGAGAAACAATTGTGTGTGTATTTGAGGCTATAATACCATGAATGGTCGAGAATCCTAACTTTTGAACTAATATCAATGTTGCAATACATATCCTTGTGGAAATCAAGCCTCATGTGGTTCTCTAAGTGCTTATGCATGTGTGCATAACCATGAACCAACCCCTAGGGATTCCCTCGTGTCTCTTGACACCAATATAGTGGGATAAATACGTAGTATAGAATGTACCCAACATGGTAATAGTGAGATATGGTGCCTCTAATATGTGACTAAACCTTTGTTGATTATAAACCTTTTGGAATGCTTGGAATGAATTTACTCTTATTAGGACATGGCTCTATGATCTTTGCATGCATGTTTATGGATGAATCTAGACTCCTTGACCTAGTTGAGTGTTTCATACTTGTAGTAGGGACTACCTTAGATGATGTGTAACTAATTTGAGTATATTTAGGAACCCTTTGAGTGATTTTGGAATGATGTTTGCAATAGGATCTTGTAAGAATTCCAGGTGATTTATAATGTGATAATGGCTTGCTTATATAGTCTTTTGTAGGTGATATATTACGACTAAGGCTGATCTAGGAAGGTGCAATGAACCAAAAAATGATTTGGAATTAGAATTAGAGTTATTGATTGAGAAGGGGTGCACAAAGACCATATAGGTCTATCGGACCAAACCCTACATCTTGACCCTTTCATACAACTTTTAATAGGAGATAAAAACATCTAAACTAAAATTTGTGTCATGAATATCAAATATTTTATATTATTTTGATGAAATAATATTCCTATAATTGATGGCAAAGCATTTCGTAAAGACAAATGATTTTTAGAATGGATAGAGAGATGAGGAGATTAGATTTTAAATGTGAGCATTTATCTTAACAAGGATATAAAGTCAAACTCAACACCTTGCACAAGGAAAAGTTACCAAATTTTAGTGTCTACATTTCCCCTATTTAAGTATGTGATTAAAATTTTGTATTTATATTAAAAACATACTTGAGTGCGCACACATAATTTTCCTTTTCTCGAAGTGAATTCATGATGTGTTGGTGCTGACATGATCCATGATGAGACCTGCAACATAGAGTATAGTCAATTTCTATTATAGAAACTAAAATTTTAATTCAAATATAGATAATGCATTTGTAACTTAGAACATTGCAAAAATTATGCATAGGAGATGTAAAACATGGAAGGAATACACCTATTTGATTTGAAGAGGAGGATCTCCCATTTTTAGTTCTTTGGATAGTTGGATTTTAATTTGGAGATACAGGAGGATTGGGGGTGATAAGTCTTCAATGTGCTTCGATGCCTTCCCCAT
The DNA here is from genome assembly GCA_018340775.1 of Taxus wallichiana var. yunnanensis. Classification (NCBI taxonomy): domain Eukaryota; kingdom Viridiplantae; phylum Streptophyta; class Pinopsida; order Cupressales; family Taxaceae; genus Taxus; species Taxus wallichiana. Next base: position 32,485,896 of record CM031233.1, read on the forward strand.
TCAAGAATGTGAAGAGAGAGGAGAAAATATTAGTATAGAAATCTTACAATTTTTCTTTGACACTTTCCTTAGTTGGGAATCCGGTGAGAGAAGAGGAAAGACCAGTCTTTGAAGTGAAAATATTGCTTTAATGCTTTTCCATAAACCCACAAAGCACATTTATACATATGGATCTAGGTCCAATTTTCTCCATCTTGAAAACAAATAAAACGAGAGAAGGAATAGAAATTTCTAGGCCCTCATAAATTTTTATCGTGCTTGAATTGATTATTTAGAATTTCAAAATTTACAAGGAGGAGGCACATGTATCCAAGCCCATTTTGTAATCGTGATCATCGAAATAGCATTGTGAATAAGGAATGAAGTATTCATACCCCTTGTAACCTACTTTTAACTATGTCATCGACATTTTTAATTGCATAAATATATTTTAAACCACTTATAAAGTATGTGGAAACTAGAAATTTGAGTGAAATTGCCCATATGTGTAGGAACATATGGAAAGGTCAAGACCATACTATGGTCCTAACTATATTGTATAGTTTTGAATTTATTTTAATTTTGTAACATTTCAGTAAATGTGACCTTTTATGAGGGCCTGAGAGTTATGAAAATTTGTTCATGTATCTTGTAATTTGTTTGTAGTTATAGAAATACCCTATTAAATGTCACACTCTTTTGAGGTGTGTGTGATAAAACATTTAAGCACGCGGATCAAATGAATATATGTATACCTATGTATTGTAGGTTTGATAATCTACATAATCACATCAAGGTTGTAATGGTAACCAATGTTACAATATGTTCCTACAAAAGGGTTACACATGGTGGAAACCATGGTGTGGATAAAAAACAAGCATTCATGTGTAAAAAAATAAGTAATAAAAGATAATAATATAAATCATGTCCTAATACATAATAAAAACAAGTATAAAATAGGAATAGTAATCATGTAAAAATACATAGTAAAAAAATAGTGTAAGCATCAATGCAAGCTACAAATATTATAGTAATAAAATTAGCAAAGTGTGTAGTCAAGTGAGTAGTAACATGTAGAAACATAAGTGTATGTAGGCATAAATCCACTAACATGGGACACCCATAGTGTAATAGGAAATTTTTAGTTAAAGGAACAATTTTATACAATCATAGAAGCAAGTGCACACGTGAAAATTATGCATGAAGCCAAAACATGGGACACCCATGATGTCACAAGACAAGTGAGGCCCTTAGGCCATATAAAAACAATCACATTATCATAACTAGGTAATCCAATCAAGTTAATCCATGTAATAAACAATCAAGGAATGAATCGTATAAACATGTAGTGACGAATTCATATAAAGTGAGTGTAGCAAATAGTAATAGAATAATGGAGATAGGATAGGTTAGCACTACAAAACACACATGTTTAGTCCAAATAATCCAATAGATAGAAATAAACATTGTATATTTAAAAACATGATAAGAAGGTGTAAAGTAATATATAATGAGGAAAATGAACATGTATAATGTGGGGATATTCCTTGAAGAGTTTAGTGTAAGAAACCAATATGGCCCTAGTCATTGTGTAACAATCATGAGTGTCCTACATCAAGCTTAAGATACCTCGTAAATGTATCTATGTAAATAATATATATGTATGGATCAAATTGATGTGATAAACATCATGTGTAAAGTAACATGATAACCAAGAAAATTATAACAAAACCTTCTTTTATATATTTCTCATATTTGAATATTTTTGTATTATGTGATTATTTGAATGTTTTTACAATGTTTTAAGAATAACTATGTACAAAAATGGGGTGGCCCCATAACTACTTGATAAAAGTATTATTAGGGAGAAATATGAACCTCACATGGTAAAGGAGCCATATACATCTAATATGTCATAGTAGAATAATGATAATCATGTATAAAATATAGATATGCCATAATATGATAAAAAATTAAAAGTGATAGACACAATAGAAGTATTATGAGTAGAATACTTAAAATTATATTTATATTGGAGTGATATTGAGTTTTATTTGATTTTGATATCCATTATGATTAAAGATATGTTATATAACATGTGATGATTAGGGATACTATTAACAATATCAACAAACATATTGGAAGAATCACCCTTACCAAAGTGTGCAAGGGAATATATAGCATAAGGAAACCTATTCTTAGAAAAGAAGGAAGGGATATCCACATATATCCCCGATCATTCAAGGAGGGACAATAAAGAATGAGTGACTACCTTAGATTGAAAATATACACTAAACATGAATAACACATGACATAGTAGTTGATAATATAGATGATTGGTTTATCACTACCAAAGGAGATACATGATTATATTGAGAAACGTAATTTACAAATCATTTTCTCATGAGATAATGATAGAACAAGTATCAATCGTGATAGTAAAAACATCAATTGAGTTTCACTCGAATGAAAACATGATGGAGTTTTATGTAGTAAGCAAGCATTCAACCATGAAAATGTGCATGCAAAAGAAAAGGGTCTACTCATTCTCATAGATTAGAAAATAGGTACAAATAGGAGTGTTGTGTAACTCCCAATGTAATACCATCATACCTCCATAAGGGAGAAGAGGAGTTACATTCTAAAAATGGAAAGTAACTCATGTATGATGCACTAATGCATAATGACGCATATGACGAAATATATGATGGAATCTATCATACCCCCTAAGACACTTAAGACATATGATCTCTGCTAAGTAAGATAACTCACCACGTGATGTGGAAAATTATCAGAGATGACAAGGCAAGTAACCCACACCAACACCCCCTTCATCATAACTTAGGATGAGGTGGCAAGTCAAAAATGAGAAATGGGTCTTGAAAGCTACGCTGATGAGGTACCCATGTATAACAAGGATATAAAGTAATGGAGGAGAAAACTAGTGGGAAAAACATCCACTTAAAAGAGATAGAAAAATAATCTAAACAACCTAAGAAAGATGAGTCAAATGGGTCCCAAAACTAAAGGCTTGATAAGGTACCCATGTACAAACTGCAATATTTCTAGAAGAAGAAGAAGAGAAGAGAGGAAGGAGACTAGAGATTCGATGATTATGGGAAGCCTTAACTGGATGTGAAATATGCAACTAGATGAAGTCTCAAGAAGAGTGTGATGCTGTGATATTCTTCCTATAGACTTAAGAATATCCATCTCGCATGAAACAATATTCCTACCTATGGGAAGGACATAAATGGAGTACTAGAAATCCACCCACTCCGTGAAGGAAACCAAAGGCATTAGTATGCATAAATCTAAACATGATCCACTAAAATGTGACATAGGTCTAGCAAATGAGTGCAAAGGAACCAAAGGTAATTCCATGAAAGTAGAATTGTCAAAGTATGAGAGAGGAACATCCACCGAAAGGATGCCCAAGTGAAGTGAAGGCAAAGCAACAACCCCCACAATAGTAGAAAGAGGATCCACAAGAAGAGGTGGATCAGTGATGGTATCCAAAAAGTGGAAGTGATAAAAGTCCCATAAGGGGAACTCCCAACAAAGGAGATGAAGGAATCCTTTGAAACACTTGTAGAAGGAAGAGGAGTGAAAAATCTTCACACAAGGGAAGTGGAACGAAGGCGAGTATACAATGAAAGAATGAGGATGGGAACAAGACTTCCTAATGTCTGATGGGAAGGGATTAGGTTAAACATTCTTTGAAAGGTGTCTAGGAGAAGTAGGAGAGGGGTCCTCATAAATAACTTTTTTCATCGAAGTAGAAGAAAATCCTCATCATCAAGGATTTGAACAAGTAAATATGTGTCGAAGAATTTTCATCACATGAAGAAGGAGAGGAAACAACTATATCGGAAGAATAATCAAGAATGAAAAATCTCAAGGGTCTCCAAATAAGGGATGAAGAATGCTCCAAAAGTATGAGGAAACTCCATGTGTGCCACATGATGGTGGAGAGACATAGAAACATGTATCAACAAGAAACTAAGAACATGATCATTATTTTGAGCTAGTCTTGGAGATAATAAGGATCGTGGGTGCACAAACTAGCCCATACAAAAAGGGATAATGAACTTCGTGAGAAAGGTAAAACTCCATGTAAGCACGTCATGATGTATAATTATATTTACCAAGAAGAAGAGGCAGAGGATGAGAAGCAATCCTACGAAGCTCAAGTCTAGAAAAAACATCCTCCATGGTGCATCCATGAAAAAGAAAGAAGTGAAGAAGGGTCATAGATAACAAATACACTCAAATGGAAATCAAACTCAGCTAAAAGTGTATCGGAATGGAAGAAAATAAGTGTGTGAGAATTAAAATAAGGTTTCAAGATGTCGACTTAGCCAATAATTTGTTTTGCATGCAATAACAACACACAAGAACAATGATAACCCCCTTGTTTGTAGAACTTTATTAGTAGTATGTTGATTAGAATAAGGTGTGTTCGTTGTGTGACATGAAAATGTTGACTACTCACCTTAAAGTAGGTGAAAAATTACACAAGAGTGGAGGCGAAAGTAAGTTTTAGTTAGAAAGTAGAGGAACACCACATAAACAAGCACTAAAGGGCAAAAGAAAGGAACAAGGGACAAAAATTCAATGTGAGAAAAACATCTCATGTCGCATAAGGGTATCTCTACCGCAAGGCTATGGAACAAGTGATTAGTATGATGCAAGTGAAGAGAACAATACAATGTAAAATGACTCCAAAATGAGTGAAAAGACTCCTAAAATGCAAAAATGATGATATAACAACATCCTTAAAATCATTTATCACAAGGTTACACCATCAATATTCACCTCACTCTACATGATAAATTTCATACAAGGTTCAAAATGTAATTAATTGGCTTGTAAATGCAAGAATTGGAATAATTAGCTATTAAAAGGTTCTAGTGCATCTGTATACCTTGCCTCTTACTCCGAGAGTGAGGATAATTCATCCACCTGGACTATTTATAAGTCTTGTGATTTTTCCTTCTCACCATTCACTACCTTCTCCATCATCCTTCTTCACCTTTATCTTCAACCCAATATCCTTTTCTTATCCTTATATATTTTACCTTCTTCTTACACCTTACAACCTATCCATATACTCTATACAACACTATACCATCCACAAATTTAATGGGAAAAGAATAAAAAATTCACCTTTTATTACTTACTCAGATTTGCAAGTTAGCTCCTTTGATATCTTTCAATGTTTCACAACTCCTCTAATATGATCCTACATCTCAACCAATGTCAACTTCACCTTAATATTTGATAACCAGGGACAACTCTTTAATATTGCAATTATTTCCTTCTAAACTGTCCTTAAGATATCTTGAGCATGCCAGGTCAACTAAAACTAACCCAAAATGGTTTCAAATGCGTTAAATCTTATTACATCCCAAAGGTGCTTGTAAATTTTTAGTTCCTAACTCTGTGATTTGCTTCTTCCAACTCACTTTCACTCCTTTGGCTTATTAACCCTCACTAGGTCCACTATAGACTACTTTCAAGATTATCTCAAATTTTAGGAGATTTCCATACATAAGAATGATTTTATAGAACCCTTTAATCTCTTTACCATTACCTGAAGTTCCATTTGGTAATTCTAAGAAAAAAGGATGGTTTCTTTGTAAAGCTTCCCTTTAAACTAGGTCTGTGGACTAGTTTTTACCACTCTTTCCTATACTATCAATAAGATCTCATTGATGGGGTTTTGTTTTACTACCAAACCTGATTCAACACTTGAATCCTTCTAAGACAGACAATATTATTCACTTTCATGAATTTATATTGGTGCAATTAGGAGATAATGGTATTTCATTCTCTAAACGCTATTTAGAGCACAAAGAAACCCGAGAAGGGTAATTTTGTAGTAAATTTAAAAATACTCATTTCAAGAGTATAAAATTCATCATAAGGTCTATTTCAACACTAGTTATAATATTTCTTTAGCAGTAACTTACAAGGTAAAGTGTAAAGTCTTTCATTCTTCCTTCTTTGATTGTCTTGCTAACGTGCATGCCCTAATTTCACAGTGAGAAATTGATTTTCTTACAAATTTCTCTTGATCAATTTTTTTAGTCATATAACTCTAAAATAGACATCATACTCCCAATTTTTGTGTAATACAACAATCACATATCAACTTGTCAAGTTTCTACTTCATTTAGATTCAATGCACAACTATAGTTGTTTCCTTAGGTTATTTCATCTTATATAAAAACTCTACAGAAAGTTTGATCTTAGAAACATCCCAATACCTCCAAATATTCCCCTTGACATCATATTTATACCATTTTACACCTTTCTCACCCCAAATCATAATGAACAATGTAAAATATTCAAACAATAGTTAAATTGCAAGAAACAAAATATTTTTTTATTATTGGTAAAAGGTTTTTATGGGACCTTACTTGAGTTTACATAAAAAAGGCTCAATAGCCAAAATAAGCACATAGAAACATTGTGGTTTTTTGATTTATGGGGTCCACACCCCAGTCATAAGAGAAAAAAGTAGTAGAAAGTAAAGGTGGGGCCAATTTCCTATAAAGATCCCAAAGTAAGAACATATCGACATCAAAAAGACAACCTAAACAACAACAAAAAACTACAACACCAAAAATAGGGAACCGACAACATTATCCAACAAATTGCTAAAAAATTGACATCCACCTTGAATACGTGATAGATATTCAATGCAATGGCGATGGTGGGGTCCTAGTTAGAATCTTTCAACTTCCTTGTGATCTTTATGTTCTTCCACGCCGTGTTCGGGATGCCACTAGAGTCACATATTTGTCGGATGTGTACCTACATAAGTTCCATTATAGCACTATGTATAGATAAACAATTGTTTTTTTGTTCTCCAGAGCCTTAAATTTGTTTCCAAGGTATAAATTTCATCTTTGAGGCTTGCATTGGGATCTCGAGGTTGTCTCTTTGATAGTAGATTTGAGCAGAAAATCCACATTTTCTTCGAGGGTTTTAACCACACTAGCCTACATGTTAAATTTATTCTCTAAACTAGTGCCAACAAAAATATTAGGGAAAATAGAGGGGGCTATCATCAACCACAATTTATTCACCCTTCAAACTAGAGCCCACCACTTCCTTACCTTTGCTGCTACTACGGAGAACCCGTTTAGGGGTGGTTTAGAGATAGGGTCTTTGTACATAGGATTTTTAGAATGGATACGAGTTTGCTTGGGGAGGGGAGAAATCACAGTAGGGCATGGGTCATAACTAACAACAAGTATTGACTAATGAGATATATGACACCTTGGTGGAGGGGATAGTCCTCTTATGGCCCTAAACTTCTAGGATTGACTTTTCCATTGATTTTAGAATGTAATATGAGAGGCTTACCTTCACCTCACATCTAAAGTGGTTGAGTAGAACAAGATGGTATTGTGGAACGGTGGAGAACCTCCCTTCTAGAGTGACATAACATACCATCATCCTTGTCACCTCATCATATGGTTGTGGGATAGAGGAAACTAGGATGCCCTCCTTCTTGATGTCGAGCATTTCTCCCTCATCCAAGAACAACTTTTCTTCTACTTCCTTGTCCATTTTGTTCCTGAAAAACTTATTCCCTTCCATTCCAAGACCAGATAATAAAAGAAATGAATTCCTCAATAATTTGAAATCTCTTATCTCCAAAGGAGACATTATGGTCTTTCCAATTCACTACAATTTCGTATGGATACATACCGGTTGTTCCCTTTTATCGTTGGATAAAATGAAGCCCTCCATATTGATGGTCTCACATAGTTCAAATTTTCCTACCATTGGGGATAAAGTTTCCACACGGAAAGTGGCACCCCATTCTAAAAACCCATGAGGATTCTCCAGATTAAAATGAGAATTGCGAGAAGTAAGCTTCCCAACAGCCCTCCGTGCAAGCTTATAAGTCTATGTGAGGAAGAGATAAAATCCACTTCTTTCCCCTTGAAAGACTTAGTGTGACCAATTTTCGAGGGCCTGGAAGAGTAAATTCAGGCATGCCTAAAATGCCAATGCAATCTAGCCTTAGGATTGCACACGTGTTTGCACCATTGAGTGGGGTGTACTAATGGGTGAGCTCGCTTCATTTGAAATGATGTTTTGGACTTCGGTAGGAGTGTCATTGATATCATGCCACTCTATGTAATCATTGCTACTAACTCCCATATTAGCAAGAAAATCCACATATTTGTTTCCCTCTCTATACACGTGCTTGAAAATAATATTTAGACCATTGCATAAGTTGTGAGATTCATTAATAAAATCCCTGATGGTCCAACTAGGAGTTAAGGAATTATTGAGAATGTTGATGATATTCATAGAGTCACCTTCGATGATGATGTTTCCCATGCTAAGTTTCTTAGCAAGTTTGATTCCCTAGAGTGCAGCTAGAGCCTCAGAGAAGTGATTAGTTTGCTTGCCCATGGGACCAACATATGCTGTAATAAGATGACCCTTGTGATTTCTGATCAAACCACCTCCTCCAGATGGACTAAGGTTCCTTTAGAGGCACCATCAAAATTCATCTTAAACCAGCCTTCAGAGGGGGGAATCCATTGCACAATAGACCTGTCAATGCTTTGGATGGGGGCAGTGCACTGATTAAGATCAATATTCCATGCCTTAAGAAATCGACCTCTTTGGGGATATGTGGATTTTTTTGGTGGTTTAAAATTCAAGATGTTTTCCTTTGTAGCCATCATGATTTCGTTGAGGATGATTTTTATGATCTTGCTAGTATCTCTAAAAATGATTAAGTTCCTAGCTTTCTAGATTCTCCAGATGGTGTGAGGGAATATGATTTTCCATAGCATGCAAAGAAAATCATGTTTAAATGGAGGCTTCCACTATAGCTAAGCATGTGTAATATCTTTAGGGAAAGACCACTTAACATCAAATATTTTGAAGATGAGTTTCAAAGAGAATTAGCAGTTGGACAGTGGAGGAACAAATGTTGGATTGTTTCATTGTCCATCTTACAATGATAGCATCTATTCGCATGGTTGATCCTCTTTTGATGAGGTTTTCTATGGTGAGTATCCCTTTGTTGAGCACTACCATAAGAATTGATTGATTTTGGGGTAAGATATTTGAACCAAATCTTGTCCCAAGGGAAGTTGTTGATGGGTTCGTTGGCAAACAACTGATAGCCTGATCTCACCGTGTAGTTACCATCAAATGAAGAAACCCAATTAAACTCATCTTGATTTTGGGTTTGACTGATGGGTATGAGGTTTAAGGTGGTTTGGAGTTCCCAAGGAGCTCGAGTTGTTTGATGTGAATGCCTCGAGGTTTTTCCAGTGCCATTTTCCCTCAGTGTTTTGAATGTAGTTACAAAACTGTTGTCCCAATGTTGTAGAAAGGTTGTCTTTGAGTTTCTCTCAATGTTCACTATTTGATAGAGTGCTAAAATTAGCCCAATTATCCTGCTAGAGCTTTAATTTCTCACCCATTCCTAGAGTCCATTTTCATCCTACAGCTAGTTATTTCCTAATCCGATGATTTTGTTCAGAACATAGATCCCAACGGTGATTTTCATTATTGAAGTAGTCCATGGTGCTACCTTGATTTAGATATTTGGATTTAATGAGATTGGTCCAACGTTTATTCCTCCTTCACCAGTCACCACCCCATTTTAGAGATGAGAGCAACATTCATGGTCCAATTTTTTTTTATGCCAACACCTCCAGCTTTTTTGTTGTTGCATGCTTTGTCCCAAGAAACCAAGTGCATCCTATTCTTATCTTTAGTTCCTGTCCAGAGAAAGTTTCTTTGGATTCTTTCTATTTTTTCCATAATAGCTATAGGAATAAAGAATAAGGACATGATATAAATTGGTAAGTTTTGAAGTATGCTCTTAATAAGAAGGCATTTCCTAGCACTTGAAAGAATAGAACCCTTCCAACCAGCAAGCTTTCACGTTGAAACCTATCTAGCAGGTATTCCACACACTCATTTGGAATTTCTTGGTGCCAAGAGGTAGCCCAAGGTATGTAGAATATAACTTCCCTTAGTCTTAAAACTTATATAAAGAAGGTTAGAAAGAAATTTGAATGACTAACAAGATTCATAAATTCAATCCATAACTCTTAGAAGGTAATGAAAATCAAAACCCCTTACTAAGATATAAATGTAGTCTCACTCGATTGTTTATCTAACATCTCGATCAAATATTAACAATAGATCCATCATGCACCAACAAACACAATGATTTACACACAAATCTTGGTATAATCCTCTCTGCAAGATATATATTAACTTGTTATCAACATGCATCAAATTTCCTATTACCATTTAATAAGAACAAAGTAGTTTACACAGTCACACAATGCAAATGCATACAAGAGAAAGATTATTTTCAATACTTGAAAATCATTCCTTGATTTCCATTTGAATGGGAATGGTTTGAATTCAGTTACACAATGATATTTATACCCTTCTAGGGTAGTTACACTCAAGTTGTGACTTTTACCTTCCCATTTAGTCATTTAGACACATATTCTTGCTTCCCCTTTACAAAATAACATAAAAACATGAGCTTAAAGCTCCTACCACCTATTGAATCTCTTAGAAGGCTAATACAAACATAAAGAGGTGTCTTAGCACCATCATACAACACTATAATATGCCAACTTATTCAACCAAACCAAAATAGGCCTTTAAGACTCTACTTGCACTCTTGGAGGGAAAATGAGAAATTTGAATTTTTGAAAGGCCTAGAACCCCACTGACATGCCTAAACAACACAAAATGACCTCTAGACTACACTAGTATACCTTTAATCCATTTTTTTATGTTTATAGCCTTATACATGCCCTAGAGTTGATGATCTTGCACCATACTCCAGGGGTAGAGAATATTTGACCATATAGCTTGTCCCCTTCTTACTTTTATTGTTCTTTTGCATCTTCCATTTATGTCATTTTGCCTCAGCCTTGTATATTTATTTTTATTGTCCAAGAGACTCATAGACTTAGTTTTTGTTTCCTCTTCCTTGATTTTTTCCTTTGGAATCTTGTTTGGATTCACCTTCTTCATTATGAGTCTTGGAAATGAATCATCCTTCTCATTCTTTGTCATACCTACACATTCACAACTAGGAACATGATTAGTTTTAAAAATATGAGGCTTCATTGCCTCCTCCACCTTTGTTATCAAATTTTCTTCTCTTCTTTGTTTGGGGCTTCTTCAAATTCCCTCTTAATTTCACTTATACATTCTATATTGCCAAAATCCAACTCCATCTTTCTTTGCTCTATTTGAAGTCCACATGACTCAAATCCTTTCATTGCTGCTCTTTATTTCTCTGGTTCATTCATATCATGCTCTTTTTATCTCTTCATCTTGATCTCTTGTTCTACACTTGCAATGTTGTCTTTAGACTCCAAGATTGCTCTATCATTCACCTTGGGTTTCATCTCATCCTCTCCACTAAGCCAAATCCACATGATCGTGAGAGTTTTCCATGAACTTTTCACCATACAAACTATTGCATTTCTACCTTCATTTGATTCATAGTGATCTTGAGATGGCCTAATGTTGGGTTTAAAAATGGAACATGGATAAAAACCATAGTCGGGGACAACAAGTCCCTCCTCTTTAATGGGAGAGGTTCCCTTATTGAAATCGGGAAAAACAAATGTACAAATATACAACTCTCAATGTTTGGACCACGATATTCGGAATGTTTTCATACTTAAAAGATTATCAATATGAAGGATTGGAAGAGTAGAGAGATGGAGGAAGGAAGAAAAACAACAATGTTTTTAGGAGATATAGGCGTAGAGAATATATCCTTACTCACATTGAACCAAGAAAATATAGAAAAACATCAATCACTTTACCACTGATACGAATCTCCAGACACAAAGTTCTAAAGATTACATAGACAAGATTTTTTTTTTGAACACAAAGACAAATGATCCATTGAATCGAGCAAGGAGAGAGAGAGATAACAAAAGAAATGAGAAAGAAAGCTTCCATATTGAATTACTTCCAAATTTACAACATTACCAGAAAACCATAATCCTTTTTCCATGGCCAAAACATGTTCTTATAACAATTCGTTTACATCCATTCTTTGTCCCCAAGAAAAGAATATCCAAAAGGAATAATGTTTGTTGTAGATCCATTTTTGGAAAGTGACATGAAACAAACACACTCATGAAAACCAGAGGTTCAAAAAGGTGAATATTTCATCATTTCGAGCATGATTATTTTAGCTAGGGGGCATCTCATGATTTTCTTCTTCATGTGGTCCTGCCATTTCCACCTTTTAACCACTTTTATAGCACTCAAGTGCTTATTGGTAAGTTTTCACCCTTTTCATTGTATGTATGCCGATAAACTCTATTTTTGATAATCAAACTTTACATCTCTTTAAACTTATCAATTTGGCTCCACAACAAACCAAAAATGCATCTCATGAATAAATGACAAGGAAACAGAGAGAGAAGAATGAAGAATGGTTCACATTTGTATCCTTTGGAGCTCTGGTTCATTAATGGCATCAAAAACTAGATGAGTGTGTTTTGGCCACTCTTTCCCTCTGTTAGCTTTGAAATTAGACCCTATGCATGGTAAGATCCAAGCAACGATGGGACTGGGAAAAAATCCATGTTTTAAGACATTTGGGAGAAAAATCACAATTTCTCATTTGCTCTAGCCCCTCTGCATCCCCAAAGGCCAGACACATGGCTCTGCATGAGTGACTAAGGAAATGCGGCTCAAATATGCTACTTAAGCCTTTTTAGGACAAAAAGCTCAAATTCTCAAATTCCTCCACTGGCCCGCCTTGATTTTTGACATGAACACGTGGCACACCTTGATTGGAAATGGGGTCGTGGCTCAAATTCTCATTTTCCTCCGCCAGCCCACTATTTTGATTTCATTCTTCAACACATGGCATCACTTGATTGGTTGTGGGGATGTGCTTCACTTTTATAATTTATCTATTTTGAAAAGGGAAAATTCCAACTTTTCCCCTAAAAGTTCATGTCTCCACCATTGAATTTTCAACATAGGCCACGTGTCCCTTTCTAATTTGCTGCGGGCCTCAACTCAAAAATTATCCCTTCACATGAGCAGGGCCGTGGGTCATTTTATAAATTTTCACCCTTTCACCATAATGCCTTAGAGAATAAAATGGATCCATCACCTCGAACTTCCGCCAAAACTACTCCAGCCAATCAGGGACTGGCGGGGATGCGGGGAAAATATGACATTTTTTCCAAAATCACCAAAAGTGATAAGTTCAAAAAGGAACCCATCCGGCCGCATCCAATGAGAAGAAAACACGTAGCTTCACCTTTTGAGAAAGAATTTTGATGGGGAAAAGAATGTAGAAAATTACGAGAGAACGAGAAAATGCCATTTTTGCACCCGATGAAGATTTTTTTCTGCACAAGGTTAATATGTGAAGAATGAAAGTTTCCACATCCTTCAAATGCATAAAAGAAGATCATAAACCCCTCCCATCCATGAGAAATAGATAGAACATTATAATGGTTGTAGACTGAGGAAATGCATAAAACGTCGTGGGGGATCAAAATGAGCACTTGAGGGGCTCGAAACATGAATTCCTCCATGGACAAGACTTCAATTTTTATGAAATTGGATTTCAAAAAAAATGGGGGAAAATTGAGGGGACAATAATTTGGTTCCTTTGGGGATGATTTGGCGTAGAGGAAGATGTAAAATCAAGAACCATAGAGAATCCTAGGGATGATCAGACTAGTGCCTTATGCATTGGGCAATGGAGTAAAAAAGCAATATAACCATAGAATCAAACACACACAAGGAAACAAGCAAAAACAAGAAAAACTAGAAACAAAACGCTATACAAAATGTATAGAGGGACCGCCAAAACTCCTAGGTTTTGAACAACTTCAAAAATTTCCCACTATAAGGAAGTGGGAGAGGAGAACCATCCATGTAATCCAGGTAAAAAGAGTTCTCACTAGCAAAATTTCTAATTTTAAAAGGACCAAGCCAAAGGGAATCAAATTTACCATGGCTTGCCTTGAGGTTCATGCCTTTTGTCCCAAAGAAGAACACTATCTCCCACTTGAAAAGTTTTGGGTTTAGCATTTTTGTCAAACAGAGCTTTTACCTTGAGTTGATGAGCTGATATTCTGTCAACCACTTGCAATCTATCTTCATTCAACTTCTAGAGGTACATAATTCTTTTGTCCAATGAATTGGTAAAGCTGGCATCCTCAATGGCCTTCATCAAATGTAAGGCTGGAAGTTCCAATGTCACTGGAAGTTGAGCTTCAACTCCATATACCACTTGAAAAGGAGACATTCCAATGGCTCTCTTAGGTGTAATCCTATCTGCCCATAAAGCATCATATAGTTTCTTATGCCAATTCCTCTGAGAGTCATTAACAAGCTTCTGAACAATGGTGACCAAGTTCTTGTTAGTTGATTTTGCTTTGCCCATTCCCTTGGGGATAGTAATATGAAGAGTGAGAAAGGGAAATGCCATAGCCATAGTAGAAATCTATCATCTCAGCATAAGAAAAATTGGAAGCATTGTTAGTGACAATCTTGTTTGGTATCCCAAACCTTATTAAGATGTGCTCCTTGATGAAGTTGCATACTACTTCAGAAGTAGTAATTTTGACTGGAATGGCTTCCACCCACTTGGTGAAATAATCAGTGGTAGTCAAAACATGAGTATGCCTTACACTTGAAGGTGGATTAAGTGTCCCAATGAAGTCCAAACCCCATTGTTGAAAAGGTTCCTCAATCACCACTGGTTTGAGAGGTAAAGCAGCCAATTTGGGTCTTCCAACAAAGGTTTTACATGCCTTGCACTTGCCTACCCACTTTGATGCATATTTGAACAAGGTAGGCCAATAATATCTAACATTGAAGATTTTGTGGGCTGTGACAGTAGAAGAGAAATGACCTCCACAAGCCTGGTCATGAAAAGTTGAGAACAATTTATTTTGTTTCTCTTTGTCAACACATTTCAAAAACCTTCCATCTATGCCTCGTTTGAATAATGCATTTTCCCACAACACATATTGTGTAGACCTTAATTTGATGGCTCTCTTCTCCTTGGCACTCAAATGGGATGGACATTCTCCATAAGTAAGAAAGTGTGTAATGTAGTATACCATTCATTAGTTGAGCTGAGGAAAAGAACAACATGGATATCAACTTCCTCCTTGGATAATTTGGCATCAGCTCCTTCAGCAATGAGTTCACATAAGCCCTTTCCTTGAACTAGCTTGGTGGGTTTGATGTCAAGATCATACTCCTAAACTTTGGCTACCCAATTGCCTCTCTTGGTTCCAAATTCTTGTTGTGTAAGAATGGATTTAATAGTTGTATCAGGCACAAACACAATAGAATGAGAGTTGAGGATGTAAAAATGAAATTGCTTCACAACTTTGACCACTACAAAAGCATGTTTCTCCATCATGGTGTACTTCAGCTCATGGGATTTCAAAATATAACTCATGAATGCTATGGGGAGTTCATGACCTTCAGCATTCTCCTAGGTTAACACAATAGCTAGAGTACTTTTAGTAGCATAGAAATAGATAATGAAGTCTTTTGCTATAATCAGGGCATGCCAAGATTGGAGTCTTTGCTATAGCTCTCTTGATGTCTTCAAATGCAACCTTTCCTTCAAGAGGACCAACCAAAAGTCTACTTCCCTTTCATCATGTGGGCTATGTTCAAAGTAAGTTCAGAAAAATCAGGTATGAATCTTCTTAAGAAGTTGATCTTGCCAAAGAAAGAGTGCACACCCTTCTTGCTTGTGGGGAGAGGGATCTATTGAATTACATGGACTCTTTTTGGATCAATCTTGATTCCCTCCTTGGAGACAATGTGTCCCAATAATTTTCCCTCGGTGACACAAAAGATATATTTCTTGGGATTCAAGGAGATGCCATGCTCTCTACACTTTTGGAGGACAGTTTCAAGGTGTTGGAAATGATCAGCTCTATTTTTGAAAACACAGTTAGATCATCAAGGTATACAACTATGCATTTTCCCTTGAGGCTGCCAAAGGCTAGGTCCATTGCCCTTTGAAAGGTGGCACCAACATTGATGGCCAAAAAGTAAGAAAAGTGCCCCAAGGAGTGGTAAAGGTAGTCTTATGTTGATCTGCAACACTTACTTCTACTTGATTATATCCTGAGAATCCATCAAGCATGGACAACATTTCTGAACCTGTAACAGCTTGCAACACTTGATCCATTATGGGGAGAGGATAATTATCCTTCAAAGAGGCTTGATTCAAATTCCTAAAATCAACACAAATCTGGATCTCACCATTCTTCTTCTGATGGGCACAATATTAGCAATCCATGTTGAATGGTGAATGGGGAAAATGATCTTAGCCTTTAATAAATTTTGGATCTCTTGAAATATTGTATTAGAAATTTTAGGATTATATTGCCTCTACTTTTTCCTGAAGGGCTTGATCCCAAGTTTTAGAGGAATGAAATGTTGCATCTCTTTTGGCTGAAAAGCCTTGAGATCATCATAAGAATATGTAAGAACATCAGCATACCTTTTCAACAGATTCACTGCTTTCTCCCTCTCCTCTTGTGTGCAACACTTTCCAATGTTTACCAGCTTGGGTTCATTAAGACTCCCAATGTTTATCTTCTCACATTCAGCAGACTGCTGAGCTCCTTTGGAAGTTTTGGACTTGATGTACCTATCATGTTTATCAAATAACTCTTCCAAACTTACCAGCCCTTTAGGTATCTTATTACCTTTCAGTTTTATGCAACCATCATGATCCATTTCTTCTTTGTTATCTTCTTCATTTGGGGCACACACTCTCTAGGTGGATTTCCACTTCCTTCAAAGTACAGCTGGTCAAAATTATCTCTGAGTTCAAGGAAGGAAAGCAAGTGTTGATCATCATTAAAGACTGCCAATTGTTTTCATTGTCAGACACACTAGGTCTATGAATCATCTCAATGGTGAATTTATCTTGGGAGAAATCTAGATGAGGGATTAGTAGAGACCCCGAGACAACCAATGAATCAGCCTGGTGTTTCTTTCCCTTGGCATGGCTTCAATGGAAAAGGCATCAAGGAACTCAATGGAATCCCAAACTAGATTCCTGTAATGTTTCAACCTTCTATTCTTCACTTGAAAGAGATCTCTGACCTACTTTACAATCAGCTCTACATCTCCACGAGCAAGGAGATTCTTGATCCCCATCTCTTTTTCCATGCTTAAACCGAGGATGAGAGCCTCATACTCAGCTTGTATTATTTGTGTTTTTGAATTGGATCTTGAAGGAGAAAGGATGAATTTTCCCTTCAAGAGAAATAAGCACCACACCAGCTCAGAACCAGCTGAGGAGAAGCTCCCATCAAATTCCAAAATCCAAACACCATTAGGATCAAGAAGCACTTCCTTAGGATGGTTAGCCTCATCTTGTGACATGATCATGTAGTTACCATGACTAATGTCCTCATAAAGTATTTGTGCCTTTGGGTCATTTATTTTTTGCATGATATATTTAGTTTGTTTCTCAGGTAGTAGCTTCTTCATTTTCCCATTCACTGGAATAAGAGCATGTGACCAATCCATCATGATTTCTCCTCCAACATCTTTGCAAAAATTTCTACTCAAGCAGCATGCCATAGGAAGGGAATATTAGCTACCAAAATGGTGGCTAAAACTCTCTTCTCTGGAAAAGCAAGCAAAGGCTACTTGTGCATCCTTGATCCTTCCAACCAATGGCACTTCTCTACTTTCCATTGAGTAACATGAACCAAAAGTGTGTAGGTTAGGGTTAAGCCTAGGGAATGAGATACCTTAGTAGGCATCACATTATCTGAAGCACCAGAATCAATAACACAATTGTTGAGTTTGTGGCCAGCTATGAGGAGAGTGACATAAAATGGTTTGATCTTCTCATCAGATGAAGTGATTATTGCCACAAGGCTTGGTTGAGATGAAGGAGAAGGAGTGGGCAAGAGACCTTTAGAACTAGGGGATGAAGGCTTGGATTTGGAATTTACAAAGTCTACCATCTTAGCAAAGGCCTTGGGATGGGTTTGGTAGAATTCAACTTCTGAGATTTGGATCTTAGTTTTCTTGAGATGGTCAATAATGTCAAAAGAACTAGAGGTAGATGGAGCATCATTGATAGGAGTAGATGAAACTTTTGACTTATCAACTCTATCATTTGAAGGGAAAGAAGTTTTAGGAGCAAAAATAGAGGAGGAAGGAACAACAAAACCTACCTTGGGTGTGGAAGAAGTTGGAATAGGAGCTCCTCTCCTTGTAATCATTGGAATGGTTGTAGGAGGTTCCTTAGATCTTTTAGTAGGCTGCACCACTTTCTCCTTCTTGTTGGATTGCTCATGAGTCATGACAACATATGATTCATTGTTCATCTCTGCAAACTCTTTCTTCATAATCATCCTCTTCATCTATACCTTCAGTGGTGAGAAAATGGACATGAGATCCACTCAACTCTTCTAATTCTTCATTAGCTTCCTCTTCATGTTCTTCACATATTTCATTCTCCTCCTCGTCATTAGGCTCCAACACTTCACATGTTGCATTGACTGGAACTTTAACAGGTGGGCCTTCAATTGCCAATCTAGTCTGAGGAGAGGGCAACCGATTCTGGGCTGAAAGTTCTTCCTAGGAACATCCTGATAAGGAGCATGTTGGGCTAACTACTTCTTGAGAGCAATGAGATCATTAGCAAGTTTCTATACCAACTGATCTGCATTAGCTCAGGAGAAGATGTGGAAGAAGGAGATGCTTTGGATTTGGATGATTCTCTCCTTAGCTTTCCAGACATGATTAGATCATCTTCAACACAATGACAAAAATATCTGATCAACATCAAAGTGGAAAGATTATCTCTTCTAAGTGCATAGCTCACTTCAGGTAGTTGGGAATTAAGGAAGAAACATTTCTGAATCTGATCCATAGGGCATGTGTTTTGTGGGATCTTGTTAACTAGCCTATTTAATTTGGCCACAAATTCCCTCATGGGATCATGTGACTCTTTCTTGATTTGAGAAATCTATGGGCCAAGAGGGCATGTACATCCTCAGTAGGTTTGAAACGCTGCTCAAACTGGGTTGTCATGGTGTTCCAATTGGTGATGGATCTAGTAGGGAGATGATAAAACCAATCAACAACATTATCTTGCAATGTCTCTACAAAAATTCTAATAGAGATATCCTCATGTTCAACTCCAGAGAACACCACAAGCAATAATGAAGGCTGCAATATGCTCATCTGGATGAACCTTCCCATCACCTCTGAATTTAGGGAAATTATTTCTATTTCCTCTAGGAAATTCATGCAATGGTTGGGGAAGAAAGAGGCCCAACCCTTTGGCCCCAAGGTAGAGGAGCTACCATCCTTGGAAAGATTTTTTGGAGAGGAACTAAAACACCAAGTGAGAATCAAAGCATGCAAATTAGGACTGATTTGATCTTGAGGGATGTCACTCCCAAAAGTTTTGTCTCTAGTAGGAGGAGTGCTTGCAAATCTTGTTCCTCTTCTTTTTTCTTGATGAAGGAGAGAGAAACCTTGATGATCCAGAAGTTGGAAATGAGGGTCTTCTTCCCTAAGGTTCTTCTACCCCAAGTGTATCTTGGATTCGCCAGATCAAAGATGATCAAGAAGTTGTTATTCAAAAATGGAATCCATTTGTAATGAATTCCCCAGTGGAGTCACCAAAAATTGTTGGGTTTCAGAATGGAACATGGATAGAAACCATAGTCAAGGGGACAACAAGTCCCTCCTCTTTAATGGGAGAGGTTCCCTTATTGAAAGTAGGAAAAACAAATGTACAAATATACAACTCTCAATGTTTGGACCTTGATATTCTGGAATGTTTTCATACTTAAAAGATTATCAATACGAAGGATTGGAAGAGTAGAGAGATGGAGGAAGGAAGAAAACGAAAATGTTTTAGGAGATATAGGTAGCAGAATATATCCTTACTCACATT
Source organism: Taxus wallichiana var. yunnanensis (assembly GCA_018340775.1). Classification (NCBI taxonomy): domain Eukaryota; kingdom Viridiplantae; phylum Streptophyta; class Pinopsida; order Cupressales; family Taxaceae; genus Taxus; species Taxus wallichiana. The sequence goes on from CM031233.1 coordinate 32,505,862, forward strand.
GAACCAAGAAAATATAGAAAAATATCAATCACTTTACCACCGATGTGAATCTGTAGACACAAAGTTATAAATATTACAAACAAGAACACAAAGTTTCTTTTGAATGCAAAGACAAATGATCCATTGAATCGAGCAAGGAGAGAGAGAGAGATAACAAAAGAAATGAGAAAGAAAGCTTCTGTATTGAATTACTTCCAAATTTACAATGTTCCTAGAAAACAAGAATCCTTTTTCCATGGCCAAAACATGTTCTTATAACAATTCGTTTACATCCATTCTTTGTCCCCAAGAAAAGAATATCCAAAGGAATAATGTTTGTTATAGATCCATTTTTGGAAAGGGACATGAAACAAACACACTCATGAAAACTAGAGGTTCAAAAAGGTGAATATTTCATCATTTGAGCATGATTATTTTAGTAGGGGGCATCTCATGATTTTCTTCTTCACGTGGTCCTTCCATTTCCACCTTTTAACCACTTTTATAGCACTCAAGTGCTTACTGGTAAGTTTTCACCCTTTTTCATTGTGTATGCTTGATAAACTCTATTTTCTAATAATCAAACTTTACATCTCTTTAAACTTATCAATTTGGCTCCACAACAAACCAAAAATGCATCTCATGAATAAGCGACAAGGAAAGAGAGAGAGAAAAAAGAATGGTTCACATTTGTATCCTTTGGAGCTCTGGTTCGTTAATGGTGTCAAAAACTAGATGGGTGTGTTTTGGCCACTCTTTCCCTATTAGCTTTGAAATTGGACCCTACGCGTGGCAAGATCCAAGCAATGATGGGTCTAGGGAAAAAATCCATGTTTTAAGACATTTGGGAGAAAAAGTGCAATTTCTCATTTTCTCGCCCCCTCGTATCCCCAAAGGCCAGACACGTGGCTCTACATGAGTGACTAAGGAAATGTGGCTCAAATCTTCTACTTAAGCCTTTTTAGGACAAAAATCTCAAATTCTCAAATTCCTCTCGCATTTCTCTGCCTTGATTTTTGACATGGACACGTGGCACACTACGATTGAAAATGGGGTGGCTCAAATTCTCCATTTTCCTCACTAGCATTGTCCGTTGTCCTAATTTCATTCTTCAACACATGGTGTCACTTTGATTGGTTGCGGGGATGTGCTTCACTTTTATACTTTATCTATTTTGAAAAGGGTAAAATTCCAACTTTTTCCCTTGAAAGTTCATGTCTCCAAATTGAATTTTCAATGTAGGCCACGTGTCCCTTTCTGATTCATTGCGGGCCTCAAAAAAATTTATCCCCCTTTGCATGAGCGGGGCCATGGGTCATTTTAGAAATTTTCTCCCTTTCACCATAATGCCTTAGAGAATAAAATGGATCCATCACCTAAACTTCCACCAAAACTACCGGCCAATCAATTAGGGACCGGTGGGGATGCGGAAAAATCGACATTTTTTCAAAATCACCAAAAGTGATAAGTTCAAAAAGGAACCCATCTAGCCGCATCCAATGAGAAGAAAACACTTAGCTTCACCTTATGAGAAAGAATTTTGATGGGAAAAGAATGTAGAAAATTGCAGAGAATGGGAAAATGCCATTTTTGCACCTGATGAAGATTTTCTTTCTGCACAAGGTTAATATGTGAAGAATGAAAGTTTCCACATCCTTCAAATGCATAAAATAAGATCATAAACCCCCTCCCATCCATGAGAAATAGATAGAACATTATAATGGCTGCAGACTAAGGAAATGCATAAAATGTCTTGGGGGATAAAAATGAGCACTTGAGGGGCTCGAAACATGAATTCCTCCATGGCAAGACTTCAATTTTCATGAAATTGGATTTAAAAAAAAAGGGTGAAAATTGAGGGGACAACACCTACATAATTATTATTCTAACTTTTCTTCACTTTTGTTCTTTGATTCTTCATTTAAGGCATCTTTTCTTGCCTCTCTTTCTTCTCTTGATGTACCTGTAGTCACACACTCAAAGTCAAAGTCAGATTTAAAAATGGGAGGATCTCTAGCCCCTTGAGTAGCTCTTTTAGTGAGCTCTTCTTCTTCTTTACTCAAACTCTTCTCTTCTTCACTCTCTTTAAGAGATGCCAAAAATATCTCTATAACTTCTTCTTCTTCATTTTCCTTATCCTCTTCTAGGATAATCTCTTGACTTATTCTCTTCTCATTCTTCTTATCCTTCTCTCTTCCTCTTTTATCCATCTTCTTAACTACATCCTTTTTCTTTTCTCTATAAGTAGCCTAATGGGCCACTTGACTCTTTTGTTCATCACAATCCCTCTTTCTTGGCTTTGGGATTCCATCCATTGTTTCATCAACATGGATACTTGTTCCACATCTCTCTTAAGTGCACTGATTTCTTCTTCCATCCACTTATCTCTTTTCCTCTTCATCTCTCTTCCTTTTTAATTCTCTCTCTTTTCCTTGTTTTCTTTCTTTCTTTGAATGATCAAAGTCAACACCTCCTTTAATATCTTCTCATTACCTTCTTCCATGTATTCCTTCAATCTCTTATTTAGTTCTCTTAGTCTTGTTTTTGAGTTTCTCTTAATTCATCTTATTGAGACACTTAGGAACCACATAACCATGTTCAATATCTAGTTCATAAAGCTCACTTTGGCTCTTCATACTCTTATCCCGCACATCCTCCATCAACACTTGCAATTCAACTTGTTAGTTTCAAAAGTAATTTTATACAAACTCAACAACCTCACTCTAATACAACTAATGATGTAAAAACAACCTTCAAATAATTTATCACAAGGTTACACTATCAAAATTCTCCTTACTCTGCATGATAAAAGATCATACAAGGTTAAAAATGTACTTAACTTGGATTGGAAAGGTAAGAATTGGACTAATTACATCTTGAAAGGTTCTAGTGCATCTACATACCCTACCTATTACTCTAAGAGTGATGATAGTTCATCCATTGGACTATTTATAAGTCCTACAATTTGTCCTTCTCACCATTCACTACCTTCTCTATCATCCTTAATCACCTTGCTCTTCAACCCAAGATATTTTTCTTAGCCTTGTAACCTTTAACCCTTTTCTTACACATTACACCCGTCCACATACTCTATACAACACTATACCATTAATAGAATTAATGGGAAAAAAATAAAAATTTCACCTTTTTTATTACTTAGATTTTAAAATTAGCTCCTTTGATCTCTTTCAATATTTCAAAATTCCTCTGTTATGCTCATACACCTCAACCAATTTCAACTTCACCTTAATCTTTGATAACCAAGGCCAAATCTTTAATCTTGCAATTATTTCCTTCTAAACTTGTCCTTAAGACCGAGGCTTCTAGCATGAGCATCCCTGGGGTCAACTAAAACTACCTACAAAATGGTTTTAACTCTGTTATATATCCTTCAACATCCCAAAGGTGCTTGTAAATTTTTAGTTCCCAACTCGTGATTTGCTTCTTCTAACTCACTTTCACCCCCTTTGGCTTATTAACCCTCACTAGGTCCACTGTAGACTATTGTCAGACTTATCTCATATTTTAGGAGGTTTTACACACAAGAATGATTTTTCTAGCACCCTTTAATCTCTTTACCATTATCTCAAAGTTCCATTTGGTAATTATAAGAAAAAGGACGGTTTCTTCATAAAGCTTCCCTTTAAACTAGGTTTCTAGACTAGTTTTTACCACTCTTTCCTATTTTGTTAGCAATATATCATTGATGGGTTTTATTTTGCTACCAAACCTGATTCAACACTTAAATCCTTCTAAGACAGATAATATTATTCAATTTTATGAATTTATCTTGGTGCAATAAGGAGATAATGGTATTTATTTCTCTAAACCCTAGTTAGAGCATAAAGAAACCTAAGAATTGTAATTTTGAAGTAACTTTCACAAAACCTCATTTAAAGAGTCTAAAATTCATCATAAGGCATTCTTCAATGCTAGTTAGAATATTACCTTACTAGTAGCTTACAAGGTTAAGTGTAAATTCCTCCATTCCTCCTTTGGTGTCCTACTAACATGTATGCCCGGTTTATAGTGAGAAAATTCTTTTGTTGCAAATTTCTCTTGATCACAATCAAATTTTAGTCATATAACTCTAATATATAAATCATACACCTGATTTTGGTGTAATACAACCATCACAAATTAGCTTGTCAAGTTTCTACTTCATTTAGATTCAATGCACAACTACAATTGCTTCCTTAGGTTATTTCATATTGTATAGAAACTCCACAGAGATTTTAATCTCAACAACATCCTAGTACCTCCAAATCTTCCCCTTGACATCATAGTTAGACCACTATACACCTTTCTCACCCCAAATCACAATGAACACCGTAAAATATTGAAACAATAGTTAACTTTCAAGAAACAAAATATAAGCTTGCCTTGGTTTTCATACTTATCTAAGGAAGGTTAGAAATAAATTTGTTGGACTAAAAAGATTCATAAATTCACTCCATAATTCTTAGAGGGTAATGAAAAATCAAAACCCTTTCCAAGCTATAAATGCAGTCTCACTCGATTTCTTATCTACTATCTCTCGATCAAATCTTCACTATAAGCTCCAAAATGCACCAACACAAAAATGATTTACACACACAAATCTTGGTATAAGCCTCTTCATAGATCAATATTAACTTATTATAAACATGAATCAAACTTCCTATTACCATTTAATAAGAACAAAGTAGTCTACACAATCACACAATGCAAATGCATACAAGAACAAGATTGTGTTCAATACTTGAAAATCCTTCCTTGATTTCCATTCAAATGGGAATGGTTTGAATTAAGTTACACAATGATATTTATACCCTTATAGGGAAGTTACACTCGATTTGTGACTTTTACCTTCCCATTTAGTCATTTAGACACTTATTCTTACTTCCCTTTACAAAAAAACATTAAAACACAAGTTTAAAGCTCCTACCACCTATTAACTCTCTAAGAATGCTAATACAAACATAAAGAGGTGTCTTAACACCATCATAAAACACAAGAGTATGAAAAATTATTCAACTAACCCCAAAATAGGCCTTTAAGACTCTCTACCGAGGGGACACATTATAAAACAACTAGATTTACCTTTATTCTATGAATTCCAGGTTGGAGTTGTTTGATTTCCTTCATTTCTGCAATTTATTATTGTTGTATCATATCAAATAGAGTAGAAATCAATTTCCTTTCATCTGTAAGTAGTTAATTAATTTCCAAGAGGATTAACATCTTTCATAGCAACTCCCAGTGATGGATCTTTTTCTTCTTATCCCTATGGATTTGGAGGGAAGAATATCTATAGGAAGTTGTCTACATATCATAGATTAATTGGAAAAGTTCTTGTTTTAAATTAGTTTAGACTTAATACACAACTGCATAGGAAAATAACCACATCGGCTATTTTTCTTGTTTAGGATTTATTTGTTTAGAGTAAAAGCAATTTGTTGTTTAGAGTAAAAATAATTTGTTGTAGTGATTTCTCAATTTTTCTGATTTGTTTACATTAGTTTCCTTTTCAATATTAGAATAGATTGTTAATTTCATCTTAGTTGATTTGGCATTATAGTTGTCAACAATTTAGATTTTCTTTCTAAGCTCAACAAACTAGAGTTAAGGGTTCAAAGAAAAGGATTTCCTTCGAGATCCACCACCACCTAGCTAAGTACAAAGGAGGTGGCGGAATACTAAAAATGCCTAATATTGGCTAGTTTTCACCATATATTATAAGGAACTTGGTAGTCCTAGTCATAGCGTCTTCCCACCACTAAGTCCAACTGAATAAAAGAGGTGGATGATGATTATGCAAGTGACGTGGCCTAGGTACTAAGTTCCACACCTACTTGATATGATTGAGCATGGGCCATGCTCCATCAAGGTCATATTGAGAAAAATTGGCCCTTATGACAAAAGGGCCACTTGGCTTGCCAAGTGATAGGAAATTTGATGGGAAGATGGTCGAAAGAACAAAATCTGAAATCACTTCTACACACACAAATATATATGTTGTCAAAATCCAAAAATTCTTGAATGGATAACATAGTCATGTCAACCTTTTAAGAACCCGATCCGATCCACCTCAAAGATTAGACCAAGTGAACTAGTCCTCGAGTTAAGAAGATGTAAGGTGTTTGGGTCATAAAACCCAAATTTATTACGCATGTAATACCAAGTCTCTCTTTAACAAATTTCCATCACATTGGAAGGTGCCCACACTTGTCCATGGGAATTTCAACCATATTAAATTATGTAGATGGCCCAATATGCATCAAGGATTTCATTGGCTATCCACTGCCAAAGATCTACTCTTTTTTCCGCATCATTGAAGCATAAATGTTGATGATGTCAAAAGGGTGAATTTCAATATTAAAGAGAGAATGGATGGCCTTGTTGATGGGGTCCTCGCTATGATACATAAAAAGGGATGCCATTGAGGGGAAAATAAATAAATTACACCCCCAAGCCCCCATCATGATTACTAGTAAACGCCAAGATGTCGGCCAAATGGTTTTACAAACCATTGACAGTTGAAAACCTGTGACTTTAACTTCCTGCAAACACAAAACATCCAAGTTCGCAAATTTTTGATGAGTGTCTCTAACAATATACTTGTGATTGGAGTCAGTAAGACCCCTCACATTCCATGACATGCAATTCATGATAAATGCAAGTCAAGGGCCATACCATCAACATCCAAGCCATCCATAATATCCATTCCATATGGTATAATTTGGAGCCTTTTAATTTATGGAAATATTTATTTAGCTTGACACATTGGTGTAGCTCAATTCATTTCATTTATTAATGTTGTTGCAAATCAGCAGCACCCCTGGATGTTGATCAGATTTCTAGTTTGACATTTTGGACATCTAGTGTGATTGCACAACATTGAATCTTCTCCCTAAGTGTGGGACTTGTAAAAATGGGAAAAGAATCTCAGGTTAGAGGTTGGTTCCTCAACTCCTCTGATCAGGTGTGTTACTTGCAAGTTACAGAGGGTTTGAATTCAAGATCCTACTCTAAATTCCAAAGGGGACAAAGATAGAGAATGCAAAACTGAAACTAATGCTAATAAGGTGATGCACCAAAGGAGTGGTGAGCATTTTTACTTCTGTAGATTGACACAAATCATAGAAATGCAACAAAACTTCATGCACAAACTGATAAACTGTAATGAAAGGTCAGAAATGAATCAAACAACACAAACAGAGGATTAAAACTCATTCACAGAGCCTGCATTGTCATTTCCACTATCAAAACACATGCATTACAACATCTGAGAGGTAGAAAATAGGTTACAGTCTTGGAAGAGGTCTGATTTTTCCACAAAATCACTTTCAAGGTGAAAGAGGGAGCCTGCAATACATGAAAAATGTTCAACTTCCAAAAATGAGCCAAATCTGGCTTTTACCATGTAAGCGACCCAGGAGAAAGAAATGCGGGAAAATGTGGGAGAGCTTCAACCACCAACCAAAAATGCAATAAAACAACATGGGCATCCTTACAAGTCCATTCCCTGACATTTTTCACCATGCTGGGAGAGAATGCGAGCCATTCTTCATTAAAAATGGTGGTTGAAACGTCATTTCTGTTCATTATCACGTGCCAGAGGAATTTTTCAATTTTATCTCTCCAAACTCCATCAAAATACAAAAATGAGCTTAGAATCTTGTAGAGAATTTCACCAGCTTTTCGTTGATATAAAGAATGCAAAAAACCGAGCTCTGGATCGAAAGATATGGCCATTTGAAAATTTAGGGCAAAACAAGGCCAAAATGGATTGGCGGGTGAAAAATTTGAAATTTTCCCACCTTTTTACATTTGGGAAAATTTCCCAAAAATCCCGTGCTCCACCATTCCATGTGCCACGTGGTACGATTCCATTGGTGTGGGCTTTCTATTCTTTATTTTCCACCATTTTGACCATTGGAAAAAATTTCCAAAAATCTCCACCGGGCCGATGATCTGAGGACACGTGGTGGCATATGATTAGCTGCGGGCCTCTACCCCTTAAATTTTTCATCACCTTTTGACCATTTTTTGACTTGAAAAGTGGTAAAACCCCATTGGACATGGGCTTTCCTGCCATTTTTCCTGCATGGGCCTTCTCTGTAATTTTTGCCGCCACATGGACATGTGGCAAGATTCCATTGGCTCACATTTGGGGGTGGACTTTTCCTTGAGATTTTCTTTGATTTCACTTGGGAAAATTTCCCAAAATTTCCCCGCCTTTCGCCAGATCTGGGACACGTGGCAGGTCCTATTGGACGCGGGCCTTGGGGGCAAACACTTCTCTCCGTGCTTACCTTTGGGAAAAAATCCCAATATGCCCCGCGTTACGCGGTCAGGGACACGTGGTGAGATCTCACCGGCTGCGGGCCTTTGCAGAAAACTTCTCTTTTTCCTTCGCAAAAACACTTTGCCAGGGTTTTCAAGTCTTCCTCCGTGGTCCCACGGTCAGACGCCTTAGGACACGTGGAATAACATGATTGGGCATGGGTCTTTCCCCGAGATTTTCCATGGCGCCAATCACTTAGTCAAATTTTCTATTTTTACTCCACCCTCCACCACCCCCTTTCTCTAGAGACACGTGGCACAATATGATTTGATGTGGGCCTAGCATCAAAAATTTTGCTTGGATCAACCCTAAATTTTTTTCCAATTTCTTTTCCTTGGACACGTGGCAACATCTCATTCGTCGGCGGGCCTTCATGGTGAAATATTCCTTTTGAAAACTTTCCGAATCACTTAGTAAAAATTCCAAGTTTACCTCCGCCTCCGCCACTCCCAAGGACATGTGGCACGATCTTATTGGCTGCGGGCCTTTCAGGGGAAAATTTCCCACAAAATCTCCGCCGAGCCATAACTTCAAAAATACATGGAGTTAGGAGGAAAACTTTACCTTTCGGAAAGCTTGAGAAAAATCTCTATCTAATGGTGCCATTTCCAGAAGGTCTTGAGTGCCTAAAAAGAAAAAAATTATGACTGAGGCACAAGAGAGGGAAGAATGAAGGGAGTTAAGGGAAGAATGAAGGGAGTTAGCCACAAAATGTGCAAGGGGAACATTTTGGATAACAATTTTGGCGACTCAGAGGGGTCATCTACCTGCTGGATGAAGTTACCAGTTTCTGAAATAATCCATTGGGCATGGAGTCATCAAATTCTCTGCTTGGTACCCCAACTGATTAGAACAACTGCAAGGAGGAAAATGGAAGGTAAAACACCATCTGATTGGAGCAAGGCCTGCAAAACACATTTCTGGAACAACAAGCTTGTGCCAAAGCACTTAGGGAAAGAAAAGCTAATCTACAACAAAACAATGTGCATAAGCACTTGGAGGAATGAAAACCTAAGCTAATATGTACAAGGTGGAGAATTTCCTTCAGTAGCAATGCTTCAGATGGATTCCATTGACTGGAATCTACAATTCTTCACCATCTAATGAAGACAATTGGAAGGCATTGTTGTCCTTACACTTTGTGACCATGTATGGGCCACTCCAAATGGCATCAAATTTTGAATGCCTTCCTGGTTTTGCTCTGTCTACATCCCATTTTAACACTAGATCTCCAACTTGGAAAGATCTATCCTTGGCCTTCCTATCAAAGGTCTTCTTGATCAAAGCTTGATCCTTCTCCATTGCTTGGGATGCCTAATTTCTGATTTCTTGGAGCTCCATCAATTCTACATATCTAACCTCCATGGGCCCAAACTCCAACAACTCCAATTGTTTCATGAGTTCCAATGTTGGCAACTCAAGTGACATGGGCAAAATTGCCTCTCTTCCATAAACAAGCTTGAATGGGGAGTTACCTGTAGATCTCTTGGGAGTTATCCTATCAGCCCATAAGGCTGATTTCAATTTGGTATGCCAAGACCTTTGATTTTCATCAAGAGTCCTCCTAATGATCCTTAACAAGTTCTTGTTTGTAGATTCAGCTTGGCCATTACCCTGAGGGTAATAATTTGATGAAGTGCTTAGGTAGATCCCATTCTTGACAGCCCATTCAGTTACCTTGGACCTAATGAATGCCAATGCATTATCTGATATTATTGTAGCAGGTATGCCAAATCTGGTTGCTATTCCCTCATAGAAGTCCAGGATGCTAGATTCATTTACTTCTTTGAGTGCATCTTGCTTGATCCACTTGGTGAAGTAATCTATTGTTGCTAGAATCCATTTATGCCATTGGTTTGAATTTGGATTTATGACTCAATGAAGTCCAAAC